>CM029015.1:11888186-13088186 GCA_016801055.1 Panax notoginseng
ACTACAGGCCACAGATGACTTTCAACATAATATATAATATGAGGATGATGATAATTATTATAAGCATTAATCAAACTAAATCAAAAAATAAATATTAAAGACTTTAAATTTATCTAGACATTATCAATCACTTAATAAATTTATAATCTAATATTGTTATATACTATAACAATATTTTAATCACTTCTTAAACTTATAAATAATTATATTTAATTATTTACACTTTTCCAAATAATGTATTTAATCATTCAAAAATACCATACTCATAAGATTTCATCACCAATAATCAAATTACTCATCAAAAATCTGCATTATACCTTATATAGGATTTTCAAGCCCTAAATCCTATTTACCAATTCTTCAATTCACATAACATATTTAACTCATATGCTCGTAACTAAACTATTTTCATGAAAAATACCAAAATCAGTCCCAAAAATTATACTTTTATGGGATTAAGCATAACATAATCCCATATTGTATATTATTTTTCTCGGAATTTTTAAATTCATTTACAATTTTTAAAAAATTAATTTCTAATTAATTCTTTAAGAAATTAGTTACCTTAAGTTTAACTCCAGAAATTACCAAATCTTAGCATGATCTTACACATGTATCGTGAGCTTCCAGTTTTAATTTTCATGGTCATCGAGTTATAGAATCCGGTTATATTGTTTTTCGACGAAAATCTAATATTGAAATGGTCATAAGCTCCATTTTAAGTCGGTATGATTTTTGGCCAGGAGGTTATGTATACCATATTCTTTCATGCTCCAAAAGGTTAGAATTTTTCTCACAAATTAAGTGGCCGAAAATGCCCTTTTAAAATATGGGCAGTAGCTTTTTCTTAAATTGCAGCTTTTGACTCCTTTGCTAAAATCACTCCACACGAAAAATCTACAATACCTTTTCCAGTGATTCCACTTGGATAAGTTACAAAACTCATAGTCCTAACTCTAGAACTTGACCTCACTCAAAAATTCAAAATATAATAGGAGATATGGTCAATTGAATTTATGTTCCATTTTTATCAAAATCTGATTTTCAACCCTTTGTGATTTCTAAGAAACTTTCAAGTTTTCACATAATAACCAACATAACTCATCATAACACTTACTAATACCACATATACCCATGATTTTTATCAGTCCAATACTTTTGTTATGACTTTCATCATAATCCACGTAAACAGGTCATTTTCACAATTTAATAAGGAATGAAATACAAAGGATCATTCACCATGCATGTGGTAATCCACATAGACAGGTTATTCCAAGAGAATAATAAAGAATGGAATAACAGAAGGTTCAATAATGATGGAAAGACAGCAGCACCAGCACCCGTTTCAAAGGAAGAAGAACGACCACTAGTCGTATGTTTAAAATACGGACAGGAGGGACACATCCGTCCAAACTGTACGCAAGCAATCCAAAGCATGTTTTAATTGTAGAAGAGAAGGTCACCTAGCTCGATTTTGTCGTATAGTGAAGTCAAGTCCAGCTGGGATAGTGATGTCAAAGGATGTCCCAGACAAGCCAAAGCCGGTAGTTTAAGAGAGATCGTTTTTTTTCTCGTGACAAGGAACCTGAATAAAATTATCACGTGTAAGTTAATCATAAGCTCTTGTGAAGTCTATACCGTGTTAGATACCGGTTCTAATCACTCTTTTATTTCACCTAGTTGTGTTCAATGTGTGTACTTAACTCCGGAGAAGTTAAACTTTGATTTATCTATTGAAACTTTGTTGGGAGAAACCTTCGTTACCTCCACTGTTTATAAATCTTGTTTGATTCATATCGATACCCTCACGTTACCTGTCGATCTTATCTCTTTGAAAATACTTGCCTTTGATGAGATTTTAGGAATTGATTGGTTAACTACTTATCATGCTTTTCGTAAGGTTGTTAGCTTTCATATTCCTAACCAGCCTGTTATACAAATTCAAGCAAACAAATCCTAAAGTCAATCATTGTCATTTCAAGCCATAAGTAAAGAGTCCGATCCTTGACTTCCTTGTGTGGAATGCACCGAAACTAGACTTTCTGTAGGCGACATCGTGAATGAAGATGACAAGTTGATAGGTATCAATGTGACGTACTATCCAAGTCTTGGATGAGAGTCACAGTTTTGAATGATATTTCTATTGTTAATAAATTTCCTGAAGTATTCTTGAAGACTTCCTAGCCTACCCCTAAAGCGTGAAATCGAAATTTTGTATTGACCTCAATACAAAAACCCATTTCTTAAAACCCTCAAATATTTCTTCAACTAAAATGAACGTAACATGCGCCAAAGACGTTGACTCGAGCTGTTGAAGATTACAATCGTACTATTCAATATCATCGTGGAAGAGCGAACGTGGTAGCTGACGTGTTGAGTAGAAGATCGTATACGTTTACGAGTACGATGTTGTTAACACAAAGACTCATTTCGTATAACTTATAAATGATGAAGATAGAGTTAAAGACTGTAGGGACCCACATGAAGATAACGAATATACGAGTAGAATCGACTTTAATCGATAAAGTTAAAGTCGTTCAAGCTACATACCCGGAGCCGATGAATGTGAAGAAGAAGGTTCAAGAGGGCGTTATTCTAGAAGCAAGAATCGACGAAGAGAGAAAATCTCAACCCTCGATTTAATTGGCCCATTTGAAATCCTCGATTAAGTAGGAGTTGTGGCTTATAGACTCGTTTTACCGCCAAGTATGTTTCATGTTCATAACGTTTTTAACGTATCGATGTTACGTAAATATGTGGACGACCCGAACCACATTATTGATTTAGAAACGGACGAAATAGCGGATGATTTAACGTTTGAGGAGATACGTGTTAAAATCTTGGATAAGAAGAATCGTATTCAACACTCAAGGGTTATACCTCAAGAGTTAGAATCTGAAATAAAGTCAAGGTATCCTCACCTGTTCGGCATACCAGGTACGTACGTAAATTTCGAGGGTGAAATTCTATAAGGAGGGGAGATTATGAGACCCAAATTTTATGAATAAATATTTAATTTTCTCGAAATAATTTTTTTTAATATTATGGTGTGGATTTGAGATAATGTCATAGTTGTAGGTAATATTTACAAATTTTGCAAAGTATGCAAGTTGTCATATTATATTCGATTGGTCGGGAAATATTATTTTTGTTAGGGAATATCCGTACGACGGTACAATCTTTGGTGGACCCCACAACAGAATTATTGTCGAATTGAGAAAACGACAAAAATATTTTATTGAAAATAACGGCGGAAGTTTTACCGTTAATACTGTTGAACTACTCGGTAGTAAAAATACAGTAATACGCGTGATTGCATAGTAGCACACGGTATTTATTATTGATGCTTATGTGATAAGTCACTCAGTTTTGTTTTATTAGTATTATTAACGTAATAAATAGAAAAAACTTTTTATATAAAACAAAATACTTTTATAAAGTTATTCGTTTTATTAGGCTAATAGAAAAATCTTTTTATATAAACAGAGTACTTTTATAAAGTTATTCGTTTTATTAGATAATAATTAGATTATATTATATTTTATTATGCATAGTATTGCATAGTGCCTACATAGTGTTGTATAGTGTTTTGCATAGTAAAATTTTATTAAATAAAAAAAATACTTTTATAAAGTATTTCATTTTATTAGATTATAAATAGAATATATTATATTTTATTAAAAGATTTTGCTTTAAATATGGACCGTCCGATTAAAATAAATCAATCTGGACCGTTCATGAGTAAGTTACTATGCATTCCATTCTTCTATAAATAGAAGTTCATTCCTTCATTATTTTCTTACGAATTCACTGAAACTCTAGAGAGAGAAATTATAGAGAGAAAGAAGAAAAGTATTCTGTTACTTCACTACTCCGATATCAAGTTTCTTTTACGGTAAGAGATATTATTTGTTGTACTCGTAAGGGGTATTATTTCTTTTGTATTCATGAAGAGAACTTCTGTTATTCCATTCTTTATTATTCTGTTGGAATAACCTGTATACGCGGGCTACCCTATACTTGGTGACATTCTTCTATTATTCTGTTGGAATATCCTGTCTGTGTGTTTTACACCGGACCTGGTTTCGTCTTTATTATTCTGTTGAAATATCCTGTCTGTGTGTTTTACACCGGACCTGGTTTCTTCTTTATTATTCTGTTGGAATATCCTGTCTGTGTATTTTATACCGGACCTGGTTCCGTCTTTATTATTCTATTGGAATATCCTGTCTGTGCGTTTTACGCCGGACCTGATTCCGTCTTTATTATTCTGTTGGAATAACCTGTCTATGCGAAGTACCGCATGCATGGTGATTTCTGTTGTTATTCTGTTGGAACATCCTGTCGGTGCGAATTTCGCCTGACTTGGTTCCGTTACTTATTATTCTGTTGGAATAACATGTCTAAGCGAAGTACCGCATGCATGGTGATTTCTTTTGTTATTCCATTCGTTATTATACTCAGTTGGTTAAAGTTTTGACTTCTATACTTCATGAAATTAGTGGAATATCCTTGATATTTGCGCTTCATCCAGTATCTTTTAATAAAAATATTCTTCTGAGCATTCTTGAATTTTAGTCTACAAAAAAGTATCATGTTGACAATTTGGACGTTATTAGTTCATGGACAAATTAATTCGTGAACTTGCTTTATTGAATTCTTATATCATTGTCATCATCCTATGTTTATATTATGTTGAAAGTCATCTATGGCCTGTAGTGCATAGATGAACTTGGTATGATTATGACCAGGGATTATTCGGTATAATCATGACCGTAATGTTACAAATGATGTGGAAAAAGTCTTTATTGGCCGTAGTGCATTGATGGACATTTTTGGTATGATTATGGCTATGGATTCTCTTCGGCCAAGGGAGCAAAGATGAATTATTTTATGGCATGATCATGACCGTTGATGAAAACACGATTATCTTTGCCCGTAGTGCATGGATAATTCGTGGTCGTGATACTAAAGAATATTCTTGGCTTGTAGTGCAGGGATGATTTGATGATGTGGATTATTTATTGAGCTGAGTCCCAGCGATAAAAGTGATGAAAAACTTTTTAAATAATAAAAGATAGTAGATTCTATTCTCTACTTGACTCTTTTAATTGATTGCTTGTTCCGCAGCAGTTAAACTTGATGTCTATTGTATTTTATCAGTTTAACATTATTGAAGACTAATGATAATTTATTCTGCATTATCTTAGTCATAATATTTCTTACTGGGCTAGTTGAGCTCACCCTTTCTTTCACTATTCTCTTCAGGAAATGAGAACGTAGCTGGGACTAGTCGGGGAATGGGAGTGACAGTCCATATGATAGTATTAGTAGTCCTCACTATTCTGTTAAATAGTGTGACAATAAATGTAATGAGGACTTATTCTGAGAGTGGATATTGTCTAAAAGACAATATTTGTATTAAAACTCATAGCTCTCTTGTTGTATATTAAATATTGTATTTGAATTTTGTACCATGTATTTGGCGACTCAAGATGGGTGTTGTATACCTATTTTGGGGGCGTCACACCAGGTCAAGATGGGTGTTGTATACCTATTTTGTACCATGTATTTTGTACCATAATAATAAAGAATGGAATAACAACAGAAATCACCATGCATGCGATAGACCGCACAGACAGGTTATTCCAGCAGAATAATTAATGGAACCAGGTCAGGCGTAATACGCACCGACAGGATATTTTGACAGAATAATAAAGAACGGAATAATATAAGAATTTCACCATATATGCGGTACTTCGCATAAACAGGTTATTCCAACATAATAATAAAGAATGGAATAAAAAAAAATTTCACCAAGTATAGGGTAGTCCGCGTATACAGGTTATTCCAACAGAATAATAAAGAATGGAATAGCAGAAGTTCTCTTCACGAATACAAAAGAAATAATACCCTTACGGGTACAACATATAATATCCCTTACCTTTGAAAGAAGAATATTCCGACTGGTAGGGCGAGGATATACTCGAAGAAAACTTGTACTACGCTCAAAGCTTTCTTAAACTCTAAAGAAATACGCTCAAGATTATAGAAGAAGAATTCTCTTTATAGTTTCTCTCTCTAGAGTTTCAGTGAACTCGTAAGAAATAATGAATGAATGAGCTTCTATTTATAGAAGAATGGACTGCATAGTAACTAATTCATAAACGGTCCAGATTGATTTACTTTAATCGGATGGTCCAGATTTAAAGAAATTTTTTTTTAAATAAAATATAATATATATTCTATTTATAATCTAATAAAACGAATAACTTTATAAAAGTATTTTGTTTTATATAAAAAGATTTTACTATGCAAAATATTATGCAGGCACTATGCAAACACTATGTATAATAAAATATAATATAATCTAATTATTGTCTAATAAAACGAATAACTTTATAAAAGTATTCTGTTTTATATAAAAATATTTTACTATTAGCCTAATAAAACGAATAACTTTATAAAAGTATTCTGTTTTATATAAAAAGATTTTACTATTAGCTTAATAAAACGAATAATTTTATAAAAGTATTCTGTTTTATATAAAAAAAAATTCTGTTTTATTACACTAATAATACTAATAAAATAAAACTGAGTGACTTATCACATAAGTATTAATAATCAATACCGTGTGCTATTATGCAACCACGTGTATTACTGTACTTTTAACACCGAGCGTTTCAACAGTTAACGATACAACTTCCGCCGTTATTTTCATAAAAATATTTTGTTGTTTTCTCAATCTGACAATAATTCCGTTGCGGGGTCCACCAATAATTGTGTTGTCGTACGAAATTTTCCCGACAAAAATAATATTCCCCGACCAATCGAACAACTTGCATACTTTGAAAAATTTATAAATATTACCCACAACTATAACATTATATCAAATCCACATCATAATATTAAAAAAAAATTATTTCGAGAAAATTAAATATTTATTCATAAAATCTGGGGTCTCACAGTAGCGACATAATAATTACTTTTTGCAGCAGCCGAAATGACAAGATTATCCCCTATTAAATTAATTCCCTGCCGCTACAGGCTGTGTAGCGGCAGCCACTTTTGCATCTTGCCTTTTGCTTCATAGAATTAGATTGTTAGAAAGTTAACTCCCAAGTATTAATTGATATATATTGTTTCATTTTATAAAATTTAATGATATATTATTTTTTTATATTTATCCTAAATATATTATTTATCTAATTTAGCATGAATGATATGATAATAAAATTAGGAAGGTAATTGTATGACATTATTTTTTTTTTTACTCAAGTTTTTAAAAAAATAATTTTTTAGAACAAAATAATTTGATAAAAAATAAGTAAAAAAAATAAATTTTTTAGAACAAAATAATTTGATAAAAAAATAAGTAAAAAAAGTTTTTTTAGAAAAAATAATTTGATAAAAAATAAGTAAAAAAATTATTTTTTTAGAACAAAATAACTTAATAAAAAATAAGTAAAAAAAAGATTTTTTTTAGAAAATTTTTTTTTGATAAAAAATAAGTTAAAAAAAAGATTTTTAGAACAAAATAATTTTAAAAACTGATGCAGTTCTTATTTGTTCTAAAAAAATTATTTTTTAAATATTCCATAATCGGTAAAAAAAAATCAATATAAATATTCCATAATTTTCTAATTTGTATGGGGTTGGGTTGGGCTGACCCAAAAGAAACTAAAGGTCAAATCTAAACCCGACTAGGACTAGAGTATTTAAGTTGAGGAGGAGGATACGGTTCTCATTTTAACGAAAACAAACGGGAGAAAAGCGTTTTCCAAAATACCTATTCGTTCCGCATCTACTCAATCTCGTTATTCAGGAATGAACAGTCTCACTCACGGCGCCCGTTAGTGTTCTTGTTCGATCCTCCTTGTTTTCTATGTGTATATATGTATATATATATATATATATCCTGTGGTGATTTTGTTAATGAAATTAGAGGAAAATATTGGGGGTTTCTCGTTAGTTTTTTTTTTACTCGATTATTTGATCAATTGTGTTTCTAATTTTTTTTCCATGTGTAATGACACAGTTTTGGTCTTTTTGGCTGGCTTTCCGTTACTATATACCTATAGCGGAATATATAGCGGAATCACAAGAACGTAAGAATGTCTTGCGTAAAAGTGAGGAAAAGGTATGCATTCTGATAGTCAATTTGGGGGATGAATGTTGACATGTGATACTTTATCTGCTTTCATTATTTTATATATATATATATATATATATATATATATATATTATATATATATATATATATATATACACACACATACATACATAGTTGTCAAAGTATCGTGAATGGTAAAATACACCTTTACCCACTTGTAAGCATTTGGCCACCGAACTTTAAAAATATTCAATCAATCCATTGAACTAATTAAAATTTTAAAATTAGACATTTCGTCTAATTAATTGAACGGCAGTATAATTATTATCCATGTGTCTAAGAAAATAAAATAAAAAATTAAATTATTACCTCCGTGGATAAAACTGACAAAAAAAGCTTAAAAGAATTAATATAAAAATTAAAACATATTTGAGAAGCGGACGACTTAATCACTGGAAGCATCAACAAATCCAAATCACAACAACATCATTCCAAATTCAAATCACAACAATAACACATCTAACATTTTATCAACAAGAAGCATCAGTAAATCCAAATCACAGCCAAATCACAACAACATTCCAAATCCAAATCACAACAACAACAAGCATCAAATTCCAAATTAAACATTCCAAATCCAAATCAAATACATCCTGCACATCGATCCGACATCTAGATCGCGTTCCAGATTTATTCGAAATCAGTTCCTTCGATTCCCCTGCAATTGATGGAGCGGCGGATGGAGGAGAACGAGGAGGGAGAAAGTAGCGGTGAAGAGAAGGAGGTAGAGGAGTTTTGGATTTAAGGGCATTTTATGTGCTTGAAGAGACGTGAAACCTAGTGATAAAAAACAAAAGATCTGAACTTTCATTTTCTTCTACCACCACAACAGATCTAGACCCTTTGCAATATCTGTCTTGGACCGAGCCTTTAGTGATTGTGGTCGAGGCACAGCTAGGTTTTGGTCCTCTTCAGAGATGCGCGTATTTTACCGTGGTCAGATCTAAAAGATAGATGGAGACGAGGAGGGAAAAAACAAATTAGCAAATTTAATTCAGAGATGCGCGTATTTTCACTTTTTCTCTTGTAGCCACATATGTAAATATGCAATTTAATTTAACGTCCGTCAAATTTTTTGGATAGAATGGTTCAATTGATAATTTTTAAAAAGTTCAATGTGTCAATTTCATTTTTTTAAAGTTAAGTGTCCAAATGCTTACTAGTCGACAACCACAATGGGGTAAAGGTGTATTTTGTCAATCGTGAATCGTATCGTGTTAGAAAATCCGGATCAAAACTCCAGCTGTTCCCTGGATCTGATTCTCACACCTCCCCATTATTTTATATGGATTAATTGGAAGCGAAATGGAACAAAGGCTATTCTGTTCATTCTTCAGATGATCTAGCTAATTTTATATACTTTTATCTAATTAGACTTCTTCTATTAGAAAGGCGAACCTATAGGCCTGTTTAGTGATTTTCCAAAGTTAACCTAACCGGTTACCTTTGTCAACGCTACTAAGGGCCGGGTGAAGATTGAAAAACATCCGCTAACGTTGGCAGGAGAAGCTCTTTTTTAGATCAGCAACGAATGTCTTGTATCTATGAAGAAAGATTTCTCCTCAGGGTCGGACAGAATTCTGAGCCACCTATCCAATATGTGAGTGAGTCCACCCTACGGATTCCCTATATTTGTTCTATGAGAGAGGTTGCTTGCAATACCTTCCCTGCCCGCTTAGTTTTTTTATTAAATAAGTCTATTTGGGAACTACCGTAGATGTGAAATTTGCTAATTTTCATTCTCATCTGTCTCGTCACATGAATGAGACATAACTGCTTATCATAAGAATAATGAACTAGAAATAAATCATATTTTGATTGGTTTGAGGGTTCCAACCTCGAACTAGAAGAGGTTCTGTTTTCTTTGGACAGGCAAACCCGGAAGCTAGATTTTGGCAAAAACGAAGAAAAAATTTAGTGACTGGTCACTGGAGTGAGGTCGAAACAAGGTAGCCATAAGAAAACCCTTGGCTAGATTGAATCATTTTCCAGTAGGGTTGATGCTTGTTGGGTATTTTGATTTGAGACTTTGTGAGAAAGCAAGAAAGCTATAAAGAATTCACACCAACCGAATCTCGATTTAATTAAGTACAAGCAAAGCAATTGAATCGATCAAGAAGGTATAAGACTTCTCGACGCATCTCTATCAATTTTTTCTTTGTCCTATCTCTCTTCTGTTATGAAATTTTTAGTTACTTGGTAATGCCCCATCCTTTTAACTACTTGCGAGGAATTCCTCTTGAAAGAAAATAAGCAGTTAACAGTGTCTTCTAGTGCCTTTTAGGCTTAGTCGCCCTTTCCCTAAAGGGAAGTAAGCCGACACTGACCCCACCGACCATTGTTCAGTCTATGATTGAGCAACTGCAATCAATGTTTCCTTCGTCCACTATGGCTCAGTCTCATCAACAATTTTCAGATTTTGCTGACGTTGGCTCACGTTGCCACACAATTTAACGGCAGCTAAACTCTCTCCTCTCCTAAGCTTCAATACCCTCGGGACTAGGTTACGTACCCACGAAGTTTGGAGTGGATGCTAGGCCTCCTCGAGTTGATGCTCTATTTATTCTTGGTGCTCAACCCTTGGAACTTGAACCAAAATGTCTTCAATTGTTGGAATTGGTTCTGCTTCCTCGATTGGTCCCCTTTGGCTTTCCTCCAAAGGTGGTTGGGGTGCTGCAAGATACGGTCCAACTTGTGTCCCTGATGTATTAGGTGTGTTTGTGTTAAAGTAGAAAGGTTTAAGATAGCAGAAAGAAAAGGAAAATACCTCTTTGTTCTCTGTTGAGGAAGGCAAAGAAATTTTTTATTGGCTTGCTACGAAAACGAAATGAAAAATGTGGCAATATATATTTAAACATACAAAACACACTTTATTGTACAATCAAGCATATTAGCATGACTATGTATAAAAGTAAATGTTATTATAGACTGAAAATAAAATTTAAAGTTAAATAATAACAAAAATACTCTAATTGCTTTATTACATATTATTTTAGTAATCTTTAGAGTAATAAGAAAAAACGATAATTTAGATCCACCTTTAATCTATAAAACAAAAGAGAATAATTCAAATTAGCAAGTGAAGAATTATGTCTTTAATCTATAAAACAAAAGAGAATAATTCAAATTAGCAAGTGAAGAATTATGTATATGCTTATGGCAAGTGATGTGAGAAACATAGCGCGACATTATGAAAAAAATATTAAACACTAAAAAGTGATTAAAGGCTTATCAAGTGATATTGAATGTCTTGTGCTAAAAAATCTCTTCAATTGAAATAGTAGAAGACTCGAGAGTTTTGGTTTTACTCTTTTGGATCTACATAAAAACCTTTATAAGTTAATTGCTAACTTTAAAAAGTATCATCCATTGTATCATATCGTAAGAAACGTAATGGAATCGTATGATATGGTGTAATTTTCGATTCAACCTACGATACAGATCGAATTGTCTTCATATCGTAATGTGCGATACGTATTGCGTATCGTACGATTCTGACAACTATGTATATGTGTATATATATATAATTAGAGCATTTTTGGGGTTTCCTATTTTCATAATGGGAGAATTTTGTACGATACTAGTGGTTTCTTTTACATTAGCAAATTGTATTACAAAGATAGAAAAAATAAAGAAAAATAGCATAGTTTTTGTTGATGTTGAAACAGTTATAATATTTTGTTTTGTGCTTTTTGCAGACAGCAGAGCGCAAGGCATGTATGGCAATGGGTTTCGATACGTGCAGAAATACTTATGATGCAAGAGATTCAACTTTGGATGGTGTTGTTTCTTTTCTATTCTTACAATAATGTTTCCTTTCATTCTGGACTTGATGTTGCTATTTTTTTTAATGTTTGTAGAATTATATTCCTGTGTTGCTGACTGTAGGTTTATCGTGCTTAGTTTAAATCCACAGAAATTGGATAAGGTGCCACTGGGTATATCCTATTCAAAATCGGCTAATTACAAAATCTGACTATCCACTAAAAATTTAATAGTGTTATTACTTCTATCGTCCTTAAACTTTGCCCTGCTGCATCTCATTTGTTGGGAATTCTGTTAAAAAATCTCCTAAAGATCTCCTTGGAGCAGAAATAGGATCTTGTAAGCAATGACATTCCTTTTCTATTAGTGAAGTTGAACTAACAAACATTTTGAAAGGTATAGCTGTTAGTATGAGGTGCTATAACAATGGTAGATGTTATATGTGGAGTTACAAAGTAATGACAGCTCTATGAGATTTTGACTTGCTAATTATAACACCATTTATTTTGTATTTTATCATATAGTTGAGTATGCAATCTGAGCCTTTTTATGTACGTGTGAATCTTGCGTTGATCCTCTTCTCAGGCGACCACCCTAAACAGAATCTTGTCACGGGCAGGAGAACTGCTAAGGCTTACTCGCTTACGTGGTGTGAGTATCTATCCAAGAAACACGAGGAGGTATGATAGTTGTGTTTCTTCAAAGATGGTGTTTTCTTCATTTGGACTCTTTTCAAGGCCAAGGCTGAGACAAGTTTCGTATGTTTTTAGTTCAGTTATTTTGTATGATGAGCTGTATTTTGACGTCTCTTTACTCTCTGTCGGATTGATTATTTAATGCACTGTGCATGATTTTATACTATTAGTGTTTGTTTACTACGTCAGCAGATTCTCATGAGATGATATTTTGAGTATGATTATTATTACTTCTTTACTTGGGCCGCTAGAAAGTTGCAAAACTGTTGCAAACTATTTTGGGATATCTGAACTAATTGTAATTTTTATGTGGGTACACCTATGTTTAACTATTTGAACTATTTTGGGATATCTTTAAACTATTTGTTTCCCTCCTTTGATTATATCTTCTACTCTTTTTTTAAAATTAGATATTTACTGTTAATTTTTTTTGGGTTAATATGTGAAATCCTAAAAATCAATTTCAGTTTGAAAATTTTAAATTTAGTACAAACGATTATAAGTGTTATAAACTAAGAAGTATTATTAATTGTCTTGTTTTTAATTTTCAAATTCTAAATGGATTGAGTTTAAAGATTTCATGAATTGACTTCCAAAAGATAAAATGTATTTTCTTAGATAAGTATTTCCTTTTACGTTGTAGAGGTATTTTAAATAAAATGGAAACAAGAAAAAAAAATATCTCATTGCATTGCCTTGCCTATTATAGAGAAAGGTAGCTGAAATTATCAGTAAAATGGAAAAGTAAACACAGCTAACAAAAAGTTCGCGTCCTTCCACAACTAGAATTGTTGAATCCCAAAAGCGTCGTGGATTCTTGCTTCGTCAAACATGTCTTTGTATGGGGTTGGGGAGGAAACAAAGTCACAGTTTTTTTAAACTTTATTTCTTTTCCTATAAATGACGATGTTAATGACACCAAGTTGACTAAGTTCCATAAAGTGAACCTAGTGCTCAGGTTGAGATTTTATAGATTTGCCAACTTTGATTGCGATAAGAATGAGAGCGTATTGATGAGGTTGAGCTCCTGGGATCTGCCCGCTTGGTGAAGGAAAAGAGGAAGATGATGACGGTTTGGCTTTAAGGCGAAATTCCTGTGTGATTGAGTGTAGGATATGCTATGTTATTTACTTGTATTATAGCATAGTTTTTGTTGATGTTGAAACGGTTATAATATTTTGTTGTGTGCTTTCTTTCAGTGTGCAAAGCTCCGCAGAAGTGACGAACCGCGTTGCAAGGCGTATATAACTATTTTGCAGATAGAGTGTGCAACTCGGGATGGTGTTGTTTATTCTCTCTTCTTGCAATTATGTTTACTTTCACCCTGGACTTGGTCTTGCTATATTTTATATGCTCATAGAGATCATATTCCTTTGTTGCTTACTATAGGTTTAGCGTGTTAGTTTAAACCACAGTAATTAGATAAGGTGTCATTGGGTACATTCAGTTTAGTATTGGCTTATTACAAATTCGATGTATCCACAATAAATTTGTTAGTGTGTTATTACTTTTGCCGCTCTTAACTTCTCCCTGCTGCGTCTCATTTATTCGGAGTTCTTCCAATATCTCCGAAAGATCTCCTTGAAGCAGAAATAAGACCCTATAAATAATTACATTTCTTTTCTACTAGTGAAATTAAACTAACAAACAGTAAAAGAGGTTTAGGTGTGTGAGGTATTTTACTAATGATAGAGGTTATATGTGGAGTTAAGAAGTAACAACAGTTCTATGAGATTTTGTGATTTCTTGGAGAGCTAGCCATGTTCATCCAAAGCTTCCTGATTACGACTCTATAGCTGCCCATTCCTTTACATCCAGTATGTATGAAAAGGAATGTTTAACAAGGAGTTTGGTCAAATTTTATTTTACACAGAAGCTCAATTAGTAAATTTTGGAACACTTTTATTAGTTTATACATTTGAAATTGAAGTTTTTACTGGATATTCCATTGGGTGATGGCACTGATGGGATACACCTGCAATTTCAATTGGGATACACTTTATTAGTTTATACACTTACAGAAGATGATCCTATGAGCTATATGGTATGAAAATTAAGTGTTATCTTCCCATTTAAGATATGTTCATATGAGCTATATGATATGAAAATAAGGAGAGTCATATTTGCTCTCATCTAATTAGGGAATATGCTTCTAGTTTATGTATGATTGTATTATGCTTGTACTTAATTTCTATATTTGTGTCTTGCTTTTAATTTTGCAGGAGTATTTAAATCTTCAGGCTAAGATCTAATGCTGATGAGCCATGCAGCATGTTAAGGGCACCTTTGACCAAGCGATTCTTTATCATGAACATCAAATCATGAGGAATTTTATTTTCATTACCTTACTATTCCAAGTTAGTTTTGTATATTCTATTATCAAGCCATCTCTATCTGTGTATGTTTTTATACACAATTTAAATTGCTAGGTAAGTACATTATTCTTACTTTGCCACACTTTTTACTGTCCTACATAAGTAAAAAGTTTGATTTCCTTCTATACATGTATTTCTATATGGAGAGTTTCTTATTTATAAGTAGGGAACTGATATTTTTACATGTATTTTTGATATTTTTACATGATCCTCTTTCGTACGAGTATAGAGTAGGTCTCACCTTTGTACGAGAATAAGCTAATATCAAAAACACATGTAGAAATATTGGTTCCTTATAATTATATTTCTCAAGTAGCCTTAGAAAACATGATGTAAATTGCAGTATATAGACGAATGACATAAGATCATCTAATTGATTGATTATGTTCTATAGGTTCACATGCTTTATTTGTTTATCTTGTGCAGGTTTTAGTACAACATGTACAAAGGACATTTAAAAATGACTCAACAATAATGGTTTCTTTTTATAATTCATTTTTTTCTTGTATGTTTATTTATAATGGGTACTGGTTGTGTTTTATTTTATACGAGTATATTTTATTATGTTGAATTTTTAATATTGAAAATAATAATTATCCAAGTAATAGTTTTTAAATTCTATCACAAATACAATATGAATCCAATATGCTAACCGAACAATAGAATTATTTTGTTTTGATTTTGTAAATTAATGAACTGCAAATCTATAGAGTTACAAGTCAAATTGAAATCCAAAACAAATTATCCAAACACACCCTTGTGGTAGAATTAATATTCCTCCACAGAGAGCGTAAAAAATAATAATTCTAAATGAGTTTTTAAACTTAGGTGGTGTTTGTTTATCACTTAATACATCTTAATAACTCTACATTTGATTCGGTAAGAGGATAGAGTTGTTTGGTAAAATTTTGTTCTCTTATTGTCTGTAAAAGGAAAATATAAATCTAAATTATTAAGAGTTATTTTTTGATGAAAAATTTAAATATATGGAGTTTTTATAAATATTGTATTCAATCCATTCCAATTTTTAATATCATTATTAAGTTTTGAAGTCAATTTGAGATATTTTTAAATTGAAAAGTTATTCACAGATTTTATACTTTTTAATTACCAAATAACTTTTTAAGTTCAAATATTATTTCACTCCAAAAGATATACTATCTTAAATGTTGAGTGACTTGGTTCTTCTAAGTACATTTATTATTTATATATAGTGAGTTCTGTATTATAAATATAAACATAAATATTGAGCAGCTAGCCTAGTCATGTCAGATAATTAATTGAGGATCCTATATTTGAAAATTCGTTACACATATTTATGTTTTCTTATACAACTTAAAAGATAAAAATAAAGATAAATTATTAATTAAGTTTTAAAAAGAGAGAGAAACATACACATATATTTATGAGGTACGCCTGTAACCTCTAAAATTATACATAAGCTTATTGTCTGTGATAAAAGTGCATTTTTTTAAAAAAAATTCACAAAAAAGCTTTGTAGCCTATTAATTATAGGAAACTGATATTTTTCACTTAAAAAATTAATATTTTCACGTGATTCTCCTCACATGAATGATGAGTGGATCTCACCTCCATGTAAGAGAAAAGAAATTTATGTGAAAATCTCATTTTAACATTTAAAAATATCAGTTTCTTAACTACACTATTAAAAAAATTCAGTTATTAAACATTACTTAAAAAAGAGTAGTTAGCATGAAGTTAATTTTGGTCAATTGACCAATATAACGTGACATATAGGCTGAAAGTGATTTTTTTGTTTGTCAGCAGAGTACTATATTTGTTAATTGAACAAATTATCATAAAACTTTATGGTAATCGGATCCCAAAGACACTTTTAATTGGTTAATTAATTAATAAAAAAGGGCAAAGGAGAAAAGGGAAAAAAAGTTTTTTTTAAGTGATTTTAGTATTTTACCATTACTCGGCCTGACAAATTCAAATAAACCCTAGCACTGATTTATAAAACCCCTTCTAACACTACTTATTCTCTTTGAAAAAAATTCCTTTTAGGTTCTCCCATTGCCAATCTTCCTCGGAATTGTAAGCGTCTCTCAGTAGCAAGAAATTGAAATCAATGAAGCCCCTTAAAATGGACAACGGTGAGGAAAAACCCACCACCAAAAACGAGAAGAACGAAAATCTTGATTCAACTGGTGGTGGTCAAAACTCGACTCCGAAGAAGAGAAAACGGAAAGAAGTAGCCATTTTTGGAAATTACAGAAACTACTATGGCTATCGGGTATGTGATTTTATAAACTATTGCTCATGAGATTTCTGTTTTTAGGAATTTTACCATGTTTTATATTTATTTGCACATGCTTTCATGGTTTCTGTTGACCCAGATGATTTTAAATTGAAAGGAATTGAAAAGTTTTGATCTTTATTACTGTGAATTTTTGCTTTGATGATGCAGATTAGTCAGGAGTTGGAGGAAGATCCAAGGTTGAAGGTTTTTAAGAAAGAATGGTTCGAAGGAAAGGATTGTCTTGACATTGGCTGTAATAGTGGCTTGATCACTATTAATATTGGTATTTTTACTTGTTCATTTTTGTGCCTATATATTTATTTTTTGTGTGCGATGTACAACTGTGTATTGTTCATGGTGGCCAATTAAATTGGTTGGGTATTTCTTTTTGATTTTCTAATTTGCTATAAATTTTATAAGGTAATGTGGATTGTTAGGAAATTATTATTTCCACAAGCTCCCTCTTTTAAATAAGTGTGAGGGAGAGACCTTGTGGAACTAATGGCTTGTAAAAATAACATTTCCCAACTTTTATCATCTCTGTTTACAATAAATTTGAATCTTTATGTGAAGTTACTTAGAGACAAAAGTTATTGTTTCTCGGGAAAATACGGTTTGAAAATATAAAAATGATTTTGTTACATGTATTGCTATAGCCACAACCATGCACTGCTATAGCAAGTCCCTTTGTCTCATCTTACCATTAAAAGCGTCCTTATTCTCAACTATAGTTATTTTTGTACTGTTGTTACAGTGAGCAATGTACCTACATATTGGCGGAATCAGGTTTTTAAATGACCAATTCAGACAATTATGAACAAATAGGGCATTCTTTAGAAAGTGTAAAATTCAACTTGCCTTCTCTTTTGTTATTATAATGTAGGAGCATATATTTCGGTTATTGTATATCTAACTGTTTGTAACTCAATTCACGTACATGTTTGTGGAAATTGGAAACTGTATGTCCTTGTTAGTAATTTCTGATTAAATTCTTATACAGTTAATCATTTTTATCTGCAGCGAAAAAGTTTTGCTGCCGGAGCATACTCGGTGTTGACATTGATTCTGGTGAGATTTCAAAGTACAATCTGGTGTATGTTTTCCAAAATAAGTAATTATGTATATATATTTTGCGCGTGTGTGTATATATATGTGTGTGTTTTTGTGTGCGTGTGTGTTGCACTTTGATCTATTCGTTTTTGTTTTAACTTTTTCAGCATATTGACCTAATTTAAGAAACTGTACTTTCATATGTGCATAGTCATATACTTTGCGTTCTAAATAGCAAGTTACTCAGGAAATAACCACATGTAAACTATTCATGGTATGTTTACTGACCAATTACTTCCAGCATCTTGGTTTAGTATGCACAAAAGGGAAAAATAATAATAGTACATTGGATAATATCCTAATGTTTCATGACATCTTGATCAACTAGGTATGTAATATGAGTAGAATTGATACCGTGATCATGAAAGTTTTGGTTCAATTCATACTTCGTTCCTCTATCCACATAAATTTTGCTCCATTGATACTCTTCCAGAAAATATATACTTTCTACCGACTTTTTATTTAATATTTTAAAATTATTACTTTCTACCAACTGTATAAACTCAAGTATTCAGGCATTAGAAATCCTACTCTTAACATCAGTTCTTTTAATACCCTTTATAATGAGTCCATTAGCTGGCTTGAACACATATATTGACCAATGAGTCAATTAACTGGCTTGATTGCTTAGGTTTCCTACTTTTAGGTTACTAGTTGAGTGAAGTTAACCGAATTGATTTTGATGATAAGCTAAAATAACAACTGTTTCTTATCTTCCAGACCGAATTGAGGAGGCACATTGGAACCTCAGGAAGATTGCGAAGACAAGTACTCGTAAGCTACTTCCGAAGGCTTCCAAAGAAAATGTTGAGGGAGTAAACAATGTAGATCACCCTGTAACCGAACCTTTAAGTGAGGAGACAAGGAAGGTTCCTGGGGATTCATCCCCATCTACACTTTTAGATAAAGTTTCTTTCCAGCGAGAAAATTTTGTGCTGAGTAGGCGTCCTGAAGATAAGCGTTATGATACAATTATTTGGTAAGTTCTCTTTGGCTTTAGGTCTACTTGGTTATATACTGTATTATTTCAAGAAAATAAAGTGTTGCTCCTTGTTAGGTAATAAGAGAAATGATGAACATATATCCTTGAAAGTTGCGAATTTTTATTCAAAATCTAAATTGATGAACTTTTTCAATTTTTTTCCCATGCCATCTAAAAATTGAAGAAGTAAAGTAAAAAATAAAAATATCTTTCATAACACTGTTTTGTATATTACACTGTCTTTATGAAAACACATTATTTTTTCTTTCCTTTTTCGTAATATGGATATATTTCTAACTTTGCAGTTTAAGTGTAACAAAATGGATCCATTTGAACTGGGGTGATGATGGGTTGATAAATTTATTTGCAAAGATCTGGAGGCTACTTCAACCGGTAATGTTTGTAGCTAGTCTTTTTGTACATTTTGTTAATTTCATCTACAGAGTGGGATTCTATTTTGTCATGAATTCTTGAGTTTAAATCTCCAGATTTATTTACAGTTCTTATCTGAGTATATATATCTGTATCATATCTAAATCTGAGCAGGGTGGCATGCTAATTTTGGAACCTCAACCATGGAAGTCATATTACAAAAACCGTCAAGTGTCTGAGGTATATGTCTGCTTCCCTATTTATGTTTGTGATAATTTAAATAATAGTTTGACCATAAGAATGTTAAATGTTGTGTGCAATTTATTGTAGCAATTCAGGCTAAGGTGGGACTTGGGAGGATGCCAAATTCTTTGAACCCTTTCTTTTGATGAACCTCT
This sequence comes from Panax notoginseng, assembly GCA_016801055.1. Lineage (NCBI taxonomy): Eukaryota > Viridiplantae > Streptophyta > Magnoliopsida > Apiales > Araliaceae > Panax > Panax notoginseng. The sequence continues at coordinate 11,908,323 of CM029015.1, forward strand.
ATATTCAACTCTCTAAGCATTTATCAAGTAGTTTAAATGACTTGGCCTTTCTATTTTATTGGTTGAAGCTTGTTCAATAATGTTCATATGTTTTCTGCAGACTGCGCAAAATAATTACCATAAAATTGAGATTTATCCAGAAAATTTTCAAGAAATACTTTTGGACAAGGTATGCCTAATGTTTTTTATATTTATGTGGCATTGGGATTTAACATATGGTGGGGGTAGGACTCTGACAAGAATGTAGGAATAATTGTTGGGCCTCTGATTTCTTACCTGCACAAACTTATTTTTGATGTCTGATTTTCATGGAATTTCAGATTGGGTTCAGATTCGTAGAAAACATTAGTTGCAATTTACCTGGTAGCAAATCTGGATTTCAAAGGCCAATTTTGGCTTTCTGGAAATGAATTCATTTACTTTCCCAACTATCCACGTAAAGTAAAATCTAGAACAGAAATGCTTCGGTACTATTGAGACACATTGTACCCCAAAAGAATTTTGACAACCTCCTCCTGGTCTAACATCCCTGACAGTCCAGTCCAGTGCACAAGCAGAAGATATTACTATCTCCCTCTTTCTCTGACTTGATGAATGACTAGCAAAAAGGCTTGGCTTGAAGAAGAAAAAGGTGTGATATATATTTCTTACCATGGTGTGCCTTGCTCTGTTGCACCAGAAACCGCTTCAGCTTTAGCCAGCCAGGGCGTATGCATGCCGCTTCTCACTAGTATAAGTACATTATTGAGCAAGAATGAGGATTTCCAGTTTGATTATTTATTTCCCAATTGTTGTTTCCTGAACATGAATTGCCGCAAGTGAACTCCTATTCAAGTACTCTAATTTTTCTACTAGATATTTATTATATTATTTTGATCAGTGAGTGAGACTTTTAGCTTCAGATGTAGTTTTGTTTCCATTCCAGAGAGTTATTTAGACTTAATTTTGAATTTCTTTGTTCATTACAAAGCAATAAGGTTTACAATACAAGCAAATACTCAAACCAGTATATGAACAAGCGAGCTGAATAATCTGTTTGCCAAAGAGGAAAATTCTTCATGTAGCATTTTATGTCAAGGGAACCACCACAAAACCCTAGCCTTACATCTATCTATGTACAGAAGACCAAGCCTGATTGGTATTCAAGGATCAACCAATGTTTTCAATCACCTTAGGGAGAACATCTAAGCTGAGAAAATATGTGATTCCCGTTCATTGCAGGCGCTCTGTCTGTCCTTCCTCAGTGATGATGCTGAACCCCTTGAAAACCTCGTCATTCCAGCCACAAACTACGGTATCAAAAATTCAAGCTGCACGCTACAGTAAGGACGAGAACTTTTAATTCATGGCATGTTTCACCGACAAAAAGAAGTGAAGCTACAAGGCCAGAAACCCCATAAGATGATAAAAATTAAACAAAATTAGTATTAGAAATAACATGGGAGATGGAAAAATATGCATCAAGTGGATAAAATTACCATGTAGATCACTTTGCAGAAGAAATGCGGCGAAAGGAAGACATCCAGCCACTTGAAGTACCAATATTTTCACCCTGACCCTGGTTAGAAGTTTCAGGAGGCAACACAGGCTTTGAGGCATTTCTTTTTGAGACACCAGCAAGGGAATATGAATTAGATGACATGTGTGGATTGGTCAAATTCTACAAACCAAACATTTATATTAGTCCAGTTGAAATTAAAAAATAAATGGAAAAAAGAAATTGCGTCCTTATATAAATAATTACCCCAAACTTGGAAACAATGTCTAAATTACCTATTTATAATTCTATAATGATAAACAAGCAAAAAAGTCGGCTAAAACCAGCATTAGATTTCCATTCCCTTTTAAATAAAATGACTTACATTTCTCTCGAGGGGATTTTCAGAAGTCAAAATTCTGTCTGCTGGTGATTTAAATTGCATGCGAATGCCAGGGCTAGCAGCAGTACTCAATCTCATGCGATCAGTTAATTCAGTTGAATAAGAAACATTATTGCCTGCTGACACTGGAAAACGAACAAGTCATAAAATTAGTTTCTCGGCAAAAATAATCTATTTTAATGTCCATGTGTGTTTGATCAAATGTTACTCGTCCATGTGTGTTTGATCAAATGTTACTCTTTCTAAAAGGTAAAAGAGTTGAATAATCTCTCTCAACCCTAGTACTTATAGATAACATGATTGGCAAGATGAGCAACTGCAAAACATTGTTGATATTTCCCAAAAACAGTCTACATATTCCTTTAAAGTTTCCCTCTACCGATACAGTTATACTTTAAGCGAGTGAAATGCACAGGAATATCTAACCTTGATGTTTGGACACATCCACTGGAACTGCTCGACTGCTGCTCTCCCCAGGAAGTGGCTGTAAATTAGGGTGTCTAATTTGTTAAAACAACGATCAACTTGAAAAAAAGTTTTCAGATCTTTGCATATGCAGTAAAGTATTAGATAAAAGATCCAAACTACAAACTATTTCAGAAAAATATATATTATTGACCAGTTAGACATAGCTGTGATGTACGGGACAGAAATTACAAAAATCAACAATCAGTACCCTTGTTTGAGTTTTAGTCTTTTGTGCTTGCTGGTACTTTAGGATGGTCCAATCGAATATGTAATCAAATTCATACCCTGCAAGAGACAGAAACACTTGTGCTTAATTTAGACATCCAAAAATGTGAGGAAAAAACTATGCACAGAAGGAGTCAGATTTGACATGTGCACAAATTTGGAGTATTTAGATCAATGTTACTTGGAACACAAATTTTTTTGGTTCGCTGAACAGGTATGAGAATGTGCCACATTACATAGTTTAAAACATGTTACACTAGGGGTAGCTTATATGGATGCTTAGAGTTCGATATAATAAAGAATCTAGATGCAATTAAGCTACATTTAGTAGAAGATTATTAGTTACATAAACAAATTGATTGTTTTTGTGGCCCCATATAAAAGTACCTTTATCACATTAAATAACTAGATATACATTTTCTTGAGGCCTATTATTAATATTTTCCTTACAGGCACACTTTAGGAGAAAATGCTGACTTTCTTAATTTGCAAATTACTTCGGACATTCATGGACAAATGGAGTATTATGTTTCTAAGGGCTTTTCTTTCACTTACTTTTTCTTCCACTAAATACTTAAATAGCATGTCCAAGGCAACAAGGTAGGAGGATCCCATACCTGTGCCGTTCAACACAGGCACCCTAGGGTAAATAGGTGAGTCCATGTAACAAGACTGCCAGACATTTATTGTGAGCATTAAACACTAGAACATATAAAAATTCAGTGCCAATATCCTGAGAATGAGATAATATAAACTTGCACCTTATTGACTTGAGAATTGAGATAAGTGGCCTAGTTAGCAGATACCTTCACGAGTGAACAATTCACGGAACAGACGCTTCAAGAAGCCGTAATCAGGACGTTGATCAAATGTCAAAGAATGGCAATAATGGAAGTATGACGCAAACTCCACTGGGTTAGACTTGCACAAAACCTTTAAAAAGAACAGACTAACATAAGCTTACAAATTTCAGACCAGGTTAAAACTCATACAGAAAGATAGATGGTATCTAAATACCTCAATAGGAGTTGATAACTTCTTCTCACATATTTTATCATACTTTTGCTTCTTGGTGGCAGCTTTTAGACCCTGCCATGGAAGACTACACATTTTTGTGTCGGTCAGAAAATGTAGTTTGAATTTATAAACGAAGTGATTTCACGATTTATTGTGCAGAAGAAAAAAGGAATGAAAAACAAAAAGAAATGCATCGGATGGCAACGGCATACCTTCCTCTTAAAAAATAAAGTAGTACATATCCAAGTGACTCTAAATCATCCCGTCGGCTTTGCTCTACAAAAAAGACACCCAAATGAGGAAAATCTAACAAAGTAATCCTAGTAAGCCACCAGCAGTTTAATAAAAGAAACGTTGCTATGCGCACCTATTCCAAGGTGAGTATTACAACTTGCATAGCGTGCAGTTCCCGTCAAATTTTTGTTCTCTCTGTTCAATAGTAAACCACAAAATATAATTCCTTTATGATGCATTAATATAGTCATACTTGCTAAGAAGTAAGAACCTAACCAATCAACAATATGATGGAGTTTAAATTAGACATCAGGTAGTACAAAAAAGAATTGATATTCATTTCTCGACCCCCACCCCCTGTTTCTCTCTCCCACACGCACTCTCACACTTTTTGATGAGTTAAATTTATTCAAATAATAAGCCAAACCGGTCTAATAGGGCCAAGACAGAAAGAAACTCCCACTTTTGTCCTAGTAAAATAAAAGTCCAAATAAAACAAGACACTTGCAAACTCTGGAATGAAGGATACCCACTACTAAGAAACATGTTAATATTGGAAATCAGGCAAGGCTAACATAATTTAATCTGGAAGGATACCTGTAAGGAATATGGCGGTTGGTTGTTGAATCTCGATATCTTTTTGCAAGTCCAAAATCAATAATGTAAACCTGATAAATAATGATGAGGATCAACAAACATTAAGTTTAAAAACTTTTTGAAAAATAAAAATATAAGAGCCATTTAGGTTTAAGTAAAAACGAGTAGGAGCAAAGAAGTTATAATTACCTGATTAGCTTTTCGACCAAGACCCATGAGAAAGTTATCAGGCTTAATATCTCGATGCAGAAACCCTTTAGAATGCACAAATTCTATCCTTGTTATCTAATTTGACACAAACAAAAAGAATTTATAATTACTAATAATTCCCAAATCGGTAATGAAATATATTATAAAGTGCAGTTATTGTAGGGGTAATAAGGACTGCAGAAAGATGCCGAACTTGCTGCCCCATTGACAAGAGGGGAGTGGGCTAATTTAGAAAGACATTGATACTTGTACATGAGAAACATATGATGTTCAAAATACTTACCATTTGATCAGCCAACATTAAGACCGCCTTCAATGAAAACTTCCTTCCACAATAAACAAACAGATCTTCAAGACTTGGTCCAAGTAAATCAAGGACAAGGATATTATCGTCTGCATCTATGCCGGACCATTTTATGCCTGGTATACCACCTAAAAACACAGATCAAAGTTAAAAGACAAATACATCACTAAAATAATTTTATTTTCTTATGGATGTATTGAAATACAACAATGCATACAGGCATAGCTTCACACAAAGATTATACAAGAACAAGAAATCTGCATCACAAGAGTTTTATTTTCAGATGAAACTTACTTCCTCCCTGAAGAATATTATACAACTTGGCCTCGTACAAAAGTTGTGGATGTTTTGTCTTATTGTTCTCCTGCACAGTAAAAACGAAAAATAAATGATATCAGTGAGTACACCAAGCAAGAAATTCTTTTTTAAGATAGAAACACAAAATGTATCAAGAATGAGAACTTGGTATCAAATTTCCATGTCAAAAACACAATTAACATAAACACACCAGCACAAAGAATGAAAATGTCAGTCTGTATAAGTTGGTCCATGGGCTTTAAAAAGTTCAAACAAGTTATAGAACTCAATGTAACAAATTCACTCGACTAAACCGATACTCCCGAATTATATTTCACACTAATTAATATGGGGAAGGTTTAGTTTTGATTTATGGAGAATATGGACTCTTAAGATCAAAGCCACAAAACCAAGTGATCACAATCCCCTTAAATTTCCTAAACATCACAATTGCAAAACCTACAATCACACATGTCAGTGCTGCATGACAGTGCTGCATGAGCTGTCAAAGGACAATCTTTACTTCAATTTTGAAATAACACCCCAATTGTAAAAACAAAAGTCACAATAGGTGCAGCAAAATAAGAACATTTTCGTAGAGAAAATAGATTGAGACGTACGATCTTCACAGCAACGATCTCAAACGTATCAACATGAGTAGCTGCACAAAAATCAAACAAAATTAGAAAAACAAATATATAGATACGAAACCATAACTATATATATATATATATATATATATATATATATATAAATAAGTACCGAGATGAATTTCTCCGAATGATCCACTTCCGATCTTACGACCGAGCTTGTATTTGCCTCCGACGATCCTTTCCATGCTCTACGTGGACGGATAAGATCGAATTGAATTGAATCTATCCCACGGAGCTGGTGTTTTGAGATTTCGAATTTCCTGAAAATTTGTCTAATTGATTTTTATCAACCCGAGGTTTAAGGGAAAATTTAGAGATGAAACAGGAAGTTCGTCAACGGAGTTTGAGGTAGACTAGTTGAGTAGAGTTGTACAGTAGGTAGCTACTGTTGTTGTTACGGCTTAGGGGAGAGAGAACAGACAGAAGATAGAAGATGCCACGTAGGAGCGGTGAGGGTTTGATATGAAGGCTATATATATATATATATATATATATATATATATATATATATATATATGGTTATCCATCCACATCAACCGATTGTTGGGAGCAACCCCTTTTGGCCCGGCCGCTACAACCTGTAGCGGCTTATAAAAAAAAAAGATTTGTCTAATGCCGGTACAGCTCGTAGCGGCTGGGACAAAATGGGTTGTTCCCAACAACCGGTTGTTGTGGATGGAATCTCATATATATATATATATATATATATATATATATATATATGTATGTAAGACCCCAATTTATTATAAATAAAATCGAATTTTCTCTATTTATTATTTTGAAATAATAAGGATTAATTTGATAAAATATTTTGGTTATGGGTGAAATGTGCAAATTTTTAAAATAAGCAAGTGGTTATAAAATAATCATTGTTGTCGGAGAATATTCGTTTGGTCGTGGAATATTCTTTTGTCGGGGAATATTCTTACGACGGCGCAGTCATTTATGGGCCCCATAACAGAATAACTGTCGGATGAAGAAGAAAATTTGAGTTTTATAAATAACGGCGTAGTTGTTACCGTTAACACTGTTGGAATACCCGGTGGTTAAAATACAGTAATACGCGTAGATGCACAGTATTGATGAATTATTGATCCTTACGTAAGAAGGCACTACTGAATAATTGTTACAATAATTGCTTTTTAATATTTTATTTTATTGATTCAATAATTGCTGCGTTGATATTTTATATTATTGTTGTTTCAATAATTATCACTGCACAGTATTTTCTATTATCAGATCAATAATTCATATTATTTTGAATAATATTATTAGATAACATTATTGGCAATGTCTAGAAAGTTCTGTCAAGGAGAGGTTTGGTCACCTAATTGCGCGCCAGTAAGGAGAAATTCTTATTGGAAAGCCCCTTCTTTCCTGGAAACGGCCTGGTTGTCATAAATGTGATTCTGTAATATTATTTGTGAATAATTAATTATTAATTCATATGATAAGGAAATATTTATTTGGATATAAATAATGGGTATATTTATTTTTATGTGGATAAAAATGAAGGAATTAATGCTGAGGTATTTTATCAGTATTTTGTCGGTGTAGAGGTATTAAAAATCATCCGTTTGTGGATTTTGGATATTTTCGATTTGAAATTTGGAAAAACTTAAACTTTCAAAGTTGTAGAGAATTAAATTTCCTATGAAAACACGCGAGTTTCGAATTTTTCTGACGGGCTATTTTCTATGAATTATTGAAATTTCGAAAAATAAAATGATTTTTATTAAATTTATGGGGGGACCCACTTTTGGTTGGTATAACACATGGGCTGCTGAAAATTTCCAAGGTGGTGGCTGGTCTTGGTCTAATATTGCATACGTAGAAGAATTGGTTATAAATAATATTAATTTATTATTTTAGTCTCCTTTGGCGTTCTAGCATTTTTCTATAAATAGACGCTTAGGTTAGAATTGAAAATCACACCAGAAACAAGTTTTCTTTCTCTCTATATTGTTGAGCGTATTTTAGTAAGTATTTTGATACTTTGAGAGTTGTTATTCAGTGCAAATTTCTGTCGGCTTTATATCTGAAATTCAATCAGATGTACGGTTATTTTGAGGTAAGGGATGTTATTTCTTTCGCAAATGATATTATTTTCTTCAATATCATTATGCCAAAATATTGGTTAAACTTTTTATCAAATTTAGAACTTTTTATGTCGGGGTTACTATTCACGTATACGGCACTATTCACGAATACGGCACTATTCACCGAAAAATAAAATTTCCATCTTTTTGTCCAAGATGTCTATTATGGTTAATATCTTTGATTGTATCCATGTTTTGATCTTTATTTTTGAATTCTGCTTCAAAATTGGTATTTACGAAGTATTATTGATCTTGGATAAACTGTTATACGAATCCCTACTATTTGTCCTTCCGTCTCACTGGATTCGTTTTCTTTAAAATATTTTTCATCATCCGCAGTCCTAAATGATGATATTACTAAATATCTTTGGCCTGTAGTGCAAAGATAAATGATTAATTGATGAATATCTTTGGCCCGTAGTGCAAAGATGAACAGGTGTTGAGATGAACATGACCAACTGGTGATACAAATGAATATCTTTGGCCTGTAGTGCAAAGATGAATATTTGATTAAAGATGTATATTGATTGTTGTTATAGGGATGAAATATTGATGATGGACTTTTAAATCTTAGAAGATAGTAGAACTCATTCTCTACGTGACTCTTCTAATGGTTTGTTGTTTCCACTGCATTTGTTGATCTAAAACTTGTTGTCTATTATGTTCTATCAGATTTTTCCCTGTTGAGAACTAATGATAATTTGTTGTATATTATCTTAGTTATAATATTCTTTACTGGGCTAGTTGAGCTCACCCTTTTCCTTTTTGTTCCATTTTTCTTCTCAGGAGGTGAGAACATAGCAGGATCGAGTCGGGGTATGGAGTAATGGTTCTAGAAAGATGTTTTAGCAGTTCTCACTATTTCTGTAAAATAGTGTTTGAATAATTGTAACGAGGACTTATTTGAGTGTGGATATTGTCTAGAAGATAATATTTATATTTAAACTCACAATATGTATTGTCGTATTTCACACGACATTTGTATTATTGAAGTTGTAGTTTGCTTTATGTACCATGTATTTGGCGACTCAGAATGGGTGTTGTATACCTATTTTGGGGGCGTCACAGTTGGTATCAGAGCCATAAGTAAAGAGCCCCGAGCCTCTATCTGGTGACTTCCTATTGATGGGGATGCACCGAAGCCAGACTCTCCGTAGGGGAAGCCGTTCTGCGGTGGCAAACTGATAGGTATCACTGGTGAGGTGCCGACACATGATGGTGTCCAGAGTCACAGTTGGTATCAGAGCTTAGGGATATGATCTCTGGCGGAGATCGGGGAATAGAACTAGGAGGGGAGAGATGAGTAAATCATTCGCTAGTGTGTCATATCTAAGCTTATTTGTTGGTCGGTCATAATATAGGGATATTATGTGATATGTTAATTTGTTTAATTAACCCTTGTTTTATGGCAGTATTTAAGAATGGCTGCTGAGAACGTTAACAATGGAGTATATGAGACTGTGGAACAACCTTTAGTCACAAACCAGGAGAACGTGCAACAGGAAGGCAATATTCCTCCTGTAAACAACACTACCGAGCAAACGATGAACGATGGAATGTTTAGGAACTTTTTGCAGTTCATGCAAAACCAGACGAGGGAGACTCGTGCAAAAAATATGGGTAGAAATGCTAGCAATACGCGGCTTGTCACAGCCAAGCAGTTCAAGGAGTTGGGACCACCAGAATTTAAGGAAAAACCGGATCCGATCATGGCGGAAACATGGGTCAAGCAAATTACCAAGATATTCGATGTCTTGGGATGCATGGAGGAGCAGAAGGTTCCATTCGCTACCTTTATGTTCCGTGGTGAGGCAGACTACTGGTGGGAGTCTGTGAAGCGTACCCAGCCAGCTGCACTCAGCATGTCTTGGGAAATATTTCAGAAACTATTCAATGACAAGTACTTTCCTGAAAGTATTCGTCATATGAAGGAGGTGGAGTTTATCAGACTGGAACAAAACAACATGACGGTGTCCCAGTACGAGGCGAAGTTCGCGGAGTTATCCAGGTTTGCACCTCATTTGGTAGAAAATGAGGAACGTATGACGCGGATGTTTCTGAGAGATTTAAAACCTGAGATTTGTCAATACCTTATCTCTCATAAATTTTCTCTGTATTCAGACGTTGTCAACAGGGCCCAATTGTTAGAGAGAGATAATGAGTATAGTCAACCGAGGGACCACAACCAGGGTCATACCGGTGACCGCAGTCATCAGAGCGATGATAACCAACAAGGAGGGAAAAATACGAATAAAGGCGGTAACCACTCGGATGGTCATCGTGGCCATGATAATAGGAGAGGTGAGTCAAGTGGAAATTTCAAAAAGAGGAGATTCAACAATGACGGGAAGACATCAGCAGCAGCACCAGCACCAACAACAAATTCTAGGGGAGGAGAACGACCGCCAGTTAGATGTTACAAATGCGGGAAAGAGGGACATATCAGCCCAAACTGTCCACAACAATCCAAGATATGTTACAACTGTGGGAAGGAAGGCCACATCGCTCGAGATTGTACTATAGCTAAACTAAGTTCAGCGGGAGTGGTGATTCCAAGGGCTGTCCCGGATAAGGCGAAATCAGCGGTTCCTGGAAGAGCGTTTGTCGTGACTGGCCAAAACGCGAGGAACCCGAACGAGGTGATTACGGGTAAGCTAATCTTGAATTCTTGCGAAGTTTATACCTTACTAGATACCGGTTCTACCCATTCTTTTATCTCTCCTGCTTGTGCTCAACGTTTAAACTTGACTCCGGAGAAATTGGACTTTGACTTATCTGTTGAAACTCCGTTGGGCGAAACCTTCGTTACATCTACAGTTTATAAATCTTGCATGATCCAAGTTGGCACTATCACATTACCTGTTGATCTTATCTCTTTAAAGATACATGCTTTTGATGTGATTTTAGGAATTGATCGGTTAACCACTCATCATGCTAAAATTGATTGTTTTCATAAGGTTGTTAGTTTTCATATTCCTAACCAACCTGTCATACGAATTCAAACTACTAAACCACTAAAATCAGTCACTGTCATATCAAGCCACAAAGCTATTCGTTTATTGAAAAACGGATGTCAAGTTTTCTTAGCCCATGTTATGGATTTGAATAAAGACAAGTCAGATTTGAATAATATTTCTGTTGTTAGAGAATTTCCTGATGTATTTCCTGAAGAGCTTCCCGGTCTACCCCCAGAACGTGATGTTGAATTCTTTATTGACCTTGAACCGGGTACAAAACTCATTTCTAAAACCCCATATCAAATGGCTCCTATTGAACTTCAGGAGTTAAAAGTCCAACTACAGGAGTTATTAGACATCGGTTTCATTCGTCCTAGTACATCTCCTTGGGGTTCTCCTATTTTATTCGTAAAGAAGAAAGACGGGAGTATGCGACTTTGTATTGACTACCGAGAATTAAACCATGTCACCATCAAGAATAGGTATCCGCTACCTCGTATTGATGACCTGTTCGACCAGTTGCAAGGAGCACAATTCTTTTTAAAGATCGATATTCGTTCTAGATATCATCAGCTGAAGATTAAAATTGAGGATATTCCAAAGACTGCCTTCAGAACTCGGTACGGACATTATGAATTCTTAGTCATGTCTTTTGGATTGACTAATGCTCCAGCTGCTTTCATGGATATGATGAACCGAGTATTCAAGGAATATTTGGATCAGTTCGTTGTTGTCTTTATTGATGACATCCTCATTTATTCCAAAAGTCGTGAAGATCATGAGCACCATTTGAAGCTGATACTTGAAAGGCTTCGTGAAAACAAACTTTATGCCATGCTAAAGAAATGCGAGTTCTGGCTTGAGGAAGTAGCATTCCTTGGGCACGTGGTGTCAAAACATGGAGTATCTGTTGACCCGACGAAGATTGAAGCAATACAAAGTTGGGAGCAACCGAAGTCGGTGACCGAAGTACGCAGCTTTCTGAGCTTAGCTGGTTATTATCGGAGATTCGTGGAAGGATTTTCTCGAATCGCTACTCCGTTAACTCAGCTGACTCGGAAAGATACAAAATTCGTATGGAGCGAGGAATGCGAGAAGAGTTTCCAAGAGCTCAAAATGAAACTCATTTCGGCACCTGTTCTGGCAATACCATCTGGTACGGATGGATTTGTTATCTACAGCGATGCTTCAGGCAAAGGGTTAGGATGTGTTCTCATGCAATATGGGAAAGTCATAGCCTATGCCTCACGATAGCTCAAAGAATATGAGAGAAATTATCCTACTCATGATCTAGAGTTGGCAGCAGTCGTATTCACGTTGAAAATTTGGAGACACTACTTATATGGGGAGAAAGTGGAGATTTATACGGACCATAAAAGACTCAAATATTTCTTCACCCAAAAAGAACTCAACATGCGGCAACGACGTTGGCTTGAACTATTGAAAGATTATGATCACACTATTCAATATCATCCTGGAAAAGCGAACGTAGTAGCTGACGCATTGAGTAGAAGATCATATGCGAGTACGAGTGCGATATTGTCAATGCAAAGGCCCATTCTGTATGACTTGGAAAGGATAGAGGTAGGATTAAAGACTCCAGGGACTCACATGATGATGGCGAATATACGAGTAGAACCGACTTTAATCGATAAAGTTAAAGCTGCTCAAGCTACGGACCTGGGGCTGATGTGTATGAAGAAGAAAGTGCAAGAAGGTGCTATTCCGGAAGCAAGAATCGATGAAGAAGGAATACTTAGATTCAACTCCAGACTTTGTGTTCCTAACGATTCTGATTTGAAGCATAGAATCATGATGGAGGCACACAACACACCGTTTGCAATCCATCTTGGGAGTACCAAAATGTATCATGATATTCGACATACATTTTGGTGGAATAATATGAAGAGAGAGATCGCGGAGTTTATCTCGAGGTGTTTAACTTGTCAACGTGTAAAGGCGGAGCATCAAGTGCCAAAAGGTCCATTGCAACCACTTGAGATTCCGGAATGGAAGTGGGAACACATTACTATGGATTTCGTTACAGGTCTTCCCAAAGTTTCTCAAGGCATAGATGCGATTTGGGTTATTGTTGATAGATTAACCAAGTCTGCCTATTTCTTGCCGATATGTGAGACTTATTCCCTTGAATGTCTTGCTCGTATGTACGTGAATGAGATTGTGAGATTGCATGACATACCAGTATCCATAGTTTCGGATCGTGACCCAAGATTCACTTCACGATTTTGGGTTAGCTTGCAGAAAGCTATGGGCACGGATTTACGATTCAGTTCGGCATACCATCCTCAAACGGACGGACAATCAGAGAAGACTATTCAAACTCTTGAAGATCTATTAAGACTCTGTGTCCTAGATTTCAAAGAAAGTTGGGATAAGTACTTGCCACTAGTGAAATTCTCCTACAACAACAGTTATCAAGCAAGTATAGGCATGACTCCATTCGAGGCATTGTATGGAAGAAAATGTCGCTCTCCAGTATGCTGGGACGAGGTGGGAGAAGCAACGTTGTTGGGACCAGAATTAGTACGCATGACTACAGAAAAGATCCAAATGATTCGACAACGTATTCAAACCTCACAAGATCGACAAAAGAGTTATGCTGATCTTCATAGAAAGGACGTGGAGTTTAATATTGGAGATCATGTACTGTTTCGTGTTGCTCCATGGAAGGGAGTTACAAGATTTGGAAAGAGAGGAAAGCTCAATCCAAGATTTGTTGGTCCATTAGAGATTCTTGACCGAATAGGAAATGTAGCCTATAGACTCGCATTACCTCCAAGTATGTCTCGTGTTAATAATGTTTTTCACATATCTATGCTTCGTGAATATGTGAAAGACCCGAACCATATTATCGCGATAGAACCAGACGAGATAGCCGAAGATTTAACGTACGAAGAAGTACCTGTTAAGATCTTGGATAGGAAAGAGCATGTCCTACGCACCAAGGTTATACCACAAGTTAAGGTTTTGTGGAGAAACCATGCTATTGAAGAAATGACCTGGGAGTTGGAATCGGAAATGAAAGCGAGGTACCCTCACCTGTTCGAAACACCAGGTACATACGTCAATTTCGAGAACGAAATTTCATAAGGAGGGGAGGTTATAAGACCCCAACTTATTATAAATAAAATCGAATTTTCTCTATTTATTATTTTGAAATAATAAGGATTAATTTGATAAAATATTTTGGTTATGGGTGAAATGTGCAAATTTTTAAAATAAGCAAGTGGTTATAAAATAATCATTGTTGTCGGAGAATATTCGTTTGGTCGTGGAATATTCTTGTTGTCAGGGAATATTCGTACGACGGCGCAGTCATTTATGGGTCCCATAACAGAATAACTGTCGGATGAAGAAAACGATAAATTTGAGTTTTATAAATAACGGCGTAGTTGTTACCGTTAACACTGTTGGAATACCCGGTTGTTAAAATACAGTAATATGCGTGGATGCACAGTATTGATGAATTATTGATCCTTACGTAAGAAGGCACTACTCAATAATTGTTACAGTAATTGCTTTTTAATATTTTATTTTATTGATTCAATAATTACTGCGTTGATATTTTATATTATTGTTGTTTCAATAATTATCACTGCACAGTATTTTCTATTATCAGATCAATAATTCATATTATTTTGAATAATATTATTAGATAACATTATTGGCAATGTCTAGAAAGTTCTGTCAAGGAGAGGTTTGGTCACCTAATTGCGCGCCAGTAAGGAGAAATTCTTATTGGAAAGCCCCTTCTTTCCTGGGAACGGCTTGGTTGTCATAAATATGATTCTGTAATATTATTTGTGAATAATTAATTATTAATTCATATGATAAGGAAATATTTATTTGGATATAAATGATGGGTATATTTATTTTTATGTGGATAAAAATGAAGGAATTAATGCTGAGGTATTTTATCAGTATTTTGTCGGTGTAGAGGTATTAAAAATCATCCGTTTGTGGATTTCAGATATTTTTGATTTGGAATTTGGAAAAACTTAAACTTTCAAAGTTGTAGAGAATTAAATTTCCTATGGAAACACGCGAGTTTCGTATTTTTCTGATAACCGGGCTATTTTCTATGAATTATTGAAGTTTCGGAAAATAAAATGATTTTTATTAAATTTATGGGGTGACCCACTTTTGGTTGGTATAACACATGAGCTGCTGAAATTTTCCAAGGTGGTGGCTGGTCTTGGTCTAATATTGCATACATAGAAGAATTGGTTATAAATAATATTAATTTATTATTTTAGTCTCCTTTGGCGTTCTAACATTTTCCTATAAATAGACGCTTAGGTTAGGATTAAAAATCACACCAGAAACAAGTTTTCTTTTTCTCTATATTGCTGAGCGTATTTTAGTAAGTATTTTGATACTTTGAAAGTTGTTATTCAGTGCAAATTTCTGTCGGCTTTATATCCGAAATTCAGTCAGAAGTACGGTTATTTTGAGGTAAGTGATGTTATTTCTTTCGCAAATGATATTATTTTCTTCAATATCATTATGCCAAAATATTGGTTAAACTTTTTATCAAATTTAGAACTTTTTGTGTCGGGGTTACTATTCACGTATACGGCACTATTCACGAATACGACACTATTCACCGAAAAATAAAATTTTCATCTTTTTGTCCAAGATGTCTATTATGGTTACTATCTTTAATTGTATCCATGTTTTGATCTTTATTTTTGAATTCTGCTTCAAAATTGGTATTTACGAAGTATTATTGATCTTGGATAAACTGTTATACGAATCCCTACTATTTGTCCTTCCGTCTCACTAGATTCGTTTTCTTTAAAATATTTTTCATCATCCGCAGTCCTAAATGATGATATTACTAAATATCTTTGGCCTGTAGTGCAAAGATAAATGATTAATTGATGAATATCTTTGGCCCATAGTGCAAAGATGAACAGGTGTTGAGATGAACATGACCAACTGGTGATACAAATGAATATCTTTGGCCTGTAGTGCAAAGATGAATATTTGATTAAAGATGTATATTGATTGTTGTTACAGGGATGAAATATTGATGATGGACTTTTAAATCTTAGAAGATAGTAGAACTCATTCTCTACGTGACTCTTCTAATGGATTGTTGTTTCCGCTGCATTTGTTGATCTAAAACTTGTTGTCTATTATATTCTATCAGATTTTTTTCTGTTGAGAACTAATGATAATTTATTGTATATTATCTTAGTTATAATATTCTTTACTGGGCTAGTTGAGCTCACTCTTTTCTTTTTTGTTCCATTTTTCTTCTCAGGAGGTGAGAACATAGCAGGATCGAGTCGGGGTATGGAGTAATGGTTCTAGAAAGATGTTTTAGCAGTCCTCACTATTTTTGTAAAATAGTGTTTGAATAATTGTAACGAGGACTTATTTGAGTGTGGATATTGTCTAGAAGACAATATTTATATTTAAACTCACAGTATGTATTGTTGTATTTCACACGACATTTGTATTATTGAAGTTGTAGTTTGCTTTATATACCATGTATTTGGCGACTCAGAATGGGTGTTGTATACCTATTTTGGGGGCGTCACACACACACACACACACACACATATATATATATATATATATACATACGGTCCGGATCAAGTGCATACCCCTTATCTTACTCACCCGTGCTCACCCCCTTTAGGCGACGGTTTCGGTCATACAACCGTCGTCTATACTTTTAGCGACGCTATATGTTGTCCATCGTTAAAAGTATAGATGACGGTTGTATGACCGAAACCGTCGCCTAAAGGAGGGTGAGCACGGGTGAGTAAGATAAGGGGTATGCGCTTGATCCTTGCTATATATATATATATATATATATATATATATATATATATATATAGGGAATATATCTTAAGCTCACCCCTTATTCAACTCACCCCTTTAGCGATGGACACGGCGACGGTTCGATCATACAACCGTCGTCTATACTTTTAGCGACGCTATATGTTGTCCGTTTCTAAAAGTATAGACGACGGTTGTATGACCGAACAGTCGTCGGGTCCGTCGCTAAAGGGGGTGAGCTCGGGTGAGTTGGATAAGGGGTGAGCTTAAGATACGGACCGTATATATATGGAAAAAATAGGATAGTTTTTTGGGTTATAGCGACGATTTCACCCGTCGAAAACCGTAGCCATGACTATTTTGATCTATGATAACGGGTTAACCGTAGCCATAGCCAAAAAACTCGTCGTCATATCCCTTGTATATATAAAAGTATTAGGCCGATGCCAATAGCCCTCCACATGAGCATTGTTGCTATATATATTTTGCTCGAGTAGATATAAATGGTATCTAACGCTGAAAAACAAATTAAAGTGGACTTGTTTCGTACCCGTTCGAAATAAAACGATTCAAATATGAGTAAATTTTAAATTTTGATAAATTACTCAAATATTTTTAAATTATAATTTTTTGTTAATACTTAAATCATATTAACTCGAAAAGTTCAAACTATTCAGACTCGATTTGAGATAATACTCTACTCAGTCCCTAAACAAGTCTCAATCTTGATAAGGTTTATGAACTAAATTTCGGCAACTCAATACTCGATTCGACTCGATTCATTTACACCTCTAACAATATCATTTTGACTTATAATTTAATGAGTTTTATGTGTAACTAGTTGTATGACTATATGTCGACTTGATATTTAAAATTTTCTAGTTATACATACATATATACATATAAGAGGTAATCACTTAGGGGCTGTTTGTTTAGGGTTGAATGACTGAATCGGTCAGTCATTCAGATGATTTGGGCTGAATGATTTAGTATCATTTTTTTGACTGAATAGATTGAATGAATTTTTTTTATAACATCAACTATTATATTAAGTAATATTAAATAAATATACAACAATTTTGAATTTTTTTTAGGGGTAAAATAATAAAAATATGTTATTCATATGTTTCAGACATATCAATTGTCAATCAACTTTTTTTATTATTCAGATTCATTCAATTTTTATATTTAAATATTTTACACATTTTCATTAATAAAAAATATATTGGTCCTATTTTTTGTGCACAATTTTTTGTGTACGCACATAATATTATTCATTTTATTTTTTAAAAGTTCTGACTGTTTCTAAATATATGCAAAGTTTTATGTTTAGATTTGCCTCATCCATAATTATTGTGGTGGTTGTTACCAGTTGGACTGGTAGGGTTGAACAGTTAAGCCCATTTCTCACAATACATGGGGCTGAATATTAGGCTGGAAGTTGGGCCACATCAAGTGGTTATTCTGTATGGGTTGGCCCGTCAATCTAATTCAAGTTCATCAAATTTTGATTGATTTATTTTCGTACAATCTTATACTAATGTTTTGGTTGTGAGATTTTAAATTGATATTTTCACGTATAAAATTGATATTTTTATCACGTGAATAGTAAATATTCCTGTATACATACTGTTAACGCCAAGATCTTTGATGACGTCCCAATCACGTAAGACGTCCTAATCCTGCACAGTAAACACGATCAACACCAAAAGCTTGACGGCTGGACCGTCGGGGGATAGCTCCGGCGTGAGAGTCAATACATGCGTTCAAGGTTTAACAATGGAGGATAAAAAATGTCTAGTGTGTCCAGAGAGATGAAAAGTGTATGCGTACCTTTTGCTAGAAGACTTCCTTGCCCGGTTATACTCTCATGCTCGATTTTTTGTGCCACCAACCCTGATCTGACACCGCCCCCAGTGCACTCTCGTCTCAGCCGACTGCATGCAGGTTGTCACCTTTTTTCCACTGTTTCTGCCGCCGGCCGGATAAAATCCCATCCACATTAATGATCTGCAGACTTTTGGTCAACTGCTCTCTTTTTTCATCATTACCAGTCAAAGTCTTAGATACTAAAAGATTTGATGGACCGGCCGCTTGATCCAGTCCAATGTTAAGGAGATACAATAGAGACAGGGTAAAGGTTAAGCCCAATAATTATAAGATTTAATAGTAAAAGTCCACTAGGCTAATTAAATGGATGGGCCCAATCTGCCTGGCCCAATAAAGGAAATATCATGACCCAACATTTCCCCCTAGTTTTTTATTAAATAGAATATTTAATGAAGAACTATAAGCGGCCCAAGATGTCATGAGATCCAACAGGGTTGACATAGGCCCCAAAAATAACTTACCAATGTCCATCTGGTGAAGGGCGAAAACAGACTGAAAAGATGGATTAAAACTGAAAATCCAAAAGGAAAGTCCAAAGGGCTAAATATCTGAAGCTTAAACAGGACGTAACCTTTCAAATTCGTAATAATGACTGTTAAATTAATGAGCCGCCCTCGATTCTCGTGCAAAATTTGAAAAGACCGCTACTATAAGACCTATCCCCCATTCACCTTGGATGGTTCCTTGCTATTTCGAATTTACAAGAGCTTACTGCCTTCTCTTTCTCAAATTTCTTCATTTTCTCTGTAAATTCTCACCAATGGCATCTCAAAACCCTGACACGAGTTCTCCACTTCGTGTATCCCCCATCTCCACCGTGACCCCCCATTCAAACCCTGACAAAGAGGTTCCGAGCTCAAACCCCCAAATCGGTGCTCCGAGTAAGGAAGCTCCGCCTCTGGAATCGCTTCCCAATCCCTTTGAATTTTTCAAGAATGAGGAAGATTTTCCTCACGCCAACACCCCCTCCACTGTTACTGAGGCTGAGCTCTGCAACATTCGGGCTCGCTATCAAATACCAGATACCCACAGGGTGAGGATAGCAGCCTCCCACAAAAGGATGTACCAGCGTCCCGACGGTTGGATCGCCGTCCCGGCAACATTTTTGGAGAAGGGGGTGCGGTTCCCCCTTCACGCCTTCTTGATCACCCTCCTAGGGTTTGTTGGAGTGGGATTCGCCCAATTGGTACCGAACTCGTATATCCATATACTGGCTTACATAGCCTTCTGCTATGAGATAGGAGTTCCTCCTGCTGTGGATTCCTTCTTTACCCTCTTCTCGGTAGGGAAATCTCGGGAAAAAGACTTCAAGGTGCTAAGTAAGATAGCCCCTAAGCCCAATGCCAGAATCGAGAAGCGGTCTCTAATGGACACTCCTTCGAGCAACCAAGGATGGCATAATAAATAGTTTTTCGTCAACGGGCCCGAAATCTCCTCTGTCCCAGACTGGACCACTTCTGATCGCGTCTCTGCAGACTTCGGAGATATATCCGAGGAACGCATAAGAGAAATGACGTGCATCATAGAGAAGATACCTCTGAAGGAGTGGAGCTTCGGCCTCCTGAGCAAACAAGCATGGTTGTATGACCACAAATTGTCTCTCATCAAGCCGACTTCGATCGATCGGAAGGATCTTGTAAGACCCCAACTTATTAATGAATAAAATCAAATTTTCTCTAAATATTATTGTGAATAATAAGGGGTTAATTTGATATAATACTTTAGTTATGGGTGAAATGTGCAAATTTTGCAAAATAAGCAAGTGGTTATAAAATATTTATTTTTGGTCGGTGAATATTCGGGTGGTCGTGGAATATTCTTGCTATCGGGGAATATTCGTACGACGACGCAGCCTTGTGTGGGCCCCATAACGGAAAGCGATTGGATGAAGAAAACGACAAGTATAAGTTGTTTATAAATAACGGCGTAGTTGTTACCGTTAATACTGTTGGAATACCCGGTGGTTAAAATACAGTAGCACACGGTATTGCACCAATTATTGATTCTTACGTAAGAAGGCACTACTCAATAATTGTTACAGTAGTTATTATTCAATATTTTATTTTATTGATTCAATAATTGCTGCGTTGATATTTTATATTATTGTTGTTTCAATAATTGTTGCTGCACAGTATTTTCATTTATCAGATCAATAATTCATATTATTTGAATAATATTATTAGATAACATTATTGGCAATGTCTAGAAAGTTCTGTCTAAGGAGAGGTTTGGTCATCTAATTGCGCGCCAGTAAGGAGAAATCCTTATTGGAAAGCCCCCTCTTTCCTGGGAACGGCCTGGTTGTCATAAATGTGATTCTGTAATATTATTTGTGAATAATTAATTATTGATTCATATGATAAGGAAATATTTATTTTATGTGGATATAAATGAGGGATATATTTTTGTGGTTAAAAATGAAGGAGTTAATGTTGAGGTTTTTGTCAGTATTTTTGTCGGAATGGAGGTATTAAAAATCAGGGTTTTTGAGATAGTTTGCGGGGGTTATAATTTTTAATCCGACCGTTGGATCGTGGTAATTTTTGGATATGTTATACATATATAAGTTGAGTATATGTCCACAAATTTTGAACCGTTAAAAATGAACGTATGATTTATTACGAATTTTACAAGATGACTGGTTCAGAAATTGTTGAATTTTCGGAGTTTATCATTTTGGTGGAAAATTCTAGAATTGGTGGGCCCCACTTGTGGTTGGTGAAGAAATGTGCTGAATTATATTTCAAATGTGGTGGGTGGGAATAGTAGCAGGTAAAGCCATCAGGTTGCAGGTCAAACCTACCAAAATTTTCCTATAAATAGAGGGCTAAGTTAGAATTGAAAATCACACCAGAAACAAGTTTTCTCTCTTTCTCTCTCTAGATTATTGAGTGTATTTTGTGAGTATTTAGATACTTTGAGAGTTTCTATTCATCAGAGCAAGTTTCTTTCAGCCTTATACCGGTATTCCGACCAGAAGTACTGATATTTTGAGGTAAGGGATATTATTTTCTTCTTAATGATATTATTTTCTTCAATATCATTATGCTGAAATATTGATATGAGTTTTTATCAAATTTGGAACTTTTTGTGTCGGGGGTTACTATTCACGTATACGGCACTATTCACGTATACGGCACTATTCACGAATACGGCACTATTCACCGAAAAATAAAATTTTCCCTTTTGTCCAAGATGTCTATTATGGTTACTATCTTTGATTGTATCCATGTTTTGATCTTTATTCTGCTTGAATTATGACTTATTCACGAATGATTCATGATAAATTTTTCTTTTTGTCCAAGATGTCTATTATGGTTACTATCTTTGATTGTATCCATGTTTTGATCTTTATTTTTGAATTCTGCTTCACTTGATTATTATGAAGTATTATTGATCTTGGATAAACTGTTATACGAATCCCTACTATTTGTCCTTCTGTCTCATTGGATTCGTTCTCTTTAAGATATTTTTCATCATCCTCAGTCCTAAATGATGATATTACTGAATATCTTTGGCCTGTAGTGCAAAGATGTATAATTACTTGATGAATATCTTTGGCCTGTAGTGCAAAGATGAACAGGTGTTGAGATGAACATGACCGACTGATGATACAAATGAATATCTTTGGCCTGTAGTGCAAAGATGAATATTTGGTTAAAGATGATTATTAATTGATGTTACAGGGATAAAATATTGATGATGGACTTTTAAATCTTAGAAGATAGTAGAATTCTTTCTCTACTTGACTCTTCTAATGGTTTGCTGTTTCCGCTGCAGTTGTTGATCTAAAACTTGTTGTCGATTATATTTTATCAGATTTTTCCCTGTTGAAGACTAACGATAATTTGTTGTATATTATCTTAGTCATAATATTCTTTACTGGGCTAGTTGAGCTCACCCTTTTCCTTTTTGTTCCATTTTTCTTCTCAGGAGGTGAGAACATAGCAGGATCTAGTCGGGGTATGGAGTGATGGTTCTAGAAAGATGTATTAGCAGTCCTCACTATTTCTGTAAAATAGTGTTTGAATAATTGTAATGAGGATTTATTTGAGTGTGGATATTGTCTAGAAGACAATATTTGTATTTAAACTCACAGTATGTGTTGTCGTATTTTGCACGACAATTGTATTATTGAAGTTGTAGTTTGCTTTCTGTACCATGTATTTGGCGACTCAGAATGGGTGTTGTATACCTATTCTGGGGGCGTCACAGTTGGTATCAGAGCTTAGGGATATGATCCCTGGCTGAGATGTGAGACAAGAACTAGGAGGGGAGAGACGGGGAATTCCTTCGCTAGTATGACCTGACTAAGTTTATTTGGTGTTTATTTGGTCGGTCAGAGTATAGGGATAATATATGACATGACTATTAACCCTTGTTTTATGGCAGTATTTAAGAATGGCAGCTGAGAACGTTAATAATGGAGTAAATCAGACCGTGGAGACACCTTTGATCACTACCCAGGGGAACGTGCAACAGGAAGGCAATATTCCTCCTGTAAACAACGTTACCGAGCAAACGATGAATGATGGAATGTTTAGGAGCTTTTTGCAGTTCATGCAAAATCAGACGAGGGAGACTCGTGTGCAGAATACGGGTGGAAATGATAACAACGCGCGGTTTGTCACAGCTAAGCAGTTCAAAGAATTGGGACCACCAGAATTTAAGGGAAAGCCGGATCCGATCATGGCGGAAACGTGGGTCAAGCAAATTACCAAGATATTTGATGTCTTGGGATGCACGGAGGAACAGAAGGTTCCATTCGCCACATTTATGTTCCGCGGTGAGGCAGACTACTGGTGGGAGTCTGTGAAGCGTACCCAGCCTGACGCACTCAACATGTCCTGGGAAACATTTCAAAAACTGTTCAATGACAAGTACTTTCCTGAAAGTATTCGTCATATGAAGGAGGTTGAGTTTATTAGACTGGAACAAAACAACATGACGGTGTCCCAGTACGAGGCGAAGTTTGCAGAGTTATCCAGGTTTGCACCTCATTTGGTCGAAAATGAGGAACGAATGACAAGGATGTTTCTGAGAGGTCTAAAACCCGAGATTCGGCAATATCTTATCTCTCATAAATTTTCTTTATATTCAGATGTTGTAAACAGGGCTCAATTATTAGAGCGAGATAATGAGTATGTGCAACCGAGGGACCACAACCAGGGTCATACCGGTGGCGGCAGTCATCGAAGCAATGAAAACCAGCAGGGAGGAAAACATTCGGACAAAAGCGGTAACCACTCTGGTGGTAATCGTGGTCGTGATAATAGAAGGAGCGAGTCGGGAGGAGATTTCAAGAAGAGAAGGTACAACAATGATAACGTGAAGACGTCAGCACAAACATCAACTGTTTCTAGGGGAGGAGAACGACCACCGGTCGTATGTTACAAATGTGGGAAAGAGGGACATATCAGCCCAAACTGCCCACAACAATCCAAGGTATGTTATAACTGTGGAAAGGAAGGTCATATAGCTCGAGAGTGTTCTGTAGCAAAACCAAGTTCAGCGGGGATGGTGACTCCAAAAGTTGTCCCGGATAAGTCGAAATCAGCGGTTCCTGGAAGGGCGTTTGTCGTTACTGGCCAAAACGCGAGAAACCCGAACGAGGTGATCACGGGTAAGCTAATCTTGAATTCTTGCGAAGTTTATACTTTACTAGATACCGGTTCTACCCATTCTTTTATCTCTCCTGCTTGTGCTCAACGTTTAAACTTGACTCCGGAGAAATTGGACTTTAACTTATCTGTTGAAACTCCGTTGGGTGAAACCTTCGTTACATCTACAGTTTATAAATCTTGCATGATCCAAGTTGGCACTATCACATTACCTGTTGATCTTATCTCTTTAAAGATACTTGCTTTTGATGTGATTTTAGGAATTGATTGGTTAACCACTCATCATGCTAAAATTGATTGTTTTCGTAAGGTTGTTAGTTTTCATATTCCTAACCAACCTGTCATACGAATTCAAACTACTAAACCACTAAAATCAGTCACTGTCATATCAAGCCACAAAGCTATTCGTTTATTGAAAAACGGATGTCAAGCTTTCTTAGCCCATGTTATGGATTTGAACAAAGACAAGTCAGATTTGAATAATATTTCTATTGTTAGAGAATTTTCCGATGTATTTCCTGAAGAACTTCCCGGTCTACCCCCGAACGAGAAATTGAATTCTTTATTGACCTTGAACCCGGTACAAAGCCCATTTCTAAAACCCCATATCGAATGGCTCCTATTGAACTTCAGGAGTTAAAAGTCCAACTACAGGAGTTGTTGGACATCGGTTTTATTCGTCCTAGTACGTCTCCTTGGGGTGCTCCTGTTTTATTCGTAAAGAAGAAAGACGGGAGTATGCGACTTTGTATTGACTATCGAGAATTGAACCATGTCACCATCAAGAATAGGTATCCGCTACCTCGCATTGATGACCTGTTTGACCAGTTGCAAGGAGCACAATTCTTTTCAAAGATCGATCTTCGTTCTGGATATCATCAGCTGAAGATTAAAACTGAGGATATTCCAAAGACTGCCTTCAGAACTCGGTACGGGCATTATGAATTCTTAGTAATGTCTTTTGGATTGACTAATGCTCCTGCTGCCTTCATGGATATGATGAACCGTGTATTCAAAGAATATTTGGATCAGTTCGTTGTTGTCTTTATTGATGACATCCTCATCTATTCCAAAAGCCGTGAAGATCATGAGCGCCATTTGAAGCTGGTACTGCAAAGGCTTCGTGAAAACAAGCTATATGCCAAACTGAAGAAATGCGAGTTCTGGCTTGAGGAAGTAGCATTCCTTGGGCACGTGGTGTCAAAACATGGAGTATCTGTCGACCCGGCGAAGATTGAAGCCATACAAAGTTGGGAGCAACCGAAGTCGGTAACCGAAGTACGTAGCTTTCTGGGCTTAGCTGGTTATTATCGGAGATTTGTGGAAGGATTTTCTCGAATCGCTACTCCGTTAACTCAGCTGACTCGGAAAGATACAAAATTCGTATGGAGTGAGGAATGCGAGAAGAGTTTCCAAGAACTCAAGAGGAGACTCATTTCGGCACCTGTTTTGACAATACCATCTGGTTCGGATGGATTTGTTATCTACAGCGATGCTTCAGGCAAAGGGTTAGGATGTGTTCTCATGCAACATGGGAAAGTCATAGCCTATGCCTCACGACAACTCAAAGAATATGAGAGGAATTATCCTACTCATGATTTGGAGTTGGCAGCAGTCGTTTTTGCGTTGAAGATCTGGAGACACTACCTGTATGGGGAGAAAGTGGAGATCTATACAGATCATAAAAGCCTCAAATATTTCTTCACCCAAAAGGAACTCAACATGCGGCAACGACGTTGGCTTGAGCTGTTGAAAGATTACGATCATACCATCCAATACCATCCTGGAAAAGCAAACGTAGTAGCTGACGCATTGAGTAGAAGATCATATGCGGGTACGAGTGCAATGTTTTTAACACAAAGGCCCATTTTGTATGACTTGCAAAGGATGGAGATAGAGATGAAGGCTCCAAGTACCCACATGATGATATCAAATATACGAGTAGAACCGACTTTAATCGATAAAGTTAAAGCTGCTCAAGCTACGGATATAGAGCTGATGCGTATGAAGAAGAAAGTGCAAGAAGGTGCTATTCCAGAAGCAAGAATCGATGAAGAAGGAATACTTCGAGTCAACTCCAGACTTTGTGTTCCTAACGATTTTGACTTGAAGCATAGAATAATGATGGAGGCACACAACACACCGTTTGCAATCCATCCTGGGAGTACCAAAATGTATCACGATCTTCGACATACATTTTGGTGGAGCAATATGAAAAGAGAGATCGCGGAGTTTATCTCGAGATGTTTAACTTGTCAACGTGTAAAAGCGGAGCATCAAGTACCAAAGGGTCCATTGCAACCACTTGAGATTCCGAAATGGAAGTGGGAACACATTACTATGGATTTTGTTACAGGTCTTCCCAAGGTTTCTCAAGGCATAGATGCGATTTGGGTTATTGTTGATAGATTAACCAAGTCCGCTCATTTCTTGCCGATACGTGAGACTTATTCCCTTGAACGTCTTGCTAGTATGTACGTGAACGAGATTGTGAGATTGCATGGCATGCCAGTATCCATAGTTTCGGATCGTGACCCAAGATTCACTTCACGATTTTGGGTTAGCTTGCAGAAAGCTATGGGCACGGATTTACGATTCAGTTCAGCATACCATCCTCAAACGGACGGACAATCAGAGAGGACTATTCAAACTCTTGAAGATCTATTAAGACTTTGTGTCTTAGATCTCAAAGGGAGTTGGGATAAGTACCTACCATTGGTGGAATTCTCCTACAACAACAGTTATCAGGCGAGCATAGGTATGGCTCCATTTGAGGCGTTGTATGGAAGAAAATGTCGTTCTCCAGTATGCTGGGACGAGGTGGGTGAAGCAACATTGTTGGGACCAGAATTGGTACGCATTACTACAGAGAAGATCCAAACGATTCGACAACGTATACAAACGGCACAGGATCGACAAAAGAGTTATGCGGATCTTCATCGGAAGGACGTGGAATTTAATATTGGGGATCATGTATTGTTACGTGTTGCACCATGGAAGGGAGTTACAAGATTTGGGAAGAGAGGAAAGCTCAATCCAAGATTTGTTGGTCCATTTGAGATTCTTGAGCGAATAGGAAATGTGGCATATAGACTCGCATTACCTCCAAGCATGTCTCGTGTTCATAATGTTTTTCACATATCTATGCTTCGTAAATATGTTAAAGACCCGAACCACATTATTGAGTTAGAACCAGACGAGATAGCTGAAGATTTAACGTACGAGGAGGTACCTGTTAAGATCTTGGATAGGAAAGAGCATGTCCTACGCACGAAGGTTATACCACAAGTTAAGGTTTTGTGGAGAAACCATGCTATTGAAGAAATGACCTGGGAGTTGGAATCAGAAATGAAAGCGAGGTATCCTCACCTTTTTGAAACATCAGGTACGTACGTCAATTTCGAGGACGAAATTTCATAAGGAGGGGAGGTTGTAAGACCCCAACTTATTAATGAATAAAATCAAATTTTCTCTAAATATTATTGTGAATAATAAGGGGTTAATTTGATATAATACTTTGGTTATGGGTGAAATGTGCAAATTTTGCAAAATAAGCAAGTGGTTATAAAATATTTATTTTTGGTCGGTGAATATTCGGTTGGTCGTGGAATATTCTTGCTGTCGGGGAATATTCGTACGACGACGCAGCCTTGTGTGGGCCCCATAACGGAAAGCGATTGGATGAAGAAAACGACAAGTATAAGTTGTTTATAAATAACGGCGTAGTTGTTACCGTTAATACTGTTGGAATACCCGGTGGTTAAAATACAGTAGCACACGGTATTGCACCAATTATTGATTCTTACGTAAGAAGGCACTACTCAATAATTGTTACAGTAGTTATTATTCAATATTTTATTTTATTGATTCAATAATTGCTGCGTTGATATTTTATATTATTGTTGTTTCAATAATTGTTGCTGCACAGTATTTTCATTTATCAGATCAATAATTCATATTATTTGAATAATATTATTAGATAACATTATTGGCAATGTCTAGAAAGTTCTGTCTAAGGAGAGGTTTGGTCATCTAATTGCGCGCCAGTAAGGAGAAATCCTTATTGGAAAGCCCCCTCTTTCCTGGGAACGGCCTGGTTGTCATAAATGTGATTCTGTAATATTATTTGTGAATAATTAATTATTGATTCATATGATAAGGAAATATTTATTTTATGTGGATATAAATGAGGGATATATTTTTGTGGTTAAAAATGAAGGAGTTAATGTTGAGGTTTTTGTCAGTATTTTTGTCGGAATGGAGGTATTAAAAATCAGGGTTTTTGAGATAGTTTGCGGGGGTTATAATTTTTAATCCGACCGTTGGATCGTGGTAATTTTTGGATATGTTATACATATATAAGTTGAGTATATGTCCACAAATTTTGAACCGTTAAAAATGAACGTATGATTTATTACGAATTTTACAAGATGACTGGTTCAGAAATTGTTGAATTTTCGGAGTTTATCATTTTGGTGGAAAATTCTAGAATTGGTGGGCCCCACTTGTGGTTGGTGAAGAAATGTGCTGAATTATATTTCAAATGTGGTGGGTGGGAATAGTAGCAGGTAAAGCCATCAGGTTGCAGGTCAAACCTACCAAAATTTTCCTATAAATAGAGGGCTAAGTTAGAATTGAAAATCACACCAGAAACAAGTTTTCTCTCTTTCTCTCTCTAGATTATTGAGTGTATTTTGTGAGTATTTAGATACTTTGAGAGTTTCTATTCATCAGAGCAAGTTTCTTTCAGCCTTATACCGGTATTCCGACCAGAAGTACTGATATTTTGAGGTAAGGGATATTATTTTCTTCTTAATGATATTATTTTCTTCAATATCATTATGCTGAAATATTGATATGAGTTTTTATCAAATTTGAACTTTTTGTGTCGGGGGTTACTATTCACGTATACGGCACTATTCACGTATACGGCACTATTCACGAATACGGCACTATTCACCGAAAAATAAAATTTTCCCTTTTTGTCCAAGATGTCTATTATGGTTACTATCTTTGATTGTATCCATGTTTTGATCTTTATTTTTGAATTCTGCTTCACAATTGATTATTATGAAGTATTATTGATCTTGGATAAACTGTTATACGAATCCCTACTATTTGTCCTTCTGTCTCATTGGATTCGTTCTCTTTAAGATATTTTTCATCATCCTCAGTCCTAAATGATGATATTACTGAATATCTTTGGCCTGTAGTGCAAAGATGTATAATTACTTGATGAATATCTTTGGCCTGTAGTGCAAAGATGAACAGGTGTTGAGATGAACATGACCGACTGATGATACAAATGAATATCTTTGGCCTGTAGTGCAAAGATGAATATTTGGTTAAAGATGATTATTAATTGATGTTACAGGGATAAAATATTGATGATGGACTTTTAAATCTTAGAAGATAGTAGAATTCTTTCTCTACTTGACTCTTCTAATGGTTTGCTGTTTCCGCTGCAGTTGTTGATCTAAAACTTGTTGTCGATTATATTTTATCAGATTTTTCCCTGTTGAAGACTAACGATAATTTGTTGTATATTATCTTAGTCATAATATTCTTTACTGGGCTAGTTGAGCTCACCTTTTTCCTTTTTGTTCCATTTTTCTTCTCAGGAGGTGAGAACATAGCAGGATCTAGTCGGGGTATGGAGTGATGGTTCTAGAAAGATGTATTAGCAGTCCTCACTATTTCTGTAAAATAGTGTTTGAATAATTGTAATGAGGATTTATTTGAGTGTGGATATTGTCTAGAAGACAATATTTGTATTTAAACTCAGTATGTGTTGTCATATTTTGCACGACAATTGTATTATTGAAGTTGTAGTTTGCTTTCTGTACCATGTATTTGGCGACTCAGAATGGGTGTTGTATACCTATTCTGGGGGCGTCACAGATCTGGATAGGTACCTCTCTGGTAAGCCTTCATCACCTTCCGCCGAAGTCCCACAGGAAGAACTTCCGGCTTCGGAAGCCCATGACGCGAAATTCTTCCACGGATCAGAAACTGCGGAGAAACCTAGCCGACCTCGACAGAAGAAGAGGGCAGTTCGGAAAGTCCGGTCAAATCCTCAAGGATCTCAATCAGCTTCGGCAGCGAGTTTGATTGACATGCCTGCGAACGAGCGAATGCAAGCTCTTCGAATTAAAAAGAGGAAGACCAAAGTGACTCCTCTGTCTGCCGATGAGCTTCGGGTTCCTCCTTCTACAGTTGATCCTCCCATCGTTATCCCTGTGGAGATCCATGTTTCCGAAGACGAGCTCGAAAACCCGACCGAGTCTCCACTTCTGTCTCGCAAAAGGAAACATCCTTCCGAAGATCAACCACCACCGCCCCCCGAACCATCGATGCCTTCTCCGCCAAGATCTTCCCCCTCTGCCTTCAGGCGAGAAGCTGCATCTTCTCCCACTGTATGGCCGAAGTTTAACGAGAACTTTCCTTTCCAGCCATTCGACTCCTTTGTTCGGGAGACCGACGATCATCGGTTCGGAAACAGCTCGATTAGGGATTTAATCGAGGAAGGCATGAGTTATCAGGCTAAGGTTAGTATATTCAATTGAAATATTTAGGAATCATCTGTTTCTTCTACCAATTCACCGACTTTCTTTAAATGTCTGTAGGCAAATGCTGTCTTCGGGAGACTTCTTCCCCGATACAGAGGATCCGAAGCCGAAGAAGACGCAGCCAGGCGAGAAAAGGCTACTCTGGCATCTGCTCTGGAAAGAGAGAGAAGGGCTCATGGTACCACTCTCCTCAATAACGAAGGCCTCCAGAAGGATGTAAATAAATTAAAAGAGAAACTGGAGACAGCCGAGGCCACCCACCAAATAACCGTTTCTACGAACATAGACCTGGTTCTTCAAAACGAGGTCCTTGTTGGGAAGAATGAGACGATGGTGAAGACTAATAAAAGCCTGGCGGTGCAAGTACATGAACTCAAAGCTAGGGACTTGAGACATCTGAAGGAGCGGGCAAAACTCGAAAAGGAGCTCCGTGAACTTCGGGCTTTGAGAGATTTGGGTCCTCCTCTAACCGGAGATCTTCGAAGAGAAATTCAATAAGAATACCGGAAATCAGCCGAGTTGAACGAGGAGATCATCCAAATGTTCTCGGATGGATACAACGAATGCCGAAGCAAAGACAAGACAAGACTTGTCGCTGTCAAGGTTGACCCGACCATTCTGGACTCTTCGGAAGACGAAGCTGATCTCTGAAGATGATTCTCTTTTCCCTTAGCTGTAGGATTCTTGTAAAGCTTCTATCGTTTTGTAAACAGCATTATGTAAATAAAATATCAACATTATTCCTTATGACTTCGGTGTATTTACTGTTTATCAACACTTCAATATTGATTCAACTTGAAAAATATACAAGCTCTTTCGTGGACTTAACTTTAAACTGTTAATCAACAACTAGGCAAGTCGTATAACAGATAAGATGAAGTTAAAGAATGTGGCCTTCCGAACTCAACACTTAGAAAAAATTTGGTAATAATAACAAAGTAAAAGAATATTTATTCGTTACCAAAGTGTGAGGTAGATGCCGTGAAGGGCCTGACGAAGTCTGAATAATGACACTTGCCTACCATGAAGGGCCTGACGAAGTCTGAATGATGACACTTGCCTACCACGAAGGGCCTGATAAGGTCTAAAGGATGATACTTGCCTACCACGAAGGGCCTGACAAGCTCATAAGGACCTCCTGTCGATAAGGCTACCATCAAATGGTCAGCGAGTCCACCCGAACCTCCTTACACTGATGACACTTGATTTTACCACCCTTGATAAAAAATAATATAGGATCCAGGATTTGACTACCACGCGGGGTATCAAATAAATTGGTTGCCATCGAATGGCCAGCGAGTCCTACCATACCTCCATACTTCGGTGACCATTGATTTTACCACCCTTGGTAAAAAATAATATAGGATCCAAGATTTGACTACCACGCGGGGTATTAAATAAATTGGCTGCCATCGAATGGCCAGCGAGTCCTACCATACCTCCATACTTCGGTGACTATTGATTTTACCACCCTTGGTAAAAATAATATAGGATCTAGAATTTGACTACCACGCGGGGTATCAAATAAATTGGCTGCCATCGAATGGCCAGCGAGTCCTACCATACCTCCTTACTCCACTGTGACCTTAGGACAAATGCGAAGATCAGTTGTGAAAAAAGTGACTTTTTATTGATGATGAATGGTCATGTACAGACTCCCGGTGAACTGACTTGGCTTCTATTGAAAGTACTTTCGGAGCCTGCCTGCGTGCCACGTGTTCTTAATTTCGGATCCATCCAATGCCTTCAGTCGATACGTCCCGGGCTTTGGTACTTCGGCCACTTCATATAGTCCTTCCCAGTTCGGCATCAACTTCCCCGTGTTCTGCGGTGTAGAAGCTTCGGCCTCTCTGAGAACGAGGTCTCCCACCTCAAATCTTCGGAGCTTTACCCCTTTGTTGTAATGCTTGGCAACTCTCCTCTGGTAGGCTGCTAACTTGATCACAGCCACTTCTCTGACTTCTTCTAACAGGTCCAAATTGGCCTTTAGTCCCTCGTCATTGTAGATCTCTCTGAACTGACTAACTCGAAGACTTAGAGATCCAATCTCAACTGGGACCAAGGCATCAGTGCCATAGGCCAGTCTGAAAGGCGAGTCTCTTGTTGTCGTCCTCGGTGTAGTCTTGTAAGCCCACAATACACTAAGCAATTCTTCCGGCCATCTTCCTTTGGCTTCGTCCAATCTGCGCTTGATCCCGTTTAGAAGTGTTCTGTTAGTCACCTCGACCTGCCCATTTGACTGTGGATGAGCCACTGAAGTCTTCCTGTGCTGGACTCCCAGTTCCTTCAGAAATCCTTCAAATTTTGATCCCACAAATTGGCGTCCGTTGTCTGATATCACCACTTGAGAGATCCCGAAGCGAAACACTACGGATTCTTTCATAAGACACTCCTGTTCCGTTATCAGCCGGAGTGGTTTCGCCTCGACCCATTTGGTCATATAATCAATAGCGACTATGACGAAACTGACCTGCCCTTTAGCTTTCGATAACGGACCCAGTATATCAACCCCCCAGACAGCGAAGGGTATAGGAGATAGAATCGAGTATAGCTCTTCCGGTGGCTGATGTGGGATCGGACTGTTGAGCTGGCATTTATCACACTTTTTCACGTATTCTGTAGCCTCCTTGAAGATCGTTGGCAAGTAGTACCCCTGCCGAAGAACTTTATATGCCAGCGACTTAGCTGCCATGTGATCACCGCAGATGCCCTCATGAACTTCCCGAAGGGCGTACTCTGCTTCGGACGGGACCAGACATTTCAATAATGGTGACGAAAATGCCCTCCGATAAAGATCCCCGTCAATAAGAACGAAGTTGGCACTTTTATATTTGACCTTTATTGCTAA
Organism: Panax notoginseng; assembly: GCA_016801055.1. Taxonomy (NCBI): domain Eukaryota; kingdom Viridiplantae; phylum Streptophyta; class Magnoliopsida; order Apiales; family Araliaceae; genus Panax; species Panax notoginseng. Next base: position 11,942,006 of record CM029015.1, read on the forward strand.
CATCTGATCCGAAGGAAGGACGCCATCTGCCAAATAATTGATGTAGGGAGTCATCCAGCAGTCAGATCGCTCGATACACATCACCGAGTCATGTTGAATACTCGGCTGCTGTAGGACCTCCAAATAGACTGACCCATTGAAAACGACAGCATCTGTAGTGGCTAACTTTGATAAGGCATCGGCAATGGAATTATCGTTACGTTCTATGCCTTGAAATTCGTGAAAAGCAAAGTATCGGAGTCTGTCTTTCAACTCTGCCAAATACCTGATCATCCTCGTCCCACGGGCTTCATATTCTCCTGATAACTGCTTGACGACCAGCTGAGAGTCACTATAAATGATCAGCTTCTGGACTTCTAGACTCTTCGCCAGCCGAACCCCAGCTAGCACTGCTTCATACTCGGCCTCATTGTTAGTCGCCTTAAACCCGAATCTAATAGCTTGTTGTACCTTGAACCCCTCCGGACTGGTCAGGATAATCCCTGCCCCACTGACATTTACCGTGGAAGACCCATCTACATACAGCGTCCATGCATTCTGACCGTGTTGAAGAACTGTAACAGTTCGATCAGATGTCCCAGCTTCTGGTAACTCGGCATCTGCTTCGGTGAAGGAACATTCCACCATAAAATCAGCCAAAGCTTGTCATTTGATAGCATTTCGGGGATGGTATTCAAGGAAAAACTGGGACAATTCCATGGTCTATGCTGCCAATCTCCCCGAAACCTCTGGCTTACCCATTACCTTCTTCAGTGGTTGATCCGTGTAGACGATCAAGAGCCTGCCCTGAAAGTACTGCCGAAGCTTTCGGCTAGCAACTATTAAAGTAAAGGCAAATTTTTCAATATTTGGATACCTGGTTTCGGCGTCTCGTAGGACGTGACTGACGTAATAGATCGGATGCTGCTTTCCACTGATCTCCCGAATCAGCACCGCTCCAACGGCTAAGGAACTCGCTGCAAGGTAGAGATACAAGGTCTCTTTTGGGGTAGGTTTTACCAATAGAGGAGCAGAAGACAGGTAGGTCTTTATGCCTTGGAAGGCTTCCTCACAGGCCGAAGTCCATTGGAAAGTCTTCGCATTCTTCGGCCCCCTCAGTGTGTCGAAGAATGGTAGACACCTCTCTGCAGATTTGGACATGAACCTCCTCAGAGCTGCAATCCTACCGGTCAGACGTTAGACGTCTTTAAACGACTGATGAGTCTTCATGTCAAGGACGGCTTGAATTTTCTCTGGATTGGCTTCGATGCCCCTCTGACTGACCAGATACCCCAAAAACTTTTCCGCACTGAGGCCGAAGGTACATTTTGCTGGGTTAAGCCTCAATTTGTGATGACGGACAGTCTGAAAACACTCCTCCAGATCATCCAGATGTTTCTGAACCTGCATGCTTTTCACGATCATGTCGTCTACATAAACCTCCATATTCTTTCCCAGCTGCTTGTGGAAGATAAGATTCATCATTCTTTGGTAGGTTGCTCCAGCATTTATAAGGCCAAAGGTCATCTTCTTATATGCGTATACCGAATGGTGTGTATGAATGCTGTCTTCGGGATATCTTCCTTGCACATAGATATTTGATGATAACCTGAAAAAGCATCCATAAAGCTTAGTAGGGCATATCCTGAAGTTGCGTCAATAAGTTGATCAATATGGGGCAAAAGATAAAAGTCCTTCGGACAAGCTTTATTCAGGTCGGTGTAATCGATGCAAACTTGCCATTTCCTGTTCTGCTTCTGCACCAATACTACATTGGCCATCCACTGTGGGTAGTCGATCTCGAAAATAAAATCAGCAGCCATCAGCTTGGCGATTTCTTCGTCAATTATCTTTTGGCGCTCAGGTGCAAAGATCCGTCTCTTTTGCCGAACAGGCTTCTTCGAGGGATCTACCTCCAATCGGTGCTCAGCGACCTTTCTGCTAATCCCCGGCATGTCCTGCGGTTCCCATGCAAAAATGTCCGCATAGCAGCAAAGGAGTTCCATAAGATTTGTCTGAAGAGGCTCTGGTAGACCCAAACCAATTTTCACTATCTTGTCTGCCTTCCCAAGGATCAACTCAATCTCCTCCGTCTCCCCTGCAGGTGTTACCAATGGCTCGGAACTGCTTTCAGTGAAGGGCTCAATCTCGATTGCCATGGTTTGCTTCTGTTTGCTGACCCCTACTCCGGAGGAGATGCATGCATTCCGATAACAGCGTCGGGCTAGATCCAAGTCCCTAGCCACCTCTCCGACTCCGTGCGCTGTGGGGAACTTGATTTTGAAATGGGGGATGGAAGTCACGGCTTGGAGGGCTGTCAGCGTAGGTCTTCCCAGTATGGCGTTGTAAGTCGAATCTACATGCACAACATAGAATTTACACATTATTTCTGCCTGTTGAGGGGCTGTGCCGAAGACCACTGGGAGCTCAATAGTGCTCGCAACTTTGACCGGATCGTTGCTGAAGCCATACAAAGGAGCCTCCTGCCCAACTTCCATTTTTTGCCCATCAAGGTGCATTCTCTGGTATGCGTGGGCGTACAGAATATCCACTGAAGACCCGTTATCTATCATCATACGTTTCACGTCCACCGAGCCTACTTGCGCGGTGATCACTAACGCCCCTTCATGTGGATCAATGGGTTCCAAAGGATAGTCTGCATCTGTAAAGGATATAACAGTTCCTGGAAAGGGCCTATCAATTTTTGGAGGAGCATCTGATACGGTTATAACCGAATCTAGATACCCCCTTCTCTTCTTTCCTACCAACTTTCCAGGCGTCCCCCCTGTTATTACGTCAATGACATGCCTTGGTGGCTGGTTCGGGGTGGGCTGTACAGGAGGATTCGTTTGAACTGTCTGAACGGTGCGGTCGGCACTCTGTTGATTTTTCTCGGCCACATATTGGACTAACAGACCACTCTGGATCTTCTTTTCCACAAAATCCTTCAGATTACAACACTCGTTGGTGCCATGGCCTGCGACTTGATGATAGTTACAATACTTTCGAGAGTTGCCCTGCCCTGTCCTATAATTGTCCCGTGGTGGCTCAAAGAACGGCTGGCTCTTGATTTGGTCCAGAATCACCGATCTGTCTGTGTTTAGTTTGGTATAAACCTTATTCACTTTCGGGGCGGAAGCAGGCAGACGAGTATCTCCTTGTCGCCATGAGTTGTTGTACTTCTTAGAACGGCTCTCCGACCTATCATTATACCCCCCGTCTTCTTCTAATCATCCTGGGTTTTAGGGACATCTGCCTCCTTCACCTGTTCCGAAGAGGAACGCTTCAAGCTACTCATAGCTTCTTCCACAATGATATAACCTTCTGCCTTATCGAATGCCTCTGCCAGGCTCTTCGGATGATTGAACATCAGCTTTCTCACCAGCTTCTTCGACTTCACTAAGTCCAAACCGTTTTGAAACAATCCCACAGCTTGGAGATCGTTCAAATCTGATACCTGACCAACGGCTTCTCGGAACCTTTCACATACTGACCCAAAGACTCGTTGGTGTACTATCTGACCTGTGCCAAAGAGCCCGTGGGCTTCCCTCTTCTTCGGTTACTCCCAAAACGAGCGTGGAACTTGTCGCAGAGTTCGGACCATGATGAAATTGAATCTGGTGGCAAAGTCCCCATCCACTGTCTCGCATCTTTTCTTAACGTCGTAACGAACATGTGACATTTAGCAGCGTCAGTGAAATCGTAGTAGTCCATTAACCGGTCAAACGCTTGGCTATAGTCGTAAGGATCTCCCGAACCATCGTAAGTTTCTATGTGAGGCAACTTCTTAGAGGTGTCCGCCTTCTCCTTAAGAATATCCGAGGAAAATGGGGATGCTTTCTTTCCCGGAGTATCCTTTATTTGCTGGACCTCGGCTAACTGCTTCTGGAGCGCCTTCAGCTCTTTTACCAGGTACTCTACTCCTTCCGGTTGTGATGACACTTCCTTCTCCGATGACTCTCTCCTTTTTTGAGTAGATCGGTCGTTAACCATAACACCCCTAATCTTCGAAGGACTTTTACGACGACGGTCTTCTGAGCGAAGTACTCGACTTTCGGGTGTACGGCCCCTAGATCTGCTTCGCCTCTGGGTCCGATGACTATGGTGAGAATGTGCAACAATGAGTTCCCTTTTCATGTTCTCTGGAGTTCGTTCTCTGGATCGGCTTCTCCGATCACTTCGGATCTACCCCCTAGGGACGTCACGATGGAGTGCTTCCTTCGATCTTCGAGGAGTAGGGCTCCTCGATCTTTTTCCCTCCCGATGTTGGCCCTGAATTTCATGTTCCGAATGAACCGGCTCCTTCCCACTTCGATGCACAAGCTTTTCGGACTGAACATAACTGGACGCTTCATCTCTCAACTCTTCCATCCGGGACATCTGCTCGGCTATATCCTGCCTCTGCTTCATAAGTGACTCCATGACCCTATCTGCTTCTTCTGCCATCTTAGCCAATCGGGAGGTCTTTTCGTCATGGTCTAGCTGTTTCCGGCCGTGACCAGACTCTTTATCCGTCGTGAAGATTAACTTTTTCTTAGCTTTGCCCACGGCCCTTGGACGAGAATCTCCATGTGATCGCTTGGACGCTGTGCTAGCATGAGCACTTAGTGTAGGCCCCAAACGATCTCTAGCAGAAACTCGTGGTGGTGAATCACCGACAGTCATCGGCTGCCCTTTAGGCGTATCTGCTCTGCTCTTCCCCATCTTTGAGAATGTGGAACAAATGAATATTTGTGATTGAAAGCTCTGGAACACTAGAACTCAGCCCTCCTTCTAGCGCCAATGTTAACGCCAAGATCTTTGATGACGTCCCAATCACGTAAGACGTCCTAATCCTGCACAGTAAACACGATCAACACCAAAAGCTTGACGGCTGGACCGTCGGGGGATAGCTCCGGCGTGAGAGTTAATATAGACGTTCAAAGTTTAACAATGGAGGATAAAAAATGTCTAGTGTGTCCAGAGAGATGAAAAGTGTATGCGTACCTTTTGCTAGAAGACTTCCTTGCCCGGTTATACTCTCATGCTCGGTTTTTTGTGCCACCAACCCTGATCTGACACCGCCCCCAGTGTACTCTCGTCTCAGCCGACTGCATGCAGGTTGTCACCTTTTTTCCACTGTTTCTGCCGCCGGCCGGATAAAATTCCATCCACATTAATGATCTGCAGACTTTTGGTCAACTGCTCTCTTTTTTCATCATTACCAGTCAAAGTCTTAGATACTAAAAGATTTGATGGACCGGCCGCTTGATCCAGCCCAATGTTAAGGAGATGTTGTGACGCCCCCAAAATTAGGTATACATCACCCATCTTGGGTCGTCAGATACAAAGTACAGAATACAAATACAACTTATTAATACAACTGTCGTGTACAATACGACAAAACATAAACTGTGAGTTTGAATACAAATATTATCTTCTAGAGAGTATTCATACTCAAAAGGAGTCCTCATTACATTTATTAACACACCATTACATAGAATAGTGAGGACTACTAACTAATACTATCATTCGGACCATCACTCCGTTCCCCGACTTGCCCCAGCTACGTTCTCATTTCCTGAAGAGAACAGTGAAAGAAAGGGTGAGCTCAACTAGCCCAGTAAGAAATATTATGACTAAGATAATGCAGAATAAATTATCATTAGCCTTCAACAATGTTAAACTGATAAAATATAATAGACATCAAGTTTAACTGTAGCGGAACAAGCAATCCATTAAAAGAGTCAAGTAGAAAATAAACTCTACTATCTTTTATGATTTAAAAGGTTTTTCAACACTGTGATCGCTGGGACTCAGCTTAATAAAATAATCCACATCATCGAATCACCCCTGCACTACGGCCAAGGATATTCGTGTATTCATTAATGGTCATGATCATGCCAACAACTGTCCATCAATGCACTACGGGCCAATGAGGACTTTTACCACATCATTTGTAACATTACGGTCATGATTATACCGAATAATCCCTGGTCATAATCATACCAAGTCCATCTATGCACTACAGGCCACAGATGACTTTCAATATTTTATAAACATGAGGATGATGACAATGATATAAGAATTCAATAAAACAAGTTCAAGAATTAATTTATCCAAGAATTAACAACGTCCAAATTGTCAACATGATACTGCTTTGTGGAGTAAAATTCAAGAATGCTTAGAAGAATATTTTCATGAAAAGATACTGGATGAAACGCAATTATCAAGGATATTCCATAAATTTCATGGAGTATAGAAGTCAAAACTTAACCAACTGAGTATAATAAAGAATGGAATAACAAAAGAAATCACCATGCATGCGATAGACCGCACAGACAGGTTATTCCAACAGAATAATAAATAATGGAACCAAGTCCGGCGTAAACGCACAGACAAGATGTTCCAACAGAATAATAACAAGACGGAACCAGGTCCGGTGTAAAACAACAGACAAGATGTTCCAACAGAATAATAAAAACGGAACCAGGTCCGGTGTAAAACACACAGACAGGATGTTCCAACAGAATAATAAAAACGGAACCAGGTCCGGTGTAAAACACACAGACAGGATGTTCCAACAGAATAATAATAAAAACGGAACCAGGTCCGGTGTAAAACACACAGACAGGATGTTCCAACAGAATAATAGAAGAATGTCACCAAGTATAGGGTAGATCCGCGTATACAGGTTATTCCAATAGAATAATAAGAAATGGAATAACAACAGTTCTCTTCATGAATAAGAAAAAATAACACCCCTTACCGTTTTAAAGACGAGCTAAAATAAGGAAGTAGTTAAGTAGCAGAATACTCTTCTTCTCTCTCTCTATAGTTTCTCTCTATAGTTTCTCTCTCTAGAGTTCAGTGAATTCGTAAGAAATAATGAAGGAATGAGCTGCTATTTATAGAAAAATAGAATGCATAGTAACTAATCCATGAACGGTCCAGATTGATTACTTTAATCTGACGGTCCATATTTAAAAAAAATCTTTTAAATAAAATATAATATATTCTATTTATAGAATAACTTTAATAAAGTATTCTGTTTTATATAAAAAGATGTTTCTGTTTTATTACGTTAATAATACGAATAAAACAAAACGTCATTATCGCTAAATAATTCATATTATTAACTGACAATAATTGAATCAAACTGAGTGACTTCTCACATAAGCATTAATAATCAATACCGTGTGCTACTATGCAACCACACGTATTACTGTACTTTTACTACCGAGTAGTTCAACAGTAACAATGGTAAAATTTCCGCCGTTATTTTTAATAAAATATTTTTGTCGTTTTCTCAATCCGACAATAATTTCGTTGTGGGGTCCACCAATGATTGTGTCGTTGTACGAATATTTCCTGTTAAAACGAATATTCCCCGACCAATCGAATATTATATAACAACTTGCGTACTTTGCAAAATTTATAAATATTACCCACAACTATAACATTATATCAAATTAACTCCATAATATTCAAAAATGATATTTATAGAAAATTCATCTTTATTTATAAAAGTTGGGGTCTTACAACCTCCCCTTCTTATGAAATTTCGCCCTCGAAATTAGGGTACGTACCTGGTATGTCGAAGAGGTAAGGATACCTTGATTTCATTTTAGATTCTAACTCCCAAGTCATTTCCTCAACATCGTGGTTTCTCCACAAAACTTTGACTTGAGGTATAACCTTGGAGCGTAGAATATGTTCCTTCTTATCCAAGATTTGAACAGGAACTTCTTCATACGTCAAATCCTCCGCTATTTCGTCCGGTTCTAACTCAATAATGTGGTTCGGGTCTTCCACATATTTGCGTAACATGGATATGTGAAAAACGTTATGAACACGAGACATACTTGGCGGTAAAGCGAGTCTATAAGCCACATTTCCTACTCGATCGAGGATTAAAAATGGACCGATGAATCGAGGATTGAGCTTTCCTCTCTTTCCAAATCTCGTAACTCCTTTCCATGGAGCAACACGTAAGAACACATGATCTCCTACATCAAATTCCACGTCCTTTCGATGAAGATCAGCATAACTCTTTTGTCGATCTTGTGAGGTTTTTATACGTTGTCGGATCGTTTGAATCTTTTCTGTAGTCATACGTACCAACTCCGGTCCCAACAACGTTGCTTCACCCACCTCATCCCAGCATACTGGAGAACGACATTTTCTTCCATACAATGCTTCGAATGGAGCCATGCCAATACTTGCTTGATAACTGTTGTTGTAGGAAAACTCCACCAATGGTAAGAACTTGTCCCAACTTCCCTTGAAGTCAAAGACACAGAGTCTTAATAGATCTTCAAGAGTTTGAATAGTCCTCTCTGATTGTCCGTCCGTCTGAGGATGATATGCTGAACTAAATCGTAACTCCGTGCCCATAGCTTTTTGTAAACTAACCCAAAATCGTGAAGTGAATCTTGGGTCTCGGTCAGAAACTATGGATACTGGCATACCATGCAGTCTTACAATCTCGTTTATGTACATACGAGCAAGACGTTCAAGTGTATAAGTTTCTCGTATCGGTAAGAAATGAGCAGACTTGGTCAATCTATCAACAATGACCCAAATCGCATCAATACCTTGAGAAACCCTAGGAAGACCGGTAACGAAATCCATGGTAATGTGCTCCCACTTCCATTCTGGAATTTCAAGTGGTTGCAATGGACCTTTTGGTACTTGATGCTCCGCTTTGACTCGTTGACAAGTTAGACACCTTGAGATAAACAACGCTATCTCTCTCTTCATATTGCTCCACCAAAATGTATGACGAAGATCATGATACATTTTGGTACTTCCAGGATGGATTGCAAACGGTGTGTTGTGCGCCTCCATCATGATTTCATACTTTAAATCAGGGTTGTTAGGAACACAAAGTCTGGAGTTGACTCGAAGTATTCCTTCTTCATCGATTCTTGCTTCCGGCATAACACCTTCTTGCACTTTCTTCCTCATACGCATCAGCTCCAGGTCTGTAGCTTGAGCAGCTTTAACTTTATCGATTAAAGTCGGTTCTACTCGTATATTCGCCATCATCACATGGGTCCCTGGAGTCTTTAACTCTATCTCCATCCTTTGCAAATCACACAAAATGGGCCTTTGTGTTGACAATACTCGTACTTGCATATGATCTTCTACTCAATGCGTCAGCTACCACGTTCGCTTTTCCAGGATGATATTGAATGGTATGATCATAATCTTTCAACAGTTCAAGCCAACGTCGTTGTCGCATGTTGAGTTCCTTTTGAGTGAAGAAATATTTGAGGCTTTTATGATCCGTAAAGATCTCCACCTTCTCCCCATACAAGTAATGCCTCCAAATTTTAAGTGCAAAGACAACAGCTGCCAACTCTAGATCATGAGTAGGATAATTCCTCTCATATTCCTTGAGTTGTCTTGATGCATAGGCTATGACTTTTCCATGTTGCATGAGAACGCATCCCAACCCTTTGCTCGAAGCATCACTGTAGATGACAAATCCCTCCGAGCCAGATGGTATTGTTAGAACAGGTGCTGAAATGAGTCTCCTCTTGAGTTCTTGAAAACTCTGCTCACATTCTTCGCTCCAACCGAACTTTGTATCTTTCCGAGTCAGCTGAGTTAATGGAGTAGCGATTCGAGAAAATCCTTCCACGAATCTTCGATAATAACCAGCTAAACCAAGAAAGCTACGTACCTCGGTCACTGATTTAGGTTGCTCCCAGCTTTGAATAGCTTCAATCTTTGCCGGGTCAACCGATATTCCACGACTTGATACTACGTGCCCAAGGAATGCTACCTCTTCCAGCCAGAACTCGCATTTCTTCAACTTGGCATAAAGTTTGTATTCACGAAGCTTTTGGAGTACCAACCTCAAGTGTTGCTCATGATCTTCACGGCTTTTGGAATAAATAAGGATGTCATCGATAAAGACGACCACAAAGTGATCCAAATATTCCTTGAATACCCTGTTCATCATATCCATGAAGGCAGCAGGAGCATTAGTCAATCCAAAAGACATAACTAAGAATTCATAATGCCCATACCGAGTTCTGAAGGCAGTCTTTGGAATATCCTCAGTTCTAACCTTCAGCTGATGATATCCAGAACGAAGATCGATCTTTGAAAAGAATTGTGCTCCTTGCAACTGGTCAAACAGGTCATCAATACGTGGCAATGGGTACCTATTTTTGATGGTGACATGATTCAACTCCCGATAATCAATACAAAGTCGCATACTCCCATCTTTCTTCTTCACGAACAGAACAGGAGCACCCCAAGGAGAAGTACTAGGACGAATAAAACCAATGTCTAACAATTCCTGCAGTTGGGTCTTTAACTCCTGAAGTTCAATAGGAGCCATTCGATATGGGGCTTTGGAAATGGGTTTTGTACCGGGTTCAAGGTCGATACAAAATTCAATTTCACGCTCTGGGGGTAGGCCAGGAAGTTCTTCGGGAAATACGTCAGGAAATTTATTAACAACAGAAATATCATTCAAAGCTGACGTATTTTTGTTTAGATCTGTGACATGAGCTAAGAAAGCTTGACATCCGTTTTTCAATAAACGAATAGCTTTATGGCTTGAGATGACAGCGATTGATTTTAATGGTTTGGTTGCTTGAATTCGCATAATAGGTCGATTAGGAATATGAAAGCTAACAACCTTACGAAAATAATCAATTTTTGCATGATGAGTAGTTAACCAATCAATCCCTAGAATCACGTCAAATGCAAGTATTTTTAATGAAATAAGATCGACAGGTAATGTGTGGGTACCAACTTGAACCAAACAAGACTTATAAACCGTGGATGTAATGAAGGTTTCTCCCAATGGAGTTTCAACTGCTAAGTCAAAGTCTAATTTCTCCGGAATCAAATTTAATCGATGAGCGCAAGTAGGAGAAATAAAAGAATGGGTAGAACCGGTATCAAATAAAGTATAGACTTCGTTAGAGTTTATGATAAGCTTACCCGTGATGACCTCATTCGGGTTCCTTGCTTTCTGGGAGTTCACAACAAACGCTCTCCCTTGCACAACCGGTTTTGACTTTTCTGGGACGGCCTTTGGTGCCTCCATCCTAGCTGAATTTGTCTTCGGTAAACGACAAAATCGGGCTAAATGACCTTCTCTTCCACAATTATAACATGCTTTGGACGGCATCGCGCAGTTTGGACTGATGTGCCCCTCCCCTCCGCATTTGAAACATATGATAGGTGGTCGTTCTCCTTCCTTAACAACGGGTGCTGGTGCTGACGTCTTTCCATCATTGTTGAATCTCCTCTTCTTGAAATGCCCATTCTTATTGTTTTGGCCCTGATTACCACCGAAGTGGTTACCATTTCTGGCCTGTTGATTCCCTCCACGCTTGTTGTCACCGCTTCGATGACTGCTCTCACTGGTATTATCATTTTGCCGGCTGCTCTCTTTTGGTTGCGTTGTCTCGTTATCGCGCTCCACCAACTGAGCCCTATTTACAACATCTGAATACAAACACAGTTTATGAGAAACAAGATGTTGACGTATCTCCGGCTTCAAACCTCTTAAAAACATCCGCGTCATTCTTTCTTCATTATCCACCAGGTGGGACGCAAACCGGGATAACTCCGCAAATTTTGCCTCGTACTGCGACACGGTCATATTATTCTGCTCCAATTTGATGAACTCCACCTCCTTCATGTGACGAATACTCTCGGGAAAGTATTTGTCGTTAAACAGCTCTTGGAACTTCTCCCAAGACATCTTCAGTGCGGCAGGTTGAGTACGCTTTATCGATTCCCACCAGTAATCTGCCTCTCCTCGCAACATAAAGGCGGCAAAGGGAACCTTTTGCTCCTCGGAGCAACCCAAGACATCAAATATCTTGGTGATCTGCTTTATCCATGTTTCAGCTACAAGTGGTTTGGGTTCTCCCTTAAACTCCGGTGGTCCCAGCTCCTTAAACTGCTTAGCGGTGACCGCCTGAGAGTTTCCAGTATTTCCACCTACGTTGTGGACAGGAGCCGCTTTCACCTGTTGAATGAATTGCATAAAACCTCTGAACATTCTATCATTCATCATCTGGTCAGTGTTGTTGTTTGCATGAGGATTGTCACCTTCCTGATGAACATTATCCTGATTATTGATATGTGGTGAATCAATAATCGCCTGGGCTCCATTGCTATTCTCAACATTCTCAGATGCCATTTTCAGATACTGCCACAAAATAAAAGTTAATTGATATGTCATATATTATCCTTATATTATGACCGACCAATTAAATACCATGCAAATAAACTTAGGTAGGTCATACTAGCGAAGGAATTTCCCGTCTCTCCCCTCCTAGTTCTATTCTCACATCTTAGCCAGGGATCATATCCCTAAGCTCTGATACCAACTGTGACGCCCCCAAAATTAGGTATACATCACCCATCTTGGATCGTCAGATACATAGTACAGAATACAAATACAACTTACTAATACAACTGTCGTGTACAATACGACAAAACATAAACTGTGAGTTTGAATACAAATATTATCTTCTAGAGAGTATTCATACTCAAAAGGAGTCCTCATTACATTTATTAACACACCATTACATAGAATAGTGAGGACTACTAACTAATACTATCATTCGGACCATCACTCCGTTCCCCGACTTGCCCCAGCTACGTTCTCATTTCCTGAAGAGAACAGTGAAAGAAAGGGTGAGCTCAACTAGCCCAGTAAGAAATATTATGACTAAGATAATGCAGAATAAATTATCATTAGCCTTCAACAATGTTAAACTGATAAAATATAATAGACATCAAGTTTAACTGCAGCGGAACAAGCAATCCATTAAAAGAGTCAAGTAGAAAATAAACTCTACTATCTTTTATGATTTAAAAAGTTTTTCAACACTGTGATCGCTGGGACTCAGCTTAATAAAATAATCCACATCATCGAATCACCCCTGCACTACGGCCAAGGATATTCGTGTATTCATTAATGGTCATGATCATGCCAACAACTGTCCATCAATGCACTACGGGCCAATGAGGACTTTTACCACATCATTTGTAACATTACGGTCATGATTATACCGAATAATCCCTGGTCATAATCATACCAAGTCCATCTATGCACTACAGGCCACAGATGACTTTCAATATTTTATAAACATGAGGATGATGACAATGATATAAGAATTCAATAAAACAAGTTCAAGAATTAATTTATCCAAGAATTAACAACGTCCAAATTGTCAACATGATACTGCTTTGTGGAGTAAAATTCAAGAATGCTTAGAAGAATATTTTCATGAAAAGATACTGGATGAAACGCAATTATCAAGGATATTCCACAAATTTCATGGAGTATAGAAGTCAAAACTTAACCAACTGAGTATAATAAAGAATGGAATAACAAAAGAAATCACCATGCATGCGATAGACCGCACAGACAGGTTATTCCAACAGAAGTCCGGCGTAAACGCACAGACAGGATGTTCCAACAGAATAATAACAAGACGGAACCAGGTCCGGTGTAAAACAACAGACAGGATGTTCCAACAGAATAATAAAAACGGAACCAGGTCCGGTGTAAAACACACAGACAGGATGTTCCAACAGAATAATAAAAACGGAACCAGGTCCGGTGTAAAACACACAGACAGGATGTTCCAACAGAATAATAATAAAAACGGAACCAGGTCCGGTGTAAAACACACAGACAGGATGTTCCAACAGAATAATAGAAGAATGTCACCAAGTATAGGGTAGACCGCGTATACAGGTTATTCCAACAGAATAATAAGAAATGGAATAACAACAGTTCTCTTCATGAATAAGAAAGAATAACACCCCTTACCGTTTTAAAGACGAGCTGAAATAAGGAAGTAGTTAAGTAGCAGAATACTCTTCTTCTCTCTCTCTCTATAGTTTCTCTCTATAGTTTCTCTCTCTAGAGTTCAGTGAATTCGTAAGAAATAATGAAGGAATGAGCTGCTATTTATAGAAAAATAGAATGCATAGTAACTAATCCATGAACGGTCTAGATTGATTACTTTAATCTGACGGTCCATATTTAAAGAAAAATCTTTTAAATAAAATATAATATATTCTATTTATAGAATAACTTTAATAAAGTATTCTGTTTTATATAAAAAGATGTTTCTGTTTTATTACGTTAATAATACGAATAAAACAAAACGTCATTATCGCTAAATAATTCATATTATTAACTGACAATAATTGAATCAAACTGAGTGACTTCTCACATAAGCATTAATAATCAATACCGTGTGCTACTATGCAACCACACGTATTACTGTACTTTTACTACCGAGTAGTTCAACAGTAACAATGGTAAAATTTCCGCCGTTATTTTTAATAAAATATTTTTGTCGTTTTCTCAATCCGACAATAATTTCGTTGTGGGGTCCACCAATGATTGTGTCGTTGTACGAATATTTCCTGTTAAAACGAATATTCCCCGACCAATCGAATATTATATAACAACTTTCGTACTTTGCAAAATTTATAAATATTACCCACAACTATAACATTATATCAAATTAACTCCATAATATTCAAAAATAATATTTATAGAAAATTCATCTTTATTTATAAAAGTTGGGGTCTTACAGATGCAATAAAGACAGGGTAAAGGTTAAGCCCAATGGTTATAAGATTTAATAGTAAAGGTCCACTAGGCTAATTAAATGGATGTGCCTAATCTGCCTGGCCCAATAAAAAAAATATCATGACCCAACACATATAAATTATTATTATTATTTTTTGCTACTTATAAAGTAGGACAAAAAAAGAGAGAATATAAATATAAATACTAAATATTTAAATACAAACATCTTTCAACTTTTAAGCAAGTGAAAAACAAAAACTAAAAAACCTTTTTTGCATAATGACATTACATGGTTCCAAACGATCAAGTTAAGTTAATTTTTTGGTAAGTTAATAGAATCCCGCACTCGCATGGGTGTGAGTATTATGTTGATCAATTGACCAGCACTTCCTTCCAAACACGGTGTAAATTTTTTCCCAGCTCTCTCTCCCTCAGACGCAAAACGGGCACACTCATTTGAAGATGGTAGGAGACGTTGAGAAGATGATCGCAATAGGGGTCGTTTGGGGAGCTACAAACGCCTTAATGCGGCGGGGCACACTTATATGGGACCAAAAACTCAAATCTTCCCGGCATCCAAACAGAACCCATAACCCCGTGGTGAATACCCTGAAGAATTGGCTCAACCTTCTCTTGATTTGGCAGTACTCTGTTCCTTTCCTGTTGAATTTATCAGCCTCGGCTACTTTTTTCGCTATTTTAAGTGATACCCCCATATCGGTTGCTGTTCCGGTGACCAATGCGACGACGTTTGCTGCTACTGCCTTGTTTGGGTTGCTATTGGGTGAGGAAACTCGTGTTTGGCTGGCTTTGTTTGGTACATTTCTTATTGTTCTTGGTGTTTATATTTGTGTTATGTGATTGATTACTTGGTTGCTTTGTAATTTCTGTTTTTTCATCAGTGTTTCATTGGGAAATTTTGAAATGACCCTTGTAATTTGTTGGATCAAACTCTGTTTGGATGCTGAGAAATTGGAAAAAGAATGAAGCTTTCTGTTATGTATAATGCGGTGTTTCAGAAATTTCTATTGGGTTGTTTGTAAAACTTAGAAAGTACGGTCTTTTTGTTCTTTCTTTCTTTTTATGGTTATACTATGGTCTAGTAACAATTCTATATGGTGTTATTGCATCCTTTGTGTGGTTAGTAGCAATGATATAGATACTATCTGAATGGCGTTAAATTGAAGATGAAAAAGTATTAATTATATATTCAAATTTCGTCAGGAATAAACCTATACTGATTTAGGCCAAATGTGTTATACTTTGTTTCAGATTGCACTGAAAAAATGAGAACTTTGAAGAATTATAGGTGTGAGATGATTACGATACATTTATTTTTAGTTGTTGGTGCAGTACTGGAGTTACTAAACTGTTAATTTCTTATTCGATCTGGATGTTTAAATGCCTTTCGATTCCCTTCTGTTTATTATGGATGATCTGGCTCTTACTCAAGCTAACTATTTTTCTTACATTGTTATGCTGTAAAACTTGTGAGTTAAAAATGTCTCCTCTTAAAGGCTTAGTTATAAGTTGCAGATATATATGATGGGACACCTGTTGCTCCTTATGTGAGGTTCATGATCGAACTCTGTTGTTATGATGGACAATAAGTGAACTTAAGGTCGCGAACTCCCATTGCATCAATCATGGCTCAGATGTTTTGCATCACTTTTTTGGATGCAAATGAGTTCTATTTTTAATTTGTTCTAGATTTTGTTTAGACTGAATTTGGTCATATTTTTTTAACAGTAACAGTCCCGATATCCTTGTTCATTTTCTATATTATGACCTTCGGACAACTATGGTATACACTTCACTTGGATACTGAAATGAAACTGTAGCTTAAGTTTACCCAATGACAATTGAGGCAAATGATTTTCATTGACATAGTCTTACATTAGGTTGCAGCTTTGAATGTTAAAGCAGGGATGAACTTACACTGGATTAGGTTATTATGGTACAACTTTACTTGGATTATAAGTCAGTCTCGACGATGAGGGGATCCTTGAAAATGTGAACTATTAAGAAAAAGTAGGACTAACTGGCTAAGCCATTTCATGTGCATATGATAGTAGCAAAATCAGAAGCATTAACAAGGCATAGAGATCCAGATGATGCTTATAAGTAACCTATCTTTAATAGGTTATGCAGAAGAAACAAGATGTAGTATGCTGTTCTAAATTTTGATATTGATAACGTAGCGTGTTATACCATATTCAAATTCAAAAGAGGTCATATATTTTCTGATTGAAGTCATATTTGCTACAAATTTGGGTTTTCTGTGGAAAACTGCACTCTATTATAGCGGCTTGATTCTCAAAATTTTAGTACACCATTTACTGGAAGGATCCTTGTATAAAATTAAGTTCCACTACTAAGATACTGTTTATTTTTTTTGCTTTTCCTGTACCTAGTTGAAAGATCTTTGCTGATTGCTCTAAATGGATGCGACATGCTTGCCTTTAGCATTAAAGTTCTATCTCCAAAAGCTCTGTATTGTTCATTTGTTTGACCGCAAGAATTACAACTTGTGGGATACAAGAATGAATTCAATCTGTTTGATGTTCTCGGAGAATCCAAAAAAGAAAAACAAAATGAAGAGAAGAAAAATGGATTTGATCACAAAGAAAAATGATAAGAAAAAGAAGACTAGTTGAAAAATTGAAAATAAGGGTGCTTGCTCTTTTTTTTTGGGGTTGGTATTGTTGAATTAGGGTGCCGTTTGGCTGCTGCCATCGATGATTTTTCTTAGTATTGTGCCTTGCTACATTCAGGAGGCATCAGTCCATTGAATCGCTTTGCATCTTTGCAATAGTCATAGATCATGTAGTTGTCTCTAACCCACTTCATCTGACCCTGCTTACCAAAACTCAACTGCTTGTGTATGGGGGAAGTCCACCAGTTGGCAGGGGACGAGGAGGCACATTGAGCAGTGCTAAACGGTCCATCCCACTTGCAAGCCCTTGCCCGGAAGTTACAGAGTCTGGCTATGAAGGGTGCACTATTCCAGTTGATCTTGACAAGGCCACCTCTAGTTACCCAGTTATCAGCATTCCACAAACTGGAGTAAACCCTCATCCCTTGTTGATTTGGGTAATCAATACCTTGGCTCTGATGGTTTCTGAAGACGCAGTTATCAGCATTCCACAAACTGGAGTAAACTCCTCGAGTGTGTGTGGACAATGTAAGGCAGTCCTGCTGAATTCCCCAAGAACTCAAAGTCTATCTCGTCATGCTTATCTCCAGCAAGCTGATAACTGCAATGGTTCAAGTGAAGAAAAACTAGTTATTTTTGTACTGTGTTCTTAGCATTCAGGTTTAGCCTTGTAATAGTTGGAGTTGTTACAGGTTTTATGTCTTGTTTTCTGTCACTTTGACCTTGTTTATATGAGATTTTGCACTTACATAGTATGCTGTGACAGTTCCAGCTGAAGTCCCTGGTACCAGCTTGATCAACATTTCAATGCTTCCAAATAGGAATGATCTCTTTGATTGGACGCCCGAACCTACAAACAAAACCCAAAGTTCAATACAAGATTTCAACTTATAAAACATTAAGTTTTTTTTTCCTCGATCACCAAAGCGCTCAAAGAAGTCACATCAAAAGTTTGACGACTTGGACCGTCGGGAATAGCTTCGGTGTGAGAATGAGTATATACTAAATAAAGTTTAACAATAAAAGCTTAATGTTTTAGTGTTGTAAAATAAAGTTGTACTTTCAAAGTCAATAGAAAGAAAATCGAACTTTATACGGACTCTTTCTTTAGGAATTGAAAATCAAATATAATTAGGAATCTTAAATTTCTTAAAATAATTAACCGTATAAACGGGTTTTCACGTGAGATAATTACCTACATGCGAACTATGGCGCACCCTATCATCAGGACTCAAATATTCATGCCCCAACACCTCCTATTCTTAAAAAAATAAATGCACGTCACAAGAATATTTTAGTGGAAAAATTCGACATATAAATCATTTTCCAGCCGCAAATATTAAACAGATTGATTCCATACTTGTATTCCACATTATGCTTCATTCTTATAGTCCCGAAACGATACATACAGTTGATAGAATTTACATGTAAAACGCGAGCATATCTCACCATTTAGAGGAAGTTAAAGATCATTTCAGTGGTAGAAGCACTACTACTCCCTTCATTCCAAAATTAATTATATAATTTTGAATTTTAAGATCAAACGACGACATATTAAACTTTAAAATTAGTAAATTTTGTGATTAATAGTTTTTGTTATATATTATACAATTATAATAATTGTATCAATCAACTAAAATTAAATAAATTCACATCAATTTAAAGTTTAATATGTTTTTATTTGACCTCTAAACTCAAATTGTATCTCTAATTTTGGAACGAATGAAGTATTTCGTAATCTTAACTACACAAATATTTTTTACTTATAGGCATGTCAATGGGTCATATAAGAGCAAATCATACTCTGATCCAATATGCTCTACCAAGTGTGATAATAGATCAATGATCTGATTCATTATGTAATGATCAATCATTGATATGCGCCATGATCCAGTACTTGATCTAACAATACAGATTATGATCCAAATCGACCCATTAAAAAAAAATATCTGTACAATTATATTAATTTCTTAAATGTTATTATTCGTAAAATTAATTAAATTATGAAAGAATGTCACTTAATCACAATGATCAAGAAGTATGCATAATATCTATATGTACACAGGAATTGGTTTATTTTCTTAATATATGATGCGAGTTTAAATAATCTTATTGGTACGGATTATCATTATTTCTTTTTATTGGAGAACCAAAAATATAGTGTATGTATAATAGGTAAACACCTTATATATATATATATATATATATATATATATATATATATATATATATATATATATATATATATATAAATGTATGTACATAACTGTGTATTACACAGTCGGTTATGACGACAGATTTTTGGGTTATAGTGACGGTGTGACGCCCCCAAAATAGGTCCATTCCACCCAACCTATTCTGAGTCACCAAATACATAGTACATAAACAAATAAAACTTCAGTAATACAATTGTCGTGCAAAATACGACAACACATATACTGTGAGTTTGAATACAAATACTGTCTACTAGAGAGTATACAAACTCAAAAAGGAGTCCTTATTACAATTATTGATATACTATTACACAGAATAGTGAGGACTACTAATGGAACCATCTGGACCGTCAATTCATTCCCCGACTAGTCCCAGCTATATTTTCATTTCCTGAAGAGAACAGTGAAAGAAAGGGTGACCTCAACTAGCCCAGTAAGAAATATTATGACTAAGATAATATACAACAAATTATAGTTAGTCTTCAACATGGAATAATTTGATAAAATATAATAGACAACAAGTTTTAGATCAACAACTGCAGCGGAAATAACAATCCATTAGAAGAGTCAAGTAGAGAAAGAATTCTACTATCTTCTAAGATTTAAAAGTCCATCATCAATATTTTATCCCTGTAACATCAATCAATATACATCTTGAATCAAATATTCATCTTTGCACTACAGGCCAAAGATATTCATTTGTATCACCAGTTGGTCATGTTCATCTCAATACCTGTTCATCTTTGCACTACGGGCCAAAGATATTCATTAGGTAGTCATTCATCTTTGCACTACAGGCCAAAGATATTCATTAGGTAATCATTCATCTTTGCACTACAGGCCAAAGATATTCATTTGTATCGTCATTTAGGACAGAGGATGATGACAAATATTTTAAAGAAACGAATCCAGTGAGATAAAAGATCAAATATTTACAGTTTATCCAAGTTTAATAATACTCAAGAATAACCCATTTTGAAGCAGAATTCAAAAATAACGATCAAAACATGGATACAATCAAAGACAGTAACCATAATAGACAAATTGGACAAAAAGAAGAAAATTTTATTTTTCGGTGAATAGTGCCGTATTCGTGAATAGTGCCGTATACGTGAATAGTAACCGCGACACAAAAAATTTCAAATTTGATAAAAAGTTCATACCAACATTTCGGTATAATGATATTGAAGAAAATATCATTTTAAGAAGAATATAATACCCCTTACCTCAAAATAACCGTACTTCTGACTGAATATCGGTATAAGGCTGAAGGAAACTTGCTCTGACGAATAGCAACTCACAAAGTATCTAAATACTCACAAAATACACTCAATAATCTAGAGAGAGAAAGATAGAAAATTTATTTCTGGTGTGATTTTTAATTCTAACTTAGCCCTCTATTTATAGAAAAATGTTAGCACGCCGAAGCAGACTTAACCTGCAACCTGATGGCTTTACCTGCTACTATTTCACCCACCAAAAATTAGCCATCTTCCCCAACAACCAAGAGTGGGGCCCACTCAATTCTAGAATTTTTCACCAAAACCTAAATTTTGAATCAGTCACCTCTTAAAATTCATAACAAATCATTCGTTCATTTTTAACGGTTCAAAATTTGTACACATATACTCAACTAATATATGTATAATATTTCCAAAAATAACAACGATCCAACGGTCGGATTTAAAATTACAGCTCCCACAATATATCTCAAAAATCCTGGTTTGATTTTTAATATCTCCAATCCGACAAAATACTGATAAAACGCCTCAACAATAATTCCTTCATTTATAACCACATAAATAAATCCATCATTTATATCCACATCAAATAAATATTTCTTTATCATATGAATCAATAATTAATTATTCACAAATAATATTACAGAATCATATTTATGACAACCAGGCTGTTCCCAGGAAAGAGGGGGCTTTCCAATAAGGATTTCTCCTTACTGGCGCGCAATTAGGTGTCCAAACCTCTCCTTGACAGAACTTTCTATACATTGCCAATAATGCTATCTAATAATATTATTCAAATAATATGAATTATTGATCTGATAATAGAAAATACTGTGCAGTGACAATTATTGAAACAACAATAATATAAAATATCAACGCAACAATTATTGAATCAATAAAATAAAATATTGAACAGTAA
The DNA here is from genome assembly GCA_016801055.1 of Panax notoginseng. Lineage (NCBI taxonomy): Eukaryota > Viridiplantae > Streptophyta > Magnoliopsida > Apiales > Araliaceae > Panax > Panax notoginseng. The sequence goes on from CM029015.1 coordinate 11,963,592, forward strand.
CTACTGTGACAATTATTGAGTAGTGCATTCTTTCGTAAAAATCAATAATTCAAAAATACTGTGCAATCTGTGTGCTACTGTGCAACCACGCGTATTACTGTATTTTTAATCACCGGGTATTCCAACAGTGTTAACGGTAACAACTACGTCGTTATTCAATTTTGTCGTTTTCTTCATCTGACAGTTATCCGTTATGGGGCCCACAAATAGCTGCGCCGTCGTACGAATATTCCCCGACAGAAAGAATATTCCACGACCAAACGAATATTCCCCGACAAAATGAATATTTTATAACCACTTGTTTATTTTACAAAATTTGCACATTTCACCCATAACCAAAATATTATAACAAATTAACACCTTATTATTCACAATAATAATTAGATAAAATTTGATTTTATTCATTAATAAGTTGGGGTCTTACAACCTCCACTTCTTATGAAATTTCGTCCTTGAAATTAACGTACGTACCTGGTGTTTCAAAAGGTGAGGATACCTCGCTTTCATTTCTGATTTTAACTCCCAGGTCATTTCTTTAATAGCATGGCTTCTCCACAAAATCTTAACTTGTGGTATAACCTTCGTGCGTAGGACATGCTCTTTCCTATCCAAGATCTTGACAGGTACCTCCTCGTACGTTAAATCTTCGACTATCTCGTCTGGTTCTAACACAATAATGTAGTTTGGGTCGTCCACATATTTACGTAACATCGATACGTAGAAAACGTTATGAACACGCGGCATACTTAGCGTTAAGGCGAGTCTATAGGCCACAGTTCCTACTTGATCGATGATTTCAAATAAATCGAAGACTTGAGCTTTCTTCATCGACTCGCATTCTTGTACCTTTTTCTTTATATTCATCAGCTCCAGTGTGTAGCTTGAGCGATTTTAACTTTATCAATTAAAGTCGATTCTACTCGTATATCATAACGTGGGTACTTGGAGCCTTTAACTCTATCTCCATCCTTTGTAAGTTATACAACATAGGTCTTTGTGTTCGACAATATCGCACTCGTACTCGCATACGATCTTCTACTCAACGCGTCAGCTACCACGTTCGCTTTTCCAGGATGGTATGGTCAGAACATGTGCCGAAATGAGTCGCATCTTGATCTCTTGGAAAATTTTCTCGCATTCCTCGCTCCATACGAATTTTGTATCTTTCCGAGTCAGCTAAGTTAATGGATTAGCGATTCGAGAAAATCCTTCCACGAATCTCCGATAGTAACCAGCTAAGCCTAGAAAGCTACGTATTTCGATTACTGACTTAAGTTGCTCTCAACTGTGACTCATATCCCAATCTTGGATAGCACGTCACAATAGCACCTATTGTTTTACCACCAAACAAATATAGTGTCCCCTACGGAGAGTCTGGCTTTGGTGCATTCTACAAAGGAAGTTACCAGATAGAGGCTTGAGTACTAACTCTTGTAGTTGGGTTTTTAACTCCTGAAGTTCAATAAGAGCCATTCGATAAGAGATTTTAGAAATGAGTTTTGTACCGGGTTCAAGGTCGATACAAAATTCAATATCACGCTCTGGGTGTAGACCAGGAAGTTCTTCAGGAAATACGTCAGGAAATTCACTAACAACATAAATAGCATTCAAATCTGACGTATTTTTGTTTAAATCCATGAAATGGGCTAAGAAAGCTTGACATCCGTTTTTCAATAAACGAATGATTTTATGGCTTGATATGAAAGTGTTTGACTTCAATGGTTTAGTTGCTTGAATTCGCATAACAGGTTGGTTAGGAATATGAAAACTAACAACCTTACGAAAATAATCAATTTTGGCATGATGAGTAGTTAACCAATCAATCCCTAAAATTACGTCAAATGCAAGTATTTTTAAAGAGATAAGATCAACAGGTAATATAATTGTGCCCATTTGGATCAAACAAGATTTATAAATCGTGGATATGATAATAGTTTCTCCTAACGGAGTTTCCACAGATAAGTCAAAGTCTAATTTCTCCGGAGTCAAGTTTAAACGTTGAGCACAAGCAGGAGAGATAAATGAATTGGTAGAACCGGTATCTAGTTTCTCCTAACTTTGTTCGGGTTACTCGCTCTTTGAGAAGTCACGAAAAATGCTCTTCCTGAAACCACCTACTTTGTTTTGTCTGTATCCATCTTTGGTGCCGCCGTCCCAGCTGGACTTTATTTCGCTACAGGACAAAATCGAGCTATGTGACCGTCTTTTCCACAACTAAAACATACCTTGGAAGGCTTTGAACAGTTTGGCCTTATATGTCCCTCATCTCCGCATCTGTAGCATCTAACTGGCGGTCGTTCTCCTCCCCTAGAATTTGTTGTTGGTGCTGGTGCTGTTGCCGATGTCTTCCCGTCATCGTTAAATCTTCTCTTCTTAGATCGGACATCTCTTTCCACAATATCAACGCGTCGTGTGGCTTTTACCCATGCATCACTCATTCTTACTCGTTCAGTTTTTTCTTCTTTCAGCTCAGATTCCATCTTTATCATCTTATACTCTGTCAAAGAATGTTTCTGTTCAAGCATTATATATCGGGTAACACAAGCTTGAATTGTTGCATCCTTTTGCTCCACGTCCGCTTGTCATTCTTCAGCCTGCTCTTCTAACTCATGAATACGATTTTGTAATTATACATTTTAATCATATAATATCTCTAATAAACTCTCCTCAGGTACCTCTTCTTCCTTTTCTTCTTCACTCTCAGCTGTTACCTCTGCGACTATCTCGGGTGCAACTATCAATTCTTCACTCACCACATGGATTTCTCTAATTCCTTCTTCGCCTGACATCACATTATCCTGGTTGGTGATTAGAGGTGTCCCCACGATCTCATTCACTCCATTGTTAACGTTCTCAGCTGCCATTCTTAAATACTGCCATAAAACAAGGGTTAATAGTCATGCAACATATTATCCTTATACTCTGACCGACCAAAGAAATACCAAATAACTTAGGTAGGTCATTCTAGCGAAGGAATTCCTCGTCTCTCCCTTCCTAGTTCTTGTCTCACATCTCAGCCAAAGATCATATCCCTAAGCTTTGATACCAACTGTGACGCCCCCAAAATAGGTCCATTCCACCCAACCTATTCTGAGTCGCCAAATACATGGTACATAAACAAATACAACTTCAGTAATACAATTGTCGTGCAAAATACGACAACACATATACTGTGAGTTTGAATACAAATACTGTCTACTAGAGAGTATACAAACTCAAAAATAAGTCCTTATTACAATTATTGATACACTATTACACAGAATAGTGAGGACTACTAATGCAACCATCTAGACCGTCAATCCATTCCTCGACTAGTCCCAGCTATATTCTCATTTCTTGAAGAGAATAGTGAAAGAAAGGGTGAGCTCAACTAGCCCAGTAAGAAATATTATGACTAAGATAATATACAACAAATTATTGTTAGTCTTCAACAGGGAATAATCTGATAAAATATAATAGACAACAAGTTTTAGATCAACAACTGCAGCGGAAACAACAATCCATTAGAAGAGTCAAGTAGAGAAAGAATTCTACTATCTTCTAAGATTTAAAAGTCCATCATCAATATTTTATCCCTGTAACATCAATCACTATACATCTTGAATCAAATATTCATCTTTGCACTACAGGCCAAAGATATTCATTTGTATCACCAGTTGGTCATGTTCATCTCAACACCTGTTCATCTTTGCACTACGGGCCAAAGATATTCATTAGGTAATCATTCATCTTTGCACTACAGGCCAAAGATATTCATTAGGTAATCATTCATCTTTGCACTACAGGCCAAAGATATTCATTTGTATCATCATTTAGGACTAAGGATGATGAAAAATATTTTAAAGAAACGAATCCAGTGAGATAAAAGATCAAATATTTACAGTTTATCCAAGTTCAATAATACTCCAGAATAACCCATTTTGAAGCAGAATTCAAAAATAACGATCAAAACATGGATACAATCAAATATAGTAACCATAATAGACAACTTGGACAAAAAGAAGAAAATTTCATTTTTTGGTGAATAGTGCCGTATTCGTGAATAGTGTCGTATACGTGAATAGTGCCGTATACGTGAATTATAACCCCGACACAAAAAGTTTCAAATTTGATAAAAAGTTCATACCAATATTTCGGTATAATAATATTGAAGAAAATATCATTTTAAGAAGAATATAATACCCCTTACCTCAAAATAACCGTACTTCTGACTGAATATCGGTATAAGGCTGAATGAAACTTGCTCTGATAAATAGCAACTCATAAAGTATCTAAATACTCACAAAATACACTCAATAATCTAGAGAGAGAAAGATAGAAAACTTATTTCTGATGTGATTTTCAATTCTAACTTAGCCCTCTATTTATAGAAAAATGTTAGCACGCCGAAGCAGACTTAACCTGCAACTTGATGGCTTTACCTGCTACTATTTCACCCACCAAAAATCAGCCATCTTCCCCAACAACCAAGAGTGGGGCCCACTCAATTCTAGAATTTTCCACCAAAACCTAAATTTTGAATCAGTCACCTCTTAAAATTCATAACAAATCATTCGTTCATTTTTAACGGTTCAAAATTTGTACACATATACTCAACTTATATATATATATAATATATCCAAAAATAACAACGATCCAACGGCCGGATTTAAAATTACAGCTCCCACAATATATCTCAAAAATCCTGGTTTGATTTTTAATATCTCCAATCCGACAAAATACTGATAAAACGCCTCAACAATAATTCCTTCATTTATAACCACATAAATAAATTCATCATTTATATCCACATCAAATAAATATTTCTTTATCATATGAATCAATAATTAATTATTCACAAATAATATTACAGAATCATATTTATGACAACCAGGCTGTTCCCAGGAAAGAGGGGGCTTTCCAATAAGGATTTCTCCTTACTGGCGCGCAATTAGGTGACCAAACCTCTCCTTGACAGAACTTTCTATACATTGCCAATAATGCTATCTAATAATATTATTCAAATAATATGAATTATTGATCTGATAATGGAAAATACTGTGCAGTGACAATTATTGAAACAACAATAATATAAAATATCAACGCAACAATTATTGAATCAATAAAATAAAATATTAAACAGTAACTACTGTGACAATTATTGAATAGTGCCTTCCTTCGTAAGAATCAATAATTCAAAAATACTGTGCAATCCGTGTGCTACTGTGCAACCACGCGTATTACTGTATTTTTAACCACCGGGTATTCCAACAGTGTTAACGGCAACAACTACGCCGTTATTCAATTTTGTCGTTTTCTTCATCCGACAGTTATCCGTTATGGGACCCACAAATAGCTGCGTCGTCGTACGAATATTCCCCGACAGAAAGAATATTCTACGACCAAACGAATATTCTCCGACAAAATGAATATTTTATAACCACTTGTTTATTTTATAAAATTTACACATTTCACCCATAACCAAAATATTATATCAAATTAACACCTTATTATTCACAATAATAATTAGAGAAAATTTGATTTTATTCATTAATAAGTTGGGGTCTTACAGACGGTTTCACCCGTCGCCATAGCTATTTTGGGCTATAGCGATGTGTGAACCGTTGCGATAGCCCAAAAAATCCGTCGTCATTGCTCTACAGTATAATACACAGCTATATATATACATATAGCCCATATATATATATATATATATATATATATATATATATATATTTATATATATAAAGTAAATGAAACATAAGGATTTTTTTTTAAATTTTGGTGGATCATATATTGGGTTAAATTAAATTTGATTCATGATTTGTTTCATTTAAAATATTGATCCAATGAATCAAATTATCATAGATTAGTGAACAAATGAGTTGAAGTTTTGATCAAATAATTATATCGAAACAAATTAAATCATGATATATATCGATCAACACCTTATGTACTGAGATTTTTATTTTATAAAGTTTTTATAGAATTTTTGTATTAAAGAAATGCCTTAAGTGTAAGATTGGGTATGTAAATTATATGTGTGCTAATTAATTTGATAGTACGTAAAATATTTTGATAATTAAATGAAAATTTAAATCTCATTATATATTTTGTAATTTATAGAAGGAATTAAATGACTTGTACATGAGGGCGTTATCAAATTAATAAGGTTTACTGACAAGGCTAACTAAACTCATCCAATTGAGCCTTAGGTTTGATCTTCAGATTCCTTATCAGCATGACATTATCCATTAAATATATATTATAAATATATACACAAAATCTACATTATAATACAGAATTTAAAACAAAATATCAAAAATAGATAAACTCAATATAAATAAATAGATAGGAATTAGGATGAAATGGACATTTAAGGCCTATAAGCCTGTATTAATGTAAATTAATCAATAGTACTATTTTCTGCACCGTTATATTGACTAAGGTGGTGTTTGATAAAATTGAATATTAAGATCTGAATAATTTAGACGTCTAAATAATATAAAGCATCTGTTTAGAATTGTATCTGAATGAAGAAATATTGTTTGATAAATTTTTTTTATAATATCTGAATAAGAGTATTTTACTATTCCTTAAACAAATATGATTACTCCCTCTTCACTTTCTCTCCCCCCTCTTCACTTTCCTCATTTCTTCACCCTCGTCACTTTCTCTCTCCCCTCTTCAGTTTTCTCATTTCTTCACCCACTTCACTCTCTCTCCCCTTCCTCTTTTGCACCCTTCTGTCCTAGCTCCACCTCCCTTCCGTCGCCCTCCTCCGCCGCTGCTGCCTCCGAGGACGCCCTCTCTCCCCTTCCTTCAGATCATTTCTCTCTCACTAAATTATATATATATATATATATATATATATATATATATATATATATATACCAAACAAATTATCATTTCACACTTCCTTCATTCATAGCCTTCCAATTCCATTTAGATCCAATCTTATATTAACAATTTTATATCTACTTTCTCTCTCCAGATCTGAGCTTTGTATTTTCAGATGGTTTCAATTGGCATAGATTTGTGCTTGGTTGTTTTTTTTTTTGTAAATTTATTAATGGTAGAATTGTAAATCTGAAGGGTATATATGTATATGAATTTGTTCTTTTTACTGGATAGGATGGTGAGCTTTGTGGCTGGTGGCGATTTGAATGTTTTAGCTCTGAGGTCAGGCATGGTAGAAATGGGGATACAAAAGAAATTTTGTAGTATTGTTGAGACTATTTTTGTCCAAAAAAATAAAATTTCGCTCAGATGAGGCTCTGAATGGTTTAGCATTATTTTTGAATATTACCAATTAAGAGGTATTAAGAGGCATAAAAATATTTACCAAACAAGTTGTGCCTCTGACCGAATCAGATGCACACTTATTCAGAGCCATTAAGACCCAAACAAACACAGCCTAAGACATGCTATATTAGTACAACGTGAGTTAAGTGACAGTTTTACTAATTAATAAATGTTGTATAAAATGTCATGCCACATATATAAACTTAATTAATTATTCCTTCCGTCCCTTAATATATATTATTTTAAATAATTTTATTTTTCTTTAATTATTTGTCGTTTTATATAATTTAGGAGAATTAATTACAATATTTTCAAAATTACCCCTTATGGGAAAATATTACTTCCTCCGTTCCTAAAAGATTATCGTTTAAGGTTTTGGTACATGAATTAAGAAAGTATCATTTATTAAGTAAAATTTATTTGAAATTTTATCGCTACCCCTTTATGGGAAGTTGAAAACTATTAATACAAAGGAGAGAATTTCTTGGGACAATAAGAGAAGGTAGGGGTAATATAAGAAAGTAAATAATTTATTCTCCTTGAAAGTTGTAAACGACAAACTTTTTAGAACACATTTTTTCTTCTAAAACGATAATCTTTTAGGAACGGAGGGAGTACAAATGAGAGAGAGTATGAGATAAGTATGAAAATTTAAGGGTATTATAGACAATTACTCCCTCCGTTCCTAAAAGATTGTCGTTTTAGAAAGTAATTTTTGTTCCTAAAAGATTGACGTTTTGAGTTTATCAATACAAATTAAATAACTAATTTTTTTTTTCTACTTTACCCTTATTTAAAGTTTTCTCTTATTTATTTTGACTATTCTGTTGAATATAGCATTGGGATACAAAGTAGAATTAATTAAATGGTATACTCCTTTTTGGAATCTACAAAGCTTTCTCCTATTTATTTTGACTACTCTGTTGAATATAGCATTGGGATACATGATGAGTGGAATTTAAACCCGCGAATCGGATACTTTATGACTTAAATACTTGCCTGAATTCGTAGTTTTTATGTAGTTTTATAGAAATATAGTGTGATTGTGTTTAATCGTTGCATTGCAGAGCTTCACAGTATTTTTACAGCTTTAAAGGGGCAAAACAGTCTTTTTGCTCTTGCTCGCGCCGCGGCGCCATCTCCAGGCTCAATGGTCGCGCCGCAGCGCCATGGACTGCCCATACTGACGTAAGCCGCGCCGCGGCGCCACACATCCTCCGTGTCCTAGTTCTTAATGTGGCGCCGCAGTGCCACTCAATACTTGGTGGCCCGCGCCGCAGCTCCACCTCCGGTTCCCAGGCAGTCAAGGACTTTGTTTGACCTAGCAAAAAGAAAGAAAAACATGTGATAAGAAAAAGGAGGCGGAACTTAAAGAAAATGGAGACATACCAGAAAATAGATAGAGAGAGAGAAGGAATAAGCTTGAAGGAGGAATGATCAATTGCTCTCCACATTTTTCGACTGTGCGCGTGAAGAGAATATTTGGCAGAAGATAACTTCTTTCTACAGGGGTTTTTCTTATTTCAAATATTCTATTTATTGTATTTGTCTGATAATGGATAGTGCAGTAGAAATTTGTGTTAGTCCCATAGTTATGAACTAACTCCATTTTTAGGATTGCAATGTAACCTTTGAATAGCTTAATCGACTTTCTCTCTCATTTTATATAATGAAGCATTTTGGAATGGGTTGTTGTATTTTGCTTTTATTGTCTGATTTCTTGATAAAGAAATTGGTACTGATAGTAATGGAAATTGATAAATGGATATTACTGTTTGTCTTTAAATGCAGCAACACATGTTATGACTTTGACATTTGAATGTGGGGCTTAATGTGCCAATAGGATAGACATATCCTTATTTGCCTTGTGTGACCTTGTGAATGTGCTTAATGACCTCGACCCAGTTAGTTCCACCCATAGACATATGGTGTTCTAGCTTGTTAGTGATGTGCATTTGACCTTCGACAGAAGTTTATGCCTATTATTGTTCTAGGTCGACCATTCCTTGATTCGTTTGTATTGCGGAGAGTTAGAAGATTAGGCGAAGCATTAGGGGAGTTGTAATCCTATCTTACCTTCCTAGCACAACCAACGTCTCTTAGTTAGTTTTCTTATTAAAATAGCTTAACCAACCTTTACTTTCAATCGTTTAGATAAGTTTAGTAACGACTTTACCTTAGTATTTGTTTACGTTAAATCTTTGTCCTCGTGGGTTCGACACTCTACTTTCTTATATTACTTATTAAGACCGCGTATACTTGCGCGTGTTTTGCGGTTGCGAAATCTGCAACAATTTTTAGGCAAAAGTTGTACAAGGAAAGGACCAAGAAATGGCATGACAAGAAGATCCTTGAGAGGCATTTTGAACCGGGCCAGCAAGTTCTTTTGTTTAACTCCCGGCTAAAGTTGTTTCCTGGGAAGCTAAAGTCCCGATGGTCGGGCCCTTTCACTGTTGCCAAGGTTTGTCCGCATGGAGCAATAGAGCTTAAGGACCCAAATTCCGACTCAACATTCAAGGTGAATGGGCAACGTGTAAAGCACTACAGGGGCGGCGAGGTTGACCGTCAAAATACTTCCATTACACTTGGAGACCCGATCTAAGTCGGGATGATAGTCAAGCCGACGACTATAAAATAAGCGCTTGGTGGGGAGGCACCCCCATCTCGGTATAAATTTTATATGTTTCTTCACTCATTTCTATTTACTTAGTGACTGTTCATTTTATTATATAACTTAGCTGATAGATGTAATGTTTTGTGTCTCTCATTTACGGGCAATATGTTTCGTATGATAATCTGCATATTATAATAGTATTTACTGTGTTTTTAACAGTGTATGTTTGCTTGTGTAGTATAGTTGTTGTACTTGTTTTGGTATGTGCAGATAATAGATGAAAAAACTCAGAGTTCAGCACTAGCGTCGCGGCGCCGGCTCCTATACTGTCTTTCGCGCCGCGGCGCCACAAGAAGTCCCGGCTACTGTTAACTCGCGCCACAGCGCCGAGTAATGAACAAACACTCGCGCCGCGGCACCGTTAGCGAGTTTTTGAATTCCAATTGCAGTTATAAGCAGGCTGTTCGGCTAAGACTCCTCATTTCTCTCAACAATCTCAGCTCTCTCTCTCGGCAGCCTAAAAGACTACTACCCATCAGCCGTATCACTCCCAACAAATCCGAGCAACCATCGATCGTGTCTCTTCTCAACCTACAAAATCAGACCATAGCATCGATTGTATGTCAAAGGCATCCCCACTCAAGTGCAAGGGTTTAATTCTTAAGGTATTTTAGAGGGTTTTCATTCTACCAAGAGATTATGTTGGTTTAATTGCTTTTCTGTGTTCTTCTTCTTATGTGATTTGGGGTGATTTCCACTGCTGGAAATCTGGTTAGAGTAACAACAAGCAAAGGGCTGTCCAATTATAGTTTGGAAAACGCACACAAGGTGTTTGCTTATTTGCCTCAAAGAGTAATCGAACTGTTTTGGCTTATTTTCGCTGGGTTTGTATTGGGGGTTTGTTTTGCATTGCTTCAGGGGTCATCTCTTCAGATTATTGGCACTGTTAAGGGCTGTTTGAGGGAACCTCATCAACAAATTACATCATGGCACCCAAAAGGCAACGACTTAGCGTCGGTGGTTCTTCTTTATCTTCCGCGGCTCCAACACATGCTTGGGACCCCGCCAAGTTTGTCAGTGAGGAAACTTTCAAGCGGTACAGAGACTCTTTCGGCAAGCGCAATTTGATTCCTGAGCGGGGGTTGCGGCCAGATCGAAAAGACGGGGAACTCATGAATATGATAATCTAGCGAAAGTGGCTTAACTTCACCAAACCACCAATATCAGCTGTTGTCCCGGTGGTTCGGGAATTCTATGCCAATGCCAGTCCTGAGGGTCCTGCTGTGGTTCAAGTCAGGGGAAGATCCGTATCATTTGACAATATATCCATAAACGCGCTATTCGGGGCACCAAACTACGCGGGAAATGATTATATGCAGCTAGGATTCCATTGCTATGACCAGGAGGATGTCATCCGAAGGCTCTGCAAACCCGGGATGACCTGGAAGAAAAATATTTATATCGGTGAAAAGACTAGCTTCCCGGCTGCTGCGCTCAGTCGCTATGGAAAGGCGTGGTATAGTTTCATTTGTGCCACCATGCTCCCGACTCGTCACCTAAGCGATGTGACTAAAGAAAGGGCGATTATGCTTTTCGCCATTGTCACGGGTTTGAATGTGGATATCGGAGTTCTCATCCACGACTCGATCATCAAGGCTATCAAGAGTACAGTAGTTGCGGGACTTCGTCATCCATCCGTGATCACGCTTTTGTGTAAACAGGCCGGGGTACAGTGGGGTCCAGATGAGATAGCTTCGCCGCCCATGACTGTCATCGACCATCAAACGATCAAGCGCTTCACTGTTTGGGATGGGGCAGAATCTCATGTCAGGGGCGAAGGTTACAGACCACCTACAGAGCCACCTCCTTCAGCCGACCCAGAGCCAGAGCCCTCTCAAGCACCTGAGGCAGGCCCAGCTAGTCAGGGTCTTTTAGTAGACATCATGGCATCCCTCACCCTGCTGCATCAGAAGCAGGACGCTGAGGCAGCGGTGACTCAGAGGCAGGAGATAGCGATGCAGTACCAGGCTGAGCTGGTGAACACAATGCAGAGCATCTACACTGACTTTTGTGGCGAGGGCATTGAGTTCACGCCATACCAGTTTCCAGACCCTCTTGTTTTTCCACTATACCCTCCACCATCACCGCCTGCCGAAGCTGATCAGGACGCGCCAGACGAGGAAGAAGCCGAAGCCGATGCCACTGCTGAGTGAGCGATCTTCAGGGAAGCCCTCTTGTATTCAATTGCTTTATGTTTAGCAATGAGGGCATTGCTCACTTCAAGTTTGGGGGTGTTTTAGCCTTTATCTGTCTATCTCATTACTGCCATTTGAGGATTGCCAGACTTATTATCTTTATTATGTTTGTATTTATCAGTATTGTGGTGTAGTCTTTTGAACTGCGGGATTATGTTGAATATTTTTATCTTTATGGATGCCATAAACTGCTTTTGGTTTTATTTCAATTTTATTAGCATGATTGTGGTTTCTAGCCATCTTTTTGGGGCTTATTCAGATTTATATGCTTGTGCCATGTAAATGGCCTTTTCACCCTATTTTGTGCTGCTATTTAGCAAGGGTGTTATATTTATCATTGCTGATTTTTTGATTGTGGCTATGTCTAGCGCTAAATGAGTATGTCTCTCGTAGAGTTGTGTCAACCATGACATGTACTAGGGGTTTATTAGTTGATAAGTTTAGACTGTTATTGATCCCTCCTTCTAGCGCCAAGATCAATTGCTCTCCACATTTTCCGACTGTGCGCGTGAAGAGAATATTTGGCAGAAGATAACTTCTTTCTACAGGGGTTTTTCTTATTTCAAATATTCTATTTATTGTATTTGTCTGATAATGGATAGTGCAGTAGAAATTTGTGTTAGTTCCATAGTTATGAACTAACTCCATTTTTTAGGATTGCAATGTAACATTTGAATAGCTTAATCGACTTTCTCTCTCGTTTTATATAATGAAGCATTTTGGAATGGGTTGTTGTATTTTGCTTTTATTGTCTGATTTCTTGATAAAGAAATTGGTACTGATAGTAATGGAAATTGATAAATGGATATTACTGTTTGTCTTTAAATGCAGCAACACATGTTATGACTTTGACATTTGAATGTGGGGCTTAATGTGCCAATAAGATAGACATATCCTTATTTGCCTTGTGCGACCTTGTGAATGTGCTTAATTACCTCGGCCCAGTTAGTTCCACCCATAGACATATGGTGTTCTAGCTTGTTAGTGATGTGCATTTGACCTTCGACAGAAGTTTATGCCTATTATTGTTCTAGGTCGACCATTCCTTGATTCGTTTGTATTGCGGAGAGTTAGAAGATTAGGCGAAGCATTAGGAGAGTTGTAGTCCTATCTTACCTTCCTAGCACAACCAACGTCTCTTAGTTTGTTTTCTTATTAAAATAGCTTAACCAACCTTTACTTTCAATCGTTTAGATAAGTTTAGTAACGACTTTACCTTAGTATTTGTTTCCGTTAAATCTTTGTCCTCGTGGGTTCGACACTCTACTTTCTTATATTACTTGTTAAGACCGCGTATACTTGTGCGTGTTTTGTGGTTGCGAAATCTGCAACAATACAAAGTAGAATTAATTGAATGGTATACTTCTTTTTGGAATCTACAAAGTTAATAATTGGTTGAGACAATTATAATAAGGGTATAGTATAGTACTACATTCCTTAATCTATGTGAGTTAATCTATGTGAATTAACCATAAACGACAATCTTTTAAGAACAGAAGGAGTAATATTATATTTAATGTTACACAATTATTTTTTTAATTCTTATGCACAACTCTTAAATGACATATATTAAGGTAGGGAGGGAGGGAGTGTAATATATGGATCCGGTTATCATGAAGTTAACTTCATGATAAGTTTGTCAATTGACCAATGCAGTGCTGACACGCAGAGAAAGAGATCACCTCCCGCCTGCATATCGATACTGTATTAATCAATTGATTAAAATTAACTTTATACTAACCACTCTCATAATATATATAACTAGCAACAGTCTCGTGCCTCTGGCACTATGGACGATGGAATTTATCCCAAACTTTGGACAGTCAAGATGATTTATTAGAATGAGCGGAAAATTCAAAATCATTTGTATTTTGTTATATAAATTGGATCCCCAAACAATCGTGTATAGTTTTCTTCATATGGGGACTATTAAACTCACCTCCTCCCTCCTATTTAATTATTCAACTATATAGTCCTGTATATTTAATTAAATCGGATTAACTTTTACTTTTGAGTGACAAAATAAATATAGTATTGTTTCTTTTGTGGGATTAATTATCCATGTTGGAACTACATAATTATATACGAGACATAATTAAATTTTACATATTGTTCACAAATTTTGGGTTAATTACTAAACGGTCCACAACAAATCAATCTCACAATCTTAAAAAATCTTAAGGGATACCCTCTTTGTTAGTTTCTTGTAAGACCTCAAATTATTAATGAATAAAATCAATTTTTTTCTAATTATTATTGTGAACAATAAGGTGTTAATTTGATATAATATTTTGGTTATGGGTGAAATGTGCAAATTTTGTAAAATAAACAAGTGGTTATAAAATATTCATTTTGTCGGGGAATATTCGTTTGGTCGTGGAATATTCTTTCTGTCGGGGAATATTCGTACGACGGCGCAGCTATTTGTGGGCCCCATAACGGATAACTGTAGGATGAAGAAAATGACAAAATTGAATAACGGCGTAGTTGTTACCGTTAACACTGTTGGAATACCCGGTGGTTAAAAATACAGTAATACGCGTGGTTGCACAGTAGCACACGGATTGCATAGTATTTTTGAATTATTGATTCTTACGAAGGAATGCACTACTCAATAATTGTCACAGTATTTACTGTTCAATATTTTATTTTATTGATTCAATAATTGCTGCGTTGATATTTTATATTATTGTTGTTTCAATAATTGTCACTGCACAATATTTTCCATTATCAGATCAATAATTCATATTATTTGAATAATATTATTAGATAGCATTATTGGTAATGTCTAGAAAGTTCTGTCAAGGAGAGGTTTGGTCACCTAATTGCGCGCCAGTAAGGAGAAATCCTTATTGAAAAGCCTCCTCTTTCCTGGGAACAGCTTGGTTGTCATAAATGTGATTCTGTAATATTATTTGTGAATAATTAATTATTGATTCATATGATAAAGAAATATTTATTTGATGTGGATATAAATGATGGATTTATTTATGTGGTTATAAATGAAGGAATTATTGTTGAGGCGTTTTATCAGTATTTTGTCGGATTGGAGGTATTAAAAATCAAACCAGGGTTTTTGAGATATATTGTGGGAGCTATAATTTTAAATCTGACCTTTGGATCGTTGTTATTTTTAGATATGTTATACATATATAAGTTGAGTATATGTGTACAAATTTTGATCCGTTAAAAATGAACGAATGATTTGTTATGAATTTTAAGAGGTGACTGATTAGGAAATTAGGTTTTGGTGGAAAATTCTAAAATTGAGTGGCCCCACTCTTGGTTGTTGGGGAAGATGTCTGATTTTTGGTGGGTGAAATAGTAGCAGGTAAAGCCATCAGGTTACAGGTTAAGTCTACTTCGGCGTGCTAACATTTTCCTATAAATAGAGGGCTAAGTTAGAATTGAAAATCACACCAGAAACAAGTTTTCTATTTTTCTCTCTCTAGATTAGTGAGTGTATTTTGTGAGTATTTAGATACTTTGTGAGTTGCTATTCATCAGAGCAAGTTTCCTTCAGCCTTATACCGATATTCAGTCAGAAGTACGGTTATTTTGAGGTAAGGGGTGTTATATTCTTCTTAAAATGATATTTTCTTCAATATTATTATACCGAAATATTGGTATGAACTTTTTATCAAATTTGGAACTTTTTATGTCGGGATTACAATTCACGTATACGGCACTATTCACGTATACGACACTATTCACGAATACGGCACTATTCACCGAAAAATGAAATTTTTTTCTTTTTGTCCAAGTTGTCTATTATGGTTACCATCTTTGATTGTATCCATGTTTTGATCGTTATTTTTGAATTCTGCTTCAAAATGGGTTATTCTGGAGTATTATTGAACTTGGATAAACTGTAAATATTTGATCTTTTATCTCACTAGATTCGTTTCTTTAAAATATTTTTCATCATCCTCAGTCCTAAATGATGATACAAATGAATATCTTTGGCCTGTAGTGCAAAGATGAATGATTACCTAATGAATATCTTTGGCCTGTAGTGCAAAGATGAATGATTACCTAATAAATATCTTTGGCCCGTAGTGCAAAGATGAACAGGTGTTGAGATGAACATGACCAACTGGTGATACAAATGAATATCTTTGGCCTGTAGTGCAAAGATGAATATTTGATTCAAGATGTATATTTATTGATGTTACAGGGATAAAATATTGATGATGGACTTTTAAATCTTAAAAGATAGTATAATTCTTTCTCTACTTGACTCTTTTAATGGATTGTTGTTTCCGCTGCAGTTGTTGATCTAAAACTTGTTGTCTATTATATTTTATCAGATTATTCGCTGTTGAAGACTAACGATAATTTGTTTTATATTATCTTAGTCATAATATTTCTTACTGGGCTAGTTGAGCTCACCCTTTCTTTCACTGTTCTCTTCAGAAAATGAGAATATAGGTGGGACTAGTCGGGGAATGGATTGACGGTCCAGATGGTTGCATTAGTAGTCCTCACTATTCTGTGTAATAGTCTATCAATAATTGTAATAAGGACTCCTTTTTGAGTTTGTATACTCTTTAGTAGACAGTATTTGTATTCAAACTCACAGTATATGTGTTATCGTATTTTGCACGACAATTGTATTACTGAAGTTGTATTTGTTTATATACCATGTATTTGGCGACTCAGAATAAGTTTGGTGGAATGGACCTATTTTGGGGGCGTCACAGAGCAGGTATGCTACTGGCTTTCGGCTGAGATCAGAGGAGTGGGGGACTGTGTCATACGGTAGTGGGTGGCACGAAAAATCGGACCCGAGATTATATCTTAGGAAGGAATTGAACACACAATCTATTGGTAACAACAAACAAACTGAATCATTTTTCTTTTTCAAGCACTAGATATTTTATCCTCTATTGTTAACCTTGTGATCGCATGTACTGACTCTCACGCCGGAGCTATCCCCCGACGGTCCGGCCGTCAAGCTTTTGGTGTTGATCGTGTTTACTGTGCATAGACCTGGCAAACGGCCGGGCCGGGCCGGACTTGGCCAACGGCGGGCCGGGCCAAAAAGGTCCGGGTTTTGGTGGACTGAAAATGGCCAGCCCGTGGCGGGCGGGCCGGGTCTGCCCGCGGGCTTCGGCCATTATTATTAATTTTTTTTTTTCAAACTCTTTGTTACACCAAAAATAATAATAATAATAAATATTAAAAATAATAAAATAATTAATAATAAACAATAATACAAACAAACATGATTAATTAATTACATACATTAACTATATATCTCAATTAATTAAAATTTTAATAGTATTATTAATTAATTACCTACATTATTATTTATGATGATAAAGCAGTAATGAGAGTAGCAAGAGTCGGTGGATTTTGTATCTAAAAAACTTAAGCATATAATCAAGGATAGTTATTTGGTGTTGGCCTGGCTCCCAATAAAAAGGAAAAAGGCCACGGAGGAGTTCAAAGTTGTTGGGACACTACCAAAATCATAGTGTAAATGCAATGTCAAGCAAAGTTGTTGATTTGAACTTTTATTTATTTACTTACAAGTTTTGTGTTCAAACCTCACAATCTAACACTTTATTTAAAATAATAATAAAAAAAAATTAATAGTTGGCGGGCGGGCGAGCCTGGCGCCCGCGGGCCAGGCCAAAAACGAGCCGGGCCAAAACGGCCCGAGTTTTCATGAGCTTAAAAACGGCGGCCCAAAGCCCGGGTTTTGGCGGTCGGGCCGGGCCGGCCTGCGGGCTTTGGGCCCGTTTGCCAGGTCTAACTGTGCAGGATATAGACGCGTGTTACGTGATTGAGGCGCGTGGAAAGATCTTGACGTTAACAATCACTATGATCATTATATATATATATATATATATATATATATATATATATATATATATATATATATATATATATATATATATATATATGGGCATCCATCCACAGTAACCAGTTGTTGGGAGCAACCCCTTTTGGCCCAGCCGTTACAACCTATAGCGGCTTATAA
Source organism: Panax notoginseng (assembly GCA_016801055.1). NCBI lineage: Eukaryota > Viridiplantae > Streptophyta > Magnoliopsida > Apiales > Araliaceae > Panax > Panax notoginseng. The sequence goes on from CM029015.1 coordinate 11,981,734, forward strand.
AAAAAAAAAATTGTCTAAGGCCGGTACAACTTGTAGCGGCTGGGCCAAAAGGGGTTGTTCCCCAACAACCGGTTGCTGTGGATGGAATCCCTATATATATATATATATATATATATATATATATATATATATATATATATATATATATATATATATATATACAGTCCCCTTCAGTTGAGGGATCCCTCAAATAGTGTTATTTGAGGGATAGTGTGCTCAACCGTTAGATCTGTTTTAATAACTTTATGTGGCTGAGATTTTACAAATAACCCAACACATCCAATGCAACGGTTATCCAATGCAACACATAAGATGTAAAATCTCAACCACATAAAGTTATTAAAACAAATCCAACGGTTGAGCACACTATCCCTCAAATAATACTATTTGAGGGATTCCTCAACTGAAGGGGACTGTATATATATATATATACACACACAAAGCATTATATATATAATATTTGTATATTGATTGATTATGATAGTACAGCTGCGAGAATTGAATGCATGCATGTTGTACGTACTATGTTAGTCTATTCCAAATTAAATTAAAGTAATCTTGTGAGAATATTCACATGCAGAATCAAACCATATTTTTGTGCAAAAGTTTCTAATTTTTTTCTTTAAAATAATAATTATTTAAAAAAAAATTTAATTTCTTTTTTTTTTAAAAAAATGAATTAGTTTTTTAATATATCTTTTACTATTTTTAGTTTTTGTTTTTAAAATTTCAAATATTAAAAATACATATAATAATGATAAAAACAAATCGGATAACTAATATAGTTTTGTGAACATAGAATTATATATAATTTATGTTTAAGGTTATAATTGATGAAAAATTAACTTTAAAGATAATTTTTAAAAATGGATGACAACTTGAAGAAACAAAAATGTTATTCAGCCACACGCAAAATTGGATGGAAGGTTTATTAAGAGTAGTGGACATGGTGTGATCAGTGTGCGATCTGATCTTTCGCTTAATTATCGGTCGAACACTTTGAGTCACCAATAATTGTTTTTGCACCCCATAAATTTTATAGTATTTCGAAACTGAAACCATAAACTTATTACTTCAATTCCCCCACATCGCCCCCAATATGTAAATATACTTCAAATATATATACACCTAAAATTATTTTTTATATTCAAAACAACCCGAAATGTTTGTTGATTTTCACTAAATCTCACAATACATTAACTTTAGACATCACTACTTGGTAGTTGTATCCATGCACACACCCCAGTAGATACTATTAACACTGGATTCCCGTAGCCAACTCCACGTAATTTAGATTAGTAATAAAAAATAAATAATTCTGAAGCTCAATATATATATATACACAGTCCGCTTCTCCAGCGAATTAAGAACGAATCGGCTATAACGACGGTTTTTTCTGTCGCTATAGCACACACCCCAGTTCGCTTCCTCCGGTTCGCTGGAGAGAGCCGGGCTATATATATGTATATAAATTGTTTCAAGTTTATGTTCATAATTAGGTTCTTTTGCTAAGAGCTTAGCACAGAATTGAAAGAAAATTGATATTCTCCCTAAAAAACTGGAACACTCAAAAAATGCCACAAGAAAATTAATTAATTCCATTTGCTTATGCATAAAGTCAATCTAAGTTTCATTACAAATTGTGTAAGTTCCAAGTTTGTGCAATTATCCCATTAATTAATTATGCTAAATATTCAAGATCATAAATAAATAAGTGATTTCATCACAGAAGATTGAAGAGACTATATGGAAAGTCTAAGCTCCAAATCTAATTCTTGGCTGCCACTTGATCCGGAGTTCTGACTGCCTGACCCCATCGAATCACTCCGGTCTTTCTTTTTCTTCTTTTCCTATATAAAATTAACATGTATGGATTTTAGAAATAAGAATTAAATGCTTCTTAATTATCAAATTTAATTTATTTACTACTCTTAATTGATAATATAATGCCAATGCTAGCTGTATATATATACACACCTCCACTTCTAGGTTTAGAAGGTGTCTGGTTATGCTTGATTGTTGATAATGTTGGGCGTCTAACGAGATATTTCCTGCATTCCATCTGCTTTTTTTTTTTAATTTAACATATTGTTAGAAAATTAATACGGATTTATGGAAAAAGAAGAAGACAAGGAATTGAGATTATTAATAACAAGAATGGCAATAGAAACATGTTAAGAAAGAAATATATATAATTAGGTTAAGAAACATATATAAGCACCTTGCATTAGCGGTAGGCTGGGAATCCCCATATCTGATATTTGCTCTTTCCAAATCACCCAAACCCATCTGCAAAACAAGAAATTTTCAAAAGATTTAGTCACACATATATAATACAAAACTTCACCAGAAAAAGAGCTCAACATATAATTAATGATTACAGTAGTTAACTTTATGTTCAATTATAATTAAGGGGGCAAAAAAAAAAGAAGAAGCTTTTTTCATCCTCTTGAAAACAATTAGAAGTCTATATGGTGAAGACAAAGATCTTGGCTTATATCATAATAGCCATTTAGTTTCTTTAAATGTAATATATATATGTAAATTTCCAGTTAGAAGGAGCAGATATATATCTAGGTCTATTAGTGATCATCAAGTTAATTAGAGATATTAATAGAATGAATTAATATTCAATATGGAATTCCATATGTCATAGACTTAATTCAATTCACATCCAAAATGAAAATGATACTTATAATACTTTTATCAATGATGATAAATTATGTCTATTTTCAAAATTTCATAATATTAATGAGTCATACTTTTATCAATGACGATCATGTCTATGTTCAAAATCTTGTATCGGACTCAAAATCAATTGACTATACGTGATTATTTTCAAGTTTGCAAGCTTCTAATTGTCAGACGTGGAAGTTAATTTATACATTTTCTTCAACAAAAATCTCTTATAATTAGCTAGGAATTTCTTATTTATTTACTTAGAATGACAATAAGTTGACATACCATGATGGTTTGAGCTCCATTGAAACCATACGAAGATGAAGATGGTACTGATGTATATGAGAAGGATGATGATGCTGATGAATAAGCTGTTTGTAGTACTCTTATATCCTCCTGCAATTCACACAAACCAGCATGAAATAAAATCCCATACAATAAAATTAAAACAAGACACAGAGAGAGAGAGAGAATTAAAGAAACCTGGTTGGGATTAGCAATTATGTAAGGAGTTTGAAGAGAAGGAATATTATAGCCAGAACCCATTTGACTATGGAGTCTAATTTTCTCTAATTGAGCAACTCCTAAGCCTCTTTGTGGTTGCTTTGGCTTGTCTGAATTGCTCTTCTTCCCTTTTCTTGATGATGATGAACCTTGGCCTCCAGATCTTTCATTTCCCAAGTTTGGCTCCCCAAAATAACTGCTACCCATCTCTTTAAATTTAATTAATTTTCTGCATAGATAAATCCACAAACTTTCTTGCAAATATACATACAAGCTTGATGATCGAGCTAGGCGCTGCTGTGATATGATCAGGCCGGAGAGATCTCAAAATGGCCCCTTTTTAAAGCTGTCAACCCTTTGTATCCCCAGTAATAATTGCATCGCTGGATCAGATTTCATATAGATTCATTTCATACACGTATATATATCTATCTTTCCATATATTTATACTTAGATTTTATGCTCTTCTTTCTTTAGCTTCTATATATATAACTTAATTGCCCCTAATATTTAGTGATGGACTTTAGAGACTGAGGACATGAAAGTGATTGTCTTTGATCGTAACTGATAAAATATTGCAATAATTAATGATTAAGTTATTGCCCTATTTCAAGCGCGTCTAATAAATTAATTCTCTATCTTATAGTTGATTGTTGGATTGAATCTTATTTCTGCGGACTCGACGAATGACCACTACGACATGTTAGTCGAGGGATTTATTAGTAGCCCGATCTTAAATTTTATTAATGTATTGGACCTCACGCGTTTGAGCTCATGTTATATCAACTAGGGTTTTTCTAGTTAATATAAAAATATTGTTCGGTGTGTTTGAGACATTTAATGAATACATCAGACAAACAACACTAGCCAAGTTGGTGAACTTGGGTATATCGCGTGTTCTTATTTTTTCGTCTTTCATATAATATCTATGTGATTGCAATATTATTCGTTCTTAAATTCTAACATTGATGATGAATAACTTTATCATGGCCAATTAAAAAAAAATCAAAGAATTGATTTTTTAGTTAATTACCAGATTTTGTATACCTGTCTAGGTATTTTTTTATATTCTTAATTATATATTTTCCCGGAATTTGAAGAAATGGTGTTTCTCACGCGCTTGTGGAGAGACTTGAAGATAAAGATTTTGAGTATATATATGAATAGTTAATTTGTTATTGGACAATACCTTAAAGCACCAGACTATAAAATTCCTTAGACAACTTATATAGAAAGGTAAACTAAATAAAGAATTATATAATGTTCAGACCAAATCACATATAAATTATAGATTCTGGAAATCTTATAGCTAGCAACTTTTTAGGGATCGTCATATGGGGAGCAATGCAATTCTTGGGTTCATATCATAAAATTATGAAAAAGCCATTTTATGCTGATATGAAAATTAGGTATTTGATTATTATGAAATTAATTTTATGATAAGTTGGTCAATTGATCAATATAGTTTTGACATGCAGAAAGAGATCAACTCTCGTCTGCGTATCTACACTGTATTGGTCAATTGACCAAAGTTAACTCCATATACTAACTGCTCTCGAAAATTAGATGAGTATTTTATAATTATACCTATTTATATTTTTACCCCCTATTGGAGGATAAAAATATAAATATGTGAAATTGTAAAGTATGTTCAATTTTCATGTCCAATTAATTATCATATCTCCATAGAATTTTTTTTCATTATAAAATTACATCATTCAAACTTGAAATTTACTTCTTATTAAAGTTAATTAAGCCTCGAATTAATGTAAAGAGAATATATTTTGTGTTGAATACATATATATTTTATCGGATCTCTGAACATTTACTGCTCACTTAGGTGAGGCAGTTTTCTGTGGTCAAATTATAGGAAAAAAATCTTTTTAAATTCCATAAAATAATTATATATATATATATATATATGTATGTATTATACTATAATTAATGTGATCGAGTTGCCATGCACCAAATCTAATTGAGCTGTTTCACGCATGATTTGTGGGTCATATTTAATGAGTTGTTATGTGGTGGAAAGTTAGGATCATCTCATTTCTTAAGCAGACATGTGAACTTTAGCAACCAAAAAACAAACCCATCAGTTCAACCAAATTAAAGCATGGATCCATAAAAAATAAATAACCATGGCTCGATCATAAATTTAACTTCAACTGATCTTTGGTGGCTATATATGTCCTCGGAAAATTTTCTCTAACAAACAAAAAAAACAAACCAAAGACAATTGGACTATAACGACAATACTTTTCTGAGATATAGCGACGGTTCAAACCGTCGTCTTATATATAACCGGTTATAGCGACGATTTTTTATGTTATAATGACAAAAAAAATCGTCGTTATAATCAGTTCGTTTTTGCTCCACTTCTTCCAATTCGGTAGAGAAGCGGACTCATATGTCCTCTAGAACATGTCCATGTCTTATTCTTGGTTAAAGGCTGTATATAAAGTAGAAACCCTACCATAAGAGATTTAAAGTTTAAACAAATGAAATTTATCCATGGAATAAATAATACCATAATAAAATAATAAACTAATATAGTTTTGTGAACATAGAATTATATATAATTTATGTTTATGCATACTTTGTGCACATAGAACTAGTAGTCGCTACAAATGAATAACTAAACTAATAATTTTATAAGTCTTTATATAGTAGACTATAGTGACGTCGATAAGAACTAGCTGTCCCTCGTATGACAAGAAACCCAGTAGAAATATAAGGTTTATTTATTTATTTTTTTTAAAAACTTATTTTTATAGGTATTACATAAAATATGTGTATAATGTGTCTTCCATCACTCTTTTTCAAAGCTAGTAATTTGATATTTCAACAAACGAGAGAGCTGAGGAACTTTGACCCCAACAAATATAAACAAAGAACTATTGATGAGCTTAATTGATGAGCTTAATTGAGACCATGGGGATTAATGCAACAATCCCAGAAGTTAGGCTGATTTTATTTATTTATTTTGGATAATAGAAAACAAAAGGCAGGCTGGCTATTTAAAAGTGTATTTTCCGCAATCAGTTTTTATTATTATTATTATTTTATTTTATCCGATCTGACTATATGAAAAATGTTTCACGTATTGTGATTATTAAAATAAGCTCATTTTTCTTGTTTCGATTTAAAATAATCTGTTTGTTAGCTAATTCAATGGCTCAGCCTACCATGTGAATTGCATTCAATATTGATTTGAGGAAAAAAAAACATACCTAAAACATTTGATCAAACCTAATACGTTTCCTTTTATATAATTATATTATACTCCAACTTTATATTTGTTTGAAAGTATTATAATCTCAAGACTATATATTAATCTAACGGTACGGATCTTAAGCTCACCCCTTATTTAATATACCTTGCTCACTCCTCTTTAGCGACGGACCGGACGACGATTCGGTCCGTCGCTATATGCTATCCGTCACTAAAAGTTATGATGACGGTTCTATATATAGCGACGGACCGAATCGTCGACGCCCGGTCCGTCGCTAAAGGAGGGTGAGCAAGGTATGTTAGATAAGGGGTAAGCTTAAGATCCGAACCGATTAATCTAAATATAAAAACAAACAAAACACTTGGGATTAATATTCTTATCTCAAGTATAATTCTTACAAACAAACATAGTCGTGAAGTTCTAGGCTGTGTTTGTAATTGGTAAGAGTTATCTCCTATATTAGATCTTTTTTGTTTGAAACATGCCCAAAAAAAAACTTAAATATATTAAAATTATAATATTTATATGTACAAATGATGAAAAAATTACAATGTTAGAAAGAATTCAAATAATTGTAACTAGTTAGTGAACTCAAGAACGACCTGAATTATTGTCAAATTTTTAAAAAGTAATTGAATATACAGATCTGAGCAGTTTTTTAAACATGAACAACAGAGTAACAAGCGGCCGTGATAACCTCATCGTTAATTAGCAGCACAATGAAAAATAATTTTCATAGGTGATAAAAAATAATCTTCAAAATGGGAAACAAAAATCTCACAAAGAGATATATAATAATTATGAAATTAAAATTAATCTCCCGTAAACATAGAAAGAAACCAATCCCAGAAGTAGAAAACAAAATCTCACACAAAGGGTACGTAAAACAAGCTAATTAACATAACAAGAGGACAAATTATAATTTAACACACTAATTTATTAATTACTTATTTTTTAGAAGTTATTTTTTGCACATATAACAATACTCTCATGTGACTATAGTCCATGATATGATGTCCATTAAAATGTAGTCCGACTAATTTCATAATATCTATATAACAAAACACAACACAACTTGAATTTCCCGCTCAACCCAAAAATCATCAGAGTCATCCAAAGTTTGGGATAAATCTCACCATCCAAAGCTAAATAGTACTGAAGACACATACGGGTACAACTAGTTATTATATATTACTCCATTCGTTTCAAAATTAGATATATATAATGCTGATTTTTTAAGTCAAACGACGATATATTATACTTCCAAATTAATCTAACTCATAAAAATTTAGAATGAAATAAAATTTATGATTAATAGTTTTTATTATAAACTATACAATTATAATATTGTATCAACAAAAATTAAATAAATTCACATCAATTTAAAATTTAATAAGTTATCGTTTGATTTCAAAAGTCAAATTATATCTTAATTTTAGAACGGATGGAGTTCTAGGTTTCGGGTGCTTCCCGTGATAAACATGTTGTTTTAACCCGGATAGATAATGTTGATATATAATGCAAATTGCGGATTGGATCATCGAGTAGGAAACAAAGGATTATATATGTTGATTAAGTTTGATTTGATGTCATTAGGATTAAGCATCTAGTAAGTAGGATTATATATGTTGATTAAGTTTGATTTGATATCATAAGGATTAATCATCTAGTAAGGAGGAGTATTTTAAAAAGGACTAAATACACTTCTATTACACTAAATATGACCAAATTCATAATTTAGTTCCTAAAGTAATTGAGTTTAGAAATTGTTGCATAAACTACTAAATTACATACAATATCGTCCCCAAAATATTTTTCGGCAGAAATTGTCCGAAATACCTGATTTAACTAGCAACCTGATTGAACCAGATTAGGTTTTTTCTGTTTAACTGAATAAAAATACGAAGATATTGTTTGACTACACCGAATGTAGGTTGACTATATGAATAATTAAATATAACAAAAGTATAGTAGTATTTGACCGTATTATAATCAAAAATTAAAAATAAAAACTCATTAAGTAAAGTTTTCCACCAAACTCCATTGAGAGAGAGAGAGAGAGAGGGCAGAGATTGGGTATCTGGTTTACAGGGAAGGGGAACGGGAAGGTATTTGACCAAAATAATTATTTTTAGTGTATTTGTTATTTTGTTTAGTTTAATTGATTGTTTTGTATTTTTCTTTTTAAAAGTATTTTTTTTATTATCAAAACAAGTTTGTTTTATTTAATTGATGTCTTATTTTAAATGTTATTTTTTGTTTTATTTATTTTATTTTGCTAATTTTTATTGTTTGTAAATGTTAAATTAATTTAATTAAGTTATAAATGTTAATTCAATGTTCCATTTAGAACCTTATATATACAATCATAGCGTATTTTAATACGGTCAAGGCGTATTCCAGCATCACAGTGACCGCTAGATGCACAATCCGGTCAATTTTTGCCGGAAATTGTTATTAGGGTCGACATGGTAATCAATTTAGTAATTTATGTAAAAATGTGCAAGTCTAATTACTTTAGGGACCAAATTATGAATTTAGTAATTTTAAAAACAAAGACAAAACTAAGTGGAGAGGAGAGGAGAGAAGAGGAGAGAGATTGGACATGAAGAATATCTACTATAGATTTCAGGCACATGCAAAACTACAGGTGCATTACTCCACACAATTTGCAAAGCAATCCCTTGGAAACGCGGCTTTTATATATATATATATATATATATATATATATATATATATATATATATATATGATTGTGTACTATACAATTGTGTATATATATTTTTTATAATATGTACTACTCCCTCCGTTCCTAAAAGATTGTCGCTCCCGGTACAGGTCGTACGACTGAGACCCAGTGCAGTGTGGGAGACGACTCTGTTGTCGGGAAGCTGAACGCTGTGCCGACATCTTCTTGAAGGCCTCGCCGTCCCAAATGCTGCACATCTGGTCCCACACTGCAGCAGATATGAAATCTGGCCGGACATCCTTAAGTGTCTGTCTATCAGCCATCTTCGTCTGGGCCTTCTTCTTCCAGTCGTAGACCCACTTGTGCCAATTCATCTCTAGGTATCTGTGCAGAACAGTCATGCCATGGGCTTCCTGCCCGTCCTCAAAACGATAATACCTCTGCACATTACACATTAAGAAGCTTAGTAAACAACAAAAATCAAAGAGGTAACAGTATATTCAAATGGAATATAAAACTAGCATATGAATGATTAACATCTTACCCTAAACTCAGCAATAATCAGCTACCGTGTGCGGTCATCCACATCCGCCCACCTCATCCATGGGCTTGAGAATCGGTTGCGGACGATCCCAAACAACGTGTTCCTTGGCGTGGCATCAAGGATACTACAATTGAAATTAATACATTGTAAATTACAAAGAATATATATAAGAACTAAATACTTATGTTATAGAAATATTATATAGGATTATGAAATTAATTACCTATGAGTCCTAACACGACATATAAGCGGCGCCTGTGGGGGATTCCCTAGCAAGCCACGTGCTAGTCCCCGCGGAGGCCTACGTCGATCACCTATGCAATGAAATACATCAATATTTATATAAACGAATATAATGTCAATATAAAATTATACCTGACGATCCGGCCTGATCATCGCGCGTAGAATCGCCACGGCCCCCACGACCTGCACGCCCACCACGATCGCCCGTTAAACGGATTAAACCCATCCGTAGCAAGTCCAAGCCTAACATTGCGAACCTCTTCAGCAAACGAGGGGTGCTTGTTATCAAAATTTTTCCACTCAAGCCCATCTGCCGGGTGCGTCAGTTGACCTTCGACTATGTCCCGTGTAGAGTGCCACCTCATATCCTCAGCGGTATGTGTTGACATGAACAATCGCTGAAGCCTCGGGGCAATGGGAAAGTAACGTAAGATCTTTCTCGGCACGTCTTTTCCCTTTTTCTTGCGTTGTTCACGGTATCTACTTGTACCACAAATATCACATGACCTCTTATCTTTATTGACATCACCGTAATACAACATATAGTCCTTCTCACAAGCATCGATCTTCTCATACCCTAGATTGAGCCTTTTGACCATTCTCTTCACATCATAGTACGACTCCGGTAACTTATTGCCTGCAGGTAAGCACTCCTTCACAATGCTTAACAGTTCATTAAAACCTCTCTCGCTATAGTCGTGCTCATTCTTGAAATGTAAAAACTTAGTCATGGCAGATAAGACGGTGTGCTTTTCGTGCCCGTCATACAGTGGCGTCGCTGCTTAATACAATAACTCATAGAAACCCTTAGCCCCGTCATTCGGCTCTTGTTGTGTGCTACTGTCATCCCTGTCTGTATTCCACTGGAAGTTTGAACCAGCAGCTTCGACTATCATGTTAGTACAGTCAAAGGTTTCGTCACCTCTAGATTCTGGTTCTGATTCATGTTCATCCAACCAGGTTTTCCCATGATAGATCCATGTCGTATAACCCTGCTTGGACCCATACGAAAATAAGTCGCACATGACATCACTCCTTTCCTTCCACACTTCATTCACACACCTCTTACAAGGACATCTAATCTCATCGCCACTGACTTGCTCAAACGCGAAATTGAGAAACTGTTCAACCCCACTACGGTACTCAGAGCTAAGCCCACTCTTATCAGTGGCTACCCTACGTTCCATCCAACTTCGATCAACAGACATCTTGGACAACTGTCTGCTATATATATGGAAAGTTAGACAAATACAATCAATTTCACAAGTTAATGTATATGCAAGCTTATGAGTTTCCTAACTTCATCTCCCACTCTAACGGGGTCAGGCTTCTATCCCATTCCCGGGATGTGTCGCCTCACTGATGCCAACAACTTGAACACATCTTTAAATTTTTCAGAAATTTCGACAGCACCTCCCCATGGTCTTCAAGTACACGAAATAGACTAACACATCGTAGTCTAAATATGCACCCGAAGAACGTCAAGAGATTTATACTGACCAAAAATTCAAAAAATATAAAGACGTGCTCAAGTCGTTAACACCGACCTAAGTGAGATCGAAACATACAAGAACAGTCCCAAAACGGGGACTATTTGAGATTCACTCCTACTAAGTGAATCTCAAACGGGTTTCTAAGCTTCCTAAACTATATGAAAATATGCACATGTGAACGTAATGATTATTTTTGTATAACAATTAAAATACTAGCTTTTTATCAGGTCACAAACTATTATTAAACTTTTTTAAAACCCACCCCCACCCCACCCCACCCCACCCTTATATATATCCCTCCACATCATTTTGTGATTGAAATTGTATCTTTCTATGATATTCTGCAATTTTTAACTCTTTAGGTCAGGATGTATTATGATGCACTAAAATTGTTAAAACCATGTATTAGAAACTCAGTCTTTTGAAGTATGTTGAATCATTACTTAGCTTGGTAAAAAGAAAACGAAGTTTGGTGGCCAATTTTAGCAGGTAGAAGGATTCAAAATTTTAGCATAGCTTGTTTGGTTAAAGGTACGAGATTAATGTGTTCTTTGTAGACTCTAAATCCTGTTATTACTGCAGTTATCCAAATTCAACTTGTATGCACTTGAATAACTCGAAAAAGTTGAGGTCTCGTCTTCATGTTAGTGTAATATATATAATTATCTTTTGACATACGTGGTTCCCCTTTATCAAGCTTCCTTTTCATCTATGCCAATTCAATATTCATATATTTGATAGAATGGATTATTATGCATAATGTAAGACCCCGAATTTTATGAAATAAAAGTATTCAATTTTTCTTATAATTACTATTCAGTAAATGGTTAAATTGATAAAAGTTTAAAGTTATGGGTGAAATATGAATTTTTTTTCAAAATAAGCAAGTGGTTATAAAATAATCATTGTTGTCGGGGAATATTCGTTTGGTCGTGGAATATTCTTTCTGTCGGAGAATATTCGTACGACGGCGCAGCTATTTGTGGGCCCCATAACGAATAACTGTCGGGTGAAGAAAAACGACAAATTTGAGTTTTTACAAATAACGGCGTAGTTGTTATCGTTAATACTGTTGAAATACCCGGTGGTTAAAATACAGTAATACGCGTTATTGCACAGTAGCACACGGTATTGCACAGTATTTTTGAAATTATTGATTCTTACGTAAGAAGGCACTACTCAATAATTGTTACAGTAATTACTGTTCAATATTTTATTTTATTGATTCAATAATTGCTACGTTGAAATTTTATATTATTGTTGTTCAATAATTGTTGCTGCACAGTATTTTCCATTATCAGATCAATAATTCATATTATTTGAATAGTATTATTAGATAGCATTATTGGCAATGTCTAGAAAGTTCTGTCTAAGGAGAGGTTTGGTCATCTAATTGCGCGCTAGTAAGGAGAAATCCTTATTGGAAAGCCCCCTCTTTCCTGGGAACGGCCTGGTTGTCATAAATGTGATTCTGTAATATTATTTGTGAATAATTAATTATTGATTCATATGATAAGGAAATATTTATATTATGTGGATATAAATGAGGGATATATTTTTGTGGTTAAAAATGAAGGAGTTAATGTTGAGGTTTTTATCCGTATTTTTGTCGGAATGGAGGTATTAAAAATCAGGGTTTTTGAGATATTTTGCGGGGGTTATAATTTTTAATCCGACCGTTGGATCGTGGTAATTTTTGGATATGTTATACATATATAAGTTGAGTATATGCCCACAAATTTTGAACCGTTAAAAATGAACGTATGATTTGTTATGAATTTTACGAGATGACTGGTTCAGAAATTGTTGAATTTTCGGAGTTACTCATTTTGGTGGAAAATTCTAGAATTGGTGGGCCCCACTTGTGGTTGGTGAAGAAATGTGCTGAATTTATATTTCAAATGTGGTGGGTGGGAATAGTAGCAGGTAAAGCCATCAGGTTGCAGGTCAAACCTACCAAAATTTTCCTATAAATAGAGGGCTAAGTTAGAATTGAAAATCACACCAAAAACATAAGCTTTCTCTCTTTCTCTCTCTAGATTATTGAGTGTATTTTGTGAGTATTTAGATACTTGGTGAGTTGCTATTCATCAGTGCAAGTTTCCTTCAGCCTTATACCGATCAGAAGTACTGCTCTTTTGAGGTAAGGGATAGTAAGGGATAGTAAGGGATTTTAAGGGTTGTTATATTTTCAGTTTCGTAATTTTTCTGAACTTCAAAAATTCTGGAAAATTTGAAATGATATTTTGATGAGTTTTATTGATTGTGTCCAAAAATGGTGATTTTTGGATGTATAGATTAAGAGTTATGAATTTTATGAGAAAAGACTATTTTAAAAGTAACCGCTTATAATTCCTTGTGGTTAACTCCAAAATTGATGAAATTTTTATTGGGAGTACATGTATATGATAGAAGTATACTCTGTAAATTTCAGAATTTTTAGACAAAAGTACAATTTTTGATAAATGTCTAAATATTCGGCTATTTTGGCCATATGAAAAATAGTAAATGACTTTTAAAAATTCTGAGAAAAATATATGTTCACTATGGGACTATATTATGCTAAATTCCAGAAAAGAAATATTTTTGGAACTGATTTGGTATTTTTCATGAAAATGGTCTAGTTATGAGTAAATGAATTAAATATGTTATGTGAAGTAAGAAAATTGGAAAATAGGATTTTATGGCTTGAGAATCCTATATGAGGTATATGCAGATTTTTGATGAGGGTTTTGGCTATTGATGATGAAACCTTAAGAGTTGACATTTTATGATGATTAAATGCATTAATTAGTAAAGTGTAAACATTTTAAATAAATTGTTTATAAGCTTAAGAAATGTTATTCTTTCAATATCATTATACCGAAATATTGGTATAGATTTTATTGTGGAATTTCTACCTTTTTGAGTCGAGGTTACTACTCATGAGTTACTATTCACGACAAAATTAGTTTCTTTTTCTAACCAAATTATAGTTGATTTATGAATATTGCTCTTGAAATTAAATCCATGTTTTGACCATATTATTTTTATAATCATATATAACATTTTTATAACCTTGATGTTGAAATTCTCTTTCGCTTGAGTGTAAAGATGGGTAAATTATTGGTATGATCATGACTATGGGTTCTCTTTGGCCAGTAGTGCAAAGTTGAATTGTTGACTGGTATGATCATGATCATTGAATTTATAATTGAATATCTTTAGCTTAAGTGCAAAGGTGAAATGATCAACATGGTTATAATTATTGTTTATATAAATTCTTAAATGATTATATATTCTTTGAGGTATTAATATATTTGGCATGTAGTGTAAATATGAATTGTTGAGGAATATCTTTGGCCTGTAGTGTAAAGATAAATTGTAGATGAATATCTTTGGCCCGTAGTGCAAAGATGACCTGTTATTGAATATCTTTGGCCAGTAATGCAAAGATGAACGGTTGAGGAATATCTTTGGCCTGTAGTGCAAAGATGAATTGTAGATGAATATCTTTGGCCTGTAGTGCAAAGATGGTCTGTTGATGAATATCTTTGGCCCGTAGTGCAAAGATAAACTGTTGTTGAATATCTTTGGTCGTAGTGCAAAGATGGATTTATTAGTATGATTATGAACAGGAACTGTGATTTGGTATAACCATGATCTTTGATGTTTCAGGTAAAGACATGTGATGAAAATATTCTTCGTCCTGGGTGCGAAGAAAAATTTAGAATCACAATTATGATTATGAGTTATTCATATGATTGTGGAAAGGAACTGTTGATTGATGTTACAGGGATAAAACATTGTTGATGGATTTTTAACATGGAGAAGATAATAGACTTTATAGTCTATTTGACTCTTCTAATGGATTGCTCGTTCCGCTGCAACTATGGTTGAAATTTTTATCATTTACCATATGTTCTAAATCTCTGATTTATTATTGATGAAGGCTACTGATAATTTAATTATCTTTAGTCATGATATTCTTTACTGGGCTAGTTGTGCTCACCCTTTTGCTTCACAATTCCTTTCAGGTAATAAGAGTGTAGCTGGGTCGAGCGAGGGTAACGGGAAAATAGAACAGTGGTCTCTAGCTGTGGATGTTCTCCCGAAGCAGTATAGAAAAGTTCATTTAGTAGTTATATTTGGTGAATCCAATAGGGTAAGGTGTACCCAACGTTGGAAGGGTGGTTTGCCACTATCATACAAGATGTCTAACGACATACAACCTCGTGTCATCATAAGACAGGGATGTGCTCATCCACTTGCTGAGTATATATACGAGCACTACCTATATAATCTTGGTGTTTGTTTAAAGTATAATTCTCAATTAGAGACAGTAGAGATAATGATATGTCAAGAGAAGACTCACCATTGGGAAGAATATGATAGTAATCTTCTCGTTTTTCTTTGGGGTCTATTGGGTCAACCAAGGATAATTCTGTGGCCATATGATATCTATCATAACCTAGACGCGTGGCCTCCCATGTACGAAGGTTTCCTTGAGCACTTCCCAAAGATTCTAATTTCTAAAACAGTTTTTGACTATACCTTTATGTAAGGTGTTATTGTGAGGTGATGTCCACGGTTGGAACATGAGTCACATTTGGTATATATTTGTATCCAAACTCACAGCATATGTGTTGTTGTATTTTGCACGACAATTGTTGTAATAAAGTTGTAGTTATTTTCTGTACCATGTATTTGACGACTCAGAATGGGTTGGGTGGAATGAACCTATTTTGGGGTCGTTACAGTTGGTATCAGAGCTTAGGGATATGATCTCTGGTGGAGATCGGGGAATATAACTAGGAGGGGAGAGATGCGTAAATCCTTCGCTAGTGTGTCCTACCTAAGCTTATTTGTTGGTTAGTCATAATATTGGGATATTATGTGATATGTTAATTTGTTTAATTAACCCTTATTTTATGGCAGTATTTGAGAATGGCAGCTGAGAATGCTAACAATGGAGTGAATGAGACTGTGGGGATACCTCTAATCACTAACCATGATAATGTGATGTCAGACGAAGAAGGAATTAGAGATATCTATGTGGTGAGTGAAGAATTGATAGTTGCACCCGAGATAGTCGCAGAGGTAACAACTGAGACTGAGGAAGAAGAGGAAGAAGAAGTACCAGAGGAGAGTTTATTAGAGGTATTATATGATCAAAATGTAGAATTTCAAAATCGTATTCATGAGTTAGAAGAGCAGGCAGAAGAACGACAGGCGGTCGTGGAACAAAAGGATGCAACAATTCAAGCTTGTGTTACCCGATATGTGATGCTTGAACAGAAGCATTCTTTGGCAGAGTATAAGATGATAAAAATGGAATCTGAGCTGAAAGAAGAAAAAATTGAACGAGTGAGAATAAGTGATGCATGGGCAAAAGCCGCACGACACGTGGATATTGTGGAAAGAGATGTTCGATCTAAGAAGGCTAAAATAGATGATATGAATTTCTCTTTTTGGAAAGCAATTGGGAGAACCCAACATCGAGTTTTGAATTACCCTGTACATAGCGGTCAACCTGAATCCGATATGGATCGAAGATTGATGATTCAGATCATGAATGAGGAGTACGAAGAGGCAGTTGAGGGAGGAATATGTCCTATAGAAAGGTATATTCCAACGGTAATGATGACGCCAAATGCTGCTCCAGACAAGTCAAAGCCGAGTAGTTCGAGGGATGGCGGTTGTCATGACTTCCCAACAAATGAGGAACCCAAATGAAGTTATCATGGGAGATGAGCAATGGAGAAATCATGATGATCTGAGAGATAGAATCTGAAATGGAAGCAAGGTATTCTCAACTCTTCGAAATACCA
Organism: Panax notoginseng; assembly: GCA_016801055.1. Taxonomy (NCBI): domain Eukaryota; kingdom Viridiplantae; phylum Streptophyta; class Magnoliopsida; order Apiales; family Araliaceae; genus Panax; species Panax notoginseng. The sequence continues at coordinate 11,998,931 of CM029015.1, forward strand.
GGTACGTAAATTTCGGGGACGAAATTTCATAAGGAGGGGAGATTGTAAGACCCCGAATTTTATGAAATAAAAGTATTCAATTTTTCTTATAATTACTATTCAGTAAATGGTTAAATTGATAAAAGTTTAAAGTTATGGGTGAAATATGAATTTTTTTTCAAAATAAGCAAGTGGTTATAAAATAATCATTGTTGTCGGGGAATATTCGTTTGGTCGTGGAATATTCTTTCTGTCGGAGAATATTCGTACGACGGCGCAGCTATTTGTGGGCCCCATAACGAATAACTGTCGGGTGAAGAAAAACGACAAATTTGAGTTTTTACAAATAACGGCGTAGTTGTTATCGTTAATACTGTTGAAATACCCGGTGGTTAAAATACAGTAATACGCGTTATTGCACAGTAGCACACGGTATTGCACAGTATTTTTGAAATTATTGATTCTTACGTAAGAAGGCACTACTCAATAATTGTTACAGTAATTACTGTTCAATATTTTATTTTATTGATTCAATAATTGCTACGTTGAAATTTTATATTATTGTTGTTCAATAATTGTTGCTGCACAGTATTTTCCATTATCAGATCAATAATTCATATTATTTGAATAGTATTATTAGATAGCATTATTGGCAATGTCTAGAAAGTTCTGTCTAAGGAGAGGTTTGGTCATCTAATTGCGCGCTAGTAAGGAGAAATCCTTATTGGAAAGCCCCCTCTTTCCTGGGAACGGCCTGGTTGTCATAAATGTGATTCTGTAATATTATTTGTGAATAATTAATTATTGATTCATATGATAAGGAAATATTTATTTTATGTGGATATAAATGAGGGATATATTTTTGTGGTTAAAAATGAAGGAGTTAATGTTGAGGTTTTTATCCGTATTTTTGTCGGAATGGAGGTATTAAAAATCAGGGTTTTTGAGATATTTTGCGGGGGTTATAATTTTTAATCCGACCGTTGGATCGTGGTAATTTTTGGATATGTTATACATATATAAGTTGAGTATATGTCCACAAATTTTGAACCGTTAAAAATGAACGTATGATTTGTTATGAATTTTACGAGATGACTGGTTCAGAAATTGTTGAATTTTCGGAGTTTATCATTTTGGTGGAAAATTCTAGAATTGGTGGGCCCCACTTGTGGTTGGTGAAGAAATGTGCTGAATTATATTTCAAATGTGGTGGGTGGGAATAGTAGCAGGTAAAGCCATCAGGTTGCAGGTCAAACCTACCAAAATTTTCCTATAAATAGAGGGCTAAGTTAGAATTGAAAATCACACCAGAAACATAAGCTTTCTCTCTTTCTCTCTCTAGATTATTGAGTGTATTTTGTGAGTATTTAGATACTTGGTGAGTTGCTATTCATCAGTGCAAGTTTCCTTCAGCCTTATACCGATCAGAAGTACTGCTCTTTTGAGGTAAGGGATAGTAAGGGATAGTAAGGGATTTTAAGGGTTGTTATGATTTTCAGTTTCGTAATTTTTCTGAACTTCAAAAATTCTGGAAAAATTTGAAATGATATTTTGATGAGTTTTCTTGATTGTGTCCAAAAATGGTGATTTTTGGATGTATAGATTGAGAGTTATGAATTTTATGAGAAAAGACTATTTTAAAAGTAACCGCTTATAATTCCTTGTGGTTAACTCCAAAATTGATGAAATTTTTATTGGGAGTACATGTATATGATAGAAGTATACTCTGTAAATTTCAGAATTTTTAGACAAAAGTACAATTTTTGATAAATGTCTAAATATTCGGCTATTTTGGCCATATGAAAAATAGTAAATGACTTTTAAAAATTCTGAGAAAAATATATGTTCACTATGGGACTATATTATGCTAAATCCCAGAAAAGAAATATTTTTGGAACTGATTTGGTATTTTTCATGAAAATGGTCTAGTTATGAGTAAATGAATTAAATATGTTTTGTGAAGAAAGAAAATTGGAAAATAGGATTTTATGGCTTGAGAATCCTATATGAGGTATATGCAGATTTTTGATGAGGGTTTTGGTTATTGATGATGAAATCTTAAGAGTTGACATTTTATGATGATTAAATGCATTAATTAGTAAAGTGTAAACAATTTAAATAAATTGTTTATAAGCTTAAGAAATGTTATTCTTTCAATATCATTATACCGAAATATTGGTATAGATTTTATTGTGGAATTTCTACCTTTTTGAGTCGAGGTTACTATTCATGAGTTACTATTCACGACAAAATTGGTTTCTTTTTCTAACCAAATTATAGTTGATTTATGAATATTGCTCTTGAAATTAAATCCATGTTTTGATCATATTATTTTTATAATCATATATAACATTTTTATAACCTTGATGTTGAAATTCTCTTTCGCTTGAGTGTAAAGATGGGTAAATTATTGGTATGATCATGACTATGGGTTCTCTTTGGCCAGTAGTGCAAAGTTGAATTGTTGACTGGTATGATCATGACCATTGAATTTATAATTGAATATCTTTAGCTTAAGTGCAAAGGTGAAATGATCAACATGGTTATAATTATTGTTTATATAAATTCTTAAATGATTATATATTCTTTGAGGTATTAATATATTTGGCATGTAGTGCAAATATGAATTGTTGAGGAATATCTTTGGCCTGTAGTGCAAAGATGAATTGTAGATGAATATCTTTGGCCCGTAGTGCAAAGATGACCTGTTGTTGAATATCTTTGGCCAGTAATGCAAAGATGAACGGTTGAGGAATATCTTTGGCCTGTAGTGCAAAGATGAATTGTAGATGAATATCTTTGGCCTGTAGTGCAAAGATGGTCTGTTGATGAATATCTTTGGCCCGTAGTGCAAAGATAAACTGTTGTTGAATATCTTTGGTCGTAGTGCAAAGATGGATTTATTAGTATGATTATGAACAGGAACTGTGATTTGGTATAACCATGATCTTTGATGTTTCAGGTAAAGACATGTGATGAAAATATTCTTCGTCCTGGGTGCGAAGAAAAATTTAGAATCACAATTATGATTATGAGTTATTCATATGATTGTGGAAAGGAACTGTTGATTGATGTTACAGGGATAAAACATTGTTGATGGATTTTTAACATGGAGAAGATAATAGACTTTATAGTCTATTTGACTCTTCTAATGGATTGCTCGTTCCGCTGCAACTATGGTTGAAATTTTTATCATTTACCATATGTTCTAAATCTCTGATTTATTATTGATGAAGGCTATTGATAATTTAATTATCTTTAGTCATGATATTCTTTACTGGGCTAGTTGTGCTCACCCTTTTGCTTCACAATTCCTTTCAGGTAATAAGAGTGTAGCTGGGTCGAGCGAGGGTAACGGGAAAATAGAACAGTGGTCTCTAGCTGTGGATGTTCTCCCGAAGCAGTATAGAAAAGTTCATTTAGTAGTTATATTTGGTGAATCCAATAGGGTAAGGTGTACCCAACGTTGGAAGGGTGGTTTGCCACTATCATACAAGATGTCTAACGACATACAACCTCGTGTCATCATAAGACAGGGATGTGCTCATCCACTTGCTGAGTATATATACGAGCACTACCTATATAATCTTGGTGTTTGTTTAAAGTATAATTCTCAATTAGAGACAGTAGAGATAATGATATGTCAAGAGAAGACTCACCATTGGGAAGAATATGATAGTAATCTTCTCGTTTTTCTTTGGGGTCTATTGGGTCAACCAAGGATAATTCTGTGGCCATATGATATCTATCATAACCTAGACGCGTGGCCTCCCATGTACGAAGGTTTCCTTGAGCACTTCCCAAAGATTCTAATTTCTAAAACAGTTTTTGACTATACCTTTATGTAAGGTGTTATTGTGAGGTGATGTCCACGGTTGGAACATGAGTCACATTTGGTATATATTTGTATCCAAACTCACAGCATATGTGTTGTTGTATTTTGCACGACAATTGTTGTAATAAAGTTGTAGTTATTTTCTGTACCATGTATTTGACGACTCAGAATGGGTTGGGTGGAATGAACCTATTTTGGGGTCGTTACAGTTGGTATCAGAGCTTAGGGATATGATCTCTGGTGGAGATCGGGGAATATAACTAGGAGGGGAGAGATGCGTAAATCCTTCGCTAGTGTGTCCTACCTAAGCTTATTTGTTGGTTAGTCATAATATTGGGATATTATGTGATATGTTAATTTGTTTAATTAACCCTTATTTTATGGCAGTATTTGAGAATGGCAGCTGAGAATGCTAACAATGGAGTGAATGAGACTGTGGGGATACCTCTAATCACTAACCATGATAATGTGATGTCAGACGAAGAAGGAATTAGAGATATCTATGTGGTGAGTGAAGAATTGATAGTTGCACCCGAGATAGTCGCAGAGGTAACAGCTGAGACTGAGGAAGAAGAGGAAGAAGAAGTACCAGAGGAGAGTTTATTAGAGGTATTATATGATCAAAATGTAGAATTTCAAAATCGTATTCATGAGTTAGAAGAGCAGGCAGAAGAACGACAGGCGGTCGTGGAACAAAAGGATGCAACAATTCAAGCTTGTGTTACCCGATATGTGATGCTTGAACAGAAGCATTCTTTGGCAGAGTATAAGATGATAAAAATGGAATCTGAGCTGAAAGAAGAAAAAATTGAACGAGTGAGAATAAGTGATGCATGGGCAAAAGCCGCACGACACGTGGATATTGTGGAAAGAGATGTTCGATCTAAGAAGGCTAAAATAGATGATATGAATTTCTCTTTTTGGAAAGCAATTGGGAGAACCCAACATCGAGTTTTGAATTACCCTGTACATAGCGGTCAACCTGAATCCGATATGGATCGAAGATTGATGATTCAGATCATGAATGAGGAGTACGAAGAGGCAGTTGAGGGAGGAATATGTCCTATAGAAAGGTATATTCCAACGGTAATGATGACGCCAAATGCTGCTCCAGACAAGTCAAAGCCGAGTAGTTCGAGGGATGGCGGTTGTCATGACTTCCCAACAAATGAGGAACCCAAATGAAGTTATCATGGGAGATGAGCAATGGAGAAATCATGATGATCTGAGAGATAGAATCTGAAATGGAAGCAAGGTATTCTCAACTCTTCGAAATACCAGGTACGTAAATTTCGGGGACGAAATTTCATAAGGAGGGGAGATTGTAAGACCCCGAATTTTATGAAATAAAAGTATTCAATTTTTCTTATAATTACTATTCAGTAAATGGTTAAATTGATAAAAGTTTAAAGTTATGGGTGAAATATGAATTTTTTTTCAAAATAAGCAAGTGGTTATAAAATAATCATTGTTGTCGGGGAATATTCGTTTGGTCGTGGAATATTCTTTCTGTCGGAGAATATTCGTACGACGGCGCAGCTATTTGTGGGCCCCATAACGAATAACTGTCGGGTGAAGAAAAACGACAAATTTGAGTTTTTACAAATAACGGCGTAGTTGTTATCGTTAATACTGTTGAAATACCCGGTGGTTAAAATACAGTAATACGCGTTATTGCACAGTAGCACACGGTATTGCACAGTATTTTTGAAATTATTGATTCTTACGTAAGAAGGCACTACTCAATAATTGTTACAGTAATTACTGTTCAATATTTTATTTTATTGATTCAATAATTGCTACGTTGAAATTTTATATTATTGTTGTTCAATAATTGTTGCTGCACAGTATTTTCCATTATCAGATCAATAATTCATATTATTTGAATAGTATTATTAGATAGCATTATTGGCAATGTCTAGAAAGTTCTGTCTAAGGAGAGGTTTGGTCATCTAATTGCGCGCTAGTAAGGAGAAATCCTTATTGGAAAGCCCCCTCTTTCCTGGGAACGGCCTGGTTGTCATAAATGTGATTCTGTAATATTATTTGTGAATAATTAATTATTGATTCATATGATAAGGAAATATTTATTTTATGTGGATATAAATGAGGGATATATTTTTGTGGTTAAAAATGAAGGAGTTAATGTTGAGGTTTTTATCCGTATTTTTGTCGGAATGGAGGTATTAAAAATCAGGGTTTTTGAGATATTTTGCGGGGGTTATAATTTTTAATCCGACCGTTGGATCGTGGTAATTTTTGGATATGTTATACATATATAAGTTGAGTATATGCCCACAAATTTTGAACCGTTAAAAATGAACGTATGATTTGTTATGAATTTTACGAGATGACTGGTTCAGAAATTGTTGAATTTTCGGAGTTAATCATTTTGGTGGAAAATTCTAGAATTGGTGGGCCCCACTTGTGGTTGGTGAAGAAATGTGCTGAATTATATTTCAAATGTGGTGGGTGGGAATAGTAGCAGGTAAAGCCATCAGGTTGCAGGTCAAACCTACCAAAATTTTCCTATAAATAGAGGGCTAAGTTAGAATTGAAAATCACACCAAAAACATAAGCTTTCTCTCTTTCTCTCTCTAGATTATTGAGTGTATTTTGTGAGTATTTAGATACTTGGTGAGTTGCTATTCATCAGTGCAAGTTTCCTTCAGCCTTATACCGATCAGAAGTACTGCTCTTTTGAGGTAAGGGATAGTAAGGGATAGTAAGGGATTTTAAGGGTTGTTATATTTTTCAGTTTCGTAATTTTTCTGAACTTCAAAAATTCTGGAAAAATTTGAAATGATATTTTGATGAGTTTTATTGATTGTGTCCAAAAATGGTGATTTTTGGATGTATAGATTGAGAGTTATGAATTTTATGAGAAAAGACTATTTTAAAAGTAACCGCTTATAATTCCTTGTGGTTAACTCCAAAATTGATGAAATTTTTATTGGGAGTACATGTATATGATAGAAGTATACTCTGTAAATTTCAGAATTTTTAGACAAAAGTACAATTTTTGATAAATGTCTAAATATTCGGCTATTTTGGCCATATGAAAAATAGTAAATGACTTTTAAAAATTCTGAGAAAAATATATGTTCACTATGGGACTATATTATGCTAAATCCCAGAAAAGAAATATTTTTGGAACTGATTTGGTATTTTTCATGAAAATGGTCTAGTTATGAGTAAATGAATTAAATATGTTTTGTGAAGTAAGAAAATTGGAAAATAGGATTTTATGGCTTGAGAATCCTATATGAGGTATATGCAGATTTTTGATGAGGGTTTTGGCTATTGATGATGAAATCTTAAGAGTTGACATTTTATGATGATTAAATGCATTAATTAGTAAAGTGTAAACAATTTAAATAAATTGTTTATAAGCTTAAGAAATGTTATTCTTTCAATATCATTATACCGAAATATTGGTATAGATTTTATTGTGGAATTTCTACCTTTTTGAGTCGAGGTTACTATTCATGAGTTACTATTCACGACAAAATTAGTTTCTTTTTCTAACCAAATTATAGTTGATTTATGAATATTGCTCTTGAAATTAAATCCATGTTTTGACCATATTATTTTTATAATCATATATAACATTTTTATAACCTTGATGTTGAAATTCTCTTTCGCTTGAGTGTAAAGATGGGTAAATTATTGGTATGATCATGACTATGGGTTCTCTTTGGCCAGTAGTGCAAAGTTGAATTGTTGACTGGTATGATCATGACCATTGAATTTATAATTGAATATCTTTAGCTTAAGTGCAAAGGTGAAATGATCAACATGGTTATAATTATTGTTTATATAAATTCTTAAATGATTATATATTCTTTGAGGTATTAATATATTTGGCATGTAGTGCAAATATGAATTGTTGAGGAATATCTTTGGCCTGTAGTGTAAAGATAAATTGTAGATGAATATCTTTGGCCCGTAGTGCAAAAATGACCTGTTATTGAATATCTTTGGCCAGTAATGCAAAGATGAACGGTTGAGGAATATCTTTGGCCTGTAGTGCAAAGATGAATTGTAGATGAATATCTTTGGCCTGTAGTGCAAAGATGGTCTGTTGATGAATATCTTTGGCCCGTAGTGCAAAGATAAACTGTTGTTGAATATCTTTGGTCGTAGTGCAAAGATGGATTTATTAGTATGATTATGAACAGGAACTGTGATTTGGTATAACCATGATCTTTGATGTTTCAGGTAAAGACATGTGATGAAAATATTCTTCGTCCTGGGTGCGAAGAAAAATTTAGAATCACAATTATGATTATGAGTTATTCATATAATTGTGGAAAGGAACTGTTGAGTGATGTTACAGGGATAAAACATTGTTGATGGATTTTTAACATGGAGAAGATAATAGACTTTATAGTCTATTTGACTCTTCTAATGGATTGCTCGTTCCGCTGCAACTATGGTTGAAATTTTTATCATTTACCATATGTTCTAAATCTCTGATTTATTATTGATGAAGGCTACTGATAATTTAATTATCTTTAGTCATGATATTCTTTACTGGGCTAGTTGTGCTCACCCTTTTGCTTCACAATTCCTTTCAGGTAATAAGAGTGTAGCTGGGTCGAGCGAGGGTAACGGGAAAATAGAACAGTGGTCTCTAGCTGTGGATGTTCTCCCGAAGCAGTATAGAAAAGTTCATTTAGTAGTTATATTTGGTGAATCCAATAGGGTAAGGTGTACCCAACGTTGGAAGGGTGGTTTGCCACTATCATACAAGATGTCTAATGACATACAACCTCGTGTCATCATAAGACAGGGATGTGCTCATCCACTTGCTGAGTATATATACGAGCACTACCTATATAATCTTGGTGTTTGTTTAAAGTATAATTCTCAATTAGAGACAGTAGAGATAATGATATGTCAAGAGAAGACTCACCATTGGGAAGAATATGATAGTAATCTTCTCGTTTTTCTTTGGGGTCTATTGGGTCAACCAAGGATAATTCTGTGGCTATATGATATCTATCATAACCTAGACGCGTGGCCTCCCATGTACGAAGGTTTCCTTGAGCACTTCCCAAAGATTCTAATTTCTAAAACAGTTTTTGACTATACCTTTATGTAAGGTGTTATTGTGAGGTGATGTCCACGGTTGGAACATGAGTCACATTTGGTATATATTTGTATCCAAACTCACAGCATATGTGTTGTTGTATTTTGCACGACAATTGTTGTAATAAAGTTGTAGTTATTTTCTGTACCATGTATTTGACGACTCAGAATGGGTTGGGTGGAATGAACCTATTTTGGGGTCGTTACACATAACGTTAATAGTTAATTCTGTTTACAATGTTAAACTACTGTAGGTTATTTTACAGTTGATAAGGATTCAACCACTGAAAAACTGGTTTCTCTCTTCTCCCAATCTTCAAACCTATTGTCAAATCCATACAAACAACAAACTCCAATCATTTCAACCCTCCATTCCCCTTTTAATTTTTAGTCATTTCAGTTGCATATATTACCACAAAATAAAAACACAACAAATCGCAAATGTCTAAATACAGGGTATTCAAAGGGAAGCAAATAAAATTAAAAATTAGCTATGCAAGAACTGAGAAGAAGAATTAGAGTGGGTTAGTGAGAACCCAATTCATACCATCGCATTAATATCAGTTAGCATTGTCCTACAAAGCTTACAAAATACTAAAATTGATAGCTAACTATGAAGTGAGAAAAACTTGCAAACATTATTAGCTAGGTTATATTTGGGGGAAAACTGAAATTGGGATTACCTTGCAGTCGAGAGAGAGGGAGCGAGGGACGACGACTTGCAGTCAAGAGAGAGAGAGCGAGGGACGGCGACGGCGACGGCAAGAAAGTGTAGTGGGCGACGGGAAAGGGAAGTCGGCGACGGCACGAGGAAGAAGGGGAAAAAAGAACAAGAGAAATGAAAAAAAACGAAGCTACTGTAAGTAAATATTAACCCATTCTCGACGGGCATCAATACCGACGGCAAAGGCCGTCGCCTATGACCTTTTCCCACGCCTGCCAAAAAAGTCCCACCAAAATTAGGCCCGGGAAGGGTTATTAGCGACGGACATCATTGGCGACGGCGACCCCGTCGATAATGGGGTTATTGGCGACGGGGTTTCTGCCGTCGCTAATGATACCGTCGCCAATGACCTGTTTTTTTGTAGTGATAATAGTAAAATCAATATAATCAAAACATCTAGATTTAATCTTAAGAGTAATATTCATAAATCAACTATAATTTGGTTAGAAAAAGAAACCAATTTTGTCGTGAATAGTAACTCATGAATAGTAACTCGTGAATAGTATAGTAACCCTGACACAAAAAAGGTAGAAATTTCACAATAAAATACATACCAATATTTCGGTATAATGATATTGAAAGAATAATATTTCTTAAGCTTATAAACAATTTATTTTAATTGTTTACACTTTACTAAATAATGCATTTAATCATCCTAAAATACCAAACTCATAAGATTTTATCACCAATAACCAAAAACCCTCATCAAAAATCTGTATATACCTTATATAGGATTCTCAAGCCATAAAATCATATTTTTCAATTTTCTTACTTCACATAACATATTTAATTCATTTACTCATAACTATTTCATTTTCATTAAAAATAGCAAATCAGTTCCAAAAATATTTCTTTTTTGGGATTTAGCAGAACATAGTCCCATATTGAACATATATTTTTCTCAGAATTTTTAAAACTTATTTACTATTTTTATATGGCCAAAACCGCCGAATATTTAGACATTTACCATAAATTGTACTTTTATTCAAAAATTCTGAAATTCACAGAGTATACTGATATTATATAGATGTACTCCCAATAAAATTTTTATCAATTTTAGAGTTAATCACAAGGAGTTATAAGCGGTTATTTTTAAAATAGTCTTTTCTCATAAAATTCATAACTCTTAATCTATACATCCAAAAATCACCATTTTTGGACACAATCAAGAAAACTCAACAAAATATCATTTCAAATCTTTCCAGAATTTTTGGAAGGTCAGAAAAATTACGAAACTGAAAAACATAACAACCCTTAAAATCCCTTACCTCAAAAGAGCAGTACTTCTGATCGGTATAAGGCTGAAAGAAACTTGCACTGAATAACAACTCTCAAAGTATCTAAATACTCACTAGAATATGCTTGACAATATAGAGAGAAAGAAAATTTGTTTCTGGTGTGATTTTCAATTCTAACTTAAGCTTATATTTATAGAAAAATGCTAGAATGCCAAAGGAGACTAAATAATAAAATAATATTATTATTATTAATTTTCTCCTATGCCAGCTGTGACGCCCCCAAAATTAGGTATACATCACCCATCTTGGGTCGCCAGATACATGGTACAGAATTCAAATACAACTTACTAATACAACTGTCGTGTATAATACGACAAAACATAACTGTGAGTTTGAATACAATTATTGCCTACTAGAGATTATACAAACTCAAAAGGAGTCCCCATTACAATTATTATCATACTATTTCACAGAATAGTGAGGACTACTAATACTATCATCTGGTTCATCACTCCGTTCCCCAACTCGTCCCAGCTATATTCTCATTTCCTGAAGAGAACAGTGAAAGAAAGGGTGAGCTCAACTAGCCCAGTAAGAAATATTATGACTAAGATAATGCCGAATAAATTATCATTAGCCTTCAACAGTGTTAAACTGATAAAATATAACAAATATCATGTTTAACTACAACGGAACAAGCAATCCATTAAAAGAGTCAAGTAGAGAATAAAATCTACTATCTTTTATGATTTAAAAGGTTTTTCATCACTGTTATCGCTGAGACTCAGCTTAATACATAATCCACATCATCGAATCACCTCTGCACTATGACCAAGGATATTCTTTAGTATCACGACCACAATTATCCATGCACTACGGGCCAAGAATATTTGTGTATTCATCAATGGTCATGATCATGCCAGCAACTGTCCATCAATGAACTACGGGCCAATGAGGACTTTTACCACATCATTTGTAACATTATGGTCATGATTATACCGAATAACCCCTGGTCATAATCATACCAAGTCCATCTATGCACTACAGGCCACAGATGACTTTCAACATATTATAAACACGAGGATGATGACAATTCAATAAAACAAGTTCAAGAATTAAATTATCCAAGAACTAATAACGTCCAAATTGTCAACATGATACTACTTTGTGGAGTAAAATTCAAGAATGCTTAGAAGAATATTTTCATGAAAAGATACTGGATGAAACGCAATTATCAAGGATATTCTACTAATTTCATGGAGTATAGAAGTCAAAACTTAACCAACTGAGTATAATAAAGAATGGAATAACAAAAGAAATCACCAGGCATGCGATAGACCGCAAAGACAGGTTATTCCAACAGAATAATAAATAATGGAACCAGGTCCGGCGTAAACGCACAGACAGAATATTCCGACAGAATAATAAATAATGGAACCAAGTCTGGCGTAAACGCACAGACATGATGTTCCGACAGAATAATAAATAATGGAACCAGGTCCGGTATAAAACACACAGACAGGATGTTCCAACAGAATAATAACAAGACAGAACCAGGTTCGGTGTAAAACACACAGACAGGATGTTCCAACAGAATAATAATAAAAACGAAACCAGGTCCGGTGTAAAACACACAGACAGGATGTTCCAACAGAATAATAGAAGAATGTCACCAAGTATAGGGTAGACCGCGTATACAGGTTATTCCAACAGAATAATAAGAAATGGAACAACAACAATTCTCTTCATGAATAAGAAAGAATAACACCCCTTACCGTTTTAAAGAAGAACTGAAATAAGGAAGTAGTTAAGTAGCAGAATACTATCTTTCTCTCTATAGTTTTTCTCTCTAGAGTTCAGTGAATTCGTAAGAAATAATGAAGGAATGAGCTGCTATATAGAAGAATGGACTGCATAGTAACTAATCCATGAACGGTCCAGATTGATTTACTTTAATCTGACGGTCCATATTTAAAAAAAAATCTTTTAAATAAAATATAATATATTCTATTTATAGAATAACTTTAATAAAGTATTCTGTTTTATATAAAAAGATGTTTCTGTTTTATTACGTTAATAATACGAATAAAACAAAACTTCATTATCGCTAAATAATTCATATTATTAACTGACTATAATTGAATCAAACTGAGTGACTTCTCACATAAGAATTAATAATCAATACCGTGTGCTACTATGCAACCACACGTATTACTGTACTTTTACTACCGAGTAGTTCAACAGTATCAACGGTAAAACTTTCGCTGTTATTTTTAATAAAATATTTTTGTCATTTTTAATCCGACAATAATTTCGTTGTGGGGTCCACCAATGATTGTGCCGTTGTACGAATATTCGCTGTTAAAACGAATATTCCCCGACCAATCGAATATTATATAACAACTTGCGTACTTTGCAAAATTTGTAAATATTACCCACAACTATAACATTATATCAAATTAACTCCATAATATTAAAAAATGATATTTATAGAAAATTCATCTTTATTTATAAAAGTTGGGGTCTTACAACCTCCCATTCTTATGAAATTTCTCCCTCGAAATTAGGTTACGTACCTGGTATGTCGAAGAGGTAAGGATACCTTGACTTCATTTCAGATTCTAACTCCCAAGTCATTTTCTCAACATCGTGGTTCCTCCACAAAACTTTGACTTGAGGTATAACCTTGGAGCGTAGAATATGTTCCTTCTTATCCAAGATTTGAATAGGAACCTCTTCATACGTCAAATCTTCTGCTATTTTGTCTGGTTCTAACTTAATAATGTGGTTCGGGTCTTTCACATATTTACGTAACATGAATATGTAAAAAACGTTATGAACACGAGACATACTTGGCGGTAAAGCGAGTCTATAAGCCACAGTTCCTACTCGATCGAGGATTAAAAATGGACCGATGAATCAAGGATTGAGCTTTTCTCTCTTTCCAAATCTCGTAACTCCTTTCCATGGAGCAACACGTAAGAACACATGATCTCCTATATCAAATTTCACGTCCTTTCGATGAAGATCAGCATAACTCTTTTGTCGATCTTGTGAGGTTTTTATACGTTGTCGGATCGTTTGAATCTTTTCTGTAGTCATACGTACCAACTCCGGTCCCAACAACGTTGCTTCACCCACCTCATCCCAGCATACTGGAGAACGACATTTTCTTCCATACAATGCTTCGAATGGAGCCATGCCAATACTTGCTTGATAAATGTTGTTGTAGGAAAACTCCACCAATGGTAAGAACTTGTCCCAACTTCCCTTGAAATCAAGGACACAGAGTCTTAATAGATCTTCAAGAGTTTGAATAGTCCTCTCTGATTGTCCGTCCGTCTGAGGATGATATGCCGAACTAAATCGTAAATCCGTGCCCATAGCTTTTTGTAAACTAACCCAAAATCGTGAAGTGAATCTTGGGTCTCGATCAGAAACTATGGATACTGGCATACCATGCAGTCTTACAATCTCGTTTATGTACATACGAGCAACACATTCAAGTGTATAAGTTTCTTGTATCGGTAAGAAATGAGCAGACTTGGTCAATCTATCAACAATGACCCAAATCACATATATACCTTGAAAAACCTTAGGAAGACCGGTAACGAAATCCATGGTAATATGCTCCTACTTCCATTCTAGAATTTCAAGTGGTTGCAATAGACCTTTTGGTACCTGATGCTCTGCTTTAACTCGTTGACAAGTTAGACACCTTGAGATAAACAGCGTTATCTCTCTCTTCATATTGCTCCACCAAAATGTATGACGAAGATCATGATACATTTTGGTACTCCCAGGATGGATTGTAAACGGTGTGTTGTGCGCTTCCATGATGATACAATACTTTAAATCAGGGTTGTTAGGAACACAAAGTCTGGAGTTGACTTGAAGTATTCCTTCTTCATCGATTCTTGCTTCCGGCATAGCACCTTCTTGCACTTTCTTCCTCATACGTATCAGCTCCAGGTCTGTAGCTCGAGCAGTTTTAAATTTATCAATTAAAGTCGGTTCTACTCGTATATTCGCCATCATCACATGGGTCCCTGGAGTCTTTAACTCTATCTCCATCCTTTGCAAGTCACACAAAATTGGCCTTTGTGTTTACAATATCGCACTCGTACTTGCATATGATCTTCTACTCAATGCGTCAGCTACCACGTTCGTTTTTCTAGGATGGTATTGGATGGTATGATCATAATTTTTCAATAGTTCAAGCCAACGTCGTTGTTGCATGTTGAGTTCCTTTTGAGTGAAAAAATATTTGAGGCTTTTATGATCTGTAAAGATCTCCACCTTCTCCCCATACAAGTAATGCCTCCAAATTTTGAGTGCAAAGACAACATCTGCCAACTCTAGATCATGAGTAGGATAATTCCTCTCATATTACTTGAGTTGTCTTGAGGCATAGGCTATGACTTTTCCATGTTGCATGAGAACGCAACCCAACCCTTTGCTCGAAGCATCACTGTAGATGACAAATCCCTCTGAGCCAGATGGTATTGTCAGAACAGGTGCTGAAATGAGTCTTCTCTTGAGTTCTTGAAAACTCTTCTCACATTCTTCGCTCCAACCGAACTTTATATCTTTCCGAGTCAGCTGAGTTAATGGAGTAGCGATTCGAGAAAATTCTTCCACGAATCTCTGATAATAACCAGCTAAACCGAGAAAGCTACGTACTTCGATTACTGATTTAGGTTGCTCCCAGCTTCGAATAGCTTCAATATTTGCTGGGTCAACAGATATTTCACGACTTGATACTACGTGCCCAAGGAATGCTACCTCCTCCAGCCAGAACTCGCACTTCTTCAACTTGGCATAAAGCTTGTATTCACGAAGCTTTTGGAGTACCAGCCTCAAGTGTTGCTCATGATCTTCACGACTTTTGGAATAAATAAGGATGTCATCAATAAAGACGACCACAAAGTGATCTAAATATTCCTTGAATACTCGGTTCATCATATCCATGAAGGCAGCAAGAGCATTAGTCAATCCAAAAGACATGACTAAGAATTCATAATGCCCGTACCGAGTTCTGAAGGCAGTCTTTGGAATATCCTCCGTTCTAACTTTCAGCTGATGATATCCAGAATGAAGATCGATCTTTGAAAAGAATTGTGCTCCTTGCAACTGGTCAAACAGGTCATCAATACGTGGCAATGGGTACCTATTTTTGATGGTGACATGATTCAACTCCCGATAATCAATACAAAGTCGCATATTTCCATCTTTCTTCTTCACGAATAGAACAGGAGCACCCCAAGGAGAAGTACTAGGACGAATAAAGCCAATGCCTAACAATTCCTGCAGCTGGATCTTTAACTCCTGAAGTTCAATAGGAGCCATTCGATATGGGGCTTTGGAAATGGGTTTTGTACCGAGTTCAAGGTCGATACAAAATTCAATTTCTCACTCTGGGGGTAGGCCAGGAAGTTCTTCAGGGAATACGTCAGGGAATTTATTAACAATAGAAATATCATTTAAAACTGACGTATTTTTGTTTAGATCCGTGACATGAGCTAAGAAAGCTTGACATCCGTTTTTCAATAAACGAATGACTTTATGGCTTGAGATGACCGTGATTGATTTTAATGGTTTGGTCGCTTGAATTCGCATAATAGGTTGATTAGGAATATGAAAACTAGCCACCTTACGAAAACAATCAATTTTAGCATGATGAGTAGTTAACCAATCAATCCCTAGAATCACGTCAAATACAAGTATTTTTAATGAAATAAGATCGACAGGTAATGTGTGGGTACCAACTTGAACCAAACAAGACTTATAAACTGTGGATGTAATGAAGGTTTCTCCCAACGGAGTTTCAACAGATAAGTCAAAGTCTAATTTCTCCAGAGTCAAATTTAATCGATGAGTGCAAGTAGGAGAAATAAAAGAATGGGTAGAACCGGTATCAAATAAAGTATAGACTTCGTTAGAGTTTATGATAAGCTTACCCGTGATGACCTCATTCGGGTTCCTTGCTTTCTGGGAGGTCACAACAAACGCTCTCCCTTGCACTATCGGTTTTGACTTTTCTAGGACGGCCTTTGGTGCCTCCATCCTGGCTGAATTTGTCTTCGATAAACGACAAAATCGAGCTAAATGACCTTCTCTTCCATAATTATAACATGTTTTAGACGACATCGCGCATTTTGGACTGATGTGCCCCTCCCCTCCGCATTTGAAACATATGATAGGTGGTCGTTCTCCTTCCTTAACAACGGGTGCTGGTGCTGACGTCTTTCCATCATTGTTGAATCTCCTCTTCTTGAAATGAGCATTCTTATTATTTTGGCCCTGATTACCACCGAAGTGGTTACCATTTCTGGCTTGTTGATTCCCTCCATGCTTGTTGTCACCGCTTCGATGACTGCTCTCACTGGTATTATCATTTTGCCGACTGCTCTCTTTTGGTTGCGTTGACTCGTTATCGCGCTCCACTAATTGAGCCCTATTCACAACATCTGAATACAAACACAGTTTATGAGAAATAAGATGTTGACGTATCTCAGGTTTCAAACCTCTTAAAAATATCCTCGTCATTCTTTCTTCATTATCCACCAAGTGGGACGTAAACCGGGATAACTCCGTAAATTTTGCCTCGTATTGCGACACGGTCATATTGTTTTGCTCTAATTTGATAAACTCCACCTCCTTCATGTGACGAACACTTTCGGGAAAGTATTTTTCATTGAATAGCTCTTGGAACTTCTCCCAAGACATCTTCAGTGCGGCAGGTTGAGTACGTTTAATCGATTCCCACCAGTAATTTGCCTCTCCTCGAAACATGAAGGCGGCAAAGGGAACCTTTTGCTCCTCGGAGCATCCCAAGACATCAAATATCTTGGTGATCTACTTTATCCATGTTTCCGCTATAAGTGGTTTTGGCTCTCCCTTAAACTCCGGTGGTCCCAGCTCCTTAAACTGTTTAGTGGTGACCGTCCGAGAGTTTTTAGTGTTTTCACCTACATTTTGGATAGGAGCCGCTCTCGCTTGCTGTTGCATGAACTGAATAAAGCTTCTGAACATTCCATCATTCATCATTTGGTCAGTGTTGTTGTTTGCATGAGGATTGTCGCCTTCCTGATGCACATTATCCTAATTATTGATATGTGGTGAATCAACAGTTGCATGTGCTCCATTGCTATTCTCAACATTCTCGGATGCTGATGAGTGGGATTTATACCCGCGAATCAGATACTTTATGACTTAAATAGTTGTCTGTTCTCGTAGATTTTGTATGATTCTTTATGATTATAGTGTTATTGCGCTTAACTGATGTAATGCAGGGATTTCTAGGTCTTTTCCATGCTTTCAGGGGCAAAATGGCCAAATCATATATGCCTGCGCTGCGGCGCCAAATCCAAGGATTAAGCCCGCATCGCAGCGCCAACCCCTGTCTGCTGCTGATGTCACCATGGCGCCGCAGCGCCATTGCCTCTTCTTGGACTCGCGCCGCTGCGCGAGCTCCGTGTTTTCCAAGCACACTTGGCGCCGCAGCGCCAACAACAATGCTATTGCTCGTGCCGTAGCGCGAGCTCTGGTGTCCAGGCTGAAAGGGCTTGTGTTTGACCTAGCAAAAGGAGGAAAATATATAGAGCAGCAGCAGCAGCAGCTATACAGAGGAGATCAGACATCATATAACATAGTTTTTTAGGTTAGCTTAGCTTAAGTTTATTTTTCTTTTGTATTTACTCTCTTAGATCTTTGTTGATGTTTGTAAATATAGATTAGATAGATTCAGGGAGAAGTTTGTATTTCTGTGGAGCACAAGAGCAACGAGCGACAAAGATTGGAAAGCTTGATTCGAGCGGAGTATATGGAGATTGAAGGGCCTTGACAGAGTTTTCTCTTATCCATTTATCTTTTCTAGTCTTGTAATCTATAAATGTTGTCTTATTTGCTACTTGTAGTTGGTTTATTAAATATGAATTGATTATTGGCTCTAAGGTTATAATGGATCCCTTTGTTATTTGAATTGACTGTCTTTATCTCTTTGGTTGGCACCATATAATTTGAGTTAATATATTTGTGCTTATTGATTCTTGCTAAGACATTAGTGATGATTTTGGTAATCTGCATGATATCGACAGAAGAATTATAGATTTACACCTAAATATATTGGCATGTGATTGTGGGTTTCGATTGCATAAGTTGTGCGTAGAATAGACATATCTATGTGCGCCACGTGTGACCTCAATGAGAACTTATGCTTAAATCCTTGTTATGATTAATTCGCATAGACATATGTAGGATTGCATCTAGCTTGGACGTTCTTTTCTGTTCTATTCCCTTTAGGGTAGATCTGGAGATGATTTGTTTGTGCATACCTCGACAGAGGTGCATTAGCACCTGTGCGTTCTCGGTTGACAAATCGTCATGACCGTTAAGACCAAAGAGAGATGGGATAGCTAGTTTGATGAAACATAACACGCCAGGTGTTTGACAGAATGCCTGTGTGGGGGTGAAGTTGTGACCTTAGCTTGTATTTCCTTAGATTTCCATTCGTTATCCACTTACTTGTTTTGTTAATTAGTTAAATAGATTAAACACACTTCCATTTACTATTGTTCGAATAAGACTTTAGCGATACATAGTCGGTATTTTGTAAATATTAGTTATAGTTCTTCGTGGGTACGACACTCTACTTATCACTGTATTACTTGTTAGACCGCGTATACTTGCGTGTGTTTAATGATTGGTTTTCCGACCAATAAGTTTTTGGCGCCGTTGCCGGGGAACTATCATTCTAATATTATCCAATATTGATTTCAATCAATAGAGTCTTACTTTGAACTTGTATATATTGTTTTCTTTTATTTGTTTGATCTTCCTTTCTTTTTGTTTTTAAGTTACAGATCATGGACTATCAATGTTATCAATGGCCTTATGAGGGGACAACACAACCAAGCTCGGAAGAAGGACTCGAGAAATTACAACTTCAAATTGTTAATGCCTTGAGGTTTTTTGACAATCTTGAGTGTCAGTCTACTCAGAATACCTACTGTCAGGAAAGAGCTGACTTTGAACCAATCTCCTATCATCCAAACTGCCAGGGTTATCCAAACTCCTGGGAATACAGTCAAGAGCACTATTACGATCCGAATCATGCCTCGCAGTTTGACTATTAGTCGCCGCTGCCATATGAGTTGACGTCTCAACCCAATGAGAGCTTCTATGAGACCTCAACACAAGAAGAAGAGAACAGGCTTGAAGAGCTTCTCGCCGACTTTATTGAGAGAAATGAGGTTCGGATGGCAAGCAAAGAAGTCGCAGTGCACAGCCTTGAGAATCAATTGGGGCAACTCGTCAATGCCATCACAAATCCACCGCAAGGCAAACTCCCGGTCTTAATTGATCTCGACGATGAAACAGTAGATAATTTCACGTTGGATACGCAAGGAAAATGCAATGAGTCTCGCGCAGCTGTTGAGGGAGACGTCATAGTGTAGACTGACCAACCGGTGGAGTCTGAAGTTGGAGACATGAGGATAAACAGTGGTTGTATAGTCCATACTGATTACCAATCAGAAACCACGCTTCCAACTGTGGAAATCCTTGAGGGTCCAATATCGCACAAAGAACGCTTTCAAATTAATGAACAAGGGGAATTAGTGGAAAATTTCAGTGGAGAAAGATTCTTTGTGCCGAAGGATGAAGAGAGCATGAATGACCAATCATCCATGTCTGCCAAGAATCCAAAGGAATTGACGAACAGGCGGCATGAAATGGTCATCTTCGCTTATGAGCCGGATTGAACGGCGTCGGTATAGTCAAGCCGACGACTTTAAAACAAGCGCTTGGTGGGGAGGCACCCCCACCTCGGTATAAATTTTTATCTATTATCCTCTATTTATATCTAGTTTACTTTGTAGTTAGTTATTATATTGTATGTAATAATTTATTTTTGCTTCAAGTGTTGTTCTGTTCTACAGGACTTGGCATTTGCAGACAGCAGCTAAAAATTTTACAAGAAAGGCATCTCGCGCCGCGGCGCCAGAAATTACATTACAAGTCGCGCCGTAGCGCCGGCTTCACGCCCCAGCCCCATCCTTCGCGCTGCAGCACCAAAACAGAGCATAGCCCCTGCAAACTCGTGCCACAGCGCCACATAACAAAGGCTATCTCGCGCCGCGGCGCCGTTAGCGAGTTTTCGTTGATTAAGTGCAGTTTTAAGCCAGCAGCTAAGCCCAATCGCCCATATCTCTCGACACCTCTCGGCAACCACAGCTAGTAACATAAAACCCAAGCCATCCCAAATCAATTGCTTCACATCGATCAAGTACAAGAGACCAATCCAGGCGCCTTTATTCCCTTAAGACCCCAAGCAAGTGGCACGCAGAAGAGGGAGATAAGAATCAACCTAGGTTTTTTTTTATTCTCAAGGTAAAATTTTGATTTTCAAAAACCAATTGAGGGTTAAATTGTGTGGATTGTTGAAATTCTTGCTATGCAATGGTGTGATTTCCGCTACCGAAAATCTGGTTTAAGCGTTTTCAAAAGAGGTTTGTCCAATTTGGTTTTGAGGATTGCACTCTAAGTGTTTAATAATTTTCCTGAAAGAAAGAGGAAACTGTTTTGGGGCTGTTTGGCATTGGCTATTGCTGGGATCTACTTGGCCTAAGTTTGGGGGAAGTTTGGGCATTGTTCAGGACTGTTTGTGCTTCTACTCGACTGAAATTTACCAATGGCACAAAAGAGACAACGACTTAGTATGGGCGGATCATCGTCCGCGGCACCACCGACGGCTAATTTGTGAGCAAGGAGGCTTGGAAACGATACAAGAGCTCTTTTGCCGCGCGAAACTTGATTCCCGAGCGGGGTTTGAGGCCAAGCAAAAATGATGGCGAGTTGGTGACCATGATCTCGGGACGCCCGTAGATCCACTTCACGAGGTCGCCCGAATCGGCTGTTGTATCTGTGGTTCGGGAGTTCTACGCCAATGCCAGTGCCGAAGGTCCAACGGTTGTCCAAGTCAGGGGGAAAGCAGTGGATTTTGGAAGCCTAGCGATTAACGAACTGTTTGCTACGCCCAACTATGAGGGCAAGGACTATATGGAGCCGGGGCTCAGCAGCTATGATTTAGAGGATATTATCAGGAGGCTCTGCAAGCCCGGGACTTCATGGAAACAGAACGACTACACGGGGGAAAAGACCAGTTTCCCGTCTTTCGCGCTCAGTCGCTATGGGAAGGCGTGGTTTAGCTTCATCTATGATAATATGATTCTGACCCGTCACCTGAGTGACGTGACGAAGGATAGAGCGATCTTGTTATTTGCTATTGTCACGGGTGTGAAAGTGGACATCGGGGTTCTCATACACGAGTCCATCATAAAAGCGATTAAGAGCACAGTTGTTTCGAGACTCCCTTACCCATCCATGATCACCTGGCTATACAAGAGGGCAGGTATCCAGTGGGGGCCTGAAGAAATTACTCTGCCTCCCATGTCAGTCATTGACCATCAGACGATCTCACGCTTCGTTGTGTGGGATGGGGCAGAGTCGAATAGAAGATGCGAAGGCTACGGACCTCCTACAGCGCCGTCTCCTACAGCAGAGCCAGAGCAGGCACAAACTTTAGACGCCGGCCCAGCTGGACAGGGGCTATTGACTGACATTATGGCGTCCCTCACTCTGCTGCACCAGAAACAGGATGCCGAGGCGCAGAGACAACGGAGGCACATAGCTGTAGTGGCTTAGAGGCAGGAGATAGCGATGCAGTACCAGACTGAGCTGGTAAACACTATGCAGTGTATCTATACCGTGTACAGTGGCGAAAATGATGAGTTCACGCCATTTCAGTTCCCAGAGCCTCCAGTCTTCCCACCCTACCCACCCTCATCACCACCCGCCGAGGCTAACGAGGACGAGACCGCTGCTGAGTGAGCCCACTTCAGGGAAGCCCTCTTGTATCGATTACTTTATGTTTAGCAATGAGGGCATTGCTCACCTCAAGTTTGGGGGTGTTTTGGGCTATTATCTATCTATTTCTGTATTGCCATTTTAGGATTGCATACTGTAGACGTATTATGTTTTTATCATCAGTATTGTGGTGCAGTCGTTTTGAACTGCGGGATTTTCAGGATTATGCTTTAATTTTTATGCCATGATCTGTTTTTAGTTTTTATTATTTAATGCGTTGATTATTATCAGCATGATTGTGGTTTTTAGCCATATTTTTGGGGCTTATACAGATTATATGCTTGTGCCATGTGAATGGCCTTTTTACCCTATTTTGAGCTGCTATTTAGCAAGGGTTATAACTTTACTTGATTTTTGATTGTGGCTGGTGACAAGCGTCTAGTATTTATGCCTATCTCTTAGAATCGTGTCAAGCATGTATGAGCTAGGGGTTGTTCAATTGATAAGTTTAGACTGTTATTGATCCGTCTTCCTTAGCAAGCACCGACCAACTGTGTTAACTCGTTATTTTTCGAATTGAGTTCGCTTGTCTATTGCTTTGAGAGTTTGTTCACTTTTATAAACTTTCATTTTTACCAGGTAATAAAAGACTTAGATGTTTATACAGTTTTGGATCTTGGTTTCTGGCATGTTGGCACATATATAAAAAAAAGGAATGAAACAAAAATAAAAATAGAAAAGAAGAGTTTATATCGAAAGTTTTGCGGTGGTTCGAGATGGAGCGTAAAACGCACTCGGCCATAAACGCAGAACCGATATCGAGATGAAGCATAAAATGCACTCGCTAAATAATCTTCGTTTTTGTTGTAAAATCTCAATGGCCTATGTTGATTACGTGGCCTTTACTGCTCGAGTTATTAGATTCATAGGGGTGTTCTACACCTAGTACCCTAAAGTCGTCTGGCTTGGGAGTCACTGATCAAAAGCTCATTCATGGGTAGTTCTGTAGCCTAAGGTAATTAAGTACTGTCTGAGTCAGATTTTACTGTCGTCATGCTAGAGTCTTTTGATCTTTTCCTGCATCTGCGTCTTATTCTTAATGCTTGTTAAATGTTTAAGTTACGAAGTTTGCTTATCGATTTTAGCAATCGACTGTGCGAGCTTATTTGAGTTATGATTAGTTAGGACGGTTGGTCTCCACACACACACATAGAATGGATCGAATACAGTCTTATGCGTAAAATTAAATGAACCCTTATTCATTTTTGTGTTTGCCCTATTCTCTGGAGTGGCGATGATCGAGCTTTGAAGCCATGATAATAATTGTACAGTTTTAGTTTTCGTTCGCGTGTGTTTTATTAGTAGTGTTGTCTTAATTAGTTTGCTCGAGGACAAGCAAAGACTTAAGTTTGGGGGTATTTGATGAGTGGGATTTATACCCGCGAATCGAACACTTTATGACTTAAATAGTTGTTTGTTCTCGTAGATTTTGTATGATTCTTTATGATTATAGTGTTATTGCGCTTAACTAATGTAATGCAGGGATTTTTAGGTCTTTTCCATGCTTTCAGGGGCAAAATCGCCAAATCACATATGCCCGCGCTGCGGCGCCAAATCCAAGGCTTAAGCCCGCGCCGCAGCGCCAACCCCTGTCTGCTGCTGATGTCACCATGGCGCCGCAGCGCCATTGCCTCTTCTTGGACTCGCGCCGCAGCGCGAGCTCCGTGTTTTCCAAGCACACTTGGCACCGCAGCGCCAACAACAATGCTATTGCTCACGCCTCAGCACGAGCTCCGATGTCCAGGCTGAAAGGGCTTGTGTTTGACCTAGCAAAAGGAGGAAAATATATAGAGCAGCAGCAGCAGCTATACAGAGGAGATCAGACATCATATAACATAGTTTTTTAGGTTAGCTTAGCTTAAGTTTAGTTTTCCTTTGTATTTTCTCTCTTAGATCTTAGTTGATGTTTGTAAATATAGATTAGATAGATTCAGGGAGAAGTTTGTATTTCTTTGGAGCACAAGAGCAACGAGCGACAAAGATTGGAAAGCTTGATTCGAGCGGAGTATATGGAGATTGAAGGGCCTTGACAGAGTTTTCTCTTATCCATTTATCTTCTCTAGTCTTGTAATGTATAATTGTTGTCTTATTTGCTACTTATAGTTGGTTTATTAAATATGAACTCATTATTGGCTCTAAGGTTATAATGGATCCCTTTGTTATTTGAATTGACTGTCTTTATCTATTTGGTTGGCACCATATGATTTGAGTTAATATATTTGTGCTTATTGATTCTTACTAAGACATTAGTGATGATTTTGGTAATCTGCATAATATCGACAGAAGAATTGTAGATTTACACCTAAATATATTGGCATGTGATTGTGGGTTTTGACTGCATAAGTTGTGCGTAGAATAGACATATCTCTGTGCGCCACGTGCGACCTCAATGAGAACTTATGCTTAAATCCTTGTTATGATTAATTCGCATAGACATATGTAGGATTGCATCTAGCTTGGACGTTCTTTTCTGTTCTATTCCCTTTAGGGTGGATCTGGAGAGGATTTGTTTGTGCATACCTCGACAGAGGTGCATTAGTACCTGTGCGTTCTCGGTCGACAAATCGTCGTGACCGTTAAGACCAAAGAGAGATAGAATAGCTAGTTTGATGAAACATAACACGCCAGGTGTTTGACAGAATGCCTGTGTAGGGGTGAAGTTGTGACCTTAGCTTGTATTTCCTTAGATTTCCATTCGTTATCCACTTACTTGCTTTGTTAATTAGTTAAATAGATTAAACACACTTCCATTTACTGTTGTTCGAATAAGACTTTAGCGATACATAGTCGGTATTTGGTAAATATTAGTCATTGTTCCTCATGGGTACGACACTCTACTTATCACTGTATTACTTGTTAGACCGCGTATACTTGCGCGTGTTTAGTGATCGGTTTTCCGACCAACAGATGCCATTTTCAGATACTGCCACAAAACAAAAGTTAATTGATATGTCATATATTATCCTTATATTCTGACCGACCAATTAAATACTATGCAAATAAACTTAGGTAGGTCATACTAGCGAAGGAATTCCCCGTCTCTCCCTTTCTAGTTCTACTCTCACATCTTAGCCAGGGATCATATCCCTAAGCTCTGATACCAATTGAGACGCCCCCAAAATTAGGTATACATCACCCATCTTGGGTCGCCAGATACATGGTACAGAATTCAAATATAACTTACTAATACAACTGTCGTGTACAATACGACAAAACATAACTGTGAGTTTGAATACAATTATTGCCTACTAGAGATTATACAAACTCAAAAGGAGTCCCCATTACAATTATTATCACACTATTTCACAGAATAGTGAGGACTACTAATACTATCATCTGGTTCATCACTCCGTTCCCCGACTCATCCCAGCTATATTCTCATTTCCTGAAGAGAACAGTGAAAGAAAGGGTGAGCTCAACTAGCCCAATAAGAAATATTATGACTAAGATAATGCCGAATAAATTATCATTAGCCTTCAACAGTGTTAAACTGATAAAATATAACAAATATCATGTTTAACTACAACAGAACAAGCAATCCATTAAAAGAATCAAGTAGAGAATAAAATCTACTATCTTTTATGATTTAAAAGGTTTTTCATCACTGTTATCGCTGAGACTCAGCTTAATACATAATCCACATCATCGAATCACCCCTGCACTACGACCAAGGATATTCTTTAGTATCACGACCACAATTATCCATGCACTACGGGCCAAGAATATTTGTGTATTCATCAATGGTCATGATCATGCCAGCAACTGTCCATCAATGCACTACGGGCCAATGAGGACTTTTACCACATCATTTGTAACATTACGGTCATGATTATACCGAATAACCCCTGGTCATAATCATACCAAGTCCATCTATGCACTACAGGCCACAGATGACTTTCAACATATTATAAACATGAGGATGATGACAATTCAATAAAACAAGTTCAAGAATTAAATTATCCAATAACTAATAACGTCCAAATTGTCAACATGATACTGCTTTGTGGAGTAAAATTCAAGAATGCTTAGAAGAATATTTCCATGAAAAGATACTGTATGAAACGCAATTATCAAGGATATTCCACTAATTTCATGGAGTATAGAAGTCAAAACTTAACCAACTGAGTATAATAAAGAATGGAATAACAAAAGAAATCACCAGGCATGCAATAGACCGCAAAGACAGGTTATTCCAACAGAATAATAAATAATGGAACCAGGTCCGGCGTAAACGCACAGACAGAATATTCCGACAGAATAATAAATAATGGAACCAGGTCCGGCGTAAACGCACAGACATGATGTTCCGACAGAATAATAACAAGACGGAACCAGGTCCGATGTAAAACACACAAACGGGATGTTCCAACAGAATAATAATAAAAACAGAACCAGGTCTGGTGTAAAACACACAGACAGGATGTTCCAACAGAATAATAGAAGAATGTCACCAAGTATGGGGTAGACCGCATATACAGGTTATTCCAACAGAATAATAAGAAATGGAACAACAACAATTCTCTTCATAAATAAGAAAGAATAACACCCCTTACCGTTTTAAAGAAGAACTGAAATAAGGAAGTAGTTAAGTAGCAGAATACTTTCTTTCTCTCTATAGTTTCCCTCTCTAGAGTTCAGTGAATTCGTAAGAAATAATGAAGGAATGAGCTGCTATTTATAGAAGAATGGACTGCATAGTAACTAATCCATGAACGGTCCAGATTGATTTACTTTAATCTGACGGTCCATATTTAAAGAAAAATCTTTTAAATAAAATATAATATATTCTATTTATAGAATAACTTTAATAAAGTATTCTGTTTTATATAAAAAGATGTTTCTGTTTTATTACGTTAATAATACGAATAAAACAAAACTTCATTATCGCTAAATAATTCATATTATTAACTGACAATAATTGAATCAAACTGAGTGACTTCTCACATAAACATTAATAATCAATATTGTGTGCTACTATGCAACCACACGTATTACTGTACTTTTACTACCGAGTAGTTCAACAGTATCAACGGTAAAACTTCCGTCATTATTTTTAATAAAATATTTTTGTCGTTTTTAATCCGACAATAATTCCGTTGTGGGGTCCACCAATGATTGTGCCGTTGTACGAATATTTCCTGTTAAAACGAATATTCTCTGACCAATCGAATATTATATAACAACTTGCGTACTTTGTAAAATTTATAAATATTACCCACAACTATAACATTATATCAAATTAACTCCATAATATTAAAAAATGATATTTATAAAAAATTTATTTTTATTTATAAAAGTTGGGGTCTTATAAGCCACCATCAAAATACCAGACATTTCCTTTGAAAATAATTGGGCAGCCCACATGTTTAATAAACACCAACCAAAGTGGGTCCCACCCATAAATTAATAAAAATTATTTTATTTTCTGAAACTTCAATAATTCATAGAAAATAGATCGTTTATCAGAAAAATATAAATTTTATGTCCATTCTGCCTGAAATCGAATTCTCTACAACTTTGCAGAAGAAAGTTTTACCAAATTCCAGACCAAAAATATCCGAAATTCACAAACGGATGATTTTAAACATCGTTTCAACACTTTTTAAAATTCATAACAAATCATTCGTTCATTTTTAACGGTTCAAAATTTGTGAACATATACTCAACTTATATATCTATAACATATCCAAAAATTACAACGATCCAACGGTCAGATCAAAATTATAACTCACGCAATAGAGCTTTAAAAACACCGATTTGATCTTTTAATACCTCAAATCCAACAAAATACTGATAAAACACTTCAACATTAATTCTTTCATTTATAACCACATAAATAAATCCATCATTTTTATCCACATCAAATAAATATTTCCTTATCATATAAATCAATAATTAATTATTCACAAATAATATTACAGAAACACAATAATGGCAACCAGGCCGTTCCTAGGAAAGAGGGGGCTTTCCGATAAGGATTTCTCCTTACTGGCGCGCAATTAGGTGACCAAACCTCTCATTGACAGAACTTTCTAGACATTACCAATAATACTATCTAATAATATTATTCAAATAATATGAATTATTGATCTGATAATGGGAAATACTGTGCAGTGATAATTATTGAGCAACAATAATATAAAATATCACTGCAGCAATTATTGAATCAATAAAATAAAATATCGAATAGTAATTACTATAACAATTATTGAGTAGTGTCTTCTTAAGTAAGAATCAATAATTTTAAAATACTGTGCAATACCGTGTGCTACTGTTCAATAACGCGTATTACTGTATTTTAACCACCAGGTATTCCAACAGTGTTAACGGTAACAACTACGCCGTTAATTATAAAAACTCAATTTTTGTCGTTATCTTCATCCGACCGTTTTCCGTTATGGGGCCCACAAATAGCTGCGCCGTCGTACGAATATTCTCCGACAGAAAGAATATTCTACGACCAACGAATATTCCCCGACAACAATAATTATTTTATAATCACTTGCTTATTTTGAAAAAATTTCACATTTCACCCATAACTTTAACTTTTTATCAATTTAACCATTTACTGAATTGTAATTATAAGAAAAATTGAATACTTTTATTTCATAAAATTTGGGGTCTTACAATCTCCCCTCTTTATGAAATTTCGTCCCCGAAATTTACGTACCTGATATTTCAAAGAGTTGAGAATACCTTGCTTTCATTTCAGATTCTATCTCTCAGATCATCATGATTTCTCCATTGCTCATCTGCCATGATAACTTCATTTGGGTTCCTCATTTGTTGGGAAGTCATGACAACCGCCATCCCTCAAACTACTCGGCTTTGATTTGTCTGGGGCAGCATTTGGCGTCATCACTACCGTTGGAATATACTTTTCTATAGGACATATTCCTCCCTCAACTGCCTCGTCGTACTCCTGATTCATGATCCGAATCATCAATCTTCGATCTATATCGAATTCAGGTTGACCGCTCTGTACAGGGTAATTCAAAACTCGATGTTGGGTTCTCCCAATTGCTTTCCAAAAAGAGAAATTTATATCATCTATTTTAGCCTTCTTAGATCGGACATCTCTTTCCACAATATCCACGTGTCGTGCGGCTTTTGCCCATACATCACTTATTCTCACTCGTTCAGTTTTTTCTTCTTTCAGCTCAGATTCCATCTTTATCATCTTATACTCTGCCAAAGAATGCTTCTGTTCAAGCATCACATATCGGGTAACACAAGCTTGAATTGTTGCATCCTTTTGCTCCACGATTGCCTGTCGTTCTTCAGCCTGCTCTTCTAACTCATGAATATGATTTTGTAATTCTACATTTTGATCATATAATACCTCTAATAAACTCTCCTCAGGTACCTCTTCTTCCTCTTCTTCCTCACTCTCAGTTGTTACCTCTGCGACTATCTCGGGTGCAACTATAAATTCTTCACTCACCACAATAATATCTCTAATTCCTTCTTCGTTTAACATCACATTATTATGGTTAGTGATTAGAGGTATCCCCATAGTCTCATTCACTTCATTGTTAGCATTCTTAGCAGCTATTCTCAAATACTGCCATAAAACAAGGGTTAATTAAACAAATTAACATATCACATAATGTGAGACCCCGAATTTTATGAAATAAAAGTATTTAATTTTTCTATTTTGGTAAATAGTTAAATTGATAAAAGTTTAAAGTTAAGGGTGATATGTGAAAATTTTTCAAAGTAGTCAAGTTGTCATAAAATACCCGGTTACTATTCACTCTAGTATTGTTCACTCGGGTATTTGGGACACTTTTTGTGTCGGAGTACTATTTACGGGTTACTATTCATGAGTTACTATTCACGAGTTACTATTTATGAATTACTATTCACGAGTTACTATTCACCTAAATTACTATTCACCCGAATATTATTCACTCGGGTATTTGGGGTATTTTTGTGTCGGGAAATATTTTTTTTGTCGGGGAATATCCGTACGACGGTACAATCATTGTCGGGGAATATTTTTTGATGAGGGATTTGATCATTGGTGATGATATCTTCTGAGTATGGCATTTTGAATGACTAAATACATTATATGGTAAAGCGTAAACAATTGAAATAAATTATTTATAAGTTTAAGAAGTGATTGAAATATTGTTATAATATTAATGATATTAGATTATGAGATTATTAAGTGATTGATAACATTGGGATATTCTTGAACCCTGGATAAATTATATTATAAATGTTTAATATTTATCCTTTATCTCATTTGATTGATTCTTTATATCATTATCCTCATGCTTATATTGTGTTGAAAGTCATCTGTGACATAGATGGACTTGGTATTATTATGACCAGGGATTGTTCGGTATAATCATAACCGTAATTGAAAACACAATTATCTTTAGCACGTAGGGCATGGATAATTCGTGGTCATGATACTAAAGAATATCCTTGGCCTGTAGTGCAGGGATGATTTGATGATGTGGATTAATTATTGAGCTGAGTCTCAGCAATGAAATATTAATTCATAGATGTGGTAAAAGTCATCTGTGGCTTACGTGCATAGATGGACTTGGTATGATTATGACCAGGGATTGTTCGGTATAATCATAACCGTAATTGAAAACACGATTATCTTTGGCACGTAGTGCATGGATAATTCGTGGTCGTGATACTAAAGAATATCCTTGGCCTGTAGTGCAGGGATGATTTGATGATGTGGATTAATTATTGAGCTGAGTCTCAGCAATGAAATATTAATTCATAGATGTGGTACGTAAAAGTCATCTGTGGCTTATGCGCATAGATGGACTTGCTATGATTATGACCCGGGATTGTTCGGTATAATCATGACCATAATTGAAAACACGATTATCTTTGGCACGTAGTGCATGGATAATTCATGGTCATGATACTAAAGAATATCCTTGGCCTGTAGTGCAGGGATGATTCGATGATGTGGATTAATTATTGAGCTGAGTCTCAGCAATGAAATATTAATCCATGGATGTGGTAAAAGGCATCTTTGGCCGTAGTGCATTGATGGACTTGGTATGATTATGACCAGGGATTGTTCGGTATAATCATGACCGTAATTGAAAACACGATTATCTTTGGCACGTAGTGCATGGATAATTCGTGGTTGTGATACTATTAAGCTGAGTCTTAGTATTATTAATTTTACAGTTATATATCTTTAACCTGTAGTGCAAAGATGAACTGTTGATTATTGGTTATACAGTTAGAATGTAGTGCAAAAATGAATTGTTAATAAATATCTTTGGCCGTATTGCAAAGATAAATTTAATGTTTTCAACGATAAAGGTATTCAAGGTATCCTCAGCTCTTCATCATACCAGGTACGTACGTAAATTTCGAGGGCAAAATTTCATATGGAGGGGAGATTGTGAGACCCCGAATTTTATAAATAAAAGTATTCAATTTTTCTATTTTGGTAAATAGTTAAATTGATAAAAGTTTAAAGTTATGGGTGATATGTGAAAATTTTTCAAAGTAGTCAAGTTGTCATAAAATACCCGATTACTATTCACTCTAGTATTGTTCACTCGGGTATTTGGGACACTTTTTGTGTCGGAGTATTATTCACGAGTTACTATTCACGAGTTACTATTCACGGGTTACTATTCACCTAAATTACTATTCACCCGAATATTATTCACTCGGGTATTTGGGGTATTTTTGTGTCGGGGAATATTCTTTTTGTCGGAGAATATTCGTACGACGGTACAATCATTGGTGGATCCCGCAACGAAATTATTATCGGATGAAGAAAACGACAAAAATATTTTTATGAAAATAACGACGAAAGTTTTACCGTTGATACTGTTGAACTACTCGGTAGTAAAAGTACAGTACTACGTGTGGTTGCATAGTAGCACACGGTATTGATTATTAATGCTTATGTGAGAAGTCACTCAGTTTGATTCAATTATTGTCAATTAATAATATGAATTATTTAGCGATAATGAAGTTTTGTTTTATTCGTATTATTAACGTAATAAAACAGAAACATCTTTTTATATAAAACAGAATACTTTATTAAAGTTATTCTATAAATAGAATATATTATATTTTATTTAAAAGATTTTTCTTTAAATATGGACCGTCAGATTAAAGTAAATCAATCTGGACCGTTCATGGATTAGTTAATATGCATTCTATTTTCCTATAAATAAAAGCTCATTCCTTCATTATTTTCTTACGAATTCACTGAAACTCTAGAGAGAGAAACTAAAGAGAGAATTCTTTTTCTATAATCTTGAGCGTATATCTTTAGAGTTTAAGAAAGCTTTGAGCGTAGTACAAGTTTTCTTCGAGTATATCCTCGTCCTACTAGTCGGAATACTTTTCTTTCAAAGGTAGAGAATATTATTTCTTTTATATTCATGAAGAGAACTTCTGTTATTCCATTCTTTATTATTCTGTTGGAATAACCAGTATACGCGGACTTCCCTATACTTGGTGAAATTCTCCCGTTATTCTGTTCTTTATTATTCTGTTGGAACATCCTGTCTGTGTGTTTTACACCGGACCTGGTTCCGTCTTATTATTATTCTGTTGGAACATCCTGTCTGTGTGTTTTACACCGGACCTGGTTCCGTCTTATTATTATTCTGTCGGAATATCCTGTCTGTGCATTTACGCCGAACCTGGTTCCATTATTTATTATTCTGTTTTTTGTTATTATGTTGGAATATCCTGTCTGTGCGTTTACGCCAGATCTGGTTCCATTCTTTATTATTCTGTTGGAATATCCTGTCTGTGCGTTTTACGCCGGACCTGATTCTGTTATTTATTATTCTGTTAGAATAACCTGCTTGTGCGGTCTATCGCATGCATGGTGATTTCTTTTGTTATTCCATTCCTTATTATATTCAGTTGGTTAAAACTTTGACTTCTATACTCCATGAAATTAGTGGAATATCCTTGATATTTGCGCTTCATCTAGTATCTTTTCATGGAAATATTCTTCTGATCATTCTTGAATTTTACTCTACAAAGCAGTATCATGTTGACAATTTGGACGTTATTAGTTCCTAGACAAATTAATTCTTGAACTTGTTTTATTGAATTCTTATATCATTGTCATCATCCTCACGTTTATAAAATGTTGAAAGTCATATGTGGCCTGTAGTGCATAGATGGACTTGGTATGATTATGACCAGGGATTATTCGGTATAATCATGACCTGTTATAAATGATGTGATAAAAGTCCTCAGTGGCCTGTAATGCATTAATGAATAGTTTTTGGTATGATTATGACCAGGGTTTATTCGGTATAGTCATGACCATTGATGATTTAATGAAAATCCTTGACCGTGGTACAGGGATGATTAGATGTGGTGGTTTATTTATTAAGCTGAGTCTCAGCGATAAAAATTGATGAAAATCTTTTAAAACCTAAAAGATAGTAGACTTTATTCTCTACTTGACTCTTTTAATGGATTGCATATTCCGCTGCAGTTAAACTGGTTGTCTATTGTATTTATCAGTTTAATATTGTTGAAGACTATTGATAATTTATTCTGCATTATCTTAGTCATAATATTTCTTACTGGGCTAGTTGAGCTCACCCTTTCTTTCACTGTTCTCTTCAGGTAATGAGAATATAGCTGGGACGAGTCGGGGAAAAGAGTGATGGTCCTGAAGATAGCATTAGTAGTCCTCACTATTCTGTTAAATAAGTGTGACAATAAATGTAATGAGGACTCCTTGAGTATGGATATTTTTTAGATGACAATATTTCTATTAGAACTCTCAGTTTATGTATTGTCGTATGTTGCACGACAGTTGTATAATTTAGTTTGTATTTGTATTTTGTACCATGTATTTGGTGACTCAGAATGGGTGATGAATACCTAATTTTGGGGGCGTCACGCATAATATCCCGATATTATGACTGACCAACAAATAAACTTAGGTAGATCATACTAGCGAAGGATTTACTCATCTCTCCCCTCCTAGTTATATTCCCCGATCTCCGCCAGAGACCATATCCCTAAGCTCTGATACCAACTGTGACAACCCCAAAATAGGTCCATTCCATCCAACCTATTCTGAGTCGCCAAATACATGGTACAAAAAATAACTACAATTTTATTACAACAATTGTCGTGCAAAATACAACAACACATATGTTGTGAGTTTGGATACAAATATATACCAACTGTGACTCTCATCCCAACCTTGAATAGCACGTCACAATGACACCTTACATAAAGGTATAGTCAAAAACTGTTTTAGAAATTAAAATCTTTGGGAAGTGCTCAAGGAAACCTTCGTACATGGGAGGCCATGCTTCTAGGTTATGATAGATATCATATGGCCACAGAATTATCCTTGGTTGACCCAATAGACCCCAAAGAAAAATGAGAAAATTACTATCATATTCTTCCCAATGGTAAGTCTTCTCTTGACATATCATTATCTCCACTGTCTCTAATTGAGAATTATACTTCAAACAAACACCCAGATTATAAAGGTACTGCTCGTAAATATACTCAGCAAGTGGATGTGCACAACCTTGTCTAATGATGACACGAGGTTGTGAAGCCCCCAAAACAGGTATACATCACGTATTCTGAGTCGTCAAATACATGGTACAGAATACAAATACAACTTGATTATACAACTGTTTTGTAAAGTACAACAAAACATACGCTGTGAGTTTTAATACAAATATTGTCATCTCAACAATATACAAACTCAAATTCAATATTATTACATTTATTTTTCCACTATTTCACTGAATAGTGAGGACTACTAATGCTATCATCTGGTCCTTCACTCCGTTCTCCGACTAGTCCCTGCTACGTTTTCATTTCCTGAAGAAAACAATGAAAGTAAAAGGGTGAACTCAACTAGCCCAGTAGGAAATATTATGACTAAGATAATGCAGAATATATTATCATTAGCCTTCAACAGTGTTAAACTGATAAAATATAACCAACATCAAGTTTAACTGCAGCGGAACAAGTAACTCATTAAAAGAGTCAAGTAGAGAATAAAATATACTATCTTTTAGGATTTAGAAGGATTTTCATCATTTTTATCGATGGGACTCAGCTTAATAAATAATCCACATCATCGAATTACCCCTGCACTACGGCCAAGGATATTCTTTAGTATCACGACCACAATTATCCATGCACTACAGGCTAAGAATATTTGTGTATTCAATAATGGTCATGATCATGCCAACAACTGCCCATCAATGCACTACAGGCCAATGAGGACTTTTACCACATCATTTGTAACATTACGGTCATAATTACACCGAAAAATCCCTGGTCATAATCATACAAAGTCCATCTATGCACTACAGGCCACAGATGACTTTCAACAAAATATAAACATGAGGATGATGACAATGATATAAGAATTCAATAAAACAAGTTCAAGAATTATTTTATCCAGGAACCAATAACGTCCAAATTGTCAACATGATACTACTTTTTGGAGTAAAATTCAAGAATACTCAGAAGAATGTTTCAACGAAAAGATACTGGATTAAGCGCAAATATCAAGGATATTCTACTAATTTCATGGAGTATAGAAGTTAAAACTTTAACCAACTGAGTATAATAAGGAACGGAATAACAAAAGAAATCACCAGGCATGCGATAGACCGCACAGGCAGGTTATTCCAACAGAATAATAAATAATGGAATCAGGTCCGGCGTAAAACGCACAGACAGGATATTCCAACAGAATAATAAAGACAGAACCAGGTCCGGCGTAGAACGCACAGACAGGATGTTCCAACAGAATAATAAAGATGGAACCAGGTCCGGCGTAGAACGCACAGACAGGATGTTCCAACAGAATAATAAAGACGGAACCAGGTCCGGCGTAGAACACACGGACAGGATGTTCCAACAGAATAATAAAGACGGAACCAGGTCCGACGTAGAACGCACAGACAGGATGTTCCAATAGAATAATAAAGAATGGAACAACAGAAGAATTTCGCCAAGTATAGGGTAGCCCGCGTATACAGGTTATTCCAACAGAATAATAAAGAATGGAATAACAGAAGTTCTCTTCATAGATAAAAAAGAAATAATACTCCCTACCTTGAAAAAAACTGGATACTGGAATAGTGAGGTAATAGATTTCTCTTCTTCTTTCTCTCTATATTTTCTCTCTATAATAATCGCTCTAAAGCTTTTGTGAATTGGTGAGAAATGAAGAAAGAATGAGCTTTTATTTATAGGAAAATATAGTGTCGATAATTGCACGTTTTAGGGCTCAAAAATTACAGTACAATACCTCCAACTTTTCTTTCATTTTTAATTTAGTCCTGCAAGTATTATCAATCTTGCACCAACTCCCCTAATAGTAAATAATTTGAATCAATAGTTCAATCATGTGAATCAATAGTATAATCATGTGAAAAATACGAATTACAGTATAGTACCTCCATCTATACCTCTATTTTTAACTTAGTCATGCAAGTATTATCAATCTTGCACCAACTCCCCTAATAGTACAAGAATGTGATTTAATAGTACAAACATATAAACAAATAGTTATATAAGCATGTGAATTAGTAGCAATTAATTGCTCATTAATCCGATAAATTACCCGATTTATCAATATAACCCCTAGACATCAATTATCATCGGAATAAATGTCGATTTTCACTAACACAAACAATTCCAACATAATGAAACTATTTTTATCAAAAATATAAATTTTGAAATTTTGAAGTTTGACTTTTCCCGAAAAAGTTAACTGTTGACTTTTTGACTAAATAGTGAATCCCGAAAAATTTTGTGTTTATAGACTATTTTTATTAATTTCGTCGTTCTGGACTCAAATATCACGTCTGCGTATCCAAATTCAACTCCGAACAACATTCATCATTAATAGTATAACTCACAATATTTATCAACCAGGTCGTTCTCAGGAAAGAGGGGGCTTTCCAATAAGAATTTCTCCCTATTGGCGCGCAATTGGGTGACCAAACCTCTCCTTGTCAGAACTTCTAGACATTGTAAATATTGCAATTTATAATATGAATAACTTTGTCGTCTAAAGTATTGATTTAATAAAAAATATTTTATGCAGATGATACTGTGACAATAATTGAATCAATAATATGATAGATCTGATGCAGCAATTACTGCAGCAATAATTGAGTATAACTGAGTGACTTCTCACGTAATCATCAATAATCAATATCGTGTGCTACTATGCAACCACGCGTATTACTGTACTTTTAACACCGGGTGTTTCAACAGTTAACGGTAAAACTTCCGCCGTTATTTTCATAAAGTATTTTTGTCGTTTTCTCAATCCAAAAATAATTCCGTTGTGGGGGTCCACCAAAGATTGTGCCGTTGTACGAATATTTCCTGTTAAAACGAATATTCCCCGACCAATCGAATATTATATAACAACTTGCGTACTTTGCAAAATTTATAAATATTACCCACAACTATAACATTATATCAAATCTACACCATAATATTCAAAAATATATTTCGAGAAAATTTAATCTTTATTCAAAAAGTTGGGGTCTTACAACCTCCCCTTATGAAATTTCGTCCTCAAAATTAGGGTGCATACCTAGTATGTCGAAGAGGTAAGGATATCTTGATTTCATCTCAGATTCTAACTCCCAGGTCATTTCTTCCACATCGTGGTTTCTCCATAAAACTTTGACTTGAGGTATAACCTTAGAGCGTAGAATATGATCCTTTTTGTCTAAGATTTTAGCAGGTAACTCTTCATACGTTAAATCTTCCTCTATCTCGTCTGGTTCTAATTCAATAATGTGGTCCGGGTCTTTCACATATTTACGTAACATAGATATGTGAAAAACGTTATTAACACGAGACATACTTGGCGGTAAAGCGAGTCTATACGCCACAGTTCCTACTCGATCGAGGATTAAAAATGGGCCAATGAATCGAGGGTTGAGCTTTCTTCTCTTTCCAAATCTCGTAACTCCCTTCCATGGAGCAACACGTAATAACACATGATCTCCAATATCGAATTTCACGTCCTTTCGATGAAGATCAGCATAACTCTTTTGTCGATCTTGTGAGGTTTTTATACGTTGTCGGATCGTTTGAATCTTTTTCATAGTCATACGTACCAACTCCGGTCCCAACAATGTTGCTTCACCCACCTCATCCCAGCATACTGGAGAACGACACTTTCTTCCATACAACGCCTCAAATGGAGCCATTCCAATACTTGCTTGATAACTGTTGTTGTAGGAAAACTCCACCAATGATAGGAACTTATCCCAACTTCCCTTGAAGTCAAGTACACAGAGTCTTAATAGATCTTCAAGAGTTTGAATGGTCCTCTCCGACTGCCCGTCCGTCTGAGGATGATATACCGAGATAAATCGTAAATCCGTGGTCATAGCTTTTAGTAAACTAACCCAAAATCTTGAAGTGAATCTTGGGTCTCGATCAGAAACTATGGATACTGGCATACCATGCAGTCTTACAATCTCGTTTATGTACATACGAGCAAGACGTTCAAGTGTATAAGTTTCTCGTATAGGTAGGAAATGAGCAGACTTGGTCAATCTATCAACAATGACCCAAATTGCATCTATGCCTTGAGAAACATTGGGAAGACCAGTAACGAAATCCATAGTAATGTGTTCCACTTCCTTTCTGGAATTTCATGTGGTTGCAATGGACCTTTTGGTACTTGATGCTCCGCCTTGACTCGTTGACACGTTAAACACCTTGAGATAAACTCTGCTATCTCTCTCTTCATATTGCTCCACCAAAATATATGTCGAAGATCACGATACATTTTGGTACTCCCAGGATAGATTGCAAACGGTGTGTTGTGTGCCTCCATCATGATTTTATACTTTAAATCAGGATTGTTAGGAACACAAAGTCTGGAGTTGACTCGAAGTATTCCTTCTTCATCGATTCTTGCTTTCGGCATAGCACCTTCTTGTACTTTCTTCCTCATACGCATCAGCTCCAGGTCTGTAGCTTGAGCAACTTTAACTTTATCGATTAAAGTCGGTTCTACTCGTATATTCGCCATCATTACATGGGTCCGGGGAGTCTTTATCTCTAACTCCATCCTTTGCAAGTCATACAAAATGGGACTTTGCGTTGACAATATTACACTCGTACCCGCATATGATCTTCTACTCAATGCGTCAGCTACCATGTTCGCTTTTTCAGGATGGTATTGGATGGTATGATCATAATCTTTTAATAGTTCAAGCCAACGTCATTGTCGCATGTTGAGTTTCTTTTGGGTGAAGAAATATTTGAGGCTTTTATGATCCATGTAGATCTCCACCTTCTCTCCATACAGGTAATGCCTCCAAATCTTAAGCGTAAAAACGACAGCTGCCAACTCTAGATCATGAGTAGGGTAATTCCTCTCATATTTTTTGAGTTGTCGTGAGGCATAGGCTATGATTTTCACATGTTGTATGAGAACACATCCTAACCCTTTGCCTGAAGCATCACTGTAGATGACAAATCCCTCCGAGCTAGATGGTATTACTAGAACAGGTGCTGAAATGAATCTCCTCTTGAGTTCTTGAAAACTCTTCTCACATTTCTCGCTCCAACCGAACTTTGTATCTTTCCGAGTCAGCTAAGTTAATGGAGTAGCGATTTAAGAAAACCCTTCTATGAATCTCCGATAATAACCAGCTAAGCCGAGAAAGTTACGTACTTCGGTCACTGATTTAGGTTGCTCCCAGCTTTGAATAGCTTCAATCTTTGCCGGGTCAACAGATATTCCATGACTTGATACTACGTGCCCAAGGAATGCTACTTCCTCAAGCCAGAACTCATATTTCTTCAACTTGGCATAAAGCATGTTTTCACGAAGCTTTTGGAGTATCAACCTCAAGTGTTGCTCGTGATCTTCACGGTTTTTGGAATATATGAGGATGTCATCAATAAAGACGACCAAAAAATGATCCAAATATTCCTTGAATACTCGGTTCATCATATCCATGAAGGCAGCAGGAGCATTAGTCAATCCAAAAGACAAGACTAAGATTTCATAATGCCCGTACCGAGTTCTGAAGGCAGTCTTTGGAATATCCTCAGCTTTAACCTTCAGCTGATGATATCCAGAACGAAGATCGATCTTTGAAAAGAATTGTGCTCCTTGCAACTGGTCAAACAGGTCATCAATGCGAGGCAACGGGTACCTATTTTTGATGGTGACATGGTTCAATTCCCGGTAGTCAATACAAAGTCGCATACTCCCACCTTTCTTCTTCACGAATAGAACAGGAGTATCCCAAGGAAACGTACTAGGACAAATGAAACCAATGTTTAACAATTCCTGTAACTAGGTCTTTAACTCCTGAAGTTCAATAGGAGCCATTCGATATGGGGCTTTGGAAATGGGTTTTGTACCGGGTTCAAGGTCGATACAAAATTAAATTTCACGCTCTGGCGGTAGGCCAGGAAGTTCTTCAGGGAATACGTCAGGAAATTTATTAACAATAGAAATATCATTCAAAACTGACGTATTTTTGTTTAAATCCGTGACATGAGCTAAGAAAGCTTGACATCCGTTTTTCAATAAACGAATAGCTTTATGGCTTGAGACGACCGTGATTGATTTTAATGGTTTGGTCGCTTGAATTCGTATAATAGGTTGATTAAGAATATGAAAGCTAACAACCTTACGAAAACAATCAACTTTTGCGTGATGAATAGTTAACCAATCAATCCCTAGAATCACGTCAAATGCAAGTATTTTTAAAGAAATAAGATCGACAGGTAACGTGCGGTTACCGATTTGAATCAAACAAGACTTATAAACAGTGGATGTAATGAAGGTTTCTCCCAATGGAGTTTCAACAGATAAGTCAAAGTCTAATTTCTCTAGAGTCAAATTTAAACGTTGAGCGCAAGTAGGAGAAATAAAAGAATGGGTAGAACCGGTATCAAATAAGGTATATACTTCACTAGAGTTTATGATAAGCTTACCCGTGATAACCTCGTTCGGGTTCTTTGCTTTCTGGGTGGTCACAACAAATGCTCTCCCTTGCACCACCCGCTTTGACTTTTCTGGGACGGCCTTTGGTGCCTCAATCCTAGCTGAACTTGTCTTCGGTGAACGATAAAATCGGGCTAGGTGACCTTTTCTTCCACAATTATAACACGCTTTGGATGGCATTGCGCAGTTTGGACTGATATGTCCCTCTCTTCCGCATTTGAAGCATATGATAGGTGGTCGTTCTCCTTCCTTAACCACGGTTGCTAGTGTTGACGTCTTTCCATCATTGTTGAATCTCTTTTTCTTGAAATGTCCATTTTTATTGTCATGGCCATGATTACCACCGAAATGGTTACCATTTCTGGAATGTTGATTCCCTACACATTTGTTGTCACCGCTCCGATGACTGCTACCACTGGTATTTTCATGTTGTCGGCTGCTTTCTCGTGGTTACGTTAACTCGTTACCGCGCTCTAATAACTGAGCCCTATTTACAACATCTGAGTACAAACACAGTTTATGAGAAATAAGATATTGACGTATCTCCGGTTTCAAACCTCTTAAAAATATTCGCGTCATTCGCTCCTCATTATCGACCAAATGGGATACAAACCGGGATAACTCCGCAAATTTAGCCTCGTATTGCGACACGGTCATATTGTTTTGTTCCAACTTGATAAACTCCACCTCCTTCATGTGACGAATACTTTCGGGAAAGTACTTGTCGTTGAATAGCTCTTGGAACTTCTCCCAAGACATCTTGACTGCGTCAGGCTGGGTACGTTTCACAGATTCCCACCAGTAATCTGCCTCTTCACGCAACATGAAGGTGGCGAAGGGAACCTTTTGCTCCTTGGAACATCCCAAGACATCAAATATCTTGGTGATCTGCTTTATCCATGCTTCCGCCTTAAGTGGTTTTGGCTCCCCAATAAACTCCGGTGGTCCCAGCTCCTTGAACTGTTTAGCGGTGACCGTTTGAGAGTTTTCAGTGTTTCCACCTACATTTTGGACAGGAGCCGCTCTCGCCTGATGTTGCATGAATTTCATGAAGCCTCAGAACATTCCATCGTTCATCATTTGGTTAGTGTTGTTATTTGCATGAGGATTGTCGCCTTCCTAATGCACATTGTCCTGGTTATTGATCTGTGGAGACTCAACGGTCTCCTGTGCTCCATTGATGTTCTCAACATTCTCGGATGCAATTTTTAAATACTGCCACAAAATAAGGGTTAATTGACATGAAACATATTATCCCTACATTCTGGCTGACCAGTTAAATACCAAATAAACTTAGGTAGGTCATACTAGCGAAGGAATTTCATGTCTCTCCCCTCCTAGTTCTAGTCTCACATTTTAGCCAGGGATCATATCCCTAAGCTTTGATACCAACTGTGACGCCCCCAAAACAGGTATACATCACCTATTCTGAGTCGTCAAATACATGGTACAGAATACAAATACAACTTGATT
This sequence comes from Panax notoginseng, assembly GCA_016801055.1. Taxonomy (NCBI): domain Eukaryota; kingdom Viridiplantae; phylum Streptophyta; class Magnoliopsida; order Apiales; family Araliaceae; genus Panax; species Panax notoginseng. The sequence continues at coordinate 12,042,175 of CM029015.1, forward strand.
ATACAACTGTTTTGTAAAGTACAACAAAACATAAGCTGTGAGTTTTAATACAAATATTGTCGTCTCAACAATATACAAACTCAAATTCAATATTATTACATTTATTTTTCCACTATTTCACTGAATAGTGAGGACTACTAATGCTATCATCTGGTCCTTCACTCCGTTCCCCGACTAGTCCCTGCTACGTTCTCATTTCCTGAAGAGAACAATGAAAGTAAAAGGATGAACTCAACTAGCCCAGTAGAAAATATTATGACTAAGATAATGCAGAATATATTATCATTAGCCTTCAACAGTGGTTAACTGATAAAATATAACTAACATCAAGTTTAACTGCAGCGGAACAAGCAATCCATTAAAAGAGTCAAGTAGAGAATAAAATCTACTATCTTTTAGGATTTAGAAGGTTGCACTACGGCCAAGGATATTCTTTAGTATCACGACCACATTTATCCATGCACTACGGGCTAAGAATATTTGTGTATTCAATAATGGTCATGATCATGCCAACAACTGCCCATCAATGCACTACAGGCCAATGAGGACTTTTACCACATCATTTGTAACATTACGGTCATGATTACACCGAAAAATCCCTAGTCATAATCATACAAAGTCCATCTACGCACTACAGGCCACATATGACTTTCAACAAAATATAAACATGAAGATGATGACAATGATATAAGAATTCAATAAAACAAGTTCAAGAATTATTTTATCCAGGAATCAATAACGACCAAATTGTCAACATGATACTACTTTTTAGAGTAAAATTCAAGAATACTCAGAAGAATGTTTCAACGAAAAGATACTGGATGAAGCGCAAATATCAAGGATATTCTACTAATTTCATAGAGTATAGAAGTCAAAATTTTAACCAACTGAGTATAATAAGGAACGGAATAACAAAAGAAATCACCAGGCATGCGATAGACCGCACAGGCAGGTTATTCCAACAGAATAATAAATAACGGAATTAGGTCCGGCGTAAAACGCACAGACAGGATATTCCAACAGAATAATAAAGACAGAACCTGGTCCGGTGTAGAACGCACAGACAGGATGTTCCAACAGAATAATAAAGACGGAACCAGGTCCGGCGTAGAACGCACAGACAAGATGTTCTAACATAATAATAAAGACGGAACCTGGTCCGGCGTAGAATGCACGGACAGGATGTTCCAACAGAATAATAAAGACGGAACCAGGTCCGGCGTAGAACGCACAGACAGGATATTCCAACAGAATAATAAAGAATGGAACAACAGAAGAATTTCACCAAGTATAGGGTAGCCCGCGTATACAGGTTATTCAAACAGAATAATAAAGAATGGAATAACAGAAGTTCTCTTCATAGATAAGAAAGAAATAATACTCCCTACCTTGAAAAAAACTGGATACTGGAATAGTGAGGTAATAGATTTCTCTTCTTCTTTCTCTCTATAATTTCTCTCTATAATAATCGCTCTAAAGCTTTTGTGAATTGGTGAGAAATGAAGGAAGAATGAGCTTCTATTTATAGAAAAATATAGTTTCGATAATTGCACGTTTTAGGGCTCAAAAATTACAGTACAATACCTCCAACTTTTCTTTCATTTTTAATTTAGTCATGCAAGTATTATCAATCTTGCACCAACTCCTCTAATAGTAAATAATATGAATCAATAGTTCAATCATGTGAATCAATAGTATAATCATGTTAAAAATACGAATTACAGTATAGTACCTCCATTTTTAACTTAGTCATGCAAGTATTATCAGTCTTGCACCAACTCCCCTAATAGTACAAGAATGTGATTCAATAGTACACACATGTAAACAAATAGTTATATAAGCATGTGAATTAGTAGCAATTAATTGCTCATTAATCCGATAAATTACCCGATTTATCAATATAACCCCTAGACATCAATTATCATCGGAATAAATGTCGATTTTCACTAACACAAACAATTCCAACATAATGAAACAATTTTTATCAAAAATATAAATTTTGAAATTTTGAAATTTTGAAATTTGACTTTTCCCGAAAAAGTCAACTGTTGACTTTTTGACCAAATAGTGAATCCCGGAAAATTTTGTGTTTATAGACTATTTTTACTAATTTCATCGTTCCGGACTCAAATATCACGTCTGCTTCTCCAAATTCAACTCCGAACAACATTCATCATTAATATTATAACTCATAATATTTATCAACCAGGTCGTTCCCAGGAAAGAGTGGGCTTTTCAATAAGAATTTCTCCCTATTGGCGCGCAATTAGGTGACCAAACATCTCCTTGACAGAACTTCTAGACATTGTAAATATTGCAATTTATAATATGAATAACTTTGTCGTCTCAAGTATTGATTTAATAAAAAATATTTTATGCAGATGATAATGTGACAATAATTGAATCAATAATATGATAGATATGATGCAGCAATTACTGTAGAAATAATTGTGACGCCCCCAAAATAGGTATACAACACCCATTCCGAGTCGCCAAATACATGGTACAAAAAGTAAACTACAACTTCAATAATACAATTGTCGTGCAAAATACGACAACACATACTGTGAGTTTAAATACAAATATTGTCTTCTAGACAATATCCACACTCAAATAAGTCCTCATTATAATTATTCAAACACTATTTTACAGAAATAGTGAGGACTGCTAAAACATCTTTCTAGAACTATCACTCCATACCCCGACTAGATCCTGCTATGTTCTCACCTCCTGAGAAGAAAAATGGAACAAAAAGGAAAAGGGTGAGCTCAACTAGCCCAGTAAAGAATATTATGACTAAGATAATATACAACAAATTATCGTTAGTCTTCAACAGGGAAAAATCTGATAGAATATAATCGACAGCAAGTTTTAGATCAACAACTGCAGCAGAAATAGCAAACCATTATAAGAGTCAAGTAGAGAAAGAATTCTACTATCTTCTAAGATTTAAAAGTCCATCGTCAATATTTTATCCCTGTAACATCAATTAATAATCATCTTTATCCAAATATTCATCTTTGCACTACAGGCCAAAGATATTCATTTGCATCACCTGTCAGTCATGTTCATCTCAACACCTGTTCATCTTTGCACTACAGGCCAAAGATATTCATCAAGTAATCATACATCTTTGCACTACAGGCCAAAGATATTCAGTAATATCATCATTTAGGACTGAGGATGATGAAAAATATCTTAAAGAGAACGAATCCAGTGAGACAGAAGGACAAACATTAAGGATTCGTATAACAGTTTATCCAAGATCAATAATACTTCATAATAATCAATTGTGAAGCAGAATTCAAAAATAAAGATCAAAACATGGATACAATCAAAGATAGTAACCATAATAGACATCTTGGACAAAAAGAGAAAATTTTATTTTTCGGTGAAAAGTGCCGTATTCGTGAATAGTGTTGTATACGTGAATAGTAACGTACACGTGAATAGTAACTTCGACACAAAAAGTTCCAAATTTGATAAAAACTCATGTTAATATTTCAGCATAATGATATTGAAGAAAATAATATCATTTAAGAAGAAAATAATATCCCTTACCTCAAAATATCAGTACTTCTAGTCGGAATACATGTATAAGGCTGAAAGAAACTTGTACTGATGAATAGAAACTCTCAAAGTATCTAAATACTCACAAAATACACTCAATAATCTAGAGAGAGAAAGAGAGAAAACTTATTTCTGGTGTGATTTTCAATTCTAACTTAGCCCTCTATTTATAGGAAAATTTTAGTAGGCTTGACCTGCAACCTGATGGCTTTACCTACTACTATTCCCACTCACCACATTTGAAATATAATTCAACACATTTCTTCACCAACCACAAGTGGGGCCCACCAATTCTAAAATTTTCCATCATAATGATAAACTCCGAAAATTCAACAATTTCTGAACCAGTCATCTGGTAAAATTCATAATAAATCATACGTTCATTTTTAACGGTTCAAAATTTGTGGACATATACTCAACTTATATATGTATAATATATCCAAAAATTACCACGATCCAACGGTCGGATTAAAAATTATAACCCCCGCAAAATATCTCAAAAACCCTAATTTTTAATACCTCCATTCCGACAAAAATACTGATAAAAACCTCAACATTAACTCCTTCATTTTTAACCACAAAAATATATCTCTCATTTATATCCACATAAAATAAATATTTCCTTATCATATAAATCAATAATTAATTATTCACAAATTATATTACAGAATCACATTTATGACAACCAGGCCGTTCCCAGAAAAGAGGGGGCTTTCCAATAAGGATTTCTCCTTACTGGCGCGCAATTAGATGACCAAACCTCTCCTTAGACAGAACTTTCTAGACATTGCCAATAATGTTATCTAATAATATTATTCAAATAATATGAATTATTGATCTGATAATAGAAAATACTGTGCAGCAGCAATTATTGAAACAACAATAATATAAAATATCAACGCAGCAATTATTGAATCAATAAAATAAAATATTAAACAATAACTACTGTAACAATTATTGAGTAGTGTCTTCCTTCATAAGAATCAATAATTGGTGCAATACCGTGTGCTACTGTATTTTAACCACCGGGTATTCCAACAGTATTAACGGTAACAACTACGCCGTTATTTATAAACAACTTATACTTGTCGTTTTCTTCATCCAATCGCTTTCCGTTATGGAGCCCACACAAGGTTGCGCCGTCGTACGAATATTCCCCGACAGCAAGAATATTCCACGACCAAACGAATATTCCCCGACAAAATGAATATTTTATAACCACTTGCTTATTTTGCAAAATTTGCACATTTCACCCATAACCAAAGTATTATATCAAATTAACTCCTTATTATTCACAATAATATTTAGAGAAAATTTGATTTTATTCATTAATAAGTTGGGGTCTTACAATAATTGAGTATAACTGTGTGACTTCTCACGTAAGCATCAATAATCAATACCGTGTGCTACTATGCAACCACGCGTATTACTATACTTTTAACACCGGGTGTTTCAACAGTTAACGGTAAAACTTCCGCCGTTATTTTCATAAAGTATTTTTATCGTTTTCTCAATTCGACAATAATTCCATTGTGGGGGTCCACCAATGATTGTGTCGTTGTACGAATATTTCCTGTTAAAACGAATATTCCCCGACCAATCGAATATTATATAACAACTTGCGTACTTTGCAAAATTTATAAATATTACCCATAACTATAACATTATATCAAATCTACACCATAATATTCAAAAATATATTTCGAGAAAATTTAATCTTTATTCAAAAAGTTGGGGTCTTACAGAGGTTGTATGTCATTAGACATCCTGTATGATAGTGGCAAAACACCCTTCTAACGTTGGGTTCGCCTCACCCTATATGATTTACCAAATATAACTACTAAATGAACTTTTCTATACTGCTTCGGGAGAACCTCCGCAGCTAGAGACCGCCGTTCAATTTTTCTGTTACCCTCGCTCGACCCAGCTACACTCTTATTACCTGAAAGGAAGTGTGAAGCAAAAGGGTGAGCACAAGTAGCTCAGTAAAGAATATCATGACTAAAGATAATTAAATTATCAATAGCCTTCATCAATAATAAATCAGAGATTTAGAATATTTGGTAGATGATAAAATTTTCAACCATAGTTGCAACGGAACGAGCAATCCATTAGAAGAGTCAAATAGACCATAAAGTCTATTATCTTCTCTATGTTAAAAATCCACCAACAATATTTTATCCCTGTAACATCAATCAACAGTTCTGGTCCACAATCATATGAATAACTCATAATCATAATTGTGATTCTAAATTTCTCTTCGCATCCAGGACGAAGAATATTTTCATCACCTGTCTTTACCTGAAACATCAAAGATCATTGTTATACCAAATCACAGTTCCTGTTCATAATCGTACTAATAAATTCATCTTTGCACTACGGACCAAAGATATTCATCAACAAACCATCTTTGCACTACATGCCAAAGATATTCAACAACAGTTCATCTTTGCACTACAGGCCAAAGATATTCAACAACAGACCATCTTTGCACTACAAGCCAAAGATATTCAACAATAGTTCATATTTGCACTACAGGCCAAAGATATTCAACAACAGTTCATCTTTGCACTACAGGCCAAACATATTCATCAATAATTCATCTTTGCACTACAGGCCAAAAATATTAATATCTCAAAGAAATATATAATCATTTTAGAATTTATATAAACAATAATTATAACCATATTGATCATTTCACCTTTGCACGTAAGCTAAAGATATTCAATTATAAATTCAATGGTCATGATCATACCAGTCAATAATTCAACTTTGCACTACTGGCCAAAGGGAACCCATAGTCATGATCATACCAAAAATCTACCCATCTTTACACTTAAGTCAAAGAGAAATTCTTTCACCAGGATTATAAAAATGTCATATATAATAGTAAAATCAATATAATCAAAACATCTAGATTTAATCTTAAGAGTAATATTCATAAATCAACTATAATTTGGTTAGAAAAAGAAACCAATTTTGTCGTGAATAGTAACTCGTGAATGTAACTCATGAATAGTAACTCGTGAATAGTAACTCGTGAATAGTAATTCCGACACAAAAAGGTAAAAATTCTATAATAAAATACATACCAATATTTCGGTATAATGATATTGAAAAAATAATATTTCTTAAGCTTATAAACAATTTATTTTAATTGTTTACAATTTACTAAATAATGCATTTAATCATCCTAAAATGCCAAACTCGTAAGATTTTATCACCAATAACCAAAAACCCTCGTCAAAAATCTGCATATACCTCATATAGGATTTTCAAGTCATAAAATCATATTTTTCAATTTTCTTACTTCACATAACATATTTAATTTATTTACTCATAACTAGTCTATTTTCATTAAAAATAGCAAATCAATTCCAAAAATATTTCTTTTCTGGAATTTAGCAGAATATAGTCCCATATTGAACATATATTTTTCTCAGAATTTTTAAAACTCATTTACTATTTTTTATATGGCCAAAACCGCCGAATATTTAAACATTTATCATAAATTATACTTTTATCCAAAAATTCTAAAATTCATAGAGTATACTGATATTATATAGATGTACTCCCAATAAAAATTTTATCAATTTTAGAGTTAACCACAAGGAGTTATAAGCGGTTACTTTTAAAATAGTCTTTTCTCCTAAAATTCATAACTCTTAATCTATACATCCAAAAATCACTATTTTTGGATACAATCAAGAAAACTCATCAAAATATCATTTCAAATTTTTCCAGAATTTTCTGAAGGTCAGAAAAATTACGAAACTGAAAAACATAACAACCCTTAAAATTCCTTACCTCAAAAGAGCAGTACTTCTGATCGGTATAAGACTGAAAGAAATTTGCACTGAATAACAACTCTCAAAGTATCTAAATACTCACTAGAATATGTTTGACAATATAGAAAGAAAGAAAACTTGTTTCTGGTGTGATTTTCAATTCTAACTTAAACTTCTATTTATAGAAAAATGCTAGAACGCCAAAGGAGACTAAATAATAAAATAATATTTTTATTATTAATTTTCTCCTACGCCAGCCACCATCAAAATACCAGCCATCTCCTTTGAAAATAATTGGGCAGCCCACATGTTTAATCAACACCAACCAAAGTGGGTCCCACCCAAAAATTAATAAAAATTATTTTATTTTTCGAAACTTCAATAATTCATAGAAAATAGACCGTCTATCAAAAAAATATGAATTTTATGTCCATTCTGTCTGAAATCAAATTCTCTACAATTTCGCAGAAGAAAGTTTTTCTAAATTCCAGACCAAAAATATCCGAAATCCAACGGATGATTTTAAACATCGTTTCAACACCTTTTAAAATTCATAACAAATCATTCGTTCATTTTTAACGGTTCAAAATTTGTGAACATATACTCGACTTATATATGTATAACATATCCAAAAATTACAACGATCCAACGGTCAGATCAAAATTATAACTCACGCAATAGAGCTTTAAGAACACCGATTTGATCTTTTAATACCTCAAATCTGACAAAATACTGATAAAACACTTCAACATTAATTCCTTCATTTATAACCACATAAATAAATCCATCATTTATATCCACATCAAATAAATATTTACTTATCATATAAATCAATAATTAATTATTCACAAATAATATTACAGAAACACAATAATGACAACCAGGCCGTTCCCAGGAAAGAGGGGGCTTTTTGATAAGAATTTCTCCTTACTGGCGCACAATTAGGTGACCAAACCTCTCCTTGACAGAACTTTCTAGACATTACCAATAATGCTATCTAATAATATTATTCAAATAATATAAATTATTGAGCTGATAATGGGAAATACTGTGCAGTGATAATTATTGAGCAACAATAATATAAAATATCAACGCAGCAATTATTGAATCAATAAAATAAAATATTAAACAGTAATTACTATAACAATTATTGAGTAGTGCCTTCTTACGTAAGAATCAATAATTTCAAAATATTGTGCAATACCGTGTGCTACTGTGTAATAACGCGTATTACTGTATTTTAACCACCAGGTATTCCAACAGTGTTAACGGTAACAACTACGCCGTTAATTATAAAAACTCAATTTTTATCGTTATCTTTATCCGACCTTTTTCCATTATGGGGCCCACAAATAGCTGCGCCGTCGTACGAATATTCCCCGACAGAAAGAATATTCCACGACCAACAAATATTCCCCGACAACAATGATTATTTTATAACCACTTGCTTATTTTGAAAAAATTTCACATTTCACCCATAACTTTAACTTTTTATCAATTTAACCATTTACTGAATTTTAATTATAAGAAAAATTGAATACTTTTATTTCATAAAATTCGGGGTCTTACATACGCAACCTTTACTATAATTCTTTACATTATATATAATACATATCATTGTCTATATATTGTCTAATTATTACAAAAGATACCATTAAACATGTTCTGTTTGCTTTCCTTTATACTTGTTCTTGTCTAAACCTTCAGGTTGATCATGCCTAGCTGAAAATATTTAATTTAAAGCAAGAATGAGCATTTGGGTGTCCAGCAAGTAATAATAATTATAAATATAATTAGCTGAAAGAAATATATAAATGTTTTCTTTGTACATCACTTTTACAACGAATTTATAGTTGTGAAACAAACTGAACCGATAATAATAACATAACAATTCTATCTCAAATTTTTGAAACTACGTATAGACTATATATATAGGGTAGTCAACATACTATGAACATTATTTTAATTTTTGATAAGGTTTAGCAGAACTTCATCTGTAAACCGTCATAGCTTACGAGCACGAGGGTGTACATCCCATGGACCCTTTATTGATCAATACTACATTACAAGAACAATAGGATCGTTCACTCTGTCCGCCTTGGGCGCATAAAAGTTTTCCCGTGATCGGGATGTTCATACTTAGACTGGAATCCGAACCAAAACAATATGATTGGATACAAAAAGGTTTTTATCATATTCAACGACATTTCGAAATTTGTGTCTAGCTGATCAAATAGCTTAGACGGCTTATATATATATATATATATATATATATATATCAACATGTGATTAAATACAATGATTATCCAAGTGGGGACACTTGTGTAACCATGTTTAGAAATTAACGAACATAATAGATAATTGAATTACCATATACTAACATGTTGATAAACAATGATCGGATATAGAATATATCATAGTAGGGTTAATAATATAGCATAATAATAATATAATTCTGAAACGTCTTACTCATGTCCATTGCATAAAAGAAATGCAAAGGTAAGATACTTGCCTGATGCACTGCTTACAGTTCGTAACTTAGTTCTATCTTTATATAACACCTATCAGCAATAAGATCATTTGATCGATTAGAATAACATACTATAACACATAGCACTGCTTATTGCAGTCAGCACATAACCTAATCACATTGTCACATATGTTCCACAACCATTGAATCACAAATAAACACATATTTAATCAAATTATCTAAGTCCAGATCAATTTCTGAAACATGTCGGTGTACCGACGGCTTTATCGGGTAATTATCTAGTCTAATACTCTATCCTGTAGTTCAATATTTGTAAGTATCAGTCATATTATTTTTAAATGACTTATAATAATTTTAAAATATTTATTATAATTTATTATGAATTTTCAAACACCGGAATTATTATTAAATGATTTAAATATTAAATAGTTCTATTATCATTAATATTTAATTAATATTAAACTATTAATGAAACTATTGCCAAAATATTAAAATTATTTATAATAACTCAAAATACTTTTAAAGTTTTAATATTACCATTAAATGATTTTTAAAAGAATTAAAATCATTTTTAAATAATTATCATTAATATTAAAGTATTAATGTATTACTTATCAAAATATTAAAAGTCTTTAATTATAACTTAAAATATTTTTAATTCATTTATTTCCTTTTTAAATGATTTTTAAATAAGTAAAACCATTTTTAAACTATTTATTTAATATAATTATTAAATAAATCAAATATCATTTCTTATTAAATTAATATCATTAATATTGAATTATTAATGAAATTATCCTTTAAATATTAAAAGTTATCTTTTATAACTTAAAATATCTTTAAACAATTTATTATCATTTAAAATAATTTTTATAATATTAAAATTATTTTTAAACTAATTTATATAATATAATTATTAAATAGTTCTAATATCATTAATTGTAAATAATTAATAAAATTTACCTTTAAATATTAAAAGTTCTATTTTATAACTTAAAATATTTTTAAACTATTTATTTTTATTTAAAATAATTTTTCTAATATTAAAATCATTTTTAAACAAATTTATTTAATATAATTATTAAATAAATCTAATATCATTAATATTAAAATATTAATATTTTTCATGACAAAATATCAAAAGTTATATTTTATAACTTAAAATATTTTTATAACCTTTATATAATTATTATATAATTTTTAAATCATTAATTCTATTTTTCATCATTTATTTAATACATTTATTAAATAACTTTAATTATCATTAATGTTAATTAATTAATGAAATTCATCAAAAAATATTAAAATTTATCAAAAATAACTTAATTTATTTTCTTATACCATAATATAATTTTAAATGATTTTTCATGTATTAAAATTATTTTTAAATAATTTATTTAATATTATAATTAAATAAATTAAATAATTTTTAATAATTTATTTTGTATTTTTCATAATTAAAAACTAATTAATACTAATTATTAAATAAAAATATAATTTTTATATATAATCTGTCGCTAAGGACCACCTATAGCGACAGAACCGTCGCTATAGGTGTTCTTCGTGTTCTTGAGTTTAACCCAGAAATTCATGTGCAGTAACGAGTGTATTATTTTGACCGGCTCCAGATCTTTGGTTATCACGATTCTGGGCTTGCTAGTGTGTGGGTATTGTAGTATAACTATAAGTCTACCATTAACAATCGATATCATGGCCAGATAGAACACAACAAATCAGAGAGTTATAAGCCCTCAAATCTCTTGTCAGAGTTGTTCTTCATTTCTGGGATTTCCAGAAATGAAGAACAGTTCACACTGCCTCCTTACGATCTTTATAACTTGCAACACATGAACTGGTTTCGTGATATTAGGCTTTCAGATTGTAGATAACATAACACATTATAGATCCATTACAAAATGTCACCATAACAACAACAAAGTAAGCCGATCTGGATCGGTCAAACCTTGTCAGAAGTCACGCTCTTAACTTTTCTGGGTTACCTAGAAAATGCAAGTCGTGAACATTCTGCTTGGTTTGACCATCCATTAAATCAAATATTTTTGACATATAAGCTATATAAAAGCATTAAACTATAGTAAAGATACCATACTAGAACATGAATACATAAAAAAATACAAACCATTAATAACTTGCAAGATCTGTGCCCCTAAACCTCCTGTCAGAGTCTCCTGGGCACGATCTGGGTTTTTCCAGAAATTGAAAGTCATGCTCGGTCAACTATGTTTGACCAGCCATAACTTTTAATCTGAACATGATATGGTTTTGATTCGAGTTCCAGAGGAAAGAGCTCATAACATAATTTAAGATCAAACACTTAAACAACAACAAAAATAAACAGATAGAGATATAAGGCCACTGACATTTGTTGTCAAAGTACAAAATAACTTTTTTCCAGATTTTATAAAACTTCAAATCCGAGCCTCTAGATGTTATGGATCTAACATCTAGCAATCCAGATCACTTATAGACACTACATAGAACATATTACAACACTTACTCACAACTTCTAACAGCAGATTAAAGGTCAAATTTTTATTAGGGTTCTATACCTTTAAATGAGCAATTCTTGATTCTGACTTCTTGATTTGTTAATGATAAACGTGGGGCTATGTTTTGGGACTGGTATGCTAGTATTTTTCGTTGGTTTGGAGAGAGAGAGGTCTTGGATGTGTATTGTGAATAAATGAGGCAAAAATGAGACTTTTCTCTTTCTTGGACTATATATATAAGCTAATATAATGTATATGGCTGAGTTGCTGTCAATATATGGCTGATTGCTGGCATATAGAGCATAAGAAAGTCTTAGGATAGTTTACCAACTCCCATTTTGGCTAGATTTTCAAGTTACCTCAAATAATGTAAGAGGGGTACTAATGTCATTTGGCTTATATATTTAAGGGCAATCTTGTAACATGGCAAACCCTTAGGGTTTAACCCTTAGGGTTTAGCACAAAAATTGCAAAACTCCAATTAGGGTTTGCAAAAATAAAATAAAATAAAATTTTAGTTTCTAAAAAAAATTACAAATTATGGTTTCTTAATCACCTTAGCTTTTTAATTACTTATCACCTTACTAAATAGGTTTAAGATACACTAATTAGCATTAAACTTTCCAATCAACAATTAGGGTTTATAATTTAAATAAATTAGGGTCTATAAAATTAATATTAGGATTTCTAGAAATTAATATTTCTAAATATTAATTAGGGTTTACCTAATTAATCATAAAATTATATAATACTTAACCTTAATCGTAATCACACGGTTACATAGCAGTCTCGAACTCAAATTGAGTTTTGTTTAGGGTTTCCAAAATATTAATTAGGGTTATAAATTTGTAATAGGGTGTTTAATTAATTAGGTTTCCTAAATAATAATTAGGGTTTCAAAAATTAGGGTCTCCCTAATTAGGGTTAATATCTATAATGTGAGACCCCAGATTTTATGAATAAATATTTAATTTTCTCGAATTATATTTTTGAATATTATGGTGTTGATTTAATATAATGTTATAGTTGTGGGTAATATTTATACATTTTTGCAAAGTACGCAAGTTGTTATTAAATATTCGTTTGGTCGGGGAATATTCTTTTGTTATTCCATTCTTTATTATACTTAGTTGGTTAAAACTTTGACTTCTATACTCCATGAAATTAGTGGAATTTCCTTGATATTTGCGTTTCATCTAGTATCTTTTCATGGAAATATTCTTCTGATCATTCTTGAAGTTTACTCTACAAAACAATATCCTGTTGACAATTTGGACGTTATTAGTTCTTGGATAAATTAATTCTTGAACTTGTTTTATTGAATTCTTATATCATTGTCATCATCTTCATGTTTATATTTTGTTGAAAGTCATCTGTGGCCTGTAGTGCATAGATGGACTTGGTATGATTATGACCAAGGATTATTCGGTGTAATCATGACCGTAATGTTAAAAATGATGTGGTAAAAGTCTCATTTGCCCGTAGTGCATTGATGGACAGTTGTTGGCATGATCATGACCATTAATGAATACACAAATATTCTTGGCCGTAGTGCCTGAATAATTGTGGTCGTGATACTAAAGAATATCCTTGGCCGTGGTGCAGGGGTGATTCGATGATGTGGAATATTTATTAAGCTGAGTCTCAGCTATAATAATGATGAAAAATATTTTAAATCATAAAACATAGTAGATTTTATTTTCTACTTGACTCTTTTAATGGATTGCTTATTCCGCTGCAGTTAAACTTGATGTTTATTATATTTTATCAGTTTAATATTGTTGAAGGCTAATGATAATTTATTCTGCATTATCTTAGTCATAATATTTCTTACTAGGCTAGTTGAGCTCACCCTTTCTTTCACTGTTCTCTTCAGGAAATGAGAATATAGCTGGGACGAGTCGGGGAACCGAGTGATGGACCAGATGATAGTATTAGTAGTCCTCACTATTCTGTTAAACAGTGTGACAATAATTGTAATGAGGACTCCTTTTGAGTTTGTATAATCTCTAGTAGACAATATTTGTATTCAAACTCACAGTTTATGTTTTGTCGTATTGTACACGACAGTTGTATTATTAAGTTATATTTAGATTTATGTACCATGTATCTGGCGACCCAAGATAGGTGATGTATACCTAATTTTGGGGGCGTCACAGTTGGTATCAAAGCTTAGGGATATGATCCCTGGCTAGGATGTGAGAATAGTACTAGGAGGGGAGAGACGGGGAATTCCTTCGCTAGTATGACCTACCTAAGTTTATGTGCTATTTTATTGGTTTGTCAGAATATAGGGATAATGTGTTACATGTCAATTAACCTTTGTTTTGTGACAGTATTTGAAAATGGCAGCTGAAAATGTCAACAATGGAGTGAATGAGACCGTGGTACCTCTAATCACCAACCAGGATAATATAATATCAGGCGAAGAGGAAATTAGAGATATCTACGTGGTAAGTGAAGAACTAATAGTTGCACCCGAGTTAGTGACAGAGGTAGCAACTGAGAATGAGGAAGAAGAGGAACCTGAGGAGAATTTATTAGAGGTATTATATGATCAAAATGTAGAATTACAAAATCATGTTCATGAGTTAGAAGAGCAGGCGGAAGAACAACAGGCGGTCGTGGAGCAAAGATATGTAACGATTCAAAATTGTGTTACCCGATATGTGATGCTCGAACAAAATCACGCTTTGGCACAGTGTAAGATATTAAAGTTGGAATCTGAGAATTCAAATATCAAGGATCAGCCGAAAGAAGAAACAACTGAACGAGTGAGAATGAAGGATGTGTGGGTAAAAGCCGCACGACGTGTTGATATTGTGGAAAGAGATGTCCGATCTATAAAGAGAAGATTTAATGATGACGGGAAGACGTCGGCAGCAGCACCAGCACCAGCAACAAATTCTAGGGGAGGAGAACGACCACCAGTTAGATGCTATAGATGCGGAGAGGAGAGACATATAAGGCCAAACTGTTCAAAGCCTTCCAAGGTATGTTTTAGTTGTGGAAAAGACGGTCACATAGCTCGATTTTGTCCTGTAGCGAAATTAAGTCCAGCTGGGACGGTGGCACCAAAGGTGGATACGGACAAAACAAAGTCGGTGGTTTTAGGAAGAGCGTTTTTTGACTTCTCATGGAGAGAGTAACCCGAACGAAGTTAGCACGGGTTAGTTAATTATAAATTCTTGCGAAGTCTATACCTTATTCGATACCGGTTCTACCTATTCTTTTATCTCTCTTGCTTGCGTTCAAAGTTTAAATTTAACCCCAGAGAAGTTAGACTTTGACTTATTGGTTGAAACTTCGTTAGTATAAGCCTTCGTTACCTCCACTGTTTATAAATCTTATTCAAATCAACAATTTCACGTTAACTGTCGATCTTATCTCTTTGAAAATACTTGCCTTTGATGTGATTTTTTTTGAAACGATTGGTTAACTACTCATCATGCCTCTCCTAAGGTTGTTAGCTTTCATACTCATAACCAACCTGTTATGCTAATTCAAAGTAACCAAACCACTAAAGTCAATCATTGTCATATCAAGCCATAAATATAGAGCCCCGATACTTTCGTTGTTGACCTCCTTGTGTGGAATGCACCGAAGCCAGACTTTCTGTAGGCGACGTTGTGAATGACGATGGCAAGTTGATAGGTATCAATGTGACGTGTTATCCAAGTATTGGATGAGAGTCACAGTTTTGAATGATATTGTTAATAAATTTCCTTACGTATTCTTGAAGACTTCTTAGCCTACCCCTAGAGCGTGAAATTGAATTTTATATTGACCCCAGTACAAAACCCATTTCTAAAACCCTCAAATATTTCTTCAACTAAAACGAACTTATAAACGTGCCAAAAACATTGGCTCGAGCTGTTGAAGATTACGATCGTACCATGTAATATTATCGTGGGAAAGCGAACGTGGTAGCTGACGTGTTGAGTAGAAGATCGTATGCGTTTACAAGTGCAAATATACGAACCCACGTGAAGATAATGAATATACGAGTAGAATCGACTTTAATCGATAAAGTTAAAGACGCTCAAGCTACATACCCGAATCTGATGAATGTGAAGAAGAAGGTTCAAGAGGGCGTTATTCTAGAAGCAGGAATCGACGAAGAGAGAAAATCTAAACCCTCGATTTTATTGGCCCATTTGAAATCCTTGATCAAGTAGGAATTGTGGCTTATAGACTCGTTTTACAGCCAAGTATGTTGCGTGTTCAGAACGTTTTCGTATCGATGTTACGTAAATATGTGGACGACTCGAACCACATTATTAGTTTAGAACCGGACAAGATAGCAGAAGATTTAATGTATGAGGAGATACGTGTTAAAATCTTAGATAAGAAGGATCATATTCGACGTTCAAAGGTTATACTTCAAGAGTTAGAATTTAAAGTGAAGTCAAGGTATCCTCACATGTTCGGCATATCAGGTACGTACGTAAATTTCAAGGGCGAAATTTCATAAGGAGGGGAGATTGTGAGACCCCAGATTTTATGAATAAATATTTAATTTTCTCGAATTATATTTTTGAATATTATGGTGTTGATTTGATATAATGTTATAGTTGTGGGTAATATTTATACATTTTTGTAAAGTACGCAAGTTGTTATAAGATATTCGTTTGGTCGGGGAATATTCTTTTTGTCGGAGAATATTCGTACGACGGCACAATCATTGGTGGACCCCACAAAGGAATTATTGTCGGATTGAGAAAACGACAAAAATACTTTATGAAAATAACGGCAGAGGTGTTACCGTTAAAACTGTTGAACTACCCGGTAGTAAAAGTACAGTGATACGCGTGGTTGCATAGTAGCACACGGTATTGATTATTGATGCTTACATGAGAAGTCACTCAGCTATACTCAATTATTGCTACAGTAATTGCTGCATCATATCTCTTATATTATTGATTCAATTATTGTCACAATATCATTTGTATAATATGTTATATTATTAAATCAATAATTAAGACGACAAAGTTATTCATATTATTATTTACAATATTGTTCAATCGGGTATTCAGGACACTTTTCGTGTCGGAGTTACTATTCACGAGTTACTATTCACGAGTTACTATTTACCGGTTACTATTCACGAGTTACTATTCACCCAGTTACTATTCACCCGGTTACTATTCACTCTAGTAATTACCTTCGTCAATAGTAATTACCTTCGTCAATAGTATTTACCTTCGTCAATAGTAATTACCTTCAATATTACCAAGAGTTATTCGTCCCTTCAGTTTTTCAAGAGTTATTTGCCCCTTCGGTGTTTCAAGAGTTAAATGCCCCTTCGTAAATAGTAGTTGTCTCTTCAATATTATCAAGAGTCATTTTGACCATTCGTTAAGACCAAGAGCCACTCTCAGTTTTTCTATAAATAGAAGCTCATTCCTTCATTATTTCTTACTAATTCACTGAAACTCTAGAGAGAGAAACTATAGAGAGAAAGAAGAAAAGTATTATGCTACTTCATTTTTCCAATATCCAGTTTCTTCTAAGGTAGGGAATATTATTTGTTGTACCCGTAAGGGTTATTAATTCTTTTGTATTCATGAAGAGAACTTCTGTTATTCCATTCTTTACTATTCTGTTGGAATAACCAGTATACGCGGACTACCCTATACTTTGTGACATTCTTCTATTATTCCATCTTTATTATTATTCTATTGGAATAACCTGTATACGCGGTTTATCCTATACTTGGTGACATTCTTCTATTATTCCGTTGGAATATCCTGTCTGTGTGTTTTACACCGGACCTGGTTCCGTCTTTATTATTATTCTGTTGGAATATCCTATCTGTGTGTTTTACACCGGATCGGGTTCCGTCTTTATTATTCTTTTGGAATATCCTATCTGTGTGTTTTACACCGGATCTGGTTCCGTCTTTATTATTCTTTTGGAACATCCTGTCGGTGTGAATTTCACCTGACCTGGTTCCGTTATTTATTATTCTGTTGGAATAACCTGCATGTGCGGTCTATCGCATTCATGGTGATTTCTTTTGTTATTCCATTCTTTATTATACTCAGTTGGTTAAAACTTTGACTTCTATACTCCATGAAATTAGTGAAATTTCCTTGATATTTGCGCTTCATCTAGTATCTTTTCATGGAAATATTCTTCTAATCATTCTTGAAGTTTACTCTACAAAACAATATCCTGTTGACAATTTGGACGTTATTAGTTCTTGGATAAATTAATTCTTGAACTTGTTTTATTGAATTCTTATATCATTGTCATCATCCTCATGTTTATATTTTGTTGAAAGTCATCTGTGGCCTATAGTGCATAGATGGACTTGGTATGATTATGACCAGGGATTATTCGGTGTAATCATGACCGTAATATTAAAAATGATGTGGTAAAAGTCTCATTTGCCCGTAGTGCATTGATGGACAGTTGTTGGCATGATCATGACCATTAATGAATACACAAATATCCTTGGTCATAGTGCCTGAATAATTGTGGTCGTGATACTAAAGAATATCATTGGCCGTGGTGCAGGGGTGATTCGATGATGTGGAATATTTATTAAGCTGAGTCTCAGCTATAACAATGATGAAAAACCTTTTAAATCATAAAAGATAGTAAATTTTATTTTCTACTTGACTCTTTTAATGGATTGCTTATTCCGCTGCTGTTAAACTTGATGTTTATTATATTTTATCAGTTTAACATTGTTGAAGGCTAATGATAATTTATTCTGCATTATCTTAGTCATAATATTTTTTACTGGGCTAGTTGAGCTCACCCTTTCTTTCACAGTTCTCTTCAGGAAATGAGAATATAGCTGGGACGAGTCGGGGAACCGAGTGATGGACCAGATGATAGTATTAGTAGTCCTCACTATTCTGTTAAACAGTGTGACAATAATTGTAATGAGGACTCCTTTTGAGTTTGTATAATCTCTAGTAGACAATATTTGTATTCAAACTCACAGTTTATGTTTTGTCGTATTGTACACGACAGTTGTATTATTAAGTTGTATTTGGATTTATGTACCATGTATCTGGCGACCCAAGATGGGTGATGTATACCTAATTTTGGGGGCGTCACATATAACAACGGTCGTTACCCACATCAACATGATTACATAACAGCTTTAAGTTGGCATCCGACTTGAATTAGGGTTTAACAGCTTAAACTAGGGTTTTGAAATTATACACATAATTTGACCAACATTATCAATCCACACACATACATCACATATTTATGGCACTAAAATAAAATAAAATTATAATAAATATCATTAATCACATAATATAATTACTAGACAGATTTTACAGTCTCATTTGACTTCAAACTAGGGTTTATCAATAACATTAAAATTATTTCATCAAAACTGATCCTCACATTAACCATACACACATAGCATACCTAATTATAATACTGACAAATAATAATATAATATTATTATTCTCATTCCTTGATCAAAATCTAAAATTAGGGTTTTGGATTCCATATCTGATTTATTCTTTATATATAACATTATTAATTAAGTTAAAATAATTAACTTAATTAAACTAGCATAAATTCATATATTAAAATAAATAATTATTATAGTAATTCTAAAAATCATTTCATATATTATTTAAATAATATATAATCATATTTTCATAGAAAATAATTAATAAAACCATTTCTGCTATAAAATTAATTATTATAAGAACAAACTTTATAATAGTCAATAATTCTAAAATAAAATTATTTGTAAACATTCATGTAATAAATATATTTTTATTTATTACATAATTACTTACATATATTATCTTTGTACAAATCCTCATCCTAAAAATAAAAATAAAAAATTATATGCAAAATTTCTGATTTATTTATACAGAAAATATCGGGTTGTTACAAGCAAACTGGTGTACCCTTGCCCGTGTCTGAAGGCACGACGAAAAGAAAAATTAGATTAAAATTTGAAAAGAAATACATTACCTAAATACTCTTTGCAACTTAAAATAACTTACAATTAGATATAACAATTATCATAATTCATCATACAACCACAATAATTAATACATACTCGATCATCAACACATATCCAACCACCAAAACATCAAGCTAGTCGCTACTAATTTTAATAAATTTCGACATAATTTTCTTTAAAAATAGATATCTAGAAAAATCTAAACATGTCTACAAACTTACAATTATCTATAAATATTCAAACCACCAAACAACCATCATTCCATACCCAAAATCATCATAACCATGTATAAAATTATACACCAAGTATCCTTCAAAAGACGAAACACAAAAATTATACACATGTAGAAAATAGAGAAACAACTTCGTATTCTTTACAGCTTACACCAAGTATCCTTCAATGTATACCTGAAAATATATGATCATACAGCTTACAGAGTTTGATCGATGAAGACTTATAATGAGTGGAAATATATCGCATGCCAAAATTTTTCTGACATTTTCAGAAATGTATAAACATGGCTTCACCCTAGGGCCAAAGTTACATCAACGAAGTAATGAATCTAACCTTATCAAGGATAATTTATAGTACACTATGCAGACGAATTAGCATACTTTCACTGTGTGCAACTGTTGCATTCCGTCTCATCCGACCACTACAACTATGTAATTCTGCATAGCAAAACAATAATCAACATATATAATCATATACGATTTAGTTTATTTAATGCAAACCTTAAAGTTAAAAAAAAATTAACAAATAGTACTCGTGACAAAAAGAAAGTAAACAGTAAAATTATATCGAAGCATATCGAAGAGTAAAAGTAGCACCATTGATTTGTCTACGGCTAGAACAATATCTATAGCGAAAACAATGCAATTCTTTATTCTTCGTCTAAGTTACACAGCGGTACCTTCCCCGATGCAACCCTACTAACAGGATACAAACTATGACCATAAAGGCTTATCACTTGCCAATAAAATCTGAGCACTGTACTTCAAATACGGAGAGTTGAAACACTCTCAGCCTTATCATTAGCACCCGTCATTCACAAATCCCAAACAGAAAAAAGGAATTTTTGGTAATGTGTAGAAATCTCAAGTTTTCTCTTATTGGATACAAAAATCCTAAGTTATCTCTTATTTGATACAAAAATCATTGAGAACAGTCGTAGTATAATAAAACTTCATTATATTTCCACTATTCTTACAAAGCACAAATTGGAATTTTTTGTTTATACCCATATTCCACTATTCTTGAGAGCAGTCGTAGTAAAATAGTTCCAACCAAATGAGTTCACATATCTCAAGTTTTCTCTTATTGGATACAAAAATCCTAAGTTATCTCTTATTTGATACAAAAATCATTGAGAGCAGTCGTAGTATAATAAAACTTCATTACATTTTCACTATTCTTACAAAGCACAAATTGCATTATTCTTACAAAGCACAAATTACATTTCCACTATTCTTACAAAGCACAAACTGCAACTGTTAAGAAGCTGGAAGTACAGGAGTGCAGCCGAAGAAGAATTTACATATTCTATCAAAACTCAAACAAAATTCCAATCACATAGTTATCAGCCCAAGAGACAACTGATTGTAGGAACTCATCATAGCTTTCCAAAATTTAAGTTCTCCACTGTATATTTTTAAAAAAGGTACGCTAGAAAACCTCAATGTGTATTATTTTTTCACCTCACTGAACTCTTCTTTCCTACATCCAAAGTATAAAATATAAGTTTAGGAATCAAGAAACCGGATCACGGACACCCTTTTTCTAAAATATTATTAATGGCAATCCTATTGCTCCCTGGGCCTTAAATAAATAGTTCAGGTTATTCAGGAGTGAGCTATAAGAATTTCCCTTACTAAACACAAATAACAGTGGTTAATACGCTAAGATAACACTTTTAAGAATTTAAACAATTATCCAATGGAGGAACCGACTCTAATAATGCTCTTAGAAAATAGTACCTTGTAAGCATATTGAGGAGCGATTAAACACTGGCAAGTTGCTTATAGGCTGTAGCATTCTGTTCACTTAGATAAGTTCCTAACTGCCCAGTCGCTGCCAATCTAAGACCTATAAAACAACAATATAAATGTTAAAGAGAACCATGAGAAGCTCACTCAAGAAAGCTTATGCATGAAAAATGTCCAAAGAAATTCAAATGACATCACAAGGAAAAATAATCAGCCAATCATGAAATTTAAATAAATTGTTCTCCCTTAGTTCAAAAAATACAAGTCCCTCGGCCCTTTAGTATTAGAGTCTCGTTAGGCTCTCATGTAATTCGAGTGCCTCAGTGTATTGAGAGTTTTCAAGCAATTGCTCAAGTAAACGTCAAGTGTTAAGAGTGTATATATTCAAACTTAAGGGAAAGCGATTTGTTGAAGTTCGAATTTACATGCTAAGGAAGAGATTTTTTAAGATAACATGTGAGTTGATATGGTGTTTGATAGTTTGAGTGTGAAGATGATGGCTTAATATACTTTTGGGTCAAGTTGGGAATTGAGTCCTCTGACGGGTACCACAAATCAAGAGCAAATCAATGATTTATTATTTATTATTTATTTGGAGTTTTTATTATGTGTAATGTAAGAGTAATTGGTTTCGGCAAACTGATTAATAGATTTTTCTTTTACCTAAATTATCCTTTTGATTACTTTTTAATTAAAGTATTTCTCTAATTTTCTATGACATCATCAATTACTCGTTCCCACGTGAATCAATTCTCTTTTTGGTATTCTCACATTGCCAATAAGTACAATAAATAGAAAGAGTTTAGAAAGCTATTAAATGAAAAGAATGTTATACTGAAAGTAGTACAACAGTACACAAGTTTCTAGTGTAATCTTTTTCGTATTTTTTCAGTTTCCAATAAAAGTTGAGTACAAAGATTATGAGGGAATAAGAGGAGAAATAGAATAAAAAGGAAATAGGACATTTATTTTGGGATATCCTAAAAAGGAAATTAAGACATTTAATACCGAACAGAGGGAGTATTTATTGGTTGGGATGTAGGACGTTTAGTAGTGATTAGGAATTTAATGTTTAATAAGGGTATATTAGTCCTTTACTTCTTTTATTGTTTCCCAAGTAAAATCCGATGAAAATACTTCACAAAAACGAAAATAAGTGGAAGTTCAAACCTTCTCTTTAATCTTATGGATTCATCACTACTTTATTTTATATTATAGATTTGTTAAGTTTTTTGTTTACATAAATTATATGTTGCCTTATTGTGTTATGTATTTTAAAAAGTACAATCGGGCTAGCAGAACGCTCCTTTCATTTGTTATTTCATTAGTTTTCTCTATCGTTTGTATTCATTCCTGCTGATATAATTTAGTTTAAATTTTATATCCTTCCCAACTTTTTTTTTAAGATCAATGAGTGCAAATGGAGTTGGGAAATTCAGCTGATACATTTATGCTAATCCACTTTATTTTTGCATAGCAGATCACTTTAGCCCCCCAGAGAATGAAGTTGGCCGGTTTGGATGGGTGCTATTAATGTTTGGGTTCACTTCCAAATTTCAAAACACATCTATTAAGAAATTTACACATGCATTTTGAAGTTTGTTGTAAGACCCCAACTTTTATAAATAAAGAAGAATTTTCTATAAATATCATTTTTGAATATTATGGAGTTAATTTGATATAATGTTATAGTTGTGGGTAATATTTATAAATTTTACAAAGTACGCAAGTTGTTATATAATATTCGATTGGTCGGGGAATATTCGTTTTAACAGGGAATATTCGTACAACGACACAATTATTGGTGGACACCACAACGGAATTATTGTCGGATTGAGAAAACGACAAAAATATTTTATTAAAAATAACGGCGAAATTTTACCATTGTTACTGTTGAACTACTCGGTAGTAAAAGTACAGTAATACGTGTGGTTGCATAGTAGCACATAGTATTGATTATTAATGCTTATGTGAGAAGTCACTCAGTTTGATTCAATTATTGTCAGTTAATAATATGAATTATTTAGCGATAATGACGTTTTGTTTTATTCGTATTATTAATGTAATAAAACAGAAACATCTTTTTATATAAAACAGAATACTTTATTAAAGTTATTCTATAAATAGAATATATTATATTTTATTTAAAAGATTTTTCTTTAAATACGGACCGTCAGATTAAAGTAATCAATCTGGACCGTTCATGGATTAGTTACTATGCATTCTATTTTTCTATAAATAGCAGCTCATTCCTTCATTATTTCTTACGAATTCACTGAACTCTAGAGAGAGAAACTATAGAGAGAAACTATAGAGAGAGAGAAGAAGAGTATTCTGCTACTTAACTACTTCCTTATTTCAGCTCGTCTTTAAAACGGTAAGGGGTGTTATTCTTTCTTATTCATGAAGAGAACTGTTGTTATTCCATTTCTTATTATTCTGTTGGAATAACCTGTATACGCGGATCTACCCTATACTTGGTGACATTCTTCTATTATTCTGTTGGAACATCCTGTCTGTGTGTTTTACACCGGACCTGGTTCCGTTTTTATTATTATTCTGTTGGAACATCCTGTCTGTGTGTTTTACACCGGACCTGGTTCCATTATTTATTATTCTGTCGGAATATCCTGTCTGTGTGTTTTACACCGGACCTGGTTCCATTATTTATTATTCTGTCGGAATATCCTGTCTGTGCGTTTACGCCGGACCTGGTTCCATTATTTATTATTCTGTTGGAATAACCTGTCTGTGCGGTCTATCGCATGCATGGTGATTTCTTTTGTTATTCCATTCTTTATTGTACTCAGTTGGTTAAGTTTTGACTTCTATACTCCATGAAATTTGTGGAATATCCTTGATAATTGCGTTTCATCCAGTATCTTTTCATGAAAATATTCTCCTGATCATTCTTGAATTTTACTCCACAAAGCAGTATCATGTTGACAATTTGGACGTTGTTAATTCTTGGATAAATTAATTCTTGAACTTGTTTTATTGAATTCTTATATCATTGTCATCATCCTCATGTTTATAAAATGTTGAAAGTCATCTGTGGCCTGTAGTGCATAGATGGACTTGGTATGATTATGACCAGGGATTATTCGGTATAATCATGACCGTAATGTTACAAATGATGTGGTAAAAGTCCTCATTGGCCCGTAGTGCATTGATGGACAGTTGTTGGCATGATCATGACCATTAATGAATATACGAATATCCTTGGCCGTAGTGCAGGGGTGATTCGATGATGTGGATTATTTTATTAAGCTGAGTCTCAGCGATCACAGTGTTGGAAAATCTTTTAAATCATAAAAGATAGTAGAGTTTATTTTCTACTTGACTCTTTTAATGGATTGCTTGTTCCGCTGCAGTTAAACTTGATGTCTATTATATTTTATCAGTTTAACATTGTTGAAGGCTAATGATAATTTATTCTGCATTATCTTAGTCATAATATTTCTTACTGGGCTAGTTGAGCTCACCCTTTCTTTCACTGTTCTCTTCAGGAAATGAGAACGTAGCTGGGGCAAGTCGGGGAACGGAGTGATGGTCCGAATGATAGTATTAGTTAGTAGTCCTCACTATTCTATGTAATGGTGTGTTAATAAATGTAATGAGGACTCCTTTTGAGTATGAATACTCTCTAGAAGATAATATTTGTATTCAAACTCACAGTTTATGTTTTGTCGTATTGTACACGACAGTTGTATTAGTAAGTTGTATTTGTATTTTGTACTATGTATCTGACGACCCAAGATGGGTGATGTATACCTAATTTTGGGGGCGTCACAGTTGGTATCAGAGCTTAGGGATATGATCCCTGGCTAAGATGTGAGAATAGAACTAGGAGGGGAGAGACGGGGAATTCCTTCGCTAGTATGACCTACCTAAGTTTATTTGCATGGTATTTAATTGGTCGGTCATAATATAAGGATAATATATGACATATCAATTAACTTTTATTTTGTGGCAGTATCTGAAAATGGCATCTGAGAATGTTGAGAATAGCAATGGAGCACAGGCGACTATTGATTCACCACATATCAATAATCAGGATAATGTTCATCAGGAAGGTGACAATCCTCATGCAAACAACAACACTGACCAGATGATGAATGATGGAATGTTCAGAGGTTTTATGCAATTCATGCAACAACAGGTGAAAGCGGCTCCTGTCCACAACGTAGGTGGAAATACTGAAAACTCTCAGGCGGTCACCGCTAAACAGTTTAAGGAGCTGGGACCACCGGAGTTTAAGGGAGAACCCAAACCACTTGTAGCTGAAACATGGATAAAGCAGATCACCAAGATATTTGATGTCTTGGGTTGCTCCGAGGAGCAAAAGGTTCCCTTTGCCGCCTTTATGTTGCGAGGAGAGGCAGATTACTGGTGGGAATCGATAAAGCGTACTCAACCTGCCGCACTGAAGATGTCTTGGGAGAAGTTCCAAGAGCTGTTTAACGACAAATACTTTCCCGAGAGTATTCGTCACATGAAGGAGGTGGAATTCATCAAATTGGAGCAGAATAATATGACCGTGTCGCAGTACGAGGCAAATTTTGTGGAGTTATCCCGGTTTGCGTCCCACCTGGTGGATAATGAAGAAAGAATGACGCGGATGTTTTTAAGAGGTTTGAAGCCGGAGATACGTCAACATCTTGTTTCTCATAAACTGTGTTTGTATTCAGATGTTGTAAATAGGGCTCAGTTGGTGGAGCGCGATAACGAGACAACGCAACCAAAAGAGAGCAGCCGGCAAAATGATAATACCAGTGAAGCAGTCATCGAAGCGGTGACAACAAGCGTGGAGGGAATCAACAGGCCAGAAATGGTAACCACTTCGGTGGTAATCAGGGCCAAAATAATAAGAATGGGCATTTCAAGAAGAGGAGATTCAACAATGATGGAAAGACGTCAGCACCAGCACCTGTCGTTAAGGAAGGAGAACGACCACCTATCATATGTTTCAAATGCGGAGGGGAGGGGCACATCAGTCCAAACTGCGCGATGCCGTCCAAAGCATGTTATAATTGTGGAAGAGAAGGTCATTTAGCCCGATTTTGTCGTTTACCGAAGACAAATTCAGCTAGGATGGAGGCACCAAAGGCCGTCCCAGAAAAGTCAAAACCGGTTGTGCAAGGGAGAGCGTTTGTTGTGAACTCCCAGAGAGCAAGGAACCCGAATGAGGTCATCACGGGTAAGCTTATCATAAACTCTAACGAAGTCTATACTTTATTTGATACCGGTTCTACCCATTCTTTTATTTCTCCTACTTGCGCTCATCGATTAAATTTGATTCCGGAGAAATTAGACTTTGACTTAGCAGTTGAAACTCCATTGGGAGAAACCTTCATTACATCCACGGTTTATAAGTCTTGTTTGGTTCAAGTTGGTACCCACACATTACCTGTCGATCTTATTTCATTAAAAATACTTGCATTTGACGTGATTCTAGGGATTGATTGGTTAACTACTCATCATGCAAAAATTGATTGTTTTCGTAAGGTTGTTAGCTTTCATATTCCTAATCGACCTATTATGCGAATTCAAGCAACCAAACCATTAAAATCAATCGCTGTCATCTCAAGCCATAAAGCTATTCGTTTATTGAAAAACGGATGTCAAGCTTTCTTAGCTCATGTCACAGATCTAAACAAAAATACGTCAGTTTTGAATGATATTTCTGTTGTTAATAAATTTCCTGACGTATTTCCCGAAGAACTTCCTGGCCTACCCCCAGAGCGTGAAATTGAATTTTGTATCGACCTTGAACCCGGTACAAAACCCATTTCCAAAGCCCCATATCGAATGGCTCCTATTGAACTTCAGGAGTTAAAGACCCAACTGCAGGAATTGTTAGACATTGGTTTTATTCGTCCTAGTACTTCTCCTTGGGGTGCTCCTGTTCTGTTCGTGAAGAAGAAAGATGGGAGTATGCGACTTTGTATTGATTATCGGGAGTTGAATCATGTCACCATCAAAAATAGGTACCCATTGCCACGTATTGATGACCTGTTTGACCAGTTGCAAGGAGCACAATTCTTTTCAAAGATCGATCTTCGTTCTGGATATCATCAGCTGAAGGTTAGAACTGAGGATATTCCAAAGACGGCCTTCAGAACTCGGTATGGGCATTATGAATTCTTAGTTATGTCTTTTGGATTGACTAATGCTCCTGCTGCCTTCATGGATATGATGAACAGGGTATTCAAGGAATATTTGGATCACTTTGTGGTCGTCTTTATCGATGACATCCTTGTTTATTCCAAAAGCCGTGAAGATCATGAGCAACACTTGAGGCTGGTACTCCAAAAGCTTCGTGAATACAAACTTTATGCCAAGTTGAAGAAATGCGAGTTCTGGCTGGAAGAGGTAGCATTCCTTGGGCACGTAGTATCAAGTCGTGGAATATCGGTTGACCCGGCAAAGATTGAAGCTATTCAAAGCTGGGAGCAACCTAAATCAGTGACCGAAGTACGTAGCTTTCTTGGTTTAGCTGGTTATTATCGGAGATTCGTGGAA
This sequence comes from Panax notoginseng, assembly GCA_016801055.1. Classification (NCBI taxonomy): domain Eukaryota; kingdom Viridiplantae; phylum Streptophyta; class Magnoliopsida; order Apiales; family Araliaceae; genus Panax; species Panax notoginseng. Next base: position 12,070,995 of record CM029015.1, read on the forward strand.
GGATTTTCTCGAATCGCTACTCCATTAACTCAGCTGACTCGGAAAGATACAAAGTTCGGTTGGAGCGAAGAATGTGAGCAGAGTTTTCAAGAACTCAAGAGGAGACTCATTTCAGCACCTGTTCTAACAATACCATCTGGCTCGGAGGGATTTGTCATCTACAGTGATGCTTCGAGCAAAGGGTTGGGATGCGTTCTCATGCAACATGGAAAAGTCATAGCCTATGCATCAAGACAACTCAAGGAATATGAGAGGAATTATCCTACTCATGATCTAGAGTTGGCAGCTGTTGTCTTTGCACTTAAAATTTGGAGGCATTACTTGTATGGGGAGAAGGTGGAGATCTTTACGGATCATAAAAGCCTCAAATATTTCTTCACTCAAAAGGAACTCAACATGCGACAACGACGTTGGCTTGAACTGTTGAAAGATTATGATCATACCATTCAATACCATCCTGGAAAAGCGAACGTGGTAGCTGACGCATTGAGTAGAAGATCATATGCAAGTACGAGTGCGATATTGTCAACACAAAGACCCATTTTGTGTGATTTGCAAAGGATGGAGATAGAGTTAAAGACTCCAGGGACCCATGTGATGATGGCGAATATACGAGTAGAACCGACTTTAATCGATAAAGTTAAAGCTGCTCAAGCTACAGACCTGGAGCTGATGCGTATGAAGAAGAAAGTGCAAGAAGGTGCTATGCCGGAAGCAAGAATCGATGAAGAAGGAATACTTCGAGTCAACTCCAGACTTTGTGTTCCTAACAACCCTGATTTAAAGTATGAAATCATGATGGAGGCGCACAACACACCGTTTGCAATCCATCCTGGAAGTACCAAAATGTATCATGATCTTCGTCATACATTTTGGTGGAGCAATATGAAGAGAGAGATAGCGTTGTTTATCTCAAGGTGTCTAACTTGTCAACGAGTCAAAGCGGAGCATCAAGTACCAAAAGGTCCATTGCAACCACTTGAAATTCCAGAATGGAAGTGGGAGCACATTACCATGGATTTCGTTACCGGTCTTCCTAGGGTTTCTCAAGGTATTGATGCGATTTGGGTCATTGTTGATAGATTGACCAAGTCTGCTCATTTCTTACCGATACGAGAAACTTATACACTTGAACGTCTTGCTCGTATGTACATAAACGAGATTGTAAGACTGCATGGTATGCCAGTATCCATAGTTTCTGATCGAGACCCAAGATTCACTTCACGATTTTGGGTTAGTTTACAAAAAGCTATGGGCACGGAGTTACGATTTAGTTCAGCATATCATCCTCAGACGGACGGACAATCAGAGAGGACTATTCAAACTCTTGAAGATCTATTAAGACTCTGTGTCTTTGACTTCAAGGGAAGTTGGGACAAGTTCTTACCATTGGTGGAGTTTTCCTACAACAACAGTTATCAAGCAAGTATTGGCATGGCTCCATTCGAAGCATTGTATGGAAGAAAATGTCGTTCTCCAGTATGCTGGGATGAGGTGGGTGAAGCAACGTTGTTGGGACCGGAGTTGGTACGTATGACTACAGAAAAGATTCAAACGATCCGACAACGTATAAAAACCTCACAAGATCGACAAAAGAGTTATGCTGATCTTCATCGAAAGGACGTGGAATTTGATGTAGGAGATCATGTGTTCTTACGTGTTGCTCCATGGAAAGGAGTTACGAGATTTGGAAAGAGAGGAAAGCTCAATCCTCGATTCATCGGTCCATTTTTAATCCTCGATCGAGTAGGAACTGTGGCTTATAGACTCGCTTTACCGCCAAGTATGTCTCGTGTTCATAACGTTTTTCACATATCCATGTTACGCAAATATGTGGAAGACCCGAACCACATTATTGAGTTAGAACCGGACGAAATAGCGGAAGATTTGACGTATGAAGAAGTTCCTGTTCAAATCTTGGATAAGAAGGAACATATTCTACGCTCCAAGGTTATACCTCAAGTCAAAGTTTTGTGGAGAAACCACGATGTTGAGGAAATGACTTGGGAGTTAGAATCTGAAATGAAATCAAGGTATCCTTACCTCTTCGACATACCAGGTACGTACCCTAATTTCGAGGGCGAAATTTCATAAGAAGGGGAGGTTGTAAGACCCCAACTTTTATAAATAAAGATGAATTTTCTATAAATATCATTTTTGAATATTATGGAGTTAATTTGATATAATGTTATAGTTGTGGGTAATATTTATAAATTTTACAAAGTACGCAAGTTGTTATATAATATTCGATTGGTCGGGGAATATTCGTTTTAACAGGGAATATTCGTACAACGACACAATCATTGGTGGACCCCACAACGGAATTATTGTCGGATTGAGAAAACGACAAAAATATTTTATTAAAAATAACGGCGGAAATTTTACCATTGTTACTGTTGAACTACTCGGTAGTAAAAGTACAGTAATACGTGTGGTTGCATAGTAGCACACGGTATTGATTATTAATGCTTATGTGAGAAGTCACTCAGTTTGATTCAATTATTGTCAGTTAATAATATGAATTATTTAGCGATAATGACGTTTTGTTTTATTCGTATTATTAACGTAATAAAACAGAAACATCTTTTTATATAAAACAGAATACTTTATTAAAGTTATTCTATAAATAGAATATATTATATTTTATTTAAAAGATTTTTCTTTAAATATGGACCGTCAGATTAAAGTAATCAATCTGGACCGTTCATGGATTAGTTACTATGCATTCTATTTTTCTATAAATAGCAGCTCATTCCTTCATTATTTCTTACGAATTCACTGAACTCTAGAGAGAGAAACTATAGAGAGAGAGAAGAAGAGTATTCTGCTACTTAACTACTTCCTTATTTCAGCTCGTCTTTAAAACGGTAAGGGGTGTTATTCTTTCTTATTCATGAAGAGAACTGTTGTTATTCCATTTCTTATTATTCTGTTGGAATAACCTGTATACGCGGTCTACCCTATACTTGGTGACATTCTTCTATTATTCTGTTGGAACATCCTGTCTGTGTGTTTTACACCGGACCTGGTTCTGTTTTTATTATTATTCTGTTGGAACATCCTGTCTGTGTGTTTTACACCGGACCTGGTTCTATTATTTATTATTCTGTCGGAATATCCTGTCTGTGCGTTTACGCCGGACCTGGTTCCATTATTTATTATTCTGTTGGAATAACCTGTCTGTGCGGTCTATCGCATGCATGGTGATTTCTTTTGTTATTCCATTCTTTATTGTACTCAGTTGGTTAAGTTTTGACTTCTATACTCCATGAAATTTGTGAAATATCCTTGATAATTGCGTTTCATCCAGTATCTATTCATGAAAATATTCTCCTGATCATTCTTGAATTTTACTCCACAAAGCAGTATCATGTTGACAATTTGGACGTTGTTAATTCTTGGATAAATTAATTCTTGAACTTGTTTTATTGAATTCTTATATCATTGTCATCATCCTCATGTTTATAAAATGTTGAAAGTCATCTGTGGCCTGTAGTGCATAGATGGACTTGGTATGATTATGACCAGGGATTATTCGGTATAATCATGACCGTAATGTTACAAATGATGTGGTAAAAGTCCTCATTGGCCCGTAGTGCATTGATGGACAGTTGTTGGCATGATCATGACCATTAATGAATATACGAATATCCTTGGCCGTAGTGCAGGGGTGATTCGATGATGTGGATTATTTTATTAAGCTGAGTCTCAGCGATCACAGTGTTGGAAAATCTTTTAAATCATAAAAGATAGTAGAGTTTATTTTCTACTTGACTCTTTTAATGGATTGCTTGTTCCGCTGCAGTTAAACTTGATGTCTATTATATTTTATCAGTTTAACATTGTTGAAGGCTAATGATAATTTATTCTGCATTATCTTAGTCATAATATTTCTTACTGGGCTAGTTGAGCTCACCCTTTCTTTCACTGTTCCCTTCAGGAAATGAGAACGTAGCTGGGGCAAGTCGAGGAACGGAGTGATGGTCCGGATGATAGTATTAGTTAGTAGTCCTCACTATTCTATGTAATGGTGTGTTAATAAATGTAATGAGGACTCCTTTTGAGTATGAATACTCTCTAGAAGATAATATTTGTATTCAAACTCACAGTTTATGTTTTGTCGTATTGTACACGACAGTTGTATTAGTAAGTTGTATTTGTATTTTATACTATGTATCTGACGACCCAAGATGGGTGATGTATACCTAATTTTGGGGGCGTCACATTTATAGCATAATTTGTTGTAATCCTTGGATTATTTTTTAATATTTTGATTTCGTATGTTTTTGTTTTGCTCATTTCTATGTCATATCTCTCACTTATTGGAGTATTTCTTCTTAAAAATTCGAGTATTTGCTTACTACTTCAGGATTCAAGGTTGTTGGTTGAGATACATATTGCTCTTCTAAAATTTGATTATGAAAGATATTGAAGTGGGTGCAAGGACACCATGTGGTGGTTACCAATCTCCCTGACTCTAAATTAGAAGTTATAACAAGTGTGATAATTAGAATCAACTGGAATCATTGTTTCCATTTCCTTAGATCACACTAATCTAAGGAAAATATGGTTATGAAGTTGGTACAGCAAATCAGTTCATAAGTAACACATGTTAACATGATGCTAACTAATAAAAAAAGATCAAATCATATACTACAGACATATATTACAACCACTTTATTATGTATAAAAACATCTTCTGTACAATTATATATCATCTTCACTATCCATCATATCTAACTCTAATTTAGAATCTTTACTACAGATTCTCATCAACCAAACAGAAGATATATACCAGAACTAATTGAGATTCAAATGTAATAAGCATTTAATTTGTCATGTTTTAATATTTTACTTTCGTATGCTGTTGTTTGGCATTTTTTTGTTGTTTGGGAGGTATGCTTTTGTATAGATTGATTGATCGTAATTCTTGTATAATTTATATATAGTAAGGATTTTTCTCACTGCTTAGCACTTTAGTCTTAATTCTCTTCCTATTGAGGGATCCAACGATCTTTATTTTAAAGTTTATTCCATAAGAAGCGATGTGTACTGTTGTGAAATATTGTAGCAGCATATATTGTTCATGATCTTGTTCCTCTACAAATGATGTTCAAAATGTTCTCTAGCCTCGACTTGGAGGACTTTCTAACTGTCTATCACAATAGTAGGTACAATTACAATGTCATTTAAATTGTTTTTCTAGTTCGATGTATGATAGTTGACAACAGAGAGGACATGAAATTCTTTTTTTTTTTGTGAATGAGTTGGATTAGGTGGTCGTAAACTTGCGCTAAATACTTGTTATGAGAGCACCACCACTTCCAGATAATTTCTTGGCACTCGTATTAATTTTTTATTAGCATCATTAGTCTGAATATACTTGTGTTAAAAAAACAAACAAACCAGCATACATTATTATGATATTCTTTTGAATTTTGTTATTGATTATGATGGATCTGTTATATTTGATCTTACTGTTTCCACATTTTCAACAGATGGAGCTTCCACATTGGACTGATATAGTCAAGACTGGTACTTTCAAGGAGCTTGCGCCCATGACCCTGATTGGTATTATATTAGAGTTGGTATTCTTCTGGGACAATAACCAAACTTGATACTTACGCCCTAACATAATCCAAACCAGTTAAATCATACAGATCTTGAATAATACAACTCGATAAATATGAGCGTTCATGAGCAGAGATACTAACAACATTTACTTTTATTGATAAACAGCGCGTGTGAATTGACATTACAATACCTCTTGAATAACATAATTTCTTATGGCTGCTTCTTAAAATCAATTTCCTAGATTTGGCCATCATCAAGACATGGAGAGAGCCAAGCCTTTCAACCTGCAAACAATAAAGCCATGCCTTGTCTCAAATATCAAATGAATGGGGACATCGGTCGTATGGATAATTGTCATGTTTGTTTCAACTGGAAAAAAAATATTTTCTGCTAAAGTTATAATAACTGGCAACTGATTGTTGAAATTATCAAGGAGTTCTTTTTACTTTAGCTGAAAACTAAATCTGAAGTAACTCTTGAAATTATTTTCCTTGCTGAAATATTATTCAGGGGTACTCTTAGTATTATTATAATTCCACGGGGTAGAAGAGACTAATATATATTAACTCAAATAAGTTGTGCCAGATTATTGCAATTGACACTACCCACTTGTATTTACACAAATAACCTGAACAAAACAGCCAACGTGCAATGGGCCACCAATGAACCCAATACCCCACAAACAACGCACATTAGGTAAGCCTATAGGAAACCATGTTTGGGTATAGGGTTCTTCTTCCGATGTGTGAAAATCACCAGACTGCTCGTTCGCCTATTTAAGGCTAAATTTGTCACCCAAGGCCATGCACTCCATATTCAACACTCCCCCACACCACAAAAACAACAAAAAAATAATAATAATATTAATAAACCATCCTCATAGTCCATTAGTGGTGGGGTGGTAAACTTAGAGGGCACCTGCCTCCTCTTCAAACATGCCTCGACAGCATGGTACTCTGCTTTCTTTCCCCCAGGCCCCAGCCTCTTTAGAAGGGCTTTTCTCTGCTTGAGTTATAAGGAGAGTCACCGGTGTCTAATAGTATCAAACAAAGTAGATCATGCATTGTGGAGTGTGGAACGTATGACGTATGCCTTTTGAGGCACTTATCACTAAGTTCACTACTACTAAGCTAATTCAGTAGTTATAATTTAGATGAGTTTTGGAAATCAAGTTAGGCTTTATTTGCAGAAAAAAGTTTACATGATTGACCAATTATTGTTCAGACTTAGTTGGCAAGCTTTTATGACTACGCTGGTCAGGTCAGGCGATTAGATCTTATTTTATTCTAATTGACATGATTAGAAGTCTCAAAAGTCAATTTGAGGTGTACGCTTATGGAATGCATAATGACATGTATGGAAAGCTAAAAGAAACACTTACAAGTATGTCAATCTAGGAATATGAGCAAGTCCAGGTGTATTATTCCAGACATTTTGTTGTATGATAGATACCTGTAACCATCATAGCAATCAAATTACCACTACGTAGAAATGCAGCAACCAACTGAAATTCATTAAGAATATAATTCCAGAACATTATATATGTGTATGCATAACTTACAAATTTTCCAAATTTGTCTAGTTTGCAATCTGTGCAGAAATTCCTCGTGTAAGATAATTATTATTTAGATACCTGCACATTTGAGTTGAAGGCGAACCATAAATAACTATATGGGCGAAGTGAAGTAGTTCAAATTTCATTGACTTACAGGTTGTGCAGAACTGGAAAGCACCCCTCAATACGAATGAGTTCCCTTATAGTTCCAACCAAATGGTTATTACCAACATCCCTGGAAACAAAATGAGATCATCCATAAAAAGATGAAAGTGAACACACCTACCTAATGATTTGCTATAGACAATCAGAGAACACAGAACGTTACAAGTGTCGTAGGTTTTGTAAAGTGCTCAATTCTGGTGGAATCTGCCCAATGAAACGATTTTCATGTTGATGGAGAATTGGAGATACTGTAGGTCAAGAAGATTTGCAAGCTCCTAATTATTAAAAGTGCACAACATTTTTTCACTAAAATTAAATATTTTGCATTTTTTACATATAAAACAAAGAAGCCCTAAATTCCTAACTCCAACCAAAACCGTTTGCATGCAAATGGACTTTTTTCCAGCTTAAATATTAGAGAAGAAATTGCTGAATAGAATGAATGGTGGATGTAAAATATTACCAGGAACAATTCTAGGAATGTTCTTGCATATGATGGGCTCGCGGAAAACAGTACCTGCAAGGCAAGATTAAATAGCCTTCTGATTAGGAAGAAAGACATTAATAAAATTAAAAAAAATATAACACTAAGAAAATTTAAACCAGAATGAACCAAAGAACTGGTTTGTCATTCATGTTTCTTTTCCTTATCAATGGTTGAAATGTATGTATGACACTTAACAGAATTAAGTGGTGAATGCATAATTGTGAATGCAACTGATAGCTAATCACCGTACTTACTATCATTAATGGACCTAAGATGCCCCAAATTCCCATTGCACTAACTATAAAGTCATGTGCTAATATCATTAAAAAAAAAATTCTTTATTTTTTCCTTTCTAATTCCATGTGCTAAACTCTGCAGTCCACCAACTCGGGAATAAATGGAAACAAAAGAAGTGTAATTTGTAGGAGTGCACGCAAAACAAATAGACAAACTGAAAATGAACTACTCTGTATCAACTTCCAAGTAATTTTTTTTTAATAATATCACATCGAAACTACAGCAACATTAAAAGTGAAAATTATTCAGTGAAAGAAAGTAAGGTTGGTAGGCTAAACTAAATTTACAAACAATTTTAAAATTATTCATTTGGATAGCAAGTACCACTTCCATACATGTCTTCACCCAGCAACAATTTTGCAAACCATTTCTAAATTCAATGAACAGGAAAAAAGTAGGGTAAAAAGGGAGTCAGAAAAAGTACAGAACTGTAAAGTGCCTAATTGAATTACCAGATTCTGTATGGACTGGAAAGATAGTCTGAAAGGAAATGAAGATAAACAAATTTCTCAATTTACCAAAATCAAAAGTTGGGTACTCCATTATTTTCTTGAGAAAAAAATGGAGGTTTAAAACCCAAAAACACCACCACTTACCTGAAATTTGTGAACCCATATTTTGTTTCTTCAAATTTGAATCACCAAAATGGGTTTTGTTTTCATAACATCAGAAATCGAGTATTTTGGCAGCTTAGCCTTCAGAATAGGCCAACCTAATTAAGCCGGCGAAAACCGCTAGAGAAAGAAAGAACCGTAGGGTCTCCGTAGAATCAGAAATCGAGTATTTTCGGCGCCATAGAATTTGTTGGTGAAGCAGCCAAGAGCTTCAAAGGAAGAGGTGAAACAGTAGAGAAGGCGGAAACCCTAGAAGGAGAATGAGAGTTGGCCATGAGAGAGAAGGCAAAGAGGGTTTTATGAGAGATAAGAGCTCTGTGTGCGTAAGAAGTAAGAAACAGAGGGTTTGAAATTTGAAAACGAAGGACAAGAGAGAGCTGCTGACGTAGGATTCGAATGTGACATTTATGTATTCTCTCTGCTCTGTTTTATATTATAGACTAGCGATAACCCGTGCCTGAAGGCACGGCGTAACAAAAAATTAAATTAAAATTCAAAAAATATTACATTATCTAAAGACACATACCACCACAATAATTAATACATACTTAATCATCAATACATATCAAACCACTAAAATATCTAGTTATTCGGTACTAATTTCAACAAATTTCGGCAAAATTTCCTTTAAAAACAGATATCCAGAAAATTCTAAACCTGTCTACAAAACTTACAATAATCAATACATATCCAAACCACCAAAAAAATCATCATTCCATACCCAAAAATCATCATAACCATGTATAATTAGTTAACTTTACAAAAGACGGAACACAAAAAATACAAACGTGCAAAAAATAGAGAAACATGTTGCAGAAGACCCATTACTTTACAGCTTACACCAATTATTCTTTACAACTTGCACCAAGTATCCTTCGAAAATATTATTCTTTACAACTTGCACCAAGTATACCTGCAAATATTTGAAATATAAAAATTATCGAAAGAAGTGAATCAAAATAAAATAACTGTAAATTCGAAACATAAGAACTTTTACTTTACCCTGAATTATCTAAAAAACAAATGAGCACACACATTTGTATGTAGTGGGAGGAATGATTTAGATTGATATAAGTAAGAATTTAAATTGTAACAAATTATCAATTTATTTAAGAAAAGATATGGATGAATGTAGACTTACAAACGGTTCATTTGCTTGATGATTCAACTCATAAATCTGTATTGGTGGAAGTATAATGGTGTGAGTTTGATTTGCGAGTGTTTGATTGGTTACAATTATGTGTGTGTTTTTGAATGTATCGTGTGTTGTGTGTCTGCATGAGAAATAGAGAAATATAGTATTAGTCAGAAAAACGTTCATACCTAGACAATTGTTTGGTCAGTGATGGGTTAGTCATCGTCAAAGGTGGACAAGACGGTACTGGATTGCATATCATTTAACTCACTTTGCCTTAATGTCCTCATATCAATATGAACACACTTTAAGGAGAATGCACAACCACCTAAATTATTCACATAAATAATATATATAACACTATTTATATTATAGGAATAGTAAAGTTATTTTGATGCAATGACATAAAAAGCAGATTTACTTGATTACATCGGCCCCATCCACAAAGGTCCATTGTATATATATGTTATCGTTCTCATTGACAAATTCACTCCAATCTTATAAAGAATGAACCTCGTTGTAAAATTAAGAGTTGAAATGTTACAGATACCACCGAAGAACAATGTCAACGTCTATCACTAAAAGGTTCTCTTCTATCCATGTTATAAAGTTTGTCTTCATCTATTTTAGCAAGGTCTTGATATAGCAACTCTTTTTATTAAAAGAATCACTTTTATCCTGAATCAATTTAAAACACTTTTATTCTGAATCACTTTAAATCATTTTGAATCACTTTAAATCACTTATTGTCTGTTCAAAGTAAAGTTTAATCCATAAAAGTAAAGTTCGAAATTTAAAATCGCCTTATGGTGACCAAACGCACTAAACATTACTGTAGCAAAAACTATAAACACTATAACTAAACATACCATAAAACGCTTCCTTAACTGCAATGCAGATTACAGATACAAAATCTAGTGAGGCCAATTGGAAATAAGCCAATCATTTCCCCTTCAAGATCTAATTTTGTTTAGTGAAATGTTTTTTGATTTGATGCCTCTTTCTTTTACCGAAATTCTTAAGTAGGATTGAAAGGTGTGCATATAAACCAACACAACTCAAATTTATTTAAACTAAATTAATATAAATATTAAAACTTCGTTTTAATTTTTTGGGAGAACCACGTAAATCTTGTGTCTTGTGCGATTGTTTTCTTTTAATTTTTTCTTTGCTTTTGTTTTTCGCTATGTTGTTATTCTCTAACACGTTTCTCTATTAGTTTTTGAAGAAAAAAAAAACTTTGCGAAATTTGACCATAACCAAAAATATTTAAGCCAATAATAATAGCAGAGTATAATCTAGAATTATCAATTCATGACAAATTCGTCATTCAAGCTAAATTCCCTATAATCATTCCACTACAAAATAAAATTTCATCCAATTACTTATCATAAGATATGTTAAGTTGTGTTGCAATCAAATAGACCATAGACTTAACTCTCAAGAGTTTTCTGTGCGTCATAAAGGTCAGCAAAATAACAGTTATTTTAGATTTTTCAGAATGCTAGAACTACCAAACTATAAAAAACATCCAATTTACTACTGTAGACTTTATGATGCTCAGATCAATCAATCTAAGAAAAAAAGGTCTCAAGAAAGGAAAAAAAAAAGCAGATAAAATAAATAATAAATGGTTCATGAAAACAAAGTACAAAGCACAAATTTCTCAGATTCAACCTTATTAGAGGAGACTATTCAAAAGATTATATCTGGTATTGGCGGCGTTGCCTGTCTCTTTCATTATTAAATTTTGTAAACTTAATCTTGTTTCACCCCTAAATCATGTGTTTGCCTAATTTTATTTTTTTTAGTTATATAGCTTCAATCTGATCCGATTTTATTGTCTACTTTTCTCTACGGAGTCCAAATCAGTTTTGATTATTTGTCTGCTGATGAAAAGAACAAATTTCAAAGAGTACGTAGTGGATTCTGGAGAGCTAAGCAGTTTGATTGAGCCATTGGAACCTTACCTTGGTTGCTAAAGCCTTCCGCTAGAACAATATATATCTCTGAGCCAAGAAGGAATCCAACTTGTTCAACCACTTGTGAAACATGAAATGACAGCATCAATGCAAAAAGAATATGTTATGGGGATTGGCAATAGGATCAGTCATGCTTACCTTGAGTATGTATATCTTCTGTTTGGGGTCAGGGTAGCATCCAAGAATCATCTCTGAAGCTCTGTCTCACTGTTTGGAGGAAACATGCATGCTCTCCAGCTTTCAGACACATTGGTGACTTGCAATTTGGATTGGGAACCTACTTTCCCTTGGGGGAAACGCTTTTAGTTTTCCTGCTTTGTGATATCCAGAGACTGGTTTAGGCTGCAGAGAGAGTTAAAAATATTGCCAACACATTCAGCAGTTCAAATCCCAAAGCGTAAGGGAAAGGGAAAGGGAAAGGGAAAGGGTAAAAAAGGACAAATGGGACTCTCACAGCATTAGTAATTTTGGATTCCCTTGTGCCAATATATTATTACTATCAATGGTGACTATAAAATTGTCAACAGTGCAGTTTAGTTTCTTCTGCTCACCCTGATGCAATTTTCATACTCTTTCTCAATTTATCAACATTTTAGCTACTTTTGTTTCCTTGTTATAATTTTCATTTATTATTTTCATGTTTTGATAGGTAAGTTTGCCCCCAAGTGCAGCGATAGTCTTTATTATTACTTATTTTACTATGATCAAGCTCTGTTGAGTGTAATTCCCAGAACGCCCTCTTTCTCGACGTGCGCGTTGTGCCATCTTACGCCGCGAGCACGTACTACTATCATTGCGATTTCGTTCACGTCTAGCGCTTTGGGCCTTAATTTTAGAGGAAGCGAAATTTGCTACGGGAGCCTAAGATAGGAAGTGATGTGTGAAATAAGTTAAATAATTAGCAACTAATATAATTTCACATCCCTAATAGAAATTGCATTAATCTACTGCAAGTAAACACAACGTTGCAATTTACGAAGGGGAAACAAAAAAATTAAGAAAATTAACTAAGAATCTATAATATCTAAGAATGGCTAAGGAAACCAATTCATAATTTGGACAAATTCATGTAGAGCTGCAAAATTCATGTAAGAATAGAGTCGTGTGTGCGTGAGAGAGCTGAGTAAGAGTGAGGGGTGAGGAACTCAAAAATATCACCGACAATATAGTGTATATCGCTCTAACCGAAATACCAACACGTTAGATAGCTATTAGATATGATGTGTTAAATAATTGTTATCAATACTTAAATAACGATCAGTACAACATACCGATTGAGTAAACCAAATTTCTTTTCCAGTTGAGATGCCAATTTTTTGTTTCCCCTTCGTCGAAGATGGGGCGATACTTGGGTTGTTCAAGTGATTCACATTTGAATTCGCTTAAGAAGTACAAAATAAGGCATTAGGTTAGCATGTCCAAAAGGCATAAAATTTTAAAATCAAATTCATAATAAATATTGCTTTCATAATAATACCACAACACAACAATTCTACTCAATGATGGTATGGAGTTGTGCGCGCGTGAGATGAAAGTGTAAGAGTGAGTGAGACCGAGACTGAGAGGTGAGGAACTCAAAAATTTCACCGACAATTTAGTGTATAATGCTCTAACCGATATGTTGTGTTAATTGATTTTAATCAACAAATAAACAATTATTAGTACAACATACCGGCTGACTAAACCAATTTTCTTTCCCCTTCGTTGAAGATGGAATAACACGTAGGTGGTTCAAATGATTCACATGTGAATTCTCCTACGAAGTACAAAATAAGACATTAGTCAAAAAATGCAAACTAATATCAAAATGAAATTTTTTAACAATACTAGTAGTGTTACCTTATCCATATGTAATTGATTAAGCGCACATTCAGACAAAACATTGACAGGTATGTTGTTACTATCACTTAGATCAACTTGTAAGAGCAAACTTAATAAATTAAACTTGAGTTAAACATGAGCAAATGAAGCTGTAAAGACAAATTTCGTATCATGAATATCATGACAAAAAATTAACATTTGATCAAAACTATGCTTAGTTTCAATAATACGTTCAATACTATTGTTCCAAATCTTCCGAGCCTAGCTCTATTTTTTTAATTTTGTTTTACTATAAATTTATACTATATATTGTTCTGTAAGAGAGGAATTTCCTCAATTTGAAGATAATTGAGATTTCAAACTATTGGAAGTTGAATCAGAATAAAAGGTTGAGTTTAATCAGAATAATAGATTTAAAAGAGAAAAGGGAACGAGGATGGGAGTATTTATAGAAAACCGTAAGCTTTTTAGGATAAGAAAATGCATTTCACTACAGAATTTGTATTTGCCCAATGTTTGCAATCAGATACAAGATAATTCCAATTTCATCAACTAAAAACTACCCACAAATAAGATTGATTTTAAAGCAAAATCTTTTATTTTTTATACATATATTATTGGATAGAAAGCTCAATAAAACCTAAAGAAAGATAAAAGATCAATCTACACTAATAAAAAAACCATGCAGTAGTCACGATTGACAAAACTTGCAAGAACCTGTCACAACACTTTCAATATAGTATAGTCTTTCACAACACTTTATTCAAAAGATTCACATATTTCATGTGAGCAACTGTACATTGAAATAAACTTATGACAAACCTCAATTTTGTGCTTTCCATTAAGGGCCTCTATAGCTGCAATAGCTTGTTCTTTTATCTCATATTTTAGAAAAACACAGCCTGTACATTAAGAAAATTAGAAATGCGATTAAAGATCTTACGACAAATACAGGCTCTAAATTAAGCATTTGGAAAAAGTAAACCAAAATAAATTCAAGGCTGTAAGATATGTACGATTGCTCATTCTTATATTTGAAGTTACTTATGAAAAAACATGTACCTTTGCTCGTTAGCTGAGAACCTCTTAAAATTTGCAAATCTTTTAAATCTCCATATTGAGAGAACAAGTCAGATAGTTCAACTTCAGTAACATTTTTTGGAAGCATACCAACAAAGAGTTTGTGTTCTGGATAAGAAAAAATCATAAATTATTAACCAAACCAAAGAAAACAACAAGAATAGGAATATTAGATAAGTAAATGAGTATATCAGTCCTATTAATATAGTCTATAGAGCATGATGATTGCACAAACATGATATACAGGAATCATTTTATGGTTGAGAATGGAAACAATATTCCACCTAGCCTTTTCAACTCTCCATCCGCGTACTTCACTTGCAACGGGCTAGATGCCTCAACTATCTTATGTTTAACTTCTTTAATTGGTGTCATTTTTCATTAAGAATAATGTCCATGAAAAGGATTTCAACGAAATTGATTTTCTGGAAGAAAACAAAAAGTACAGCCAAATATATTGGAAAATATGTGATAAGGTTTAAGTATTTGGAGCCAATCAAGTCCCTGGATACAGCTCACTCCAATTAACCTAACCTAACATAACATAACATAGCCATGCATCAAATTAACATAAATTTAAAATCCAAGAACGGATAATGTGATTCCCAGTTTAATAAGCCAAGCCAATCAATCATAGTCATTACTCGTTAGGAGCCACATGAAAGTGAGAGGAATTCAGTAATCGAATGAATTCAATTCGATACATCAGAAATGAAAGAACCAATAAAAAATAAATTTAAAAGTTTCTCCAAATAAATAGTTGTTCGGCAAGATAAAATTATTTCCATACATTGGATACTTGATGTTGGATCTAAATTATTATTATCAACTCTGCCTACTTGGTGCTGCTGACTTATGTCGATTTTTTGCTCTGTTAGGATAGATGTAATACTCGGTAAAAATTAATAAAATAAATAAATATTAAATAATAAAAATTACCTTGTTTTAAAACATATTTTGGATGTCATTTATTTTGGGCCAAAATAATCATTTAATTTTTGTGGGCTAATGTAATAATAAGTGTGGGTAATAATAAATCCTATTAAAAATATAATAAATAAGATATATTAGCTAATAAATAAATAAGTACTAAACCTAATCATATGAACACACGAATTGAAACTGAAAAAAAAAAAAGGGGGCGCAGCCGCTAACTATTTCGGAAGGGAGAAAAAGAAAAAGAATTGGATCAGGTTTGTTTTTTTTTTCTCTTATTCTTGTACTGCTTCTAACAGTTTATATATATATATATATATATATATATATATGATATACTTATAGAGTTTGGTTGCAAGCATTGTTCTATATATATATATTGAATCTGCCAAAAAATTATAAAGCATTGATTTTTGTATGATATATATATATATATATGATTGTTTTGTAATATAAAAGATTATATATATATATATAGTTGATTTGAGGTCTGCAGGCGGCGATTCTTAATTTTTTTATTTTTTTATTTTTATTTTTTTTTTATTTTTTATATAGATTTCAATAATCATTTGGTCATAAAATTTATAAACACAATTAGCGAATCAAATTAAAAGTTATGTATACTAATTTAAATTAATTAATTTTGTCGGCATAATTATAAAATTCTTATTAATAAATTAAATGATATTATGTTTGTAACGGCTAGATTTGTAATAAATTTTATTGTATCATTTTATTATTAGATCGGTCGGAAGGAATTTAACGAACTATATTGGGATAATAATTTTGGGTATTACATTGCTCAATCCAGGTACGGATTCCGTACTTTTTCAGCGAGACTCTTTTATTTTTGATTTGTTTGATTCGTTATTCGTTTCGAAATTTAGAATTTGCCTCTTATAATTATTCTTGTCAATTTATTGCGATAGTATTTTGGGCGGTTATATTAGAACTCCTATTTGTACTCTTTAGACTAGTGTATCATGTCTATAAATTTATTTTGATATTGTAGAAAGTACATGTTAATATTTTGGAGACTTTGTGTTGATATTTCGTTTCAGTTTAACATGTACACGTTAGAACCCCTTTGTTGTGTCGCATGTGTTGTGACATTATATTTTTGTTAGAATACCGTAGGGTATACCTGAGCTATAACCACCTGTGGGGGTACCACAGGCATGTCCTTTTGGCACCGAGGCATGACACCTTCCGTGGCGGTGTGATCAGTCCACGGCGTCTCCGTTTTGTGCTCCGGTGGGAGTTGGCCATTTGGTGTTTTGTTGTGGAAGGCGTATGGGTCGACCCTAATTTTTCTGCTCTGTTCTGTTCTGCCGATTGGTGATGTTTGTGCCAAACACGCCTTCCGATTTTACATGCATTGGATTCGCGGTCCAATGTGTGTAACTTGCCTGTGTGGCATTATTTGACTTGCCTATGTGGCATTATTTGACTTGCCTGTGTGGCAAGGTATATTTCTGTTTTATTCTGAGCTCGGTATGAAATAACACCCAGCCATTTGATTCAGCCTATTATTTCGTTGTGTTAGATTTGTTCGTTTCGTTTCAGTTCGTTTCGTCTCTTTTCATTTAATTAAGTTAGTTATTTCGGTTCATTATTTGTATTCTATATCCGTACTGGGCATTTGGCTCATGCTGTGTTTTCTTCCGGCAGGTAATCAAGGGAATCAAGGGCAAGTGTGATGAGAGCTCCATTCATTCCAATGATTTAGAAATATTCTGTTTAGACTTGATGTGTCAGTTTACTTGGAATTGTAATAATTATTTAGATTGTGGTTTGAGACAGTTAAAGATTTATTATGGTTGACTTGTGGTATTTATCAATTATTAAGACTATTCTTTTGTGGCTGTGAGCCTTGCTATTAAATTTATTAGTTTTGTTGTGTTTTATGTAACCTCTCTTTCTATTTTAGAAAGGGGGTGTTACAGAGTTGGTATCAGAGCCAGGTTCTTTCTTGTAGAAAACCTATTTAGGTTTAACCTGTGAGTTATGGGTAGACTTCTGGGTTAGGTTTTTGTTATGTTTAACCTTCTGTTCAGCTATCATATCCGCTACATTCGAATTTGTCTCTAATCTGCTTTGTTTATGTTCATGATCTCTTTCTTAGATGGCTCGTAGATCTGCTAGAGTTGCTGGGAGGCGAGGCAACAATAGGGGAAGAGGTAATGGTCAGCCCAATGAGCAACCTAATGATCAGATAAATGCTCAACTGGCTAACTTGGTGAATCAGGCGGTTAATCAGGCTTTACCGCAGTTGGTGGCACAGGTTGTACAGGCAATGCAGCAGCCACCACCAGAAATTCCTGAGCAAGAGAATTCGGAAAATAATGGTCAGCAAACAAACGAAGAAGGGAATGTAGATGGTCATAATCAGCGGGTGATTCCAATGTATGCGTGGTTGGAAAGGTTTCAGAAGCAAAAACCACTGGCATTCAGTTCAGCTCCGACTCCAATTGATGCAGAGAATTGGATTGCCCACCTGGAGAAGATTTTTGATGTGTTAGGGTGTTCGGATAACCAGAAAGTGTTGCTAACTGCTTACAAGCTGGAAGGGGATGCGCAGAGGTGGTGGAAAGCGCTGAAAACAACAAAGGGTAATGGTTATGTTGAGGCACTTAGCTGGGCAGAGTTTTGTGAGGTCTTTTATCGGCAGTACTTCCCAACTGCTGATAAAGAGGCCTATGCCAGAGAGTATCTGTCTATTCGGCAGAAAGATGATTAGTCCATCACGGACTTCATGACGAGGTTTACTAGGTTAGCAGGTTTTGCGGGAACCTCATCAGGGACTGCAGTAGAACAGGCGGAGAAGTTCAAGTGGCGAATTCATTACAAGTATCGCCAACACCTCATTAACACCAAGTTTGCGGATGTATCGGCGGTGGCTAATGCGGCCAAGAACATTGAGATGGAGCGGCAGGACTTTCGGACTTCCAAACCGGAAGGGAGTCGAAAGAGGGACAGAGATGACCAGCAGGGTCAAGCTTCGGGTCAGCAGGGGAGAAATCAAGGTGGTCAGTGGAACAGAAATCGTGGTGTTCAGCAGGGGCAGTGGCGTGGTCATAATCAGAACAGGGGTAATCAACAGTTGTCTCAACAGGGGCAGAATCGTCAGCTCCAGCTACCTTGGTATGGTCAGAATCGTCAGCAAGGGAAGAATCGTCAGCAGGGACAGAATCAGGGTCGATATCCTAGACCAGCTGGTGGGGGTAACCCGAATCTTATTCCGATAGCTCCTTGTGCTACTTGTGGGGCTAATCATCCGGGGAGACAGTGTCATAGAGTTACCGGTGCATGTTTCTTGTGGACAGATGGGTCACATGGCTAGAGATTGTACCGGGCCACGTGGTAATGGTGGAGGCGGTGATCAAGGTGGCGATGGAGGTCAGCGTCAGGGTGGTCGGGTGTTTGCCTTGACACATAATCAGGCGGCAGGTGCGCCAGGTACTGTTTCTGGTACTTTTTTAGTTGGCAGTCGTGAGGCTTCTATTTTATTTGATACGGGTTCTACGCATTCTGTTGTTGCTAATTCTTTTGTTCGGCACCTGGGTGTGCCATCTCAGTTATTAGATTCTGTTATGTCTATTTCTACCCCGATGGGGACTTCTGTTGTTATTTCTGATTTGTATCGAGGATGTCCGATCAGTTTTGGGGATAAGATTCGTAGGGCTAATCTTCTTCCGACGAGTATGCACGATTTTGATGTCATTCTTGGGATGGACTGGTTGGATAAGCACCAAGCCACTATCGATTGTCTGGCGAAGAAGGTTATATTTGGAGATGTGAAATCTCCAGAATTCGTGTTTCAGGGTTCACAACCGAGTAGGGTGGTGAAGTTGATTTCGGCTTTAAAAGCTGGAAAGTTAGTGGCAAAGGGTTGTGAGGGATATTTGGCGTTTGTGAAAGATACCTCCAAGGGTGAGTCTCGTATTGAGGATGTTCCGATTGTTCGTGACTTTTTCGATGTGTTTCCTGAGGAGTTGTCAGGGTTGCCACCACAGCGGGAAGTAGAATTTTCTATTGAGCTTGTTCCTGGTGCGGAGCCTATCTCTAAGGCGCCGTATCGGATGGCACCGTTGGAGTTGCAGGAGTTGAAGGAGCAGTTGCAGGAATTGTTAGATCGTTGCGTGATTCGGCCGAGTGTTTCGTCGTGGGGTGCTCCGGTATTGTTTGTAAAGAAGAAAGATGGGTCTATGAGGTTGTGTATAGACTACAGAGAGTTGAACAAGATAACCATCAGGAATCGGTATCCATTGCCGAGGATTGATGACTTGTTTGACCAACATCAGGGGGCCAAGTATTTTTCGAAGATAGACTTGAGGTCGGGCTATCATCAGTTGAGGGTGAGGGATGAGGATATCCCTAAGACAGCTTTTCGCACTCGCTATGGGCATTACGAGTTTTTGGTAATACCATTCGGGTTGACTAACGATCCGGCGGTGTTTATGGATTTGATGAACCGGGTGTTCAGGGAGTACTTGGACCAATTTGTCATTGTCTTTATTGATGACATTTTGGTTTACTCCAAGTCTAAGGAAGAGCATGAGGAGCATCTTCGCACAGTGTTTGGGATTTTGCAGAAAGAGAAGTTGTATGCTAAATTCTCTAAATGCGAGTTTTGGTTGGAGCAGGTTGCATTTTTGGGTCACGTTGTTTCTGTTGAAGGCATTAAGGTGGATCCTGCGAAGGTTGAGGCTATCACTTAATGGCCGAGACCTACTACGGTGACGGAGATTAGGAGTTTCTTGGGTTTGGCAGGGTACTATAGGCGATTTGTGGAAGGGTTATCTTTGCTTGCCTTACCATTGACCCAGTTGATGAGAAAGGGCACGAAGTTTGTGTGGAATGAGGAGCGTGAGAAAAGTTTTGAAGAGTTGAAGAAACGGCTTGTGACAGCTCCTATACTTGCATTGCCGTCGGGAACTGGAGGTTACCAGATTTATAGTGATGCTTCTAAGAAGGGCTTGGGGTGTGTTTTGATGCAACACGGTAAGGTGATTGCTTATGCTTCTAGGCAGCTTAAACCTTATGAGGTGAACTACCCCACACATGATTTGGAGTTGGCAGCAGTGATCTTTGCCTTAAAGATTTGGAGGCATTATTTGTATGGGGAGACTTGTGATATCTTCACCGATCACAAAAGTCACAAAAGTCTTAAATACATTTTCACTCAGAAGGAGCTCAATATGAGACAGAGACGTTGGTTGGAGCTTCTAAAAGATTATGATGCGAGAATTCAGTATCACCCGGGGAAGGCAAACGTGGTTGCAGATGCTCTTAGCCGGAAGAGTTCAGGGAGTGTAGCTAGGGGTGTTCAAACCGGTCGGTTTTTTCGGTTTTTAGGGAAACCGAACCGGTTCGAACCGATCGGTTCGGTACAAAGTTGAACCGGTTCGGTACCGGTACAAAAAATCGGTACATACCGAATTTTCGGTTCCGGTTTCGGTTGGATGTTTGGCTTGGTCGGTAAATACCGAACCGAACCGATCGTACCGATTATTTAAATAATAAATTAAAAAATAACTTGAAGGACCAATTTTTTAAGACTCATTTGTCTAACTATGTAAAAGTTTTAAGACTCTTTTGTCTAACTATGTAAAATTAATTGAAAGTCTCTCTATTTATAGAATAGAGGTATGACAAGAGATGGCATACTAGACAATGTGGGATGTTTAGTTGTCTAGCCATGTAAAATTAACTTGAAAGTCTCTTCTATTTATAGAATAGAGGTAAGACAAGAGATGACATACTAGACAATGTGGGATGTATTCAATGTGGGACTTATTAAACAAGAGATGGCATACTACATTACTACCAAGTGAATCTCCAAGTCCCATATTGGCTAAATTGGTAAAACTTTAAGAAAATTTTCCTTATAAATTGATTATTATGTCTTAATGAATTTAAGATAACAAATAATCAAACCATTATTAGTATTAAGGATGTAAACAACTTAACCCTTATAATGACACTAATGAAGAATTTATGACACCATTGCTTGTTTCTAAGTCCCACATTGATTAGATTATAAAAAATTTAGAAAGTTTTCTTTATAAAAATATCATTTGCTAAAACTTGAAGTAAATTTACCAACTTAGACTTTCATCAAATCAAACTAACTATAATGACACTAATGAATGCCAAGGAAATCATATAAGGGAACTTATGGCACCATCTTACATAACTTGTTTCTAAGTCCCACATAGATTAGATTATAAAAATTTAAGAAAATTTTCTTTATAAAAACACTACCAAGTGAAGTCTTTACTATTTAGTTGTCTCCAAATCCCATATTGGCTAAATTGGTAAAACTTTAAGGAAATTTTTCTTATAAATTGATTATCATGTAATAATGAATTTAAGATAACAAATAATCAATGCATTATTAATAATAAGAATGTAAATAACTTAACCCTTATAATGAATGACACTAATGAAGAACTTATGGCACCATTGCTTGTTTCTAAGTCTCACAATGATTAGATTATAAAAAATTAAGAAAGTTTTCTTTATAAAAATACCATTGCTAAAACTTTAAATAAATTTACAAACTTAGACTTTCATCAAATCAAACCAACTATAATGACACTAATGATTAATGAATGCCAACAAAATCACATAAGGGAACTTATGGCACCATCTTACATAACTTGTTTCTAAGTCCCACATTGATTAGATTATAAAAATTTAAGAAAGTTTTCTTTATAAAAACACTACCAAGTAAAGCCTTTACTATTTAGTTGTCTTCAAGTCCCATATTGGTTAAATTGGTAGAACTTTAAGGAGATTCTCCTTATAAAATGATTACCGATTATCATGTAACAATAAATTCTAATTGGGCCAATTTTTGGCTTATAATTTTGTGTTTGGGCTGTAATACTAAGCTTTTGGGCTGGCATAATTTTGGGCTTAAAAATTTAAGTCAGTATTTAAAGTTTTGGGTTGAAAGTTTTTGGGCTAAAAATATTGTTTTTGGGCTGAAATTGGTTGGGTTGAAATTTCGGTACAAGTCGGTAAAAACCGGAACCGGTCCGGTACCGAGCCGGCTATTCGGTTCGGTTTACCGGTTCATTCGGTTCCGGTATCGGTACCCAATTATCAGTAATTTTGGTAATCGGTTCGGTTCGGTTCGGGCCGGTATTTTACCGATGAGCACCCCTAAGTGTAGCAGCACTTATTACACAACCTCAGCTTATTTCGGATATGGATCGGCTAGAGTTGGAGTTGTACGTACGAGGTTCAGATGGGCATTTGGCGGGTATGAGAGTGGAGCCCTCTCTTATCTCGCGGGTCAAAGAAGCTCAAAAAGAAGATAGGGAGTTGTGGAGTATGACGCAAAATCTAGAGGGCAAGCAGTCCGAGTTTCGTATTGATGACCATGGTGTGATTTGGTTGGGTGAGCGGTTGTGTGTACCGTCCGATCCAATCATTCGAGAGGCTGTGTTGGCTGAGGCTCATAGTTCGCCATTTTCTATTCATCCAGGTTCTACAAAGATGTATAGGGATTTGAAGAAGAATTTTTGGTGGAATGGGATGAAACGAGACGTAGCTGAATATGTTGGGAAGTGTCTTACTTGTCAACAAGTGAAGATAGAACATCAACGAGCTAGTGGTTTGTTGCAACAGTTAGACATTCCAGTGTGGAAGTGGGAAAATATCACGATGAATTTTGTGACTGGTTTGCCGAAGACTTTCAGGAAGAATGATGCCATTTGGGTAGTGGTGGACCGACTGACCAAATCGTCACACTTTTTGGCTATCCATGAGGGATACTCGGTGGATAGGTTGGCACAAATCTTTCAGCAGGAGATTGTTAGACTTCATGGTACTCCGGTGTCTATTGTTTCAGATCGGGACCCACGGTTTACT
This sequence comes from Panax notoginseng, assembly GCA_016801055.1. NCBI lineage: Eukaryota > Viridiplantae > Streptophyta > Magnoliopsida > Apiales > Araliaceae > Panax > Panax notoginseng. The sequence continues at coordinate 12,094,525 of CM029015.1, forward strand.
TCACGATTTTGGAAAGGATTTCAACGAGCTTGGGGTACTCGACTCAACTATAGTACTTCTTTCCATCCGCAAACTGATGGGCAATCCGAACGGACTATTCAAACGTTGGAGGACATGTTGAGATCTTGTGCACTTAGTGGTCGGGTAATTGGGATGATTACTTGAGCCTAGTTGAGTTTGCTTATAACAACAGCTGGCATGCAAGTATTGGAATGGCTCCGTTTGAGGCACTGTATGGTAGAAAGTGTCGGGCACCAACTTGTTGGGATGAGATTGGCGAAAGGGCCATAGAAGGGCCTGAGTTAGTTCAAATCACTACAGAGAAGGTAGCGGTGGCTAAGGAGAAATTGAAGTCGGCTCGATCACGACAGAAGTGTTATGCTGATAAGCATAGAAGGACCTTAGAGTTTGAACCTGGTGAACATGTTTTTCTAAAAGTTTCTCCTTGGAAGGGCATTCGGCGATTTGGGTTAAAAGGGAATCTTAGTCCACGTTATATCGGTCCATTTGAGATTTTGGAGAGGGTTAGTGAGGTTGCATATCGGTTAGCTTTGCCTCCACAGCTAGCTCATGTGCACAATGTATTTCATGTGTCGGTGTTGAGGAGTTATCATTATCATCCGTTGCACGTGGTACAATATCCGTTTGATAAAATTCGGGAAGATCTTACTTGTGAGGAGAAAGCTGAGGCGATTTTGGATCGTCAAGAAAGGATTATGAGGAGGAAGACTATTCCGTTTGTTAAGGTTCTATGGAGGAACCATTCGGAACGAGAAGCCACTTGGGAGCTTGAGGAATCTATTCGAGCGGAATATCCGCATCTTTTTGATAATTAGGTACGTTCTATTCTTTTGATTCCGGGAACGGAATTCTTTTAAGGGGTAGGTGATAACCCGGTAAAAATTAATAAAATAAATAAATATTAAATAATAAAAATTACCTTGTTTTAAAACATATTTTGGATGTCATTTATTTTGGGCCAAAATAATCATTTAATTTTTGTGGGCTAATGTAATAATAAGTGTGGGTAATAATAAATCCTATTAAAAATATAATAAATAAGATATATTAGCTAATAAATAAATAAGTACTAAACCTAATCATATGAACACACGAATTGAAACTGAAAAAAAAAAGGGGGCGCAGCCGCTAACTATTTCGGAAGGGAGAAAAAGAAAAAGAATTGGATCAGGTTTGTTTTTTTTTCTCTTATTCTTGTACTGCTTCTAACAGTTTATATATATATATAGAGAGAGAGAGAGTTTGGTTGCAAGCATTGTTCTATATATATATATTGAATCTGCCAAAAAGTTATAAAGCATTGATTTATGTATGATATATATATATGATTGTTTTGTGATATAAAAGATTATATATATATATAGTTGATTTGAGGTCTACAGGCGGCGATTCTTAATTTTTTTTATTTTTATTTTTATTTTATTTTTTATTTTTTATATAGATTTCAATAATCATTTGGTCATAAAATTTATAAACACAATTAGCGAATCAAATTAAAAGTTATGTATACTAATTTAAATTAATTAATTTTGCCGGCATAATTATAAAATTCTTATTAATAAATTAAATGATATTATGTTTGTAACGGCTAGATTTGTAATAAATTTTATTGTATCATTTTATTATTAGATCGGTCGGAAGGAATTTAACGAACTATATTGGGATAATAATTTTGGGTATTACATTGCTCAATCCAGGTACGGATTCCGTATTTTTTCAGCGAGACTCTTTTATTTTTGATTTGTTTGATTCGTTATTCGTTTCGAAATTTAGAATTTGCCTCTTATAATTATTCTTGTCAATTTATTGCGATAGTATTTTGGGCGGTTTTATTAGAACTCCTATTTGTACTCTTTAGACTAGTGTATCATGTCTATAAATTTATTTTGATATTGTAGAAAGTACATGTTAATATTTTGGAGACTTTGTGTTGATATTTCGTTTCAGTTTAACATGTACACGTTAGAACCCCTTTGTTGTGTCGCATGTGTTGTGACATTATATTTTTGTTAGAATACCGTAGGGTATACCTGAGCTATAACCACTTGTGGGGGTACCACAGGCATGTCCTTTTGGCACCGAGGCATGACACCTTCCGTGGCGGTGTGATCAGTTCACGGCGTCTCCGTTTTGTGCTCCGGTGGGAGTTAGCCATTTGGTGTTTTGTTGTGGGAGGCGTATGGGTCGACCCTAGTTTTTCTGTTCTGTTCTGTTCTGCGGATTGGTGATGTTTGTGCCAAACACGCCTTCCGATTTTACATGCATTGGATTCGCGGTCCAATGTGTGTAACTTGCCTGTGTGGCATTATTTGACTTGTATATGTGGCATTATTTGACTTGCCTGTGTGGCAAGGTATATTTCTGTTTTATTCTGAGCTCGGTATGAAATAACACCCAGCCATTTGATTCAGCCTATTATTTCGTTGTGTTAGATTTGTTCGTTTCGTTTCAGTTCGTTTCGTCTCTTTTCATTTAATTAAGTTAGTTATTTCGGTTCATTATTTGTATTCTATATCTGTACTGGGCATTTGGCTCATGATGTGTTTTCTTCCGGCAGGTAATCAAGGCCAAGTGTGATGAGAGCTCCATTCATTCCAATGATTTAGAAATATTCTGTTTAGACTTGATGTGTCAGTTTACTTGGAATTGTAATAATTATTTAGATTGTGGTTTGAGACAGTTAGAGATTTATTATGGTTGACTTGTGGTATTTATCAGTTATTAAGACTATTCTTTTGTGGCTGTGAGCCTTGCTATTAAATTTATTAGTTTTGTTGTGTTTTGTGTAACCTCTCTTTCTATTTTAGAAAGGGGGTGTTACAATAGTGCTGGACAAACAGGGCAACTGTGGAGCAATCTGATAGTTTGAAAATTAGGGAAAATCATTAAAAGTATGTTCATGATGTATAATTTTTATTTTTTGATGAATGAATATCACAGTACAATTATGCAGTAAAGAAAACAACTTCTTGACTTTTTAGTTAAAATCTAAAAGAATTGTTACGATGTTATCGAAGCTAACACCCTATTCACATTTACTCCACATTGATTTGATATTGTGTTTAGTAATTACAACAAAATACAGAACAGTGGTTCTTAGGAGATGAGATAAGTATTTGGTATGGATATATGTTAGAACTTTTGCATAGTGCCTAGGTTCTACTATTTGAATTTTTTTAATACATATGCAGGCTCATATGATCTTGTTTTATCTTGAGTTGTTTGGTTTTTGTTCGGAAGTTATTTTTCTGGGGTAAAATGTTAAAACAATTAGCTTACAAGATTACTTAAGTGATTTACCCCTGAAATTTTACCTACTTTCCACCCTAACATGAATTTTGAAGTTTAATGAATGCTCCCATTAGCTAGATGATTTTGAAATCAAGTAACACGTCCCTCCCACATATCCTTTAACCGCCACCATCATATTAAGAGCTCTAAGTCAAATAGCAATTTAAAATATTTCATATGTATGGCCTGCCACAAAGAACAATACTCTTTTTGCAAATATATCTTTAATATTCATGAAGGGAATTGATATTTCCACAAGGCTCCTCTCACATGAATAATCATGTGAGAGAGATATTGTGAAATTATCAAATTTTACTTGTGAAAATATCAGTTCTTTTTTTGCAAATAGTACTCTTTTTATGGAACAAATAGAGTACTATTTTATTATATCAATTTATGATATGTCTCTTATCTACCAAAAGTGTGGACTGGCAGTGTCATAGCCCTTATCTACTAAAACAAAACCCACAAACGATATATGCATACCACACACAAACAACAAACCAGTGTTATTACTACAATGGTAACTTTCAATAACCAAATCAATGGAATCCAGAGCAGTGATTCCATTAGCTTATTATGGTTGCGTTTCTCTTATTTCTAAACTTGGTATGCCTATTTTATCTATTACGGAAAGAAGGTATATTATGAATTTATGAGTGAAATAACAATACATACTAATAATGTCTATTTTAGTTGGAATAATGGGTGCAGAGATATAGATATAGTTATAGATACCTTGATATTCTTCTCGATCGCGTCAATTAGACCATCTATAGTGGCATTAGACCATCTATAGTCTCACTTATATTGTCATCCCATACCTGTTTTTTTTTCCATCATCAAAACAATATCATCTAGTTAAAGATCTGGAATGAAAACTATACCAATATTTTCAAAAATGTATCTTTCCCCCAGCCAGACAATTAACAACAAACCCCTTAGAATATTACAAGGGAAAACATAAAATAACACCAAGGTTACTCTCCCCTATAGAAGTATGACAAGAAATGAATGGAATTTAGTTGTTTTCTAAAAGGTCATGACTATACATACTCAACCAGATAAACAATTCATAATTATCAAAAAAATTAGGCAAATCATTTAAAAAATTAAAAGCAATCTATAATATAAATCAAGCTTGTACATGTATAGAAGTAGAGAAAGGGGAAAGAGAAGTAACCTCACGGCCGGAGTGATGAGAAGAAGCGGAAGAAGAAGGCTTGGAAAAACTCTCTCTGTCTCTATATTCTATATATCTATCGCACTCAACTCACATATTCCACTCTCTCTATATATTCTATATATATTTTCCCTTTCATTAAAAACTAAAATTGTAAATTTAAAAAATTCAAATGAAAATGTTGAGTACACGGGAAGACTGCGTTCATCTTCTATCTAAATTTTAAACCCCATTTCCCTAATTAAGTGCCATATTTCCTTCAACAGCTCATCCATTGAAGACTGTGTAAATTGATTGAAGCCACTTTATTTTATCCGTCTCCTCGAGACTGTGTAAATGGAAGCTTAATACACAAAGGAGTTTTAGCAACCTAATAGTGGATCAATATTTCATTGACCACTATTTGAAATTGCTGACTACGCTGAGTAATGTTTAACTAATGCAAAATTAAAACAAAATTTTGTAAAATGAAGTTTGATAGACTTGGCTGATTGAACCCTACTAATAGTTCTACTAAGAGATTTTAAACAGGGTTTAGGGCTACTTAGCTAATTGAATGCAGTTTCATTGAAGAAAATCAAAGAAAAAATAAAAGAAAAAAGAAGTCAACAGTGGACTTCTTTTGCTAACATTGAGATTAAAATTCAATTGGAATGGCTTTAAATTTAAACTGAGACTGGAACTGGTAGCCTGTGAATGACATAAGCAGCATGGAAGTGATTAAACCTCAAAATGGCGGCTGAATTGTGAAGAGTACTTCATTTGCAGGCTTGCAGCTGTCTTGTTGAAACAGAATATGGAGATTTTGTTGTGATTTGATCTGCTTTCTAGTGATATTTGCTGCAGAGATTGGAGCTATTTGAAGAGATTTTGGCGGGTTTAAGATGGAATTTCAGGCCTCACCTGTGAACAGAGATCACAACAGATTCTATGGTTGAAATGTGCTTATGCAGGGTATGAAGAAGATGTTCCCTCAGTTAGATAATTATGAAAACTAACCGATGTGCAAGTCCTCGTGTCCATGCAAATATGGAAGCAATGTTGTTTGTACTTGTTTCTTGTCCCTTCTGATGTAGTCGAAAATGACGGGTTACAGTCCCATGAGCCGCCTCAGCTCTAATGTCTTTCCATCTGAAGATAACTGCATAACTTGCATGGAAAAGTTTATCATAGCATCAAAAAACCAAGACAGCTTGCATTTAAAAGATTTTTCTCACATGATAAACCCAAGATATATCAACATAAGATATATACAGAAGTTAAAAATACTAACCAATACAGAAATCATAAGACCCAAAGAGCCAAAACCTGCAACATAAGCAAATCTTAGCTCAGGACATCCCCTAATTATTTCCATATACACCAGAAAAGTCGTAGAAGTAAAGAGGAAAACTAATGGAGGCAGAGTACACAAGTAATCCTGCAGTAAACAAGTAGCAAACTTGCCATGCTATCCATGCACCATAGATCTGTTCCTGCTATTAGTCTTCAACATTTATACCAATATAATCAAAAGGTTAAGGAACATAGACATTCGAAGTTTTCCCATCGAGCAATTACTTGCTAAACTACACGCAGCCTAAACCATCATCCCAGCAGCCCATTATATTAAATGATACCATATTTAAGTAACTTCTTGCTGCAGATTATAGTTAAAATTTTTAAGGTTCTTATTTTAGATAAAGAAGTAACTTTATTAGGGGTAAAAAAGAGGGGAAGGATAAACATTAGCCATATGTACGATAGAACCTTAACTTTAACCCTTCATATGCATCAGAAAGCTTAGAGCCTAGAGGTGAAGAATTGTGATGAAATCTATTATTAATGTTCAGCTTCAACAGATTGACAAAGATGCACATGTTCTGGTAAATAAAGGATTCCCTATGGCCTCTATATGAGAGAGGCAATGAATTTCAACATACTAATACCCGAATTGCTTAAAATAACTAATTAAGCAGGTATCATGTCTCCTAAAATTGAAATATGTCAACTTCTATCTCAAGACATGAATCTGACATCTAAAATACCTTGAGCAAGTAAATCACTCTGCACATCTCCATCATAGTTTTTGCATGACCAAACATATCCACCGTCACTTTTTGCGCATAAGCCACCATGTCATCAATCAAGCGATGCTCATACTTGCATGTCACTATAGATTCTGAATAAACTATATCTGAAAATACCACACAAAATATGTACAAAGCACAGCTACACTAACCAAATTGAATGTTCTTCGAATTTCTACTTCCAGTTCTGTTCATAAACCTCCTAAAAATGTCCATAAACCTTCATTGGTCAACTGGGTCTGACAAGCTTCTCAAGCAAAAGTTGTCATAATAGAATCATAGCCGTAAACCTTCATTCTTCAGAATTGTATTCTTCGTGCTCAAGTAAAGAGGCCAGTGAATGCCAGTGACATCGATGATTCAGCAAAGCCATGAATAGACTACCAAATTTTACAAAATTTATAATAGTTAGATGAGATTAGGGAAAACATATTGCCAACTTTAATTACAACTGTAGAATACGAACCTCATCAACATTGAACATAGCAAGTGCAATGAGAACTTTCAGCTTGTAAGAACCTTGTAATGTCCCCGTTATCTGGGATTGGGGGTGGAGCATAAGAACCTTGTAAGCATTTCAACAACATTCAAATTATCTAACAAACATGAATATTTTACTTACCAAAGGCCATTTTCAGCTTCCCTGGCCCTTTAATAACCGTATCACCAAAAGCATGCCGGCCAATGCAAATGGGCTTTTTCCAGCTTAAATATTAGAGAAGAAATTACTGAATAGAGTGAATGGTGGATGTAAAATATTACCAGGAACAATTCTAGGAATGTTCTTGCATATGATGGGCTCGCGGAAAACAGTACCTGCAAGGCAAGATTAAATAGCCTTCTGATTAGGAAGAAAGACATTAATAAAATTATAAAAATATAACACTAAGAAAATTTAAACCAGAATGAACCAAAGAACTGGTTTGTCATTCATGTTTCTTTTCCTTATCAATGGTTGAAATGTATGTATGACACTTAACAGAATTAAGTGGTAAATGTATAATTGTGAATGCAACTGATAGCTAATCACCGTACTTACTATCATTAATGGACCTAAACTCTGCAGTTCACCAACTCGGGAATAAATGGAAACAAAAGAAGTGTAATTTGTAGGAGTGCACGCAAAACAAATAGACAAACTGAAAATGAACTACTCTGTATCAACTTCCAAGTAATTTTTTTTAATAATATCACATCTAAACTACAGCAACATTAAAAGTGAAAATTATTCAGTGAAAGAAAGTAAGGTTGGTAGGCTAAACTAAATTTAAAAACAATTTTAAAATTATTCATTTGGATAGCAAGTACCACTTCCAGACATGTCTTCACCCAGCAACAATTTTGCAAACCATTTCTAAATTCAATGAACAGGAAAAAAGTAGGGTAAAAAGGGAGTCGGAAAAAGTACAGAACTGTAAAGTGCCTAATTGAATTACCAGATTCTGTATGGACTGGAAAGATAGTCTGAAAGGAAATGAAGATAAACAAATTTCTCAATTTACCAAAATCAAAAGTTGGGTACTCCATTATTTTCTTGGGAAAAAAATGGAGGTTTAAAACCCAAAAACACCACCACTTACCTGAAATTTGTGAACCCATATTTTGTTTCTTCAAATTTGAATCACCTAAATGGGTTTTGTTTTCATAACATCAGAAATCGAGTATTTTGGCAGCTTAGCCTTCAGAATAGGCCAACCTAATTAAGCCGGCGAAAACCGCTAGAGAGAGAAAGAACCGTAGGGTCTCCGTAGAATCAGAAATCGAGTATTTTCGGCGCAAAATAATCTGTTGGTGAAGCAGCCAAGAGCTTCAAAGGAAGAGGTGAAACAGTAGAGAAGGCGGAAACCCTAGAAGGAGAATGAGAGTTGGCCATGAGAGAGAAGGCAAAGAGGGTTTTATGAGAGATAAGAGCTCTGTGTGCGTAAGAAGTAAGAAACATAGGGTTTGAAATTTGAAAACGAAGGACAAGAGAGCTGCTGCAAAAGAGTATTGGGACAGGGAGAACCATAATAATAGCAGTAGATGATGAGATAAGGGATAAAAGCCCTACCTTTCATTTCCTTCTTTTTATCATCACTCATATACAACTACTATTATTTACTTATATATATACATACCCAAAAAGAGATATTGATAGAGAGACTTATCGGTAGAAAGCGTCATAGTTTAGGGGTGTATTCAATTACGATTTTTAAAGATTTTTAAATATTTTAAAAGTTTAGGTGTATTCAATCAACATATTTAAAGAGTTATAAAAGTTTAGTGGTATTTAATTATAACTTTTTTAATGTCTTTAAAAGTTAAGTGGTATTGAATTAAGATTTTTACAAAGTCTATAAAAGTATTTTGGTATTCAAAAAGTCATAGACTTTTCAAATTTTTATTAAATGGTAGATTTTGATAGACTTTAGAAGAAGAATTATAACTATCAACCCATATCCAAAGTTTGACCTCATCTCTAAAGATTTCTAAAGACTTTCAAATAAATACAAAAGTGGATAAAACTAGTTATTAATTGGACTTTGTCTTCTATTGGGTCAAACTAATTATTTATTTTATATGGGCTAATAAATATTAATATGTGATGGATAAATAATTTGATAAAATTTGGGCCATAAAAATAATTAGATTTATTATAATAATAGAATTAACAAGATATATTAATAAGTAAACAAATAAACCTAATCTGAATTGGTGAGGGAAAAAGCAGTTGTTTCAAAGTTTCTAATAGAAAGAGGAAAGAGATTTGTTCAACAAAGATGAGATAAAATATGTAAGACCCCAACTTTATAAATAAAGATGAATTTTCTATAAATATTATTTTTGAATATTATGGAGTAAATTTGATATAATGTTATAGTTGTGGGTAATATTTATAAATTTTGCAAAGTAAGCAAGTTGTTATAAAATATTCGTTTGGTCGGAGAATATTCTTTTTGTCGGGGAATATTCGTACGACGACACAATCATTGGTGGACCCCACAACGGAAGTATTGTCGTAGTTAGAAAACGACAAAATTATCTTTTTATAAAAATAACGGCGGAGGTGTTACCGTTAAAACTGTTGAACTACCCGGTAGTAAAAGTACAGTAATACGCGTGGTTGCATAGTAGCACACGGTATTGATTATTGATACTTACGTAAGAAGTCACTCAGCTTTACTCAATTATTGCTACAGTAATTGCTGCATCATATCTCTTAAATTATTGATTCAATTATTGTCACAGTATCATCTGTATAATATGTTATATTGTTAAATCAATAATTGAGACGACGAGTTATAAATGATTAATAATTGTTGAGATATTAAATATGTGTTGATTAAAAAATAAATGATTGTGGTAATATTTATTCAATCCTTGATGTATATAAAGAGGCTATTATGAGACGTTTGTGGTAACTTTGGTTATTTTATGGGGGGACCCATATGTCATTATCTAAGAGTCTTCTCGTCAATAGTAATTACCTTCGTCAATAGTAATTACCTTCGTCAATAGTAATTACATTCGTCAATTGTAATTACCTTCGTCAATAGTAATTACCTTCGCAAATAGTAGTTGTCTCTTCAATATTATCAAGAGTCATTTTGACCCTTCGTTAAGACCAAGAGTCATTTTGACCCTTCGTTAAGCCCAAGAGTCACTCTCAGTTTTTCTATAAATAGAGGCCTAGTGTTTCATTATTTTTCACGAATTCATTCAAGCTATAGAGAGAGAAAGTATAGAGAGAATAAGAGAGGAAGAAGAAGAGTATTCTGTTACTACATTACTGCAGTATCGAAAGCTCTTACTAATGTAAGGGGTGTTATTCTTTCTTATTCATGAAGAGAGCTGTTGTTATTCTATTTCTTATTATTCTGTTGGAATAACCTGTATACGCGGTCTACCCTATACATGGTGACATTCTTCCGTTATTCTGTTGGAACATCCTGTCTGTGTGTTTTACACTGGACCTGGTTCCGTTTTTATTATTATTCTGTTGGAATATCATGTCTGTGCGTTTACGTCGGACCTGGTTCCATTATTTATTATTCTGTCGGAATATCCTGTCTGTGCGTTTACGTCAGACCTGGTTCCATTATTTATTATTCTGTCGGAATATCCTGTCGGTGCGGATTACGCCTGACCTGGTTCCATTCTTTATTATATTCAGTTGATTAAAACTTTGACTTCTATACTCCGTGAAATTAGTGGAATATCTTTGATATTTGCGCTTCATCTAGTATCTTTTCATGGAAATATTCTTCTGAGCATTCTTGAATTTTACTCCACAAAGCAGTATCATGTTGACAATTTGGACGTTATAAATTCCTGGATAAATTAATTCTTGAACATGTTTTATTGAATTATTATGTCATTGTCGTCATCCTCATGTTTATATTATGTTGAAAGTCATCTGTGGTCTGTAGTGCATAGATGGACTTGGTATGATTATGACCAGGGATTATTCGGTGTAATCACGACCGTAATATTACAAATGATGTGGTAAAAGTCATCATTGGCCCGTAGCGCATTGATGGACAGTTGTTGGCATGATCATGACCATTAATGAATACACAAATATTCCTGGCCCGTAGTGCATGGATAATTGTGGTCGTGATACTAAAGAATATCCTTGGCCGTAGTGCAGGGGTGATTCGATGATGTGGATTATTTATTAAGCTGAGTCTCAGCGATAACAGTGTTGAAAAACCTTTTAAATCATAGAAGATAGTAGATTTTATTCTCTACTTGACTCTTCTAATGGATTGCATGTTCCGCTGCAGTTAAACTTGATGTTATTATATTTTATCAGTTTAACACTGTTGTAGGCTAATGATAATTTATTATGCATTATCTTAGTCATAATATTTCTTACTGGGCTAGTTGAGCTCACCCTTTCTTTCATTGTTCTCTTCAGGAAATAAGAATATAGCTGGAATGAGTCGGAGAACCGAGTGATGGACCAGATGATAGTATTAGTAGTCCTCACTATTCTGTTAAATAGTGTGAGAATAATTGTAATGAGAACTCCTTTTGAGTTTGTATAATCTCTAGTTGACTATATTTGTATTCAAACTCACAGTTTATGTTTTGTCGTATTGTACACGACAATTGTATTATTAAGTTGTATTTGAATTCTGTACCATGTATCTGACGACCCAAGATAGGTGATGTATACCTAATTTCGGGGGCGTCACAGTTAGTATCAAAGCTTGGGGATATGATCCCTGGCTAAGTTGTGAGAATAGAACTAGGAGGGGAGAGACGGGGAATTCCTTCACTAGTATGACCTACCTAAGTTTTTTTGATATTTAATTGGTCGGTCAGAATATAGTATGTTACATATCAATTAATCTTTTATTTTGTGGCAGTATTTGAAAATGGCTTCCGAGAATGTTGAGAATAGCAATGGAGCACAGGCCCGTTGATTCACCACATATCAATAATCAGGATAATGTGCAACAGGAAGGCGACAATCCTCATGCAAACAACAACACTGACCAAATGATGAATAATCAAATGTTCAGAGGCTTTATGCAATTCATGCAACAGCAGGCGAGAGCGGCTCATGTCCAAAACGTAGGTGGAAATACTGAAAACTCTCGGGCGGTCACAGCTAAACAGTTCAAGGATCTGGGACCACTGGAGTTTAAGGGAGAGCCAAAACCACTTATAGCTGAAACATGGATAAAGCAGATCACCAAGATATTTGATGTCTTGGGTTACTCCGAGGAGCAAAAGGTTCCCTTTGCCGCCTTTATGTTGCGAGGAGAGGCAGATTACTGGTGGGAATCGGTAAAGCGTACTCAACCTGCCGCACTGAAGATGTTTTGGGAGAAGTTCCAAGAGCTGTTTAACGACAAATACTTTCTCAAAAGTATTCGTCACATGAAGGAGGTGGAGTTTATCAAACTAGAGCAAAACAATATGACCGTGTCGCAATACGAGGCAAAATTTGCGGAGTTGTCCCGGTTTGCGTCCCACCTGGTGGATAATGAAGAAAGAATGACGCGGCTGTTTTTAAGAGGTTTGAAGCCGGAGATACGTCAACATCTTATTTCTCATAAACTGTGTTTGTATTCAGATGTTGTAAATAGGGCTCAGTTGGTGGAGCGCGATAACGAGTCAACGCAACCAAAAGAGAGCAGCCGGTAAAATGATAATACCAGTGAGAGCAGTCATCGAAGCGGTGACAACAAGCGTGGAGGGAATCAACAGGCCAGAAATGGTAACCACTTCGGTGGTAATCAGGGCTAAAACAATAAGAATGGGCATTTCAAGAAGAGGAGATTCAACAATGATGGAAAGACGTCAGCACCAGCACCTGTCGTTAAGGAAGGAGAACGACCACCTATCATATGCTTCAAATGCGGAGGGGAGGGGCACATCAGTCCAAACTATGCGATGCCATCCAAAGCATGTTATAATTGTGGAAGAGAATGTCACTTAGCCTGATTTTGTCATTTACCGAAGATAAATTCAGCTAGGATGGAGGCACCAAAGGTCGTCTCAGAAAAGTCAAAGTCAGTAGTGTAAGGGAGAGCGTTTGTTGTGACCTCCCAGAGAGCAAGGAACCCGAATGAGGTCATCATGGATAAGCTTAGCATAAACTCTAACGAAGTCTATACTTTATTTGATACCGGTTCTACCCATTCTTTTATTTCTCCTACTTGCGCTCATCGATTAAATTTGACTCCGGAGAAATTAGACTTTGACTTATCTATGGAAACTCCGTTGAGAGAAACCTTCATTACCTCCACTGTTTATAAGCCTTGTTTGGTTCAAATCGGTACCCTCACATTACCTATCAATCTTATTTCATTAAAAATACTTGCATTTGATGTGATTCTAGGGATTGATTGGTTAACTACTCATCATGCAAAAATTGATTATTTTCGTAAGGTTGTTAGCTTTCATATTCCTAATAAACCTATTATGCCAATTCAAGTGACCAAACCATTAAAATCAATCACGGTCATCACAAGCCATAAAGCTATTCGTTTATTGAAAAACGGATGTCAAGCTTTCTTAGCTCATGTCATAGATCTAAACAAAAATACGTCAGCTTTGAATGATATTTCTGTTGTTAATAAATTTCCTGACGTATTTCCCGAAGAACTTCCTGGCCTACCCCCAGAGCGTGAAATTGAATTTTGTATCGACCTTGAACCCGGTACGAAACCTATTTCCAAAGCCCCATATCGTATGGCTCCTATTGAACTTCAGGAGTTAAAGACCCAACTGCAGGAATTGTTAGACATTGGCTTTATTCGTCCTAGTACTTCTCCTTAGGGTGCTCCTGTTCTGTTCGTGAAGAAGAAAGATGGGAGTATGCGATTTTGTATTGATTATCGGGAGTTGAATCATGTCACCATCAAAAATAGGTACCCATTGCTGTGACAACCCCAAAATAGGTCCATTCCATCCAACCCATTCTGAGTCGCCAAATACATGGTACAGAAAACAACTACAACTTTATTACAACAATTGTCGTGCAAAATACGACAACACATATGCTGTGAGTTTGGATACAAATATATACCAAATGTGACTCATGTTCCAACCGTGGACATCACCTCACAATGACACCTTACATAAAGGTATAGTCAAAAACTGTTTTAGAAATTAGAATCTTTGGGAAGTGCTCAAGGAAACCTTCGTACATGGGAGGCCATGCTTCTAGGTTATGATAGATATCATATGGCCACAGAATTATCCTTGGTTGACCCAATAGACCCCAAAGAAAACTGAGAAGGTTACTATCATATTCTTCCCAATGGTGAGTCTTCTCTTGACTTATCATTATCTCCACTGTCTCTAATTGAGAATTATACTTCAAACAAACACCAAGATTATATAAGTAGTGCTCGTATATATACTCAGCAAGTGGATGAGCACATCCTTGTCTTATGATGACACGAGGTTGTATGTCGTTAGACATCTTGTATGATAGTGGCAAACCACCCTTCCAACGTTGGGTACACCTTACCCTATTGGATTTCCCAAATAAAACCACTAAATGAACTTTTCTATACTGCTTCGGGAGAACATCCACAGCTAGAGACCACCGTTCTATTTTCTCGTTACCCTCGCTCGACCCAGCTACACTCTTATTACCTGAAAGAAATTGTGAAACAGAAGGGTGAGCACAACTAGCCTAGTAAAGAATATCATGACTAAAGATAAATAAATTATCAATAGTCTTCATCAGTAATAAATCAGAGATTTAGAACATATGGTAGATAATAAAACTTTTCAACCATAGTTTCAGCGGAACGAGCAATCCATTAGAAGAGTCAAATAGACCATAAAGTCTATTATCTTCTCCATGTTAAAAATCCACCAACAATGTTTTATCCCTGTAACATTAATCAACAGTTCCTTTCCACAATTATATGAATAACTCATAATCATAATTGTAATTCTAAATTCCTCTTCGCATTCAGGACGAAGATAATTTTCATCACATGTCTTTACCTGAAACATCAAAGATCATGGTTATACCAAATCACAGTTCCTGTTTATAATCATACTAACAATTTCATCTTTGCACTAAGGCCAAAGATATTCATCAACAGTTCATCTTTGCACTACAGGCCAAAAATATTCAACAACAGGTCATCTTTGCAATACGGGCCAAAGATATTCATCAACAATTCATCCTTGCACTACAGGCCAAAGATATTCCTCAACAGTTCATATTTGCACTACAAGCCAAATATATTCATCAACAGTTCATATTTGCACTACAGGCCAAATATATTAATATCTCAAAGAAATATATAATAATTTCAGAATTTATATAAACAATAATTATAACCATGTTGATCAATTCACCTTTACACTAAAGCTAAAGATATTTAATTATAAATTCAATGGTCATGATCACACCAGTTAATTTACACATCTTTACACATCATACCAATAATTTACACATCTTTACACTCAAGTGAAAGAGAAATTCAACATCAGGGTTATAAAAATATTATATATGATAATAAAAATAATATTATCAACAACTGTATTTATTTTCAAGTGCAACAATCATAAATCAACGATAATTTGGTCAGAAAAAGAAACTAATTTTTCTGTGAATAGTAACTCGTGAATAGTAACTCGTGAATAGTAACTCCGACATGAAAAAGGTAAAAATTCTACAATAAAATTCATATCAATATTTCGGCATAATGATATTGAAAGAATAATATTTCTTAACCTTATAAACAATTTATTTAAATTGTTTACACTTTACTAATTAACGCATTTAATCATCATAAAATGCCAACTCTTAAGATTTCATCACCAATAACCAAAACCCTCATCAAAAATCTGCATATAACTCATATATGATTCTCAAGCCATAAAATCATATTTTCTAATTTTCTTACTTCACATAACATATTTAATTCATTTACTCATAACTAAACTATTTTTATGAAAAATATCAAATCAGTCCCAAAAATATTTCTTTTCTGGGATTTAGCATAATATAGTCCCATAGTGAACATATATTTTTCTCAGAATTTTTAAAAGTCATTTACTATTTTTCATATAGCCAAAACAGCCGAATATTTAGACATTTATCAAAAATTGTACTTTTGTCCAAAAATTCTGAAATTCATAGAGTATACTCCTATCATATACATGTACTCCCAATAAAAATTTCATCAATTTTGGAGTTAACCACAAAAAGTTATAAGCGATTACTTTTAAAATAATCTTTTCTCATAAAATTCATAACTCTTAATCTATACATCCAAAAATCACCATTTTTGGACACAATCAAGAAAACTCATCAAAATATTATTTTAAATTTTTTCAGAATTTTTAAAGGTCAGAAAAATTACGAAACTGGAAAATATAACAACCCTTAAAATCCCTTACTATCCCTTACTATCCCTTACCTCAAAAGAGCAGTACTTCTGACTGGATATCGGATACGACGTTGAAGGAAACTTGCACTGATGAATAACAACTCACCAAGTATCTAAAAACTCACAAAATATGCTTCATAATATAGAGAGAGAAAGAGAGAAATCTTATGTTTCTGGTGTGATTTTCAATTCTAACTTAGCTCTCTATTTATAGGAAAATTTTAGTAGGCTTGACCTGCAACCTGATGGCTTTACCTGCTACTATTCTCACCCACCACATTTGAAATATAATTCAGCACATTTCTTCACCAACCACAAGTGGGGCCCACCAATTCTAGAATTTTCCACCAAAATGATAAACTCCGAAAATTCAACAATTTCTGAACCAGTGATCTCGTAAAATTCATAATAAATCATACGTTCATTTTTAACGGTTCAAAATTTGTGGACATATACTCAACTTATATATATATAACATATCCAAAAATTACCACGATCCAACGGTCGGATTAAAAATTATAACCCCCGCAAAATATCTCAAAAACCCTGATTTTTAATACCTCCATTCCGACAAAAATACTGATAAAAACCTCAACATTAACTCCTTCATTTTTAACCACAAAAATATATCCCTCATTTATATCCACATAAAATAAATATTTCCTTATCATATGAATCAATAATTAATTATTCACAAATAATATTACAGAATCACATTTATGACAACCAGACCGTTCCCAGGAAAGAGGGGGCTTTCCAATAAGAATTTCTCCTTACTGGCGCGCAATTAGGTGACCAAACCTCTCCTTAGACAGAACTTTCTAGACATTGCCAATAATGTTATCTAATAATATTATTCAAATAATATGAATTATTGATCTGATAATGGGAAATACTGTGCAGTGACAATTATTGAACAACAATAATATAAAATTTCAACGTAACAATTATTGAATCAATAAAATAAAATATTGAACAGTAATTACTGTAACAATTATTGAGTAGTGTCTTCTTACGTAAGAATCAATAATTTCAAAAATACTGTGCAATACCGTGTGCTACTGTGCAATAACGCGTATTGCTGTATTTTAACTACCGGGTATTCCAACAGTGTTAACGGTAACAACTACGTCGTTATTTATAAAAACTCAATTTTGTCGTTTTCTTCATCCGACAGTTATTCTGTTATGGGGCCCACAAATAGTTATGCCGTCGTTCGAATATTTCTCGACAGAAAGAATATTCCACGACCAACGAATATTCCCCGACAACAATGATTATTTTATAACCACTTGTGTATTTTGGGAAAAAAATTCTTATATCACTCTTAACTTTAACTTTTATCAATTTAACCATTTACTGAATAGTAATTATAAGAAAAATTGAATACTTTTATTTCATAAAATTCGGGGTCTTACAATTGCCACGTATTGATGACCTGTTTGACCAGTTGCAAGGAGCACAATTCTTTTCAAAGATCGATCTTCGTTCTGGATATCATCAGCTGAAGGTGAGAACTGAGGATATTCCAAAGACCGCCTTCAGAACTCGGTACGGGCATTATGAATTCTTAGTTATGTCTTTTGGATTGACTAATGCTCTTGTTGCCTTCATGGATATAATGAATCGGGTATTCAAGGAATATTTAGATCACTTTGTGGTCGTATTTATCGATGACATCCTTGTTTATTCCAAAAGACGTGAAGATCATGAGCAACACTTGAGGCTGGTACTCCAAAAGCTTCGTGAATACAAGCTTTATGTCAAGTTGAAGAAATACAAGTTCTGGCTGGAGGAGGTAGTGTAAGACCCCAATTTTTATAAATAAAGATGAATTTTCTATAAATATCATTTTTGAATATTATGGAGTTAATTTGATATAATGTTATAGTTGTGGGTAATATTTATAAATTTTGCAAAGTAAGCAAGTTGTTATAAAATATTCATTTGGTCGGAGAATATTCTTTTTGTCGGGAAATATTCGTACGACGGCACAATCATTGGTGGACCCCACAACGGAATTATTGTCGGATTGAGAAAACGACAGAATTATCTTTCTATAAAAATAACGGCTGAGGTGTTACCGTTAAAACCGTTAAAGCTGTTGAACTACTCGGTAGTAAAAGTACAGTAATACGCGTGGTTGCATAGTAGCACACGGTATTGATTATTGATGCTTACGTGAGAAGTCACTCAGCTATACTCAATTATTGCTACAGTAATTGCTGCATCATATCTCTTAAATTATTGTCATAGTATGATCTGTATAATATGTTATATTATTAAATCAATAATTGAGACGTTGTGGTAAGTTTGGTTATTTTATGGGGGGCCATATGTCATCATCTAAGAGTCTCTTCGTCAATAGTAATTACCGTCGTCAATAGTAATTACCGTCGTCAATAGTATTTACCTTGGTCAATAGTAATTACCTTCGTCAATAGTATTTACCTTGGTCAATAGTAATTACTTTCGTCAATAGTAGTTGTCCCTTCAATATTACCAAGAGTCATTTGACCCTTCGTTAAGACCAATAGTCATTTGACCCTTCGTTAAGACCAAGAGCCACCCTCGGTTTTTCTATAAATAGAGGCCTAGGGCTTCATTATTTTTCACGAATTCATTCAAGCTATAGAGAGAGAAAGTATAGAGAGAATAAGAGAGAGAGAATAAAAGTATTCTGCTACATCACTTTTCCAATATCCAGTTCTTTTAAGGTAGGGAATATTATTTCTTTTATATTCATGAAGAGAACTTCTGTTATTCCATTTGTTATTATTCTGTTGGAATAACCAGTATACGCGGTCTACCCTATACTTGGTGACATTCTTCTATTATTCTGTTGGAACATCCTGTCTGTGTGTTTTACACCGGACCTGGTTCCGTTTATTATTCTGTTGGAACATCCTGTCTGTGTGTTTTACACCGGACCTGGTTCCGTTTTATTATTATTCTGTTGGAATATCCTGTCTGTGTGTTTTACACCGGACCTGGTTCCATTATTTATTATTCTGTCGGAATATCCTGTCTGTGCGTTTACGCCGGACCTGGTTCTATTATTTATTATTCTATTGGAATAACCTGTCTGTGCGGTCTATCGCATGCATGGTGATTTCTTTTGTTATTCCATTCTTTATTGTACTCAGTTGGTTAAGTTTTGACTTCTATACTCCATGAAATTTGTGGAATATCCTTGATAGTTGCGTTTCATCCAGTATCTTTTCAAGAAAATATTCTTCTAAGCGTTCTTGAATTTTACTCCACAATGCAGTATCATGTTGACAATTTGGACGTTGTTAATTCCTGGATAAATTAATTCTTGAACTTGTTTTATTGAATTCTTATATCATTGTCATCATCCTCATGTTTATAAAATGTTGAAAGTCATCTGTGGCATGTAGTGTATAGATGGACTTGGTATGATTATGACCAGGGATTATTCGGTATAATCATGACCGTAATGTTGCAAATGATGTGGTAAAAGTCCTCATTGGCCCGTAGTGCATTGATGGACAGTTATTGGCATGATCATGACCATTAATGAATATACGAATATCCTTGGCCGTAGTGCAGGGGTGATTCGATGATGTGGATTATTTTATTAAGCTGAGTCTCAGCGATTACAGTGTTGAAAAACTTTTTAAATCATAAAAGATAGTAGAGTTTATTTTCTACTTGACTCTTTTAATGGATTGCTTGTTCCGCTACAGTTAAACTTGATGTCTATTATATTTTATCAGTTTAACATTGTTGAAGGCTAATGATAATTTATTCTGCATTATCTTAGTCATAATATTTCTTATTGGGCTAGTTGAGCTCACCCTCTCTTTCACTGTTCTCTTCAGGAAATGAGAACGTAGCTGGGGCAAGTCGGGGAACGGAGTGATGGTCCGAAGAATAGTATTAGTTAGTAGTCCTCACTATTCTATATAATGGTGTGTTAATAAATGTAATGAGGACTCCTTTTGAGTATGAATACTCTCTAGAAGATAATATTTGTATTCAAACTCACAGTTTATGTTTTGTCGTATTGTACACGACAGTTGTATTAGTTAGTTGTATTTGTATTTTATACTATGTATCTGACGACCCAAGATGGATGATGTATACCTAATTTTGGGGGCGTCACAGTTGGCATTCCTTGGGCACGTAGTATCAAGTCGTGGAATATCTGTTGACCCGACAAAGATTGAAGCAATTCAAAGCAGGGAGCAACCTAAATCAGTAACCGAAGTACGTAGCTTTCTCGGTATAGCTGGTTATTATCGGAGATTCGTGGAAGGATTTTCTCGAATCGCTACTCCATTAACTCAGCTGACTCGGAAAGATACAAAGTTCGGTTGGAGCAAAGAATGTGAAAAGAGCTTTCAAGAACTCAAGAAGAGACTCATTTCAGCACCTGTTTTGACAATACCATCTGGCTCGGAAGGATTTATCGTCTACAGTGATGCTTCGAGCAAAAGATTGGGATGTGTTCTCATGCAACATGGAAAAGTCATAGCCTATGCCTCAAGACAACTCAAAGAATATGAGAGGAATTATCCTACTCATGATCTAGAGTTGGCAGCTGTTGTCTTTGCACTTAAAATTTGGAGGCATTACTTGTATGGGGAGAAGGTGGAGATCTTTACGGATCATAAAAGCCTTAAATATTTCTTCACTCAAAAGGAACTCAATATGCGACAACGACGTTGGCTTGAACTGTTGAAAGATTATGATCATACCATCCAATACCATCCTGGAAAAGCGAACGTGGTAGCTGACGCATTGAGTAGAAGATCATATGCAAGTGCGAATGCGATATTGTCAACGCAAAGGCCCATTTTGTGTGACTTGCAAAGGATGGGGATAGAGTTAAAGACTCCAGGAACCCATGTGATGATGGCGAATATACGAGTAGAACCGACTTTAATTGATAAAGTTAAAGCTGCTCAAGCTACAGACTTGGAGCTGATGCGTATGAAGAAGAAAGTGCAAGAAGATGCTATGCCGGAAGTAAGAATCGATGAAGAAGGAATACTTCGAGTCAACTCCAGACTTTGTGTTCCTAACGACCCTGATTTAAAGTATGAAATCATGATGGAGGCGCACAACACACCGTTTACAATCCATCTTAGGAGTACCAAAATGTATCAAGATCTTCATCATACCTATTGGTGGAGCAATATGAAGAGAGAGGTGGCGCTGTTTATCTCAAGGTGTTTAACTTGTCAACGAGTTAAAGCGGAGCATCAAGTACCAAAAGGTCCATTGCAACCACTTGAAATTCCAGAATGGAAGTGGGAGCATATTACCATGGATTTTGTTACCGGTCTTCCTAAGGTTTCTCAAGGTATAGATGCGATTTGGGTCATTGTTGATAGATTAACCAAGTCTGCTCATGTCTTACCGATACGAGAAACTTATACACTTGAACGTCTTGCTCGTATGTACATAAACGAGATTGTAAGACTGCATGGTATGCCGGTATCCATAGTTTTTGATCGAGACCCAAGATTCACTTCACGATTTTGGGTTAGTTTGCAAAAAGCTATGGGCACAGACTTACGATTTAGCTCGACATATCATCCTCAGACAGATGGACAGTCGGAGAGGACTATTCAAACTCTTGAAGATCTATTAAGACTCTGTGTCTTTGATTTCAAGGGAAGTTGGGACAAGTTTTTACCATTGGTGGAGTTTTCCTACAACAACAGTTATCAAACAAGTATTGGCATGGCTCCATTTGAGGCGTTGTATGGAAGAAAGTGTCGTTCTCCAGTATGCTGGGATGAGGTGGGAGAAGCAACATTGTTGGGACCGGAGTTGGTACGTATGACTACGGAGAAGATTCAAACGATCCGACAACGTATAAAACCTCACAAGATCGACAAAAGAGTTATGTTGATCTTCATCGAAAGGACGTGGAATTTGATATAGGAGATCATGTGTTCTTACGTATTGCTCCATGGAAAGGAGTTACGAGATTTGGAAAGAGAGAAAAACTCAATCCTCGATTCATCGGCCCATTTTTAATCCTCGATCGAATAGGAACTGTGGCCTATAGACTCGCTTTACCGCCAAATATGTCTCGTGTTCATAATGTTTTTCACATATCCATGTTACGTAAATATGTGAAAGACCCGAATCACATTGTTAGTTCCCAGAGGGCACAATAGATCTAGAAGGGGGGGTTGAATAGATCCTTTTTCTTTTCAAAAATACTTTTCTGGTTTATGATGTATTGTTCATATTAGAGTATATGACAAACATATAATCTTTTCAAGTACAGCGGAATAAGTAAAAGATTCCCCTTCATTGATATATTCATAATCATACATACATTGTTCATTGGTTTAGTTTAGTTATAAGCAGTTAAAACATACATAGCAGTTATAGCAGTTATAGACATAATGTAAATGACATAATGTAAAAGACACAGGAGATTTTAAGTGGTTCAGAGACTCAAGCTCCTAATCCACTCTTCTGCTTTCAACTAGCAGGATTTCCACTAAGGAAGGGCAGTACCCTGAATCTCTATGATTCCTTCAAGGCCAGCAGCCTTAGAACTTCAGTTCACTGAGAACTCTTCAAGGCCAGCAGCCTTGGGACTCCTCTAGTTCCCTAGGAACTCTTCAAGCCCAGCAGGCTTGGAACTTTATTTAGTCCCTTTGGACAAGGACCCTTTGGCCCTACTTTGTTTAGTCCCTTCGGACAAGGACCCTCTTGGCCCTGCTTCATTTAGTCCCACTGGACAAGGACCCCTCATGCCCTGGCTTTGTTGTTGTTTGTTTGTTTGTTTGTTGGAGTCGGTGCTGAGCTGCTAAGATGTCTTCATGCTCTGAATATCTTCTATCTTTAGCAGCTTGGCTTGACCATCCTTGAAGAGCAGCTGAGTGTTGCATGATGCTCAGCTTCTTAGATAGCTTAACTACTCCGGATGACCCCTTGATGAACTGCCTTGAAGATCTTTCTCCTTGGTACTTGATGGCTGCACATGAGAGGCTTCTAAGATGACTGTGAGCTCTTCTGCAAGGTACTTAGAAGCTTCCTCATGCTTGACACCAGGATGGCTTTTGTGATCTCCCTTCTTGCTACTTGATGCCTTCCCATGATGGACTTGCTAAGCTGACTGTATGCTTTTCTCTAATGTACTTAGAGTCTTCCTATGATGGACATCCAGATGGCATAATGCTCTCCTTTCTCTAGGCAGTTCAGAACACTCTTCATGTAGTAGAGCTCTCACATCTACATAGTAGAACTCATACTTCTACTTCATTGCTTGATCTGACTCTGAGTGTTCTTGGTGGAACGTAGAGTGAGCCTCTTGACTCAGTGTCACTTGGTTAGATCAGTCCACCTTTTCTCCAAAAACTCACAACTTCACATTTATACACCTTCCCAATCCTTCCGTTGGAAAGTAGCCGTTGGAAGCTATTTAAATGTCTTCACAGATCTCGAGTTGCTTGAGGTAGACTGCTTGATGTTGACCGGTCATACTTTTGCTGACACTGCAGTCTATTGTTTCACCTGCCCTGTCAGATGTATCACTTTATTGTCTTGGGCAGGTTGAAGACTTTATTACTTCTGATCTCTAGATCAGAGGTTGTCCTTTTGCATCGATGCTCTCACTAAGCACTTGTCCGACTATTACCCTTCAGATTGAACCGTTGCCAATGTTTCAGTCTTCAGGCATTCGAACTCTACGATTCTGATGCATGTCTTCAAGGACCTGATCGTAGTGTCTAGTTGTGTGTTGCTCGTTGACTGGTAGAGTTAACACTACGATCTGGAAGAGTGTTGATTGGATCTTCAATGTAGAACACCTCTTCCTTGTATTGTGCAGTGCTTCAATACTTCTGTTTGCTTTGACTGTTGTCAGATACTGATGGCCTAATTCCTTGCTTCTGGTCCCCTTCTGTATATCAAGACATCTCAGATTTGTGGTGCGTCCAGCTTGCTTTCTCCTAGTGATCTTCCGCTCACTTATCAACAATGATCTGACCCACATTTAATCACTTTCGCCTTGCTCTTCAGAGGCTGACCAGTATCTCGGTTCACCTTCCATCAGTTCTTTCTTTGTTTAGCAAACACTACGATCTTGGTTGCTTCCAAGATCGTTGTCTTCTGTACTCTTGACAGCTACTGCACAAGCTAACTTTCCTTAGTCAACTTCTGAAGTCTTCTTTGGATCTCCTTGTGGAAGACTTCATCACAAATGCCCTTACAGCTCAACCTTGATGATGGTTGGGTTGGTGCTTATTTCTTCTGTTAGCCTTCATGCCATTCGTTGAGTACTCTCTGGTTCCCTTACTGTGGAATACATCTTTGCAGTGCCAACCAGAGCCTTCGTATCTTTGGATATTCTAGGAGTGCTCATTCGTTGAGAATCGTATCTACTCTACGATTCAGACTTAGCATTGTGAGCACTTCTGTTGGAGTCGTAGTCCTGCACTCTACGATTCAGCTTTGGCTGTGCAGACTCTACAATCCCGAGATGTAGTCCTGCACTCTACGATTCAGCTTTGGCTGTGCAGACTCTACGATCCCAAGATCAGATCTTGACACTCTACGATTCTGCCTTGTGCTTGGTGTCTTCATCTGATCTTGCCTGACTACGATCTCTGCATTCATTCAGTGGACTCTACGATCTTAGAGTGCAATCTACGATCCTTGTCTTGGCATCGCTAGACTCTACGACTCTGATCATAGTCTTCGTTTCATACTTGGCTTCGGCAGATGGTCGTTCGGCTTATAGACAGGCTGTCTCTACGATTCTGAACGTGACTTCCTCAGCACACTACGATCCCGAGAAAGCTCTTCTCGACACACTACGATCCTTCTTCGTTTCCCCTAAAAGTCTACGAACTCCGAGATCTCACTATCTTGCATACTCCTATTCTGCCTCGATAGCTCCCGAGTTAACTCTGACTCTCCTGACAGACTACGACTTCTGGTGCAGTGCTCGACGATCAGACAAGCCTATCTATTACAATATAAGATCAACCTAACAAGCTTGATCTTTCTATATTTATAGTCCTTGTACATCATTTCTTTTCTAAGGACTTTACAAAGCTGTTTTGCTTATGTAGGATCAACCTAACATATTTGATCAATTCATTCTAAGTCCTTGTACATATATTTCTATTATCTATCAAAGGACTTTACAGCTTTTCTTCATGCAAGCATACTTGCATATTATTCATTTATATACATACATATATATATATATATATATATATATCATAATCAAATCATATATAAGTAGGAATAGCATTCACATGCTTATTCCTGACAATCTCCCCCTATTTGATTATGACAAAAACAATAAGTGCATATGCATGTTATGAATGAATCTTAGATACAGTGAGCAGCTGTATGTCTAAACAGTTAATCATGAATGTCATTTATATTGATATGGCAATTATATATACAGACATTCTACATCCTGGATCCAGAATATACTAACAGACTAGAGATGTACCTCCTTGGCTCCATGTTTGTTTTCAGGATGTTTGTTGATCAGCTACTCATCTGATCCTGCTACTTGCTCTTGCTCCCCCTCAGATGATGATCTTCATTCTTTGCTTGGCTCCCCTTCATCTTTCTTATCTGGCTCCCCCTCAGATGATGATTCTTTGTCTGCTGCATCTGCTGTCTTCTTCTTTGATTTCTTTTCTTCAATCCCTATGCTCTTCTTTGAGTGCCTCCTGCTCCTCTTGCTCTTCCTCTTTCTATGCCTCTTTTTCTCCCCCTTTTTGTCATCAATCATTTGAGAGAGCTGCTCCATGTTGGACATAAGCTGCTCCATTAGGTAGGAGGAGTTGGCAACTTCAAACTTGAGTTCCTGCTGGCCCAGCTCAAGTTACACTGAGAAAGACTGCTTTAAGTCGTCAATCTTGTCAAAGAGGACTTGGATCTGCTCTGCATTGGCCTTCTGAATTTGTAGAGCTTCTGCCTTCTGATCTTGTATGGCCTTCTGATAGATGATATCTCTCTCTTGGAGTTTGAGCGATATCTCAACCATAGCAGCTTGAAGCTTGTGCTGGAAGGAATTATCTCCTGCTACTGTCAGCTTCGGTGATTCTTCAGTGAGCAGAGATATTTTCTCACTTAGATCATCAGAACTCTTTTGTAGTTCATGCTCCAAAGTAGTTTGCTCCTTTTGTTTGGCAGCAGCTGGTTGAGCATCAGTTTGGACTCTACGATTTTCATTTTTAGATAGATTTTCGAAAGTCTGGAGAATCTGAATAATCGTCGAGTTCCAATCACTGGTTGAGGATGAGGGAATGTCTGATAGTAGTGCTTGAGCATAAGGAGGCTTCTGGTTTTGGGCTTGAACATCATCAACAGTAGAGTGAATAGTCTCTACGATCGCCTCCTTGGTCATGACCCTTCTTCCTTCAGAGTCTACTCTACGATCGTAGGGTATGTAAAGATTTTCAGCTTGTCTGTAGACTTTGAAGTGGGGCTTGATTGTGATCAGCTGAGTGGCAAACGTCTTCACTCTTGGAAAGTTTTGAGCCACCATTTCCATGCTTGGAAAGGTCTTATAACACTCGCTGAAGGAACTTTCATCTTTTTCAGTGTGGGCCTTGAGACATTTCATCCACTGATTGAACCAGCTTTCTGGTGAAGCATCTTTCAGATCATTTGACACTTCCTTTACTATACTCTTGTCAAATCTTTCAGGATAGGGAACTTGATAGTCTTCTTGTTCGTCTGCTTCTAGAGGTGCAGAATCAAAATCTCTTCTAGTCTCTTTTCTCACAGACCCTGAGCTTTCTTGGTTACTCTCAGCAGAGAACTCCTCTAGCTGTGTTCCATTAGTAGACTCTTCTTGATCACCTTCAACAGAGAATCCTTCTTGCTGAGTTTCATCATCTGAACTTTCTTCAGCAAGACTTCCCTTTGATTCTTCTTCTTCACTGCTGGCTTCTTCTTCAGCATCTTCTCCTGAGGATACAGACTCATCATCACTTAATTCAATGATGGCATTTGATTGATTTCTGTTCTTCTTGAAGGAAAACTGGGCTAGCAGCCTGTAGCTCTTCCTTCTTTGTGGAGGTGCAATCATTGGAGAGACAGACTTTTCATCTTCAGTCTCTGACTCATTTTGCTCATCAGATAAACTCCTTTGGGGATCAGCACTAGCAGGGGCAGACTCTTCTGCCTTGGCCTCATCACTGTCTGAGCAATTTTGGTTTGAGGGGATATTTTTTCTTCTTCTTCTATAGCATTGTCTGTCCCATTCACTGGACTGGTTGGGGCAGTTGCATTCGGGGATGCACCTTGATCATTATTACTATCTTTTTCTTCATCAGAGGGACTGCTCTGAGAATTTGCCATGGGGATTGAGCACTTTTCTTCATTTTCAGTAGCTTCATCTTCATCTCTGGATGCTGACTGTGAAGGTTGGACCATACTTTCAATTTCTTTCTCTTCTGATGACTCCTGGTCCCTTTCTTCAGTAGATATATTGGTTTGAGAGGCTAGGGCTGGTTTGTCATCCACCTTAACTTTCTTGCTGACTGACCCTTGAAGCAACCTGCTACTTCTTCTTTTTGTGGTCTCAGCAGTTTGTGCCTTTTCTTCTCCATTCTTTTTCAAGGAGGAGACTTTCCTTGATGGGGTCTGGACTTTCTTCTTATCATTAGCTCTTTTCACCACCTTAGATCTCTTCCTAGTTGGTGTGATTTCAGCTGCTTCAGAGTCACTGGACTCAGAGCTCTCTGTCTTTACTGCCTTCCTCTTCTTAGCAGAGGTTTTACTGCTGCTCCCAGCTGTCAGCCTTTTGTTCTCCTTTGGGTTCTTCTTCCAGTTTTCAAACAATTGTGGAGACATTTCTTTGTGTACATTTAAGGTTTCTCCTTCATCTTCCTGGATTCTTCCTCCTAGCTTTTTCTTCAAAATGATACTCAGCAACCTTCCATGAAACACTTTGGTCAGTGGTTTCTTTTCAGCCTTCTCTACCCACTTGGAGATCTGATCAAACAAGATAGCTCCAAAATCGATTTGTTTCTTCAAAACTATTGCTGCCATGATTTTCAACTGCTGGTCGATCACTGTGTCATGTGCAGTGTTCTTACATAGTATGCACTTCCCAACGATTTCAGCAAGAAACTCATATTGCTCAGGAAACTCCTTTTTCTTCATATCCTTGAAACTAGGGTTTCTTTGATATCCCATAACTTCCTTTGCTAGTTCGGTGTTGATATTATCAAGGTTCTTTAGCCCTTGGTTAGGAAAACCTAGGCATTGATTGAGGTCAGAGGATTTTAACTTGAGAGACTGACCTTTAACCTTGGTGATAAGGGTTTCTGAGTCTATAGAGACGTTTGAGTAGAATTCTTTAATCAAGTTGCAGTAGGCTCGAGTATTCGCATCAAGGCATTCTGAAAATCCAGCCTTCTTTACTAGCTCGAGAATATCCCTGAACTTCTTTTCACATTTCTCAAACGATTTGATTCCAAGCTGAATACCAGTGATCACTTGCCAGTTTTCCATTTTGAGAGTTTGAAGAATGTGGGTATTCGATATAGAGAGGTTTATGCGAGATGGCTGTCTGGTTGATAAGACTCTGAAGGTTAACTGATTTGCTCTTGAAAGGCTTTCTAGGGTTTTGAAAAATGGGAGGGAGAAAGGTTCGATAGCTTTTTGGTAACTGTCTACAGATTTGAACTTGTCTTTATGGCAGTTCCTTCTAGCTCTGCATACTCAGTGATGTGTCAACTGTTCATTGGTTACACGTTGCCCAGTAATGAGCTGTAACTTCCCACTGCTTTTCAGTTGACAGAGAAGTGGACGTTTAGTTGACGTGGCTTTGACCGTTGACCTTCTGGTTCGTAGAGTAGTATGATGAGATAACTACAGACTCTACGATTTTTGTTGACTCAACGATCCACTTCTGAGAGATGTTGCAGTGAATGATTTTGTCTTTCCTCCTTACTTTGATGCAGCATAGCTCAATCACTGATGTATTCGAACTTATCTCCTTAACTTGAATGGCTTAGTAGATGTCTTATTCTTCATGCTCCTTGTGAACTAGAGTACCCTTGGGTAGAACTACGATCGTTGAGTTGTCTTCTACGATCGCTGCAATTGCACTACGATCGTTTAGTCCTTGTCAAACTCAACTCTACGATCGCTGACTGACTTGATTCTTCTGAGATGAAATAGATCAAGTATTCCTTATGGGATAAGGTAGCTCAGGAAGGGCCAACCTCTTAGAGAGAGCTAAGGGTCAGGTTTGTCCCTGAGGCGCTTTCCAGATGAAATACTATGGCAGTGGTTTGCAATGACATCTCATTAGACCTTTTCTGATGGGAAGATCTTCTATCAGCTTTAAGTATCTGCCTTGCTGAAGTCGTGGTGTCCTCCTGCTCTTACTCTACGATCATATGTTTGATCGTAGACACTTCACGATTATGGATTAGGTGGCTGAAGGGTTATCAGTAGTACGTTTTGAGACGTTCCTACTGACTGTGGATCTTCATTTGATTCATCAGCCACAAAGTTTTGGGACTCTGCAGCTGGTACATCTCTCCCAGATTTAATAGTGCTGTTTATTCCTTAACAGTTCACTGCTCCCCTATTGTTGATGCTGTCATCTCAGATAGATGTGATTCCTTCTTCATGATCATTTTAAGGCTGCTCAGCACTTCTCCTTCTGACTGGAATCATCATCATTGCTTATATTTCCTTGTATCGTAGAGATGAGTATTTTCAGGATTGATCACTCTACGATTATTTGACAGCACTACGAACGTAGTCTTCTTTGACAGTCCTTAGTTTTGAGAAGTTCTGCTTCATAGAGAACTCCTTTAGTCTTAAGCTCAATGATCTTCTGTTGTGAGCTTCCCTTGAGGATCCTTTTCATAAAGCATATCTCTCTTGATAAGGGCACATAGAATCCTCTTTTATCTTCTGCTGCATGGCATGCTCCCATATACGGATTTGCAGCCATGTAAGCTCCATTCAGGTTAGCTCAGAGGGTCTTTAAGGACATGCTTGGACATATAGGAACCTTATCAGATTCATCTCTGAATCGTCCTTAGCCTTCTGCTGGTTGAGTCCTAATGAGTGAAGTCTTTTGCTTCAGCATTCCTTAGTGTGGTCAGATTGACCAAGTACCTGCAGGTTTAAGTAGTTTCTACTTTTGGTCCCCATTGTTGAATGGGTCCTGCTAGGTTAGTTTTCTAAACCCCTATTCCTCTTAACAGGATAATCATCATGTTTATCACCAACAGACATATTCATGCATGCAACTATCTTGAGATAATACATTTTTGAGATGCATGATGGTGAGTGTGTGAAGGATTTATCAATACATGACACACTCATTATCTATGAAGGTTTCATCATTCACTTGGTTATGTTCACAGTGTTTAATTGTTCACAGAGTGAGAATCAACTCTACGATTTATGAGTGTCTGGTTGATTCATGGAGGTGATCAGTTTCTACAAATCAGCAAGATCCTCTTGTATAACTGATCATCCTCTGTGTGTTGTAAAACACTTAGAACATAGGCTTGTACAAATATACTAGCACATCAGTAATGATTACTTAACATATTTGGTTTGTGATACTCTTGTGCTCTATTTCAGATTTTCTTCAAGAAGTCATCTTCAGCCTAACACTTGGTTAAAGAGAAAGCCATCTTCAGACTACTTTCTCTCTTTTACCTTTTTAGGTAGATTATGACTTCTCGACAGAATACTGTCATAGTTCATAAGATGGTGCAACTATGATGTAACATTAATGATGGTGAGGAACTGTACCTTTTTACTGACAGTTACTCAATAGTCATTTACCTTAGATATACTGAGTTCAGGTACTGATGTGCATAGCTTTTACTTTTGCTCCTTTCAGCTTGATGCTCTTGTTGTCCTTTCATCAATCAGTGGTGATCTTGAAGATGTAGATCAAGAGAGTCATGGCATTAAGATCTTTGACATCTTTGAGTTTTCAGGGACAACACTCAGTTGTTGGTTGGTCACTCATAAGATTGAGAGGATCTTCTATCTCCTCTAGATCAGCATTTCTTCGTACGCGTTGTAAGACCCCGAATTTTATGAAATAAAAGTATTCAATTTTTCTTATAATTACTATTCAGTAAATGGTTAAATTGATAAAAGTTTAAAGTTATGGGTGAAATATGAATTTTTTTTTCAAAATAAGCAAGTGGTTATAAAATAATCATTGTTGTCGGGGAATATTCGTTTGGTCGTGGAATATTCTTTCTGTCGGGGAATATTCGTACGACGGCGCAGCCATTTGTGGGCCCCATAACAGAATAACTGTCGGGTGAAAAAAATGACAAATTTGAGTTTTTACAAATAACGACATAGTTGTTACCATTAACACTGTTGGAATACCCGGTGGTTAAAAATACAGTAATACGCGTTATTGCACAGTAGCACACGGTATTGCACAGTATTTTTTTAAAATTATTGATTCTTACGTAAGAAGGCACTACTCAATAATTGTTACAGTAATTACTGTTCAATATTTTATTTTATTGATTCAATAATTGCTACGTTGAAATTTTGTATTATTGTTGTTCAATAATTGTTGCTGCACAGTATTTCCCATTATCAGATCAATAATTCATATTATTTGAATAGTATTATTAGATAGCATTATTGGCAATGTCTAGAAAGTTCTGTCTAAGGAGAGGTTTGGTCATCTAATTGCGCGTCAGTAAGGAGAAATCCTTATTGGAAAGCCCCCTCTTTCCTGGGAACGGCATGATTGTCATAAATGTGATTCTGTAATATTATTTGTGAATAATTAATTATTGATTCATATGATAAGGAAATATTTATTTTATGTGGATATAAATGAGGGATATATTTTTGTGGTTAAAAATGAAGGAATTAATGTTAAGATTTTTATCAGCATTTTTGTCGAAATGGAGGTATTAAAAATTAGGGTTTTTGAGATATTTTGCGGGGGTTATAATTTTTAATCCGACCGTTGGATCGTGATAATATTTGGATATGTTATACATTTATAAGTTGAGTATATGTCCACAAATTTTGAACCGTTAAAAATGAACGTATAATTTGTTATGAATTTTACGAGATGACTGGTTCAGAAATTGTTGAATTTTCGGAGTTAATCATTTTGGTAGAAAATTCTAAAATTGGTAGGCCCCACTTGTGGTTGGTGAAGAAATGTGCTGAATTATATTTCAAATGTGGTGGGTGGGAATAGTAGCAGGTAAAGCCATCAGGTTGCAGGTCAAGCCTACTAAAATTTTCCTATAAATAGAGGGCTAAGTTAGAATTGAAAATCACACCAGAAACATAAGCTTTCTCTCTTTCTCTCTCTAGATTATTGAGTTTATTTTGTGAGTATTTAGATACTTGGTGAGTTGATATTCATCAGTGCAAGTTTTCTTCAGCGTCATATCCGATATCCAGTCAGAAGTGCTGCTCTTTTGAGGTAAGGGATTGTAAGGGATAGTAAGGGATTTTAAGGGTTGTTATGATTTTCAGTTTCGTAATTTTTCTGAATTTCAAAAATTCTAGAAAAATTTAAAATAATATTTTGATGAGTTTTCTTGATTGTGTCCAAAAATAGTGATTTTTGGATGTATAGATTGAGAGTTATGAATTTTATGAGAAAAAACTATTTTAAAAGTAATCGCTTATAACTTTTTGTGGTTAACTCCAAAATTGATGAAATTTTTATTGGGAGTATATGTATATGATAGGAGTATACTCTATGAATTTCAAATTTTTTGGACAAAAGTATAATTTTTGATAAATGTCTAAATATTCGGCTGTTTTGGCCATATGAGAAATAGTAAATGACTTTTAAAAATTCTGAGAAAAGTATATGTTCACTATGGGACTATATTATGCTAAATCCCAGAAAAAAAAATATTTTTGTAACTGATTTAGTATTTTTCATGAAAATGGTCTAGTTATGCGTAAATAAATTAAATATGTGATATGAAGTAAGAAAATTGAAAAATAGAATTTTATGACTTGAGAATCCTATATATGAGGTATATGAAGATTTTTGATGAGGGTTTTGGTTATTGATGATGAAATCTTAAGAGTTGACATTTTATGATGATTAAATGCATTAATTAGTAAAGTGTAAACAATTTAAATAAATTGTTTATAAGCTTAAGAATATTATTCTTTCAATATCATTATACCGAAATATTGGTATGTATATTATTGTGGAATTTCTACCTTTTTCATGTCGGGGTTACTATTCATGAGTTACTATTCACGAGTTACTATTCATGAGTTACTATTCACGAGTTACTATTCACGACAAAATTGGTTTCTTTTTCTAACCAAATTATAGTTGATTTATGAATATTGCTCTTGAAATTAAATCCATGTTTTGATCATATTGTTTTTATTATCATATATAACATTTTTATAACCTTGATGTTGAAATTCTCTTTCGCTTGAGTGTAAAGATGGGTAAATTATTGGTATGATCATGACTATGGGTTCTCTTTGGGCAGTAGTGCAAAGTTGAATTGTTGACTGGTATGATCATGACCATTGAATTTATAAGTGAATATCTTTAGCTTAAGTGCAAAGGTGAATTGATCAACATGGTTATAATTATTGTTTATATAAATTCTGAAATGATTATATATTTCTTTGAGATATTAATATATTTGGCCTGTAGTGCAAATATGAACTGTTGATGAATATATTTGGCCTTTAGTGCAAATATGAACTGTTGAGGAATATCTTTGGCCTGTAGTGCAAAGATGAATTGTTGATGAATATCTTTGGCCATAGTGCAAAGATGAATTATTGATTAATATCTTTGGCCTGTAGTGCAAAGATGAACTCTTGTTGAATATCTTTGGTCTGTAGTGCAAAGATGGTCTGTTGATGAATATCTTTGGTCTGTAGTGCAAAGATGAACTGTTGTTGAATATCTTTGGCCGTAGTGCAAAGATGGATTTATTAGTATGATTATAAACAGGAAGTGTGATTTAGTATAACCATGATCTTTGATGTTTCAGGTAAAGACAGGTGATGAAAATATTCTTCGTCCTGGGTGCGAAGAAAAATTTAGAATCACAATTATGATTATGAGTTATTCATATGATTATAGAAAGGAATTGTTGAATGATGTTACATAGATAAAACATTGTTGGTGGATTTTTAATATGGAGAAGATAATAAACATTATAGTCTATTTGACTCTTCTAATGGATTGCTCGTTCCGCTGCAACTATGGTTGAAATTTTTATCATTTACCATATGTTCTAAATCTCTGATTTATTATTGATGAAGGCTATTGATAATTTAATTATCTTTAGTCATGATATTCTTTACTGAGCTAGTTGTGCTCACCCTTTTGCTTCACAATTCCTTTCAGGTAATAAGAGTGTAGCTGGGTCGAGCGGGGGTAACAAGGGAATAGAACGGTGGTCATCATTTAGTGGTTATATTTGGTGAAGAAAATAGGGTGAGGCGAACCCAACGTTGGAAGGGTGTTTTGTCACTATCATACAAGATGGCTAATGACATACAACCTCGTGTCATCATAAGACAGAGTTGTGCTCATCCACTTGCTGAGTATATCTATGGGCACTACCTATATAATCTTGGTGTTTGTTTGAAGTATAATTCTCAATTAGAGGCAGTGGAGATAATGATAAGTCAAGAGAAGACTCACCATTGGGAAGAATATGATAGTAATCTTCTCGTTTTTCTTTGGGGTCTATTGGGTCAACCAAGGATAATTTTGTGGCCATATGATATCTATCATAACCTAGACGCGTGGCCTCCCATGTACGAAGGTTTCCTTGAACACTTCCCAAAGATTCTAATTTCTAGAACAATTTTTGACTATACCTTTATGTAAGGTGTCATTGTGAGGTGATGTCCACGGTTGGAACATGAGTCACATTTTGTATATATTTATATCCAAACTCACATCATATGTGTTGTTGTATTTTGCACGATAATTGTTGTAATAAAGTTACAGTTATTTTCTGTACCATGTATTTGGCGACACAGAATAGGTTGGATGGAATGGACCTATTTTGGGGTTGTCACAGTTGGTATCAGAGCTTAGGGATATGATCTCTGGCGGAGATCGGGGAATACAACTAGGAGGAGAGAGATGAGTAAATCCTTCGCTAGTGTGTCCTACCTAAGCTTATTTGTTGGTCAGTCATAATATTGGGATATTATGTGATATGTTAATTTGTTTAATTAACCCTTGTTTTATGGCAGTATTTGAGAATGGCAGCTGAAAATGCTAACAATAGAGTGAATGAGACTGTGGGGATACCTCTAATCACTAACCGTGATAATGTGATGTCAGATGAAGAAGGAATTAGAGTTATCCATGTGGTGAGTGAAGAATTGATAGTTGCACCCGAGATAGTCACAGAGGTAACAGCTGAGACTGAGGAAGAAGAAGTACCTGAGGAGAGTTTATTAGAGGTATTATATGATCAAAATGTAGAATTTCAAAATCGTATTCATGAGTTAGAAGAGCAGGCAGAAGAACGACAGGCGGTCGTGGAACAAAAGGATGCAACAATTCAAGCTTGTGTTACCCGATATGTGATGCTTGAACAGAAGCATTCTTTGGTAGAGTATAAGATGATAAAAATGGAATCTGAGCTAAAAGAAGAAAAAACTGAACGAGTGAGAATAAGTGATGCATGGGCAAAAGCCGCACGACACGTGGATATTGTGGAAAGAGATGTTCGATCTAAGAAGGCTAAAATAGATGATATGAATTTCTCTTTTTGGAAAGCAATTGGGAGAACCCAACATCGAGTTTTGAATTACCCTGTACATAGCGGTCAACCTGAATCCGATATGGATCGAAGATTGATGATTCAGATCATGAATGAGGAGTACGAAGAGGCAGTTGAGGGAGGAATATGTCCTATAGAAAGGTATATTCCGACGGTAATGATGACGCCAAATGCTGCTCCAGACAAGTCAAAGCCGAGTAGTTCGAGGGATGGCGGTTGTCATGACTTCCCAACAAATGAGGAACCCAAATGAAGTTATCATGGGAGATGAGCAATGGAGAAATCATGATGATCTGAGAGATAGAATCTGAAATGGAAGCAAGGTATTCTCAACTCTTCGAAATACCAGGTACGTAAATTTTGGGGACGAAATTTCATAAGGAGGGGAGATTGTAAGACCCCGAATTTTATGAAATAAAATATTCAATTTTTCTTATAATTACTATTCAGTAAATGGTTAAATTGATAAAAGTTTAAAGTTATGGGTGAAATATGAATTTTTTTTCAAAATAAGCAAGTGGTTATAAAATAATCATTGTTGTCGGGGAATATTCGTTTGGTCGTGGAATATTCTTTCTGTCGGGGAATATTCGTACGATGGCGCAGCCATTTGTGGGCCCCATAACAGAATAACTTTCGGGTGAAGAAAACGACAAATTTGAGTTTTTACAAATAACGACATAGTTGTTACCATTAACACTGTTGGAATACCCGGTGGTTAAAAATACAGTAATACACGTTATTGCACAGTAGCACACGGTATTGCACAGTATTTTTTTAAAATTATTGATTCTTACGTAAGAAGGCACTACTCAATAATTGTTACAGTAATTACTGTTCAATATTTTATTTTATTGATTCAATAATTGCTACGTTGAAATTTTGTATTATTGTTGTTCAATAATTGTTGCTGCACAGTATTTCCTATTATCATATCAATAATTCATATTATTTGAATAGTATTATTAGATAGCATTATTGGCAATGTCTAGAAAGTTCTGTCTAAGGAGAGGTTTGGCCATCTAATTGCGCGTCAGTAAGGAGAAATCCTTATTGGAAAGCCCCCTCTTTCCTGGGAACGGCCTGGTTGTCATAAATGTGATTCTGTAATATTATTTGTGAATAATTAATTATTGATTCATATGATAAGGAAATATTTATTTTATGTGGATATAAATGAGGGATATATTTTTGTGGTTAAAAATGAAGGAGTTAATATTGAGGTTTTTATCAGTATTTTTGTCGGAATGGAGGTATTAAAAATTAGGGTTTTTGAGATATTTTGCGAGGGTTATAATTTTTAATCCGACCGTTGGATCGTGGTAATATTTTGATATGTTATACATATATAAGTTGAGTATATGTCCACAAATTTTGAACCGTTAAAAATGAACGTATGATTTATTATGAATTTTACGAGATGACTGGTTCAAAAATTGTTGAATTTTCGGAGTTTATCATTTTGGTGGAAAATTCTAGAATTGGTGGGCCTCACTTGTGGTTGGTGAAGAAATGTGCTGAATTATATTTCAAATGTGGTGGGTGGGAATAGTAGCAGGTAAAGCCATCAGGTTGCAGGTCAAACCTACTAAAATTTTCCTATAAATAGAGGGCTAAGTTAGAATTGAAAATCACACCAGAAACATAAGCTTTCTCTCTTTCTCTCTCTTTGTTATGAAGCATATTTTATGAGTTTTAGATACTTGGTGAATTGCTATTCATCAGTGCAAGTTTCCTTCAGCATCATATCCGATATCCAATCAGAAGTACTGCTCTTTTGAGGTAAGGGATAGTAAGGGATATTAAGGGATTTTAAGGGTTGTTATGATTTTCAGTTTCATAATTTTTCTGACCTTCAAAAATTCTGAAAAAATTTAAAATGATATTTTGATGAGTTTTCTTGATTGTGTCCAAAAATGGTGATTTTTGGATGTATAAATTGAGAGTTATGAATTTTATGAGAAAAGACTATTTTAAAAGTAACAGCTTATAATTCCTTGTGGTTAACTCTAAAATTGATGAAATTTTTATTGGGGGTACATGTATATGATAGAAGTATACTCTGTAAATTTCAGAATTTTTAGACAAAAGTACAATTTTTGATAAATGTCTAAATATTCGGCTATTTTGGCCATATGAAAAATAGTAAATGACTTTTAAAAATTCTGAGAAAAATATATGTTCACTATGAGACTATATTATGCTAAATCCCAGAAAAGAAATATTTTTGGAATGGATTTGGTATTTTTCATAAAAATAGTCTAGTTATGAGAAAATGAATTAAATATGTTATGTGAAGTAAGAAAATTGGAA
Source organism: Panax notoginseng (assembly GCA_016801055.1). Lineage (NCBI taxonomy): Eukaryota > Viridiplantae > Streptophyta > Magnoliopsida > Apiales > Araliaceae > Panax > Panax notoginseng. The sequence goes on from CM029015.1 coordinate 12,133,007, forward strand.
AATAGGATTTTATGGCTTGAGAATCCTATATATGAGGTATATGCAGATTTTTGATGAGGGTTTTGGTTATTGATGATGAAATCTTAAGAGTTGGCATTTTATGATGATTAAATGCATTAATTAGCAAAGTGTAAACAATTTAAATAAATTATTTATAAGCTTAAGAATATTATTCTTTCAATATCATTATACCGAAATATTGGTATGTATATTATTGTGAAATTTCTACCTTTTTTATGTCGGGGTTACTATTCATGAGTTACTATTCACGAGTTACTATTCACGACAAAATTGGTTTCTTTTTCTAACCAAATTATAGTTGATTTATGAATATTGCTCTTGAAATTAAATCCATGTTTTGATCATATTATTTTTATTATCATATATAACATTTTTATAACCTTGATGTTGAAATTCTCTTTCGCTTGAGTCTAAAGATGGGTAAATTATTGGTATGATCATGACTATGGGTTCTCTTGGGCAGTAGTAGTGCAAAGTTGAATTGTTGACTGGTATGATCATGACCATTGAATTTATAAGTGAATATCTTTAGTTTAAGTGCAAAGGTGAATTGATCAACATGGTTATAATTATTGTTTATATAAATTCTGAAATGATTATGTGACGCCCCCAAAATAGGTATACAACACCCATCCCATTCTGAGTCGTCAAATACATGGTACAGAAAACAACTACAACTTTATTACAACAATTGTCGTGCAAAATACAACAACACATATGCTGTGAGTTTGGATACAAATATATACCAAATGTGACTCATGTTCCAACCGTGGACATCACCTCACAATAACACCTTACATAAAGGTATAGTCAAAAACTGTTTTAGAAATTAGAATCTTTGGGAAGTGCTCAAGGAAACCTTCGTACATGGGAGGCCACGCGTCTAGGTTATGATAGATATCATATGGCCACAGAATTATCCTTGGTTGACCCAATAGACCCCAAAGAAAAACGAGAAGATTACTATCATATTCTTCCCAATGGTGAGTCTTCTCTTGACATATCATTATCTCCACTGTCTCTAATTGAGAATTATACTTCAAACAAACACCAAGATTATATAGGTAGTGCCCATAGATATACTCAGCAAGTGGATGTGCACAATCATGTCTTATGATGACACGAGGTTGTATGTCGTTAGACATCTTGTATGATAGTGGCAAACCACCCTTCCAACGTTGGGTACACCTTACCCTATTGGATTCACCAAATATAACTACTAAATGAACTTTTCTATACTACTTCGGGAGAACATCCACAGCTAGAGACCACCGTTCTATTCCCTTGTTACCCCCGCTCGACCCAGCTACACTCTTATTACCTGAAAGGAATTGTGAAGCAAAAGGGTGAGCACAACTAGCTCCGTAAAGAATATCATGACTAAAGATAATTCAATTATCAATAGCCTTCATCAACAATAAATCAGAGATTTAGAACATATGGTAAATGATAAAAATTTCAACCATAGTTGCAGCGGAACGGCAATCCATTAGAAGAGTCAAATAGACTATAAAGTCTATTATCTTCTCCATGTTAAAAATCCACCAACAATATTTTATCCATGTAACATCACTCAACAGTTCCTTTTCACAATCATATGAATAACTCATAATCATAATTGTGACTATAAATTTTTCTTCGCACCCAGGACGAAGAATATTTTCATCACAATGTTTACCTGAAACATCAAAGATCATGGTTATACCAAATCACAATTCCTGTTTATAATCATACTAACAAATTCATCTTTGCACTACGGGCCAAAGATATTCATCAACAAACCATCTTTGCACTACGGGCCAAAGATATTCATCAACAAACTATTTTTGCACTACGGGCCAAAGATATTCAACAACAGTTCATCTTTGCACTACAGGCCAAAGATATTCATCAACAGGCCATCTTTGCACTACATGCCAAAGATATTCATCAACAATTCATATTTGCACTACAGGCCAAATATATTCATATCTCAAAGAAATATATAATCATTTCAGAATTTATATAAGCAATAATTATAACCATGTTGATCAATTCACCTTTGCACTTAAGCTTAAGATATTCAATTATAAATTCATGGTCATGATCATACAGTCACAATTCAACTTTGCACTATAGGCCAAAGAGAACCCTAGTCATGATCATACCAATAATCTACCATCTTTACACTCAGTGAAAGAGAATTTCAACATCAGGGTTATAAAAATGTTATATATGATGATAAAAATATATTGATCAACATATAGTTTTAATCTCAAAGAGTAATATTCGTAACTCATGAATAGTAACCCGACACAAAAGATAGAAATTCTACAATAAAATTCATATCAATATTTCGGTATAATGATATTGAAAGAATAACATTACTTAAATTTATAAACAATTTATTTTAATTGTTTACACTTTACTAATCAATGCATTTAATCATCATAAAATGCCAACTCTTACAATTTCATCATCAATAACCAAACCCTCATCAAAAAATCTCATATACCTCATATAGGATTCTCAAGCCATAAAATCCTATTTTCTAATTTTCTTTCTTCACAAAACATATTTAATTTATTTACTTATAACTAGACTATTTTCATGAAAAATACCAAATCAGTTCCAAAAATATTTCTTTTCTGGGATTTAGCATAATATAGTCCCATAGTGAACATATATTTTTCTCAGAATTTTTAAAAGTCATTTACTATTTTTCATATGGCCAAAATAGCCGAATATTTAGACATTTATCAAAAATTATACTTTTGTCTAAAAATTCTGAAATTTACAGAGTATACTTCTATCATATACATGTACTCCCAATAAAAATTTCATCAATTTTGGAGTTAACCACAAGGAATTATAAGCAGTAACTTTTAAAATAGTCTTTTCTCATAAAATTCATAACTCTCAATCTATACATCCAAAAATCACTATTTTTGGACACAATCAAGAAAACTCATCAAAATATCATTTCAAATTTTTCCAGAATTTTTGAAGTTCAGAAAAATTACGAAACTGAAAAACATAACAACCCTTAAAATCCCTTACTATCCTTTACTATCCCTTACTATCCCTTACCTCAAAAGAGCAGTACTTCTGACTGGATATCGGATATGATGCTGAAAGAAACTTACACTGATGAATAGCAACTCACCAAGTATCTAAAAACTCACAAAATATGCTTCATAATATAGAGAGAGAAAGAGAGAAAGCTTTATGTTTTGTGTGTGATTTTCAATTCTAACTTAGCCCTCTATTTATAGGAAAATTTTGGTAGGTTTGACCTGTAATTTGATGGCTTTACCTGCTACTATTCCCACCACCACATTTGAAATATAATTCAGCACATTTCTTCACCAACCACAAGTGGGGCCCACCAATTCTAGAATTTTCACCAAAATGATAAACTCCGAAAATTCAACAATTTCTGAACCAGTCATCTCGTAAAAATCATAATAATCATACGTTCATTTTTAACGGTTCAAAATTTGTGGACATATACTCAACTTATATATGTATAACATATCCAAAAATTATCACGATCCAACGGTCGGATTGAAAATTATAACCCCCGCAAAATATCTCAAAAACCCTAATTTTTAATACCTCCATTCCGACAAAAATACGGATAAAAAATCTCAACATTAACTCCTTCATTTTTTTTAACCACAAAAATATATCCCTCATTTATATCCACATAAAATAAATATTTTCTTATCATATGAATCAATAATTAATTATTCACAAATAATATTACAGAATCACATTTATGACAACCAGGCCGTTCCCAGGAAAGAGGGAGCTTTCCAATAAGAATTTTTCCTTACTGGCGCGCAATTAAATGACCAAACCTCTCCTTAGACAGAACTTTCTAGACATTGTCAATAATGTTATCTAATAATACTATTCAAATAATATGAATTATTGATCTGATAATAGAAAATACTGTGCAGCAACAATTATTGAACAACAATAATACAAATTTCAACGTAGCAATTATTGAATCAATAAATAAAATATTGAACAGTAATTACTGTAACAATTATTGAGTAGTGCCTTCTTACGTAAGAATCAATAATTTCAAAAATACTATGCAATACCGTGTGCTACTGTGCAATAACGCGTATTACTGTATTTTAACCACGGGTATTCCAACAGTGTTAACGGTAATAACTACGCCGTTATTTGTAAAAACTCAAATTTGTCATTTTCTTCACCCGACAGTTATTCGTTATGGGGCCCACAAATAGCTGCGCCGTCGTACGAATATTCTCCGACAGAAAGAATATTCCACGACCAAACGAATATTCCCCGACAACAATGATTATTTTATAACCACTTAAAAAAATTCATATTTCACCCATAACTTTAAACTTTTATCAATTTAACTATTTACTGAATAGTAATTATAAGAAAAATTGAATAACTTTATTTCATAAAATTCGGGGTCTTACAGATTATATATTTCTTTGAGATATTAATATATTTGGCCTGTAGTGCAAATATGAACTGTTGATGAATATATTTGGCCTTTAGTGCAAATATGAACTGTTGAGGAATATCTTGGCCTGTAGTGCAAAGATGAATTGTTGATGAATATCTTTGGCCATAGTGCAAAGATGAATTATTGATTAATATCTTTGGCCTGTAGTGCAAAGATGAACTCTTGTTGAATATCTTTGGTCTGTAGTGCAAAGATGGTCTGTTGATGAATATTTGGTCTGTAGTGCAAAGATGAACTGTTGTTGAATATCTTTGGCCGTAGTGCAAAGATGGATTTATTAGTATGATTATAAACAGGAAGTGTGATTTGGTATAACCATGATCTTTGATGTTTCAGGTAAAGACAGGTGATGAAAATATTCTTCGTCCTGGGTGCGAAGAAAAATTTAGAATCACAATTATGATTATGAGTTATTCATATGATTATAGAAAGGAATTGTTGAATGATGTTACATAGATAAAACATTGTTGGTGGATTTTTAATATGGAGAAGATAATAGACATTATAGTCTATTTGACTCTTCTAATGGATTGCTCGTTCCGCTGCAACTATGGTTGAAATTTTTATCATTTACCATATGTTCTAAATCTCTGATTTATTATTGATGAAGGCTATTGATAATTTAATTATCTTTAGTCATGATATTCTTTACTGAGCTAGTTGTGCTCACCCTTTTGCTTCACAATTCCTTTCAGGTAATAAGAGTGTAGCTGGGTCGAGCGGGGGTAACAAGGGAATAGAACGGTGGTCATCATTTAGTGGTTATATTTGGTGAAGAAAATAGGGTGAGGCGAACCCAACGTTGGAAGGGTGTTTTGTCACTATCATACAAGATGGCTAATGACATACAACCTCGTGTCATCATAAGACAGGGTTGTGCTCATCCACTTGCTGAGTATATCTATGGGCACTACCTATATAATCTTGGTGTTTGTTTGAAGTATAATTCTCAATTAGAGGCAGTGGAGATAATGATAAGTCAAGAGAAGACTCACCATTGGGAAGAATATGATAGTAATCTTCTCGTTTTTCTTTGGGGTCTATTGGGTCAACCAAGGATAATTTTGTGGCCATATGATATCTATCATAACCTAGACGCGTGGCCTCCCATGTACGAAGGTTTCCTTGAACACTTCCCAAAGATTCTAATTTCTAGAACAATTTTTGACTATACCTTTATGTAAGGTGTCATTGTGAGGTGATGTCCACGGTTGGAACATGAGTCACATTTTGTATATATTTATATCCAAACTCACAGCATATGTGTTGTTGTATTTTGCACGACAATTGTTGTAATAAAGTTACAGTTATTTTCTGTACCATGTATTTGGCGACACAGAATAGGTTGGATGGAATGGACCTATTTTGGGGTTGTCACACGCGTGACCTCTTCATCTTTCAGACTGATGAATGCTTTACTCCTTGTAACTGATGTCTCTTGCTCTCCTTCTCTCGTCTGGTCTTCAGACTACAAGATTGACTGCAGGCTAGGATTGGTCTTGTTGATATAGCAATCGAGGATATGGACCAATCTGAGCAGCTTCAGGTGTATACACATTTTTACCTATACACAATATTTTTAACTTGTGAGCTCTTCTGCATATAAAAAGTTACTTACTACTAAACTAAGTTTAGAACAATGTTAGTGCCACAGATCAGACTCAAAGCGATTAGCTTTTGAATGTAGCATGAGAACCTGCTCTGATACCAATTGTTAGTTCCCAGAGGGCACAATAGATCTAGAAGGGGGGGTTGAATATATCCTTTTTCTTTTCAAAAATACTTTTCTGGTTTATGATGTATTGTTCATATTAGAGTATATGACAAACATAGAATCTTTTCAAGCACAGCGGAATAAGTAAAAGATTCCCCTTCATTGATATATTCATAATCATACATACATTGTTCATTGGTTTAGTTTAGTTGTAAGCAGTTAAAACATACATAGCAGTTATAGCAGTTATAGACATAATGTAAATGACATAATGTAAAAGACACAGGAGATTTTAAGTGGTTCAGAGACTCAAGCTCCTAATCCACTCTTCTGCTTTCAACTAGCAGGATTTCCACTAAGGAAGGGCAGTACCCTGAATCTCTATGATTCCTTCAAGGCCAGCAGCCTTAGAACTTCAGTTCACTGAGAACTCTTCAAGGCCAGCAGCCTTGGGACTCCTCTAGTTCCCTAGGAACTCTTCAAGCCCAGCAGGCTTGGAACTTTATTTAGTCCCTTTGGACAAGGACCCTTTGCCCCTGCTTTGTTTAGTCCCTCCGGACAAGGACCCTCTTGGCCCTGCTTCATTTAGTCCCACTGGACAAGGACCCCTCAGGCCCTGGCTTTGTTGTTGTTTGTTTGTTTGTTTGTTGGAGTCGGTGCTGAGCTGCTAAGATGTCTTCATGCACTGAACATCTTCTATCTTTAGCAGCTTGGCTTGACCATCCTTGAAGAGCAGCTGAGTGTTGCATGATGCTCAGCTTCTTAGGTAGCTCAACTACTCCAGATGACCCCTTGATGAACTGCCTTGAAGATCTTTCTCCTTGGTACTTGATGGCTGCACATGAGAGGCTTCTAAGATGACTGTGAGCTCTTCTGCAAGGTACTTAGAAGCTTCCTCATGCTTGACACCAGGATGGCTTTTGTGATCTCCCTTCTTGCTACTTGATGCCTTCCCATGATAGACTTGCTAAGCTGACTGTAGGCTCTTCTCTAATGTACTTAGAGTCTTCCCATGATGGACATCCAGATGGCATAATGCTCTCCTTTCTCTCGGCAGTTCAGAACACTTTTCATGTAGTAGAGCTCTCACATCTACATAGTAGAACTCACACTTCTACTTCATTGCTTGATCTGACTCTGAGTGTTCTTGGTGGAACGTAGAGTGAGCCTCTTGACTCACTGTCACTTGGTTAGATCAGTCCACTTTTTCTCCAAAAACTCACAACTTCAGCAACTCTTGATCTTTGAAGCTCTTCTACATTTATACACCTTCCCAATCCTTCCGTTGGAAAGTAGCCGTTGGAAGCTATTCAAATGCCTTCACAGATCTCGAGTTGCTTGAGGTAGACTGCTTGATGTTGACTGGTCATACTTTTGCTGACACTGTAGTCTACTGTTTTACCTGCCTTGTCAGATGTATCACTTTATTGTCTTGGGCAGGTTGAAGACTTTATTACTTCTGATCTCTAGATCAGAGGTTGTCCTTTTGCATCGATGCTCTCACTAAGCACTTGTCCGACTATTACCCTTCAGATTGAACCGTTGCCAATGTTTCAGTCTTCAGGCATTCGAACTCTACGATTCTGATGCATGTCTTCAAGGACCTGATCGTAGTGTCTAGTTGAGTGTTGCTCGTTGACTGGTAGAGTTAACACTACGATCTGGAAGAGTGTTGATAGGATCTTCAATGTAGAACACCTCTTCCTTATATTGTGCAGTGCTTCAATACTTCTGTTTGCTTTGACTGTTCTCAGATACTGATGGCCTAATTTGTAAGACTCCGAATTTTATGAAATAAAAGTATTCAATTTTTCTTATAATTACAATTCAGTAAATGGTTAAATTGATAAAAAGTTAAAATTATGAGTGAAATGTGAAAATTTTTTAAAATACACAAGTGGTTATAAAATAATCATTGTTGTCGGGGAATATTCGTTTGGTCGTGGAATATTCTTTCTGTCGGGGAATATTCGTACGACGGTGCAGCTATTTGTGGGTCCCATAACGAATAACTGTCGGATGAAGAAAACGACAAATTTGAGTTTTTACAAATAACGGCGTAGTTGTTACCGTTAATACTGTTGAAATACCCGGTGGTTAAAATACAGTAATACGCGTTATTGCACAGTAGCACACGGTATTGCATAGTATTTTTGAAATTATTGATTCTTACGTAAGAAGGCACTACTCAATAATTGTTACAGTAATTACTGTTCAATATTTTATTTTATTGATTCAATAATTGCTACGTTGAAATTTTATATTATTGTTGTTCAATAATTGTTGCTGCACAGTATTTCCCATTATCAGATCAATAATTCATATTATTTGAATAGTATTATTAGATAGCATTATTGGCAATGTCTAGAAAGTTCTGTCTAAGGAGAGGTTTGGTCATCTAATTGCGCGCCAGTAAGGAGAAATCCTTATTGGAAAGCCCCCTCTTTCCTGGGAACGGCCTGGTTGTCATAAATGTGATTCTGTAATATTATTTGTGAATAATTAATTATTGATTCATATGATAAGGAAATATTTATTTTATGTGGATATAAATGAGGGATATATTTTTGTGGTTAAAAATGAAGGAGTTAATGTTGAGATTTTTATCAGTATTTTTGTCGGAATGGAGGTATTAAAAATTAGGGTTTTTGAGATATTTTGCGGGGGTTATAATTTTTAATCCGACCGTTGGATCGTGGTAATATTTGGATATGTTATACATATATAAGTTGAGTATATGTCCACAAATTTTGAACCGTTAAAAATGAACGTATGATTTGTTATGAATTTTACGAGATGACTGGTTCAGAAATTGTTGAATTTTCGGAGTTATCATTTTGGTGGAAAATTCTAGAATTGGTGGGCCCCACTTGTGGTTGGTGAAGAAATGTGCTGAATTATATTTCAAATGTGGTGGGTGGGAATAGTAGCAGGTAAAGCCATCAGGTTGCAGGTCAAACCTACTAAAATTTTCCTATAAATAGAGGGCTAAGTTAGAATTGAAAATCACACCAGAAACATAAGCTTTCTCTCTTTCTCTCTCTAGATTATTGAGTTTATTTTGTGAGTATTTAGATACTTGGTGAGTTGCTATTCATCAGTGCAAGTTTTCTTCAGCGTCATATCCGATATCCAGTCAGAAGTACTGCTCTTTTGAGGTAAGGGATTGTAAGGGATAGTAAGGGATTTTAAGGGTTGTTATGATTTTCAGTTTCGTAATTTTTCTGAATTCAAAAATTCTGGAAAAATTTGAAATGATATTTTGATGAGTTTTCTTGATTGTGTCCAAAAATGGTGATTTTTGGATGTATAGATTGAGAGTTATGAATTTTATGAGAAAAAACTATTTTAAAAGTAATCGCTTATAATTTTTGTGGTTAACTCCAAAATTGATGAAATTTTTATTGGGAGTACATGTATATGATAGGAGTATACTCTGTGAATTTCAAAATTTTTGGACAAAAGTATAATTTTTGATAAATGTCTAAATATTCGGCTGTTTTGGCCATATGAAAAATAGTAAATGACTTTTAAAAATTCTGAGAAAAATATATGTTCACTATGGGACTATATTATGCTAAATCCCAGAAAAAAAAAATTTTTGGAACTGATTTGGTATTTTTCATGAAAATAGTCTAGTTATGAGTAAATGAATTAAATATGTTTTGTGAAGTAAGAAAATTGAAAAATAGGATTTTATGGCTTGAGAATCCTATATGAGGTATATGCAGATTTTTGATGAGGGTTTTGGTTATTGATGATGAAATCTTATGAGTTTGACATTTTAGATGATTAAATGCATTATTTAGTAAAGTGTAAACAATTAAAATAAATTGTTTATAAATTTAAGAAATGTTATTCTTTCAATATCATTATACCGAAATATTGGTATGGATTTTATTATAGAATTTCTATCTTTTGTGTCGGGGTTACTATTCATGAGTTACTATTCACGATTTACTATTCATGAGTTACGAATATTACTCTTGAGATTAAAACTATATGTTGATCATATTATTTTTATCATCATATATAACATTTTAATACCCTGATGTTGAAATTCTCTTTCACTAGAGTGTAAAGATGGGTAGATTATTGGTATGATCATGACTAGGGTTCTCTTTGGCCTGTAGTGCAAAGTTGAATTGTGACTGGTATGATCATGACCATTGAATTTATAATTGAATATCTTAAGCTTAAGTGCAAAGGTGAATTGATCAACATGGTTATAATTATTGTTTATATAAATTCTGAAATGATTATATATTTCTTTGAGATATGAATATATTTGGCCTGTAGTGCAAATATGAATTATTGATGAATATCTTTGGCCCGTAGTGCAAAGATGAACTGTTATTGAATATCTTTGGCCTGTAGTTCAAAGATGGTCTGTTGATGAATATATTTGGCATGTAGTGCAAAGATGAATTGTTGTTGAATATCTTTGGCCGTAGTGCAAAGATGGATTTATTAGTATGATTATGAACAGGAACTTGATTTGGTATAACCATGATCTTTGATGTTTCAGGTAAAGACAGGTGATGAAAATATTCTTCGTCCTGGGTGCGAAGAAAAATTTAGAATCACAATTATGATTATGAGTTATTTATATGATTGTGGACCAGAACTGTTGATTGATGTTACAGGATAAAATATTGTTGGTGGATTTTTAACATGGAGAAGATAATAGACTTTATAGTCTATTTGACTCTTCTAATGGATTGCTCGTTCCGCTGCAACTATGGTTGAAATTTTTATCATTTACCATATGTTTTAAATCTCTGATTTATTATTGATGAAGGCTATTGATAATTTAATTATCTTTAGTCATGATATTCTTTACTGAGCTAGTTGTGCTCACCCTTTTGCTTCACAATTCCTTTCAGGTAATAAGAGTGTAGCTGGGTCGAGCGAGGGTAACGGAGAAATAGAACGGTGGTCTCTAGCTGTGGATGTTCTCCCGAAGCAGTATAGAAAAGTTCATTTAGTAGTTTTATTTGGTGAATCCAATAGGGTAAGGTGTACCCAATGTTGGAAGGGTGGTTTGCCACTATCATACAAGATGTCTAACGACATACAACCTCGTGTTATCATAAGACAGGGATGTGCTCATCCACTTGCTGAGTATATCTACGAGCACTAACTATATAATCTTGGTGTTTGTTTGAAGTATAATTCACGATTAGAGACAGTGGAGATAATGATAAGTCAAGAGAAGACTCACCATTGGGAAGAATATGATAGTAATCTTCTCATTTTTTTTTGGGGTCTATTGGGTCAACCAAGGATAATTCTGTGGCCATATGATATCTATCATAACCTAGAAGCATGGCCTCCCATGTACGAAGGTTTCCTTAAGCACTTCCCAAAGATTCTAGTTTCTAAAACAGTTTTTGACTGTACCTTTATGTAAGGTACCTTTGTGAGGTGCTGATACATGATGGTGTCCAATGTCACATTTGGTATATATTTGTATCCAAACTCACAGCATATGTGTTGTTGTATTTTGCACGACAATTATTGTAATAAAGTTGTAGTTATTTTCTGTACCATGTATTTGATGACTCAGAATGGGTTGGGTGGAATGGACCTGTTTTGGGGTCGTCACATTTGGTATCAGAGCTATAAGTAAAGAGCCCCGAGCCTCTCGCTGGTGACTTCCTGTTGATGGGGGATGCATCGAAGCCAGACTCTCCGTAGGGGACGCCGTTCTGCGGTGGCAAACTGATAGGTATCAATGTAAGGTGCTGACACAAGTTGGTGTCCAGAGTTACATTTGGTATCAGAGCTTAGGGATATGATCTATGGCGGAGATCGGGGAATACAACTAGGAGGGGAGAGATGAATAAATCCTTCGCTAGTGTGTCTTACCTAAGCTTATTTGTTGGTCAGTCATAATATTGGGATATTATGTGATATGTTAATTTGTTTAATTAACCCTTGTTTTATGGCAGTATTTGAGAATGGCAGCTGAGAATGCTAACAATGGAGTGAATGAGACTGTGGGGATACCTCTAATCACTAACCGTGATAATGTGAGTAGAGATATCCATGTGGTGAGTGAAGAATTGATAGTTGCACCCGAGATAGTCGCAGAGGTAACAGCTGAGACTGAGCAAGAAGATGAAGAAGAAGTACCTTAGGAGAGTTTATTAGAGGTATTATATGATCAAAATGTAGAATTTCAAAATCGTATTCATGAGTTAGAAGAGCAGGCAGAAGAACGACAGGCGGTCGTGGAACAAAAAGATGCAACAATTCAAGCTTGTGTTACCCGATATGTGATGCTTGAATAGAAGCATTCTTTGGCAGAGTATAAGATGATAAAAATGGAATCTGAGCTGAAAGAAGAAAAAACTGAACGAGTGAGATTAAGTGATGCACGGGCAAAAGCCGCACGACACGTGGATATTGTGGAAAGAGATGTTCGATCTAAAAAGGCTAAAATAGATGATATGAATTTCTCTTTTTGGAAAGCAATTGGGAGAACCCAACATCGAGTTTTGAATTACCCTGTACATAGCGGTCAACCTGAATCCGATATGGATCAAAGATTGATGATTCAGATCATGAATGAGGAGTACGAAGAGGCAGTTGAGGGAGGAATATGTCCTATAGAAAGGTATATTCCAACGGTAATGATGACGCCAAATGCTGCTCCAGACAAGTCAAAGCCGAGTAGTTCGAGGGATGACGGTTGTCATGACTTCCCAACAAATGAGGAACCCAAATGAAGTTATCATGGGAGATGAGCAATGGAGAAATCATGATGATCTGAGAGATAGAATCTGAAATGGAAGCAAGGTATTCTCAACTCTTCGAAATACCAGGTACGTAAATTTCGGGGACGAAATTTCATAAGGAGGGGAGATTGTAAGACCCCGAATTTTATGAAATAAAATATTCAATTTTTCTTATAATTAATATTCAGTAAATGGTTAAATTGATAAAAGTTTAAAGTTATGGGTGAAATATGAATTTTTTTTCAAAATAAGCAAGTGGTTATAAAATAATCATTGTTGTCGGGGAATATTCGTTTGGTCGTGGAATATTCTTTCTGTCGGGGAATATTCGTACGACGGCGCAGCTATTTGTGGGTCCCATAACGAATAACTGTCAGATGAAGAAAACGACAAATTTGAGTTTTTACAAATAACGGCGTAGTTGTTACCTTTAATACTGTTGAAATACCCGGTGGTTAAAATACAGTAATACGCGTTATTGCATAGTAGCACACGGTATTGCACAATATTTTTAAAATTATTGATTCTTACGTAAGAAGGCACTACTCAATAATTATTACAGTAATTACTGTTCAATATTTTATTTTATTGATTCAATAATTGCTACGTTGAAATTTTATATTATTGTTGTTCAATAATTGTCACTGCACAGTATTTTCCATTATCAGATCAATAATTCATATTATTTGAATAATATTATTAGATAACATCATAACATTATTGGCAATGTCTAGAAAGTTCTGTCTAAGGAGAGGTTTGGTCATCTAATTGCGCGTCAGTAAGGAGAAATCCTTATTGGAAAGCCCCCTCTTTCCTGGAAACGGCCTGGTTGTCATAAATGTGATTCTGTAATATTATTTGTGAATAATTAATTATTGATTCATATGATAAGGAAATATTTATTTTATGTGGATATAAATGAGGGATATATTTTTGTGGTTAAAAATGAAGGAGTTAATATTGAGGTTTTTATCAGTATTTTTATCGGAATGGAGGTATTAAAAATTAGGGTTTTTGAGATATTTTGCGAGGGTTATAATTTTTAATCCGACCGTTGGATCGTGGTAATATTTAGATATATTATACATATATAAGTTGAGTATATGTCCACAAATTTTGAACCGTTAAAAATGAACGTATAATTTGTTATGAATTTTACGAGATGACTGGTTCAGAAATTGTTGAATTTTCGGAGTTAATCATTTTGGTAGAAAATTCTAGAATTGGTGGGCCCCACTTGTGGTTGGTGAAGAAATGTACTGAATTATATTTCAAATGTGGTGGGTGAGAATAGTAGCAGGTAAAGCCATCAGGTTGCAGGTCAAGCCTACTAAAATTTTCCTATAAATAGAGGGCTAAGTTAGAATTGAAAATCACACCAGAAACATAAGCTTTCTCTCTTTCTCTCTCTAGATTATTTAGTTTATTTTGTGAGTATTTAGATACTTGGTGAGTTGATATTCATCAGTACAAGTTTTCTTCAGCGTCTTATCCGATATCCAGTCAGAAGTGCTGCTCTTTTGAGGTAAGGGATTGTAAGGGATAGTAAGTGATAGTAAGGGATAGTAAGGGATTTTAAGGGTTATGATTTTCAGTTTCGTAATTTTTCTGAATTTTAAAAATTCTGGATAAATTTGAAATGATATTTTGATGAGTTTTCTTGATTGTGTCCAAAAATGGTGATTTTTAGATGTATAGATTAAGAGTTATGAATTTTATGAGAAAAGATTATTTTAAAAGTAATCGCTTATAACTTTTTGTGGTTAACTCCAAAATTGATGAAATTTTTATTGGGAGTACATGTATATGATAGGAGTATACTCTATGAATTTCAGAATTTTTGGACAAAAGTACAATTTTTGATAAATGTCTAAATATTCGGCTGTTTTGGCCATATGAAAAATAGTAAATGACTTTTAAAAATTCTGAGAAAAATATATGTTCACTATGAGACTATATTATGCTAAATCCCAGAAAAGAAATATTTTTGTAACTGATTTGGTATTTTTCATGAAAATGGTCTAGTTATGCGTAAATAAATTAAATATGTGATATGAAGTAAGAAAATTGGAAAATAAGATTTTATGACTTGAGAATCCTATATGAGGTATATGCAGATTTTTGATGAGGGTTTTGGTTATTGGTGATGAAATCTTATGAGTTTGACATTTTAGAATGATTAAATACATTATTTTAGTAAAGTGTAAACAATTAAAACAAATTGTTTATAAATTTAAGAAATGTTATTCTTTCAATATCATTATACCGAAATATTGGTATGGATTTTATTATGGAATTTCTATCTTTTGTGTCGGGGTTACTATTCATGAGTTACTATTCACGATTTACTATTCATGAGTTACGAATATTACTCTTGAGATTAAAACTATATGTTGATCATATTATTTTTATCATCATATATAACATTTTTATAACCCTGATGTTGAAATTCTCTTTCACTGGAGTGTAAAGATGGGTAGATTATTGGTATGATCATGACTAGGGTTCTCTTTGGCCTGTAGTGCAAAGTTGAATTGTGACTGGTATGATCATGACCATTGAATTTATAATTGAATATCTTAAGGTTAAGTGCAAAGGTGAATTGATCAACATGGTTATAATTATTGTTTATATAAATTCTGAAATGATTATATATTTCTTTGAGATATGAATATATTTGGCCTGTAGTGCAAATATGAATTGTTGATGAATATCTTTGGCCCGTAGTGCAAAGATGAACTGTTGTTGAATATCTTTGGCCTGTAGTTCAAAGATGGTCTGTTGATGAATATCTTTGGCATGTAGTGCAAAGATGAATTGTTGTTAAATATCTTTGGCCGTAGTGCAAAGATGGATTTATTAGTATGATTATGAACAGGAACTGTGATTTGGTATAACCATGATCTTTGATGTTTCAGGTAAAGACAGGTGATGAAAATATTCTTCGTCCTGGGTGCGAAGAAAAATTTAGAATCACAATTATGATTATGAGTTATTTATATGATTGTGGACCAGAACTGTTGATTGATGTTATAGGGATAAAACATTGCTGGTGGATTTTTAACATGGAGAAGATAATAGACTTTATAGTCTATTTGACTCTTCTAATGGATTGCTCATTTCGCTGTAACTATGGTTGAAATTTTTATCATTTACCATATGTTTTAAATCTCTGATTTATTATTGATGAAGGCTATTGATAATTTAATTATCTTTAGTCATGATATTCTTTACTGAGCTAGTTGTGCTCACCCTTTTGCTTCACAATTCCTTTCAGGTAATAAGAGTGTAGCTGGGTCGAGCGAGGGTAACGGAAAAATAGAACGGTGGTCTCTAGCTGTGGATGTTCTCCCGAAGCAGTATAGAAAAGTTCATTTAGTAGTTTTATTTGGTGAATCCAATAGGGTAAGGTGTACCCAATGTTGGAAGGGTGGTTTGCCACTATCATACAAGATGTCTAACGACATACAACCTCGTATTATCATAAGACAGGGATGTGCTCATCCACTTGCTGAGTATATCTACGAGCACTAACTATCTAATCTTGGTATTTGTTTGAAGTATAATTCACGATTAGAGACAGTGGAGATAATGATAAGTCAAGAGAAGACTCACCATTGGGAAGAATATGATAATAACCTTCTCATTTTTCTTTGGGGTCTATTGGGTCAACCAAGGATAATTCTGTGGCCATATGATATCTATCATAACCTAGAAGCATGGCCTCCCATGTACGAAGGTTTCCTTGAGCACTTCCTAAAGATTCTAGTTTCTAAAACAGTTTTTGACTGTACCTTTATGTAAGGTACCTTTGTGAGGTGCTGATACATGATGGTATCCAATGTCACATTTGGTATATATTTGTATCCAAACTCACAGCATATGTGTTGTTGTATTTTGCACGACAATTATTGTAATAAATTGTAGTTATTTTCTGTACCATGTATTTGATGACTCAGAATGGATTGGGTGGAATGGACCTGTTTTGGGGTCATCACATAATTCCTTGCTTCTGGTCCCCTTCTGTATATCAAGACATCTCAGATTTGTGGTGCATCTAGCTTGCTTTCTCTTAGTGATCTTCCGCTCACTTATCAACAATGATCTGACCCACACTTAATCACTTTAGCCTTGCTCTTCAGAGGCTGACCAGTATCTCGGTTCACCTTCTATTAGTTCTTTCTTTGTTTAGCAAACACTACGATCTTGGTTGCTTCCAAGATCGTTGTCTTCTGTACTCTTGACAGCTACTGCACAAGCTGACTTTCCTTAGTCAACTTCTGAAGTCTTCTTTGGATCTCCTTGTGGAAGACTTCATCACGAATGCCCTTACAGCTCAACCTTGATGATGGTTGGGTTGGTGCTTAGTTCTTCTGTTAGCCTTCATGCCATTCGTTGAGTACTCTCTGGTTCCCTTACTGTGGAATACATCTTTGCAGTGCCAACCAGAGCCTTCGTATCTTTGGATATTCTGGGAGTGCTCATTCGTTGAGAATCGTATCTACTCTACGATTCAGACTTAGCATTGTGAGCACTTCTGTTGGAGTCGTAGTCCTGCACTCTACGATTCAGCTTTGGCTGTGCAGACTCTACAATCCCGAGATGTAGTCCTGCACTCTACGATTCAGCTTTGGCTGTGCAGACTCTACGATCCCAAGATCAGATCTTGACACTCTACGATTCTGCCTTGTGCTTGGTGTCTTCATATGATCTTGCCTGACTACGATCTCTGCATTCATTCAGTGGACTCTACGATCTTAGAGTGCAGTCTACGATCCTTGTCTTGGCATCACTAGACTCTACGACTCTGATCATAGTCTTTGTTTCATACTTGGCTTCGGCAGATGGTCGTTCGGCTTATAGACAAGCTGTCTCTACGATTCTGAACGTGACTTCCTCAGCACACTACGATCTCGAGAAAGCTTTTCTCGACACACTACGATCCTTCTTCGTTTCCCCTGGAAGTCTACGAACTCCGAGATCTCACTATCTTGCATACTCCTATTCTGCCTCGATAGCTCCCGAGTTAACTCTGACTCTCCTGGCAGACTACGACTTTTGGTGCAGTGCTCGACGATCAGACAAGCCTATCTATTACAACATAAGATCAACCTAACAAGCTTGATCTTTCTATATTTATAGTCCTTGTACATCATTTCTTTTCTAAGGACTTTACAAAGCTGTTTTGCTTATGTAGGATCAACCTAACACATTTGATCAATTCATTCTAAGTCCTTGTACATATATTTCTATTATCTATCAAAGGACTTTACAGCTTTTCTTCATGCAAGCATACTTGCATATTATTCATTCATATACATATATATATATATATATATATATATATATATATATATCATAATCAAATCATATATAAGTAGGAATAGCATTCACATGCTTATTCCTGACACACATTATTGAGTTAGAACCGGACGAAATCGCGGAAGATTTGACGTATGAAGAGGTTCATGTTCAAATCTTGGATAAGAAGGAACATGTTCTACGCTCCAAGGTTATACATCAAGTCAAAGTTTTGTGGAGAAACCACGATGTTGAGGAAATGACCTGGGAGTTAGAATCTGAAATGAAGTCAAGGTATCCTTACCTTTTCGATATACCAGGTACGTACCCTAATTTAGAGGGCGAAATTTCATAAGAAGGGGAGGTTGTAAGACCCCAACTTTATAAATAAAGATGAATTTTCTATAAATATTATTTTTAAATATTATGGAGTAAATTTGATATAATGTTATAGTTGTGGGTAATATTTATAAATTTTGTAAAGTAAGCAAGTTGTAATAAAATATTCGTTTGGTCGGGAAATATTCTTTTTGTCGGAGAATATTCGTACGACGACACAATCATTGGTGGACCCCACAACGGAAGTATTGTCGTAGTTAAAAAACGACAAAATTATCTTTTTATAAAAATAACGGCGAAGGTGTTACCGTTAAAACTGTTGAACTACCCGGTAGTAAAAGTACAGTAATACGCGTGGTTGCATAGTAGCACACGGTATTGATTATTGATGCTTACGTAAGAAGTCACTCAGCTTTACTCAATTATTGCTACAGTAATTGCTGCATCATATCTCTTAAATTATTGATTCAATTATTGTCACAGTATCATCTGTATAATATGTTATATTGTTAAATCAATAATTGAGACGACGAGTTATAAATGATTAATAATTGTTGAGATATTAAATATGTGTTGATTAAAAAATAAAATGATTATGCTAATATTTATTCAATCCTTGATGTATATAAAGAGGCTATTATGAGACGTTTGTGGTAAGTTTGGTTATTTTATGGGGGGGCCCATATGTCATTATCTAAGAGTCTTCTCGTCAATAGTAATTACCTTCGTCAATAGTAATTACATTCGTCAATAGTAATTACCTTCGTCAATAGTAATTACCTTCGCAAATAGTAGTTGTCTCTTCAATATTATCAAGAGTCATTTTGACCCTTCGTTAAGACCAAGAGTCATTTTGACCCTTCGTTAAGACCAAGAGCCACTCTCAGTTTTTCTATAAATAGAGGCCTAGTGTTTCATTATTTTTCACGAATTCATTCAAGCTATAGAGAGAGAAAGTATAGAGAGAATAAGAGAGGAAGAAGAAGAGTATTCTGTTACTACATTACTGCAGTATCGAAAGCTCTTACTAATGTAAGGGGTGTTATTCTTTCTTATTCATGAAGAGAGCTGTTGTTATTCTATTTCTTATTATTCTGTTGGAATAACCTGTATACGCGGTCTACCCTATACATGGTGACATTCTTCCGTTATTCTGTTGGAACATCCTGTCTGTGTGTTTTACACTGGACCTGGTTCCGTTTTTATTATTATTCTGTTGGAATATCCTGTCTGTGCGTTTACGTCGGACCTGGTTCCATTATTTATTATTCTGTCGGAATATCCTGTCTGTGCGTTTACGCCAGACCTGGTTCTATTATTTATTATTCTGTCGGAATATCCTGTCGGTGCGGATTACGCCTGACCTGGTTCCATTCTTTATTATATTCAGTTGATTAAAACTTTGACTTCTATACTCCGTGAAATTAGTGGAATATCCTTGATATTTGCGCTTCATCTAGTATCTTTTCATGGAAATATTCTTCTGAGCATTCTTGAATTTTACTCCACAAAGCAGTATCATGTTGACAATTTGGACGTTATAAATTCCTGGATAAATTAATTCTTGAACATGTTTTATTGAATTATTATGTCATTGTCGTCATCCTCATGTTTATATTATGTTGAAAGTCATCTGTGGTCTGTAGTGCATAGATGGACTTGGTATGATTATGACCAGGGATTATTCGGTGTAATCATGACCGTAATATTACAAATGATGTGGTAAAAGTCATCATTGGCCCGTAGCGCATTGATGGACAGTTGTTGGCATGATCATGACCATTAATGAATACACAAATATTCCTGGCCCGTAGTGCATGGATAATTGTGGTCGTGATACTAAAGAATATCCTTGGCCGTAGTGCAGGGGTGATTCGATGATGTGGATTATTTATTAAGCTGAGTCTCAGCGATAACAGTGTTGAAAAACCTTTTAAATCATAGAAGATAGTAAATTTTATTCTCTACTTGACTCTTCTAATGGATTGCATGTTCCGCTGCAGTTAAACTTGATGTTATTATATTTTATCAGTTTAACACTGTTGTAGACTAATGATAATTTATTCTGCATTATCTTAGTCATAATATTTCTTACTGGGCTAGTTGAGCTCACCCTTTCTTTCACCGTTCTTTTCAGGAAATGAGAATATAGTTGGGACTAGTCGGGGAACCGAGTGATGGACCAGATGATAGTATTAGTAGTCCTCACTATTCTGTTAAATAGTGTGAGAATAATTGTAATGAGGACTCCTTTTGAGTTTGTATAATCTCTTGTAGACTATATTTGTATTCAAACTCACAGTTTATGTTTTGTCGTATTGTACACGACAATTATATTATTAAGTTGTATTTGAATTCTGTACTATGTATCTGGCGACCCAAGATGGGTGATGTATACCTAATTTCGGGGGCGTCACAAAATCATGAAACTCTCATATCAATTGTAAAGATTATGTATGTATAATATATGAAAATAGAAAATATATGATGTGTATGTGTTACTGTTAATATATGATTATGTATGCATAATATATGAAATTATTGTTAATTTTTGAAAATATATGATCATTAAACACAACGAAGATTATGTATGTGTAAAATAACTTGCACGTAAAATTACTCAATACAGTTATTTTGTAGCCAATTTGTTAGCAAGAATAAAACGTGAATTATTATCTCATTGATACTAACTGAGCTCTAGATTAACCGCGAGGTATGAAAATTTTAATCTAAATTGTATAAGAAGAGAATTAACACAATAATCAGTTTCATCTAAATTATTATTATTAATAAAACATGTTGTCAAAGCTTGTCTATTGGAACTATATAAACATAAAATTGCTATGATTCGCATGAAGCCATGAACCATAACAACAAGGTTTATATATATAGGGAAATTCTTGAATTATTGCTCATATAGGTTCATGAACCATGACTAGTAGAATTCTTGAATTCATGACAACAGGTTTATATATATAGACAAACATACAAAAATAGTTTGTCCTTCTTGATTCATCAGCCACGTATTCATCTCAATTTTAAATTTATTATTTTGCAATTTGAGTTTAGAAAATCAAAATCTATCTCTACTTTTAATACAGACATTATACTTCAATTTTAAAAGGGATGTATACGTTAATGAATGGAGGACTAGTATAGCTTCTGACATGTGGAGAAACGTCGATCATAATAATAACAATGACCAGTAACGAGAGAATGCTAATGAATGGAGGACTAGTATGCTAATGTTACTTGTTAGTGGTTTACTCACATGTATGAAGTTTTGCAATTTCTGATCATATAGATTTTCATTGTCATATTATTTTGTGAAAAACATAGTTTGGTATTCCTACTAAAAAGCGTACGCATATGCATAAAGTATATATAGCTCAATGAAAATTGAGCTTAATTTTTGTATTGCGTCTGTAGTTTCTAAAGTTTTATTGGTATCCGAGTATCCAAATATATTATGAAATGAGTAGAATAATATGAACGCTTTCAACATATATAAAATCTCATATCACAATAATATAATGAGATTTACTTTAGTTCATGAAAAAAGAGAGAGATGTTGTACACATGGGCTAATTAACAAATAATATAAGTTGCAAGATATATTAGAAGTATACAAAAGTCTATCACAGTCTTGATAAAAAGTTTATAAAAGTCTGTTACTTATTTCATAGAGTCTATAAAAGTCATTTTAAAAGAGTCTTTAAAATCTTTGAAAATCATTAAAATCCCACAAATTCTACAAAAGTATGTCACTTAAAAAAAATCTTTAAAAATCCTAATTGAATACACCCCTAGCGTCACAAAACAAAAGGGAAAGAACAGTTGGGTCTGTGTAATATGTTTATCTGTATTACTTGGGACTCTTAATTGATTAAGAAGGTCAGATTTTTAGTTTTGATGGATTGGATTTTGAGTTTGTTTTTGCTTTTGGTGCTATTTTGTGTTCTACTGTAGCTTCCCTACATTGAATTATTGTGATTCTCTTAGTTTTTATTGGCGTAGTCATCTTTTTGCTACTGGGTGGTAATTTAGGACTTTACTGGAGAATTTTAGTGTAATTATTTTGAAGTTATGATTTTTTTGTGTGTATATAATTGGGGTTTATGGAATGTACTCTGTAGACCAAAAACTGGAATGGGTTGTATTTGTTTGCTCTGAACTAAAATGATTGCTCAAGAATCTTTTTTCCGTAAGGTAAGAAATTACTGTTTATCCAACTTTTTCATTTCTATGAGGTTTAAGGTTATTGTATGCGGGATGTTGTTGGATTTGGCCAGGAGTGATATGGATTTGGCTTGATTGAAAATTTAGGTTAAGTGTTTGGATTGAATTTAGATAACAGCTAGAATGATTTTGACAAATATTATGGAAATTTTGACTCAGGTAATGAGAATTTTGTCTTCTATGAAGCTTTGGTTTAGCCCAGTAGAGGAAAAGAGAAGGAGAAAGTTGAATTCATTGTTTTTTTTGGGGGAGGGGGAGGGGGAGGGGGGGGTGTGGTTGGGGAGGGAAAGAGTTTCAGTGTTTCTCTGAGAATTTTGTAAATTAATCACCCATGATGTGCATAAAGTGATCACGGAAGTCAAATTTCACTTGCAAGTAGATAATAGATATGAATTATGTAGTACTCCAATTTGTTTTAATTATCATGTAGTATTCCATCTGAGTAGCTTATTGTGATTGCATCAATTACATTTATACTTGGGCCCAGTATATAGCTGTTTCCTCTTAATTTTTAGCTGAAGAAACCTTGTTGGTGTCTATTTTTAGTGTTTACACATGGATCTGAGTTGGCCTTTAGGTGGTACTATTCATTCAATAATGTCAATGCCTCATACAAAATTAGGTTTCTCTTTCTTCTGCTTAAGTGAAAGTAATCACGCCTTTAATCAAGGTCACTCTCGCTATTCATTATTAACATCATTTCCCCAAACAAAATGAAGTTTCTCTTTCGTCTGCATTCGGTGATACATAAACATTTCTTTTATTTTCTTGGGACAACGAACAAGGTGAAGTATAATATATATTTTTTAGTTTAAATATTATAATCAAGGATTAATGATGAACATTCTCTCGCAACGTTTTTGTCCTTACATTCTAGCCATGTGTTATTTCTTGAGTGGACTTTACATTCTGCACGAGCAAGACAGACCAACTAGCTAGTTCTTGGGAGACTGAACAAAAAAAGCAAACAATAACTTTTACTTTGGAATGTCTTATCTTCAAGTGTTTCCAGGAGAATGTTAATGGAGTTGTCTATTGTAATGTGGTAAGTGGTAACTGTCACCAGTGTTAGTGTTGATCCAACGATGTGATTAATGAACAAATTTGTGTCTGTGTTTGTAGTATATTAGTATGTTTAAAACCGACAAAAAGTTTCCATCAAACATGGAGGATGGAGGGGGGAGGGGGGAGACCCCCCGCCCCCGCCCCCGTCCCCCGCCCCCACCCCCACCCCCACCCCCACCCCCACCCCCCTAGTTCTGTCTTGACCGCCGCCTGCTACCGGGGGCAGATGACCCCCCCGCCCCCCCTAGTTCCGCCTCTGGCTATTTGTGTGTTGCTTAAGAGAAAAACTGAACTTAAGAGTTGAAGCTCTGCTCTATATAGACACCATATATGCAAATCACGTAATAGGTTATAGGCAGGCTGAGTTGTTTAACCTAAGTTTCTGATTAAATGCCAGCCAATACAAGGGTGGAGCCATGATTTTTTTTCTTCCTGGGCTACAAATACCAACCATATACATCAGAAATTGTATGCTTTGACCAACCTTTCATGCATATACCATTAATTTGTTTATATAGCATTCAGACACATTAATAGAATAATCTGATAAACATAAGTAGGTTGATCATTAAGCCAAGGAAATCCCTAGATCTTGCTCCCAAAATGGTTCCTGCTGCTGCCATTAGGCAGTAGCCCTGCCCCCCATCCTATTTACAAGTTATAACTGATTTACTCTTAATATACTACAATTTTTGGAGACAAGGCAATTTGCACACCTCTAAATTTAACAAAGTACAAATCAAGTTGTACAAATGTCTTAATCAAGTTGACTGAGAACTCAAAAGAGAGTCCCAGCCTTATCCACTGCAATTGCTACTGCTATAGACTATTATTTAGCCTAACATGACTATTATTTCTTAATCTCATTTTTCTAACCAGATGATGGTTTATCTCCCTGTTTAAGTACATAGAATATAACACAAGGGAGTAGTTCTAGAAATTATAAAACCTTTAAAACAAAAGCTTGGTTGTACACAAATTTAGATATATTACACTTAGCACATAAAAGTACTTTTAGAACTTATAACACAATCATGGCTGTCTTAATAGACTGCCCCAAAACAGTTCTTGACATGCTAATTTTTTTTTTAACAATTGGTTTTCGCTAAAATTTGCTCTTCACTTCCATTTAGCATGTCAAAACACCTCTCCTAACCTTATATATAGTGTACTTATTTATCCCAAGCCTTGATCCCATCTATTTATCAAGTTTTAGCCAAAACAGTCCACTTGGGACTTTTAACAAACATGTAGTGTGCATAGTTTTGTGTTACCAATCTCACAGCCATTCATTTACATCATAAACCCATAATAACATCCTTATTACTCCACAGCCCAACCTATCTCCTTGTGCTTAATCTCAGTCCATAGCAGTCAAATAGCATATCAATAATCATTCATAGCAAATTAGCAGTTAACCTTAAGAATCTCTATTTACATACCTACATAACATATAAATTTTCTGTTGTTATGCTTAATTCTCATCCAATGCTAACACTATTTTATATTACCAAATTCTCTTAAACTAATAAATTGCCACAATGCATAAGTAAACTAACCTTGATCAAATACTCAAGTGAACTGTTTTGGAGTCTGGTATTTGTTATATGGGACTAATGGGAGTACCGGCTGTGATGGCGTTGTCCATGTTTCGCGGATGAAGAGGAAAGTTGGAGGAGTTAGGAGCAGAGGCGATTTTGAAGAGGGGTTAGGACCGGATGAAGAGGAAAGGTGGAGGGGTTAGGAGCAGGGGCTGCCCATACGTAGCTCCGCCCCTGAGCTAATAGATCACTTCCTTATTAAAAGACAAGTATTCTACTGTTAAGCTTAGATTTCAATCAGGATCAAAATCAACAGAACAATCAAAATCATAACAATCAAGATCACAATCAACAGAACAATCAAAATCATAACAATCAAGATCAAAATCAAAAGTCAAAATGATATACTGAAATACATTCTTCATTCCTGCATTGTTCTACTCAGACTTATTATTATCCTTCGCATCCTTCGCATCCTTCGCTGCCTCTTGTATATCCTTCTTCTCCATCTTCTCTATCTTCTCTTTGATGAGTTGAGTGATGTCAGCTAAATCTTCAACCCTTGTTTTGATGAGAGGAGTAAGGTTACTCAAATCTTCAACCCTATTTTTCAGGTCATTCAAACATTCAACCCTATTCATCACTACATTCACATTTGCTTCAATTATCTGCAACTTACCATTGTCAATGGCTAATAAGCCACCGACACCGGCAACGACAAGAGAAGCAAAAGTTGTTATTGTGTTAAAATGTTCCATTTTCCCTGCCAGATTAGTTTTATAATATTTCCAACCTCTAACAAAATACCCCTTAATCAATTTTCCCTTGCCCTCTTCCGGCTCCGGCGGGGGAACCGCCTTTGCAGTAGCGAAATAGCGGCGGTATGCTGCCGCACGACCTGCAGTTTTGAAAACTGCATTCATGGCTGAGAGTAGGTAAGGGTTTTGCCCTACTCCGTTAATTTTGATAGGGCTAATGAGAAACACATTTGTTTTTAAAAAATATATAAAAACAAGGCTTAAATATGATTTACTACCCTAAATTATAAGTCATATTATACTTCGGTGATCTACTTTTTTATTTTGTCAATTAGATGATTGAACTATTAATTTTTTTCGATTTCATTCAATTGAGTCTGTCACATCAGAAATTGCTGACGTGACATTCTAATAGGCTAAATGAGTGCTTATGTGTAAAAAAAATATTTTTTTAATGTAATCAAAAGACAAAAAGGTGAAATAACAAATAAAACAACTAAAAATTACACAAATAATATAATAATTAGTTGTATAAAATTACACAAATAATTATTTTTAATAAAAATTTAAAAAAAGCGCAGTTTTTTTAATAAAAATAAAACACAATTTTTTTAATAAAAAAAATTAAACGGAGTTTTTTTTTAAAAAAAATAATAATTAATGCAGTTTTTTTATTAATAAAAATAAATAAAACACAGTTTTTTTAATAAAATAAAAAAACGCAGTTTTTTTAATAAAAAAAAATAATTAACACAATTTTAATAAAAAAAATGCAGTTTTTTTTAATAAAAATAAATAAAACACAATTTTTTTTAATAAAAAATAAAATAAAATGCAGTTTTTTTAAATAAAAATAATTATGTTTAATAAAAATAAAAATAAAACGCAGTTATTTTTAATAAAAATAAAAAAAACAGGCAGTTTTTTTAATAAGAATAAAAAAACACAATTTTTTTAATAAACAAATTATAAAATGCAGTTTTTTTAATAAAAATAATTATATTTAATAAAAATAAATATTATATTATTTATATAATAATTATATAAATAATTTATATTGTTTATATAATTATAAATAAATAATTATACAACTAATTTATATTATTTGTGTAATTTTTAGTTGTTTTATTTGTTATTTTATCTTTTTGTCCTTCGATCTCATTAAAAAAATATATTCTTTTTACACATAAGCACTCATTTAGCCTATTAGGATGCCACGTCAGCAATTTCTGACGTGGCAGACCCAATTGAATGAAATCGGAAAAAATTAATACTTCAATTATCTAATTGACAAAATTAAAAAGTGGATCACCGAAGTGGAATATGACTTATAATTTAGGGTAGTAAATTTTATTTAAGCCTAAAAACAAATGTAGGAGGTAGTTTTACCGGTTTATGTGACTATTATTTTTAGGCTAATAGTAAAGTAAGTGACCTCAATTTATGGATAAATCATTTTTTATACTCTTCTCTTTTTTTATTCAAGATACTCCTTCCGTCCCAAATTAATTGCTCAGTTTTGACTTTTTTAAGTCAAATCGACTATTTTTAGAATTAATAATTAAGCATATATAAATATATTTCTAAAATTATAAAAATTGGGATTAGTAGTAAATTGTATATACTTTCTTTTGGTTATAATCACTTCACCTATATTTTAGCAAAAATAGTAAAAATATTAGTTTTAAAAATGGTCAATTTGACTTTAAAAAGTCAAAACTGAGCGGTTAATTTGAGACGGAGGGAGTATTATGTAAGTGAATTGTATCAAGTTTTTGAAAGAAAAAAAAACATTTGTTACAGTTACTTGTCAATACTTATCAATACTTATTTTTAACGAATGACACATTACACCGTGAGCATAAATCTTATTTTTAATTGTAAAAATAACTATAAGTAAACAAAAGTATAATAATTGTTTTGGGACAGTAGAATATGGCATGTTGTACACCAATTACCAACTACATATTTTTCCCTAGACAAATAGGAAATTATACATTCAGCTAATCAAAAGTAATTCTGTGTACTTTGATTAGTAATCCGATTCTTTCATCTCATGGAAGTAACGGCCAGATGGTGCGCCATCAGGCAACAAAGCCACCATTGTAGGAGCTCTAGCACCTTCCTCTGGGGTCAAGTGTCCTGTCTGAAAAGGGTCCTGTCTCCCAAGAAGCTTCAGAGTCTCCTCAAGCATACCAGCACAACAAAATCCATTTATAATGGTGTTATGAGTTACTAAATTAAGCTCAATCTCCCTTTTCTCCATGTCTGCAATAAGCTCAAATGCTACTGTAAAGTTGTTCACTTTGAAGAGACCATTCAATAGCTCATTAAAAGAAGTAGCGTTAGGTGAGCATCCATTATTTTCCATCTGATCAACAATTTCATTTCCCAATCTATTCTTCCTTCAGCACACAAACCTTTAATAAATGTGTTCAACATAACTTTATTTGGTGAACAGTTTTCCATCAATATATTTTTGAGAAGGCAATGAGCTTGGTCAAACATGAAATTCCTACAAAGAACATCCAACATGGAGGTGCATGCCACAACATTAGGATGGCAACCATGGGTTATCATCTCGTTCCACGTCTCAGATGCACCTACCAAGTCCCCAGATTTTGCAAACCCAGCAATGAGCACAACAATAGGTTGTTACATTCGGAGGCCAACCGTTTCTCTCCATTTGATTACAAACAGTTTCTGGACTAAATTCCTCAGTTTTTACTGTCAAATCATCAAAACAATTGTGATGAAAGCCTTGTGGCATCACCCCACCTAACGATCTCAATTTGTTGTCAAGCTTCGAGGAATACTGCAAAAGAACAGAAGAAAAGAAGTGATAATCTAACACAAAGGTTTAAAAATTCACAAAAGTTAAATATCTGCAAATTAGATATCTGCATGATATTAAGCACATCACTTTTGATGAATTTCTCCTGAACTCATATGGCTCAAAATTAGTGTAAAAAAATTAAGAGTCAACATCAAGGCCCCTTCCCATGTGAGGAGAATGCCTATTTCAGTATGTTAGTGATAAATTGAAGAGCAATTCCAATATATGGGCATTCTTATTATAAATTAATGATTAGTTTTATATCCCTCCTAAGAAGATAAAACAGTTTTACAAATTAACGAATGACACATTACACATACTAAACCAAAAGGAAATGTTAAAATTTAATTGAAACCAGTTTGGTCTGTACCAAGGGTGAGGATTCCAATCTTGTTGTCCCTCATCTGAGAAAATACAAGACACTTGGCCACTGCATAGTTCCTCATTGTCTTGTGCCTTTGTAGATGATCAGTAGTGAGAGTTAACAGCACAAACAGGTAACAGAAGAATAAGGGAGAGAAGAAAAGGAAGAACATGAAGGTTAAATAAAGTTGGCAAACATAGACCAGATCCTAAATTGTTTATCCAAAAAATGTAAATTTCAAGATGCAAAGTAAGATCATGAGTTATTGATACCATCTAAAGCAAACTTCATGAAACACTGAAACCATGGTACGATAATATTGCTTGCCAAATCATAATATAACTGTAAGGTCAAAAAGAAACTAATTAGTTGAAGGCCTCGCGTATGTTTAAGGAGCTGCCACAAAGAAATAACACCACTTTGTCGACACGTCCAATCTCCAAAACTATCTAAAATATCAGGGAAAAAGGTTCAAGAGCAATATTCATAAGAATTTGATGTAAATCTGATCTATTCCATGCCCTGACCATAGGAAAGTTTTCTACATGCATACACCACTGTTCTCTAAAACGCACGCTTTGAATGCAAAGAAAACCTGTCTTTTACTAATATTCTTAGACTTCTCCTCCTGCCAATCTCGGTATATTGAAAAAAGTTCCATCAGCACATTCAGATTTACTATACTTGCTTCAACCACAAGGCAATAAAAATCAATAATTTGCTTGCCCACAAAATTTTCGGTATTCAGTTCAATGTGTTTATTTTAGTTATACTGAAAACATGGGAAAGATTTTAGTTAATGGTATTGCAGGATGTCCGTATTCAGTGTTATATCTTGTAGGAACTGATGTGACGCCCCCAAAATATGTATACATCACCTATTCTGAGTTGCCAAATACATGGTACAGAATATAAATACAATCTTTAATTATACATCAGTCGTGTAAAATACGACAAATACATGCTGTGAGTTTTAATATAAATATTGTCATCTAGACAATATCCACACTCAATTTAGTCCTCGTTACATTTATTATCACACTATTTTATAGAATAGTGAGGACTACTAAGACACCATCTCGGACCATCACTTCGTTCCCCGACTAGTCCCGGCTACGTTCTCATTTCCCGAAGAGAACAGTGAAAGAAAGGGTGAGCTCAACTAGCCCAGTAAGAAATATTATGACTAAGATAATGCAAAATAAATTATCATTAGTCCTCAACAGTGTTAAACTGATAAAATATAATATACAGCAAGATTAACTGCAGCGAAACATGCAATCCATTAAAAGAGTCAAGTAGAAAAAAAATCTACTATCTTTTATGATTTAAAAAGGTTTTCATCACTTTTATCGCTGATACTCAGCTTAATAAATAATTCACATTATCCCTGCACTACGACCAAAGATATTCATTAGGGTCATGACCACAAATTATCCATGCACTACGGGCCAAGGATATTCGTGTATTCATCAATGGTCATGATCATGCCAACAACTGTCCATCAATGCACTACGGGCCAATGATGACTTTTACCACATCATTTGTAATATTACGGTCATGATTACACCGAATAATCCTTGGTCATAATCATACCGAATCCATCTATGCACTACAGGCCACATATAACTTTCAAAAAAATATAAGCATGAGGATGATGACAATGATATAAGAATTCAATAAAACAAATTCAAGAATTATTTTATCCAGGAACTAATAACGTCTAAATTGTCAACATGATACTTCTTTGTAAAGTAAAATTCAAGAATGCTCAGAAGAATATTTCCATGAAAAAATATTGGATGAAGCGCAAATATCAAGAATATTCCATTAATTTCACGGAGTATAGAAGTCAAAACTTTAACCAACTGAGTATAATAAAGAATGGAATAACAAAAGAAATTACCATGCATGTAGTACTTTGCATAGACAGGTTAATCCAACAGAATAATAAATAACGGAACCAGGTCAGGCGTAATACGCACCGACAGGATGTTCCAACAGAATAATAAGGAATGGAATAACAACAGAAATCACCATGCATGCGGTACTTCGCATAGACAAGTTATTCTAACAGAATACTAAATAACGGAACCAGGTCAGGTGAAATTCACACCGACAGGATGTTCCAAGAGAATAAATGAATAATAAAGACGGAACCAGGTCCGGCGTAAAGCACATACATGATATTTCAACAAAATAATAAAGACGGAACTAGGTCTAGCGTAAAGCACAGACATGATATTCCAACAGAATAATAAGGAATGGAATACAGAAGAATTTCACCAAGTATAGGGTAGCCCGCGTATACAGGTTATTCCAACAAAATAATAAAGATGGAATAACAGAAGTTCTCTTCATGAATACAAAAGAAATAATACCCCTTACCGCATAAAGAAGAACTTGGTCTATAGTTTCAATGAATTCGTAAGAAATAATGAAGGAATGAGCTTCTATTTATAGAAGAATGAAATGAATAGTAACCAATCCATGAACGGTCCAGGTTGATTTACTTTAATCGGACGGTCCATATTTAAAGCAAAATCTTTTAAATAAAATATAATATATTCTATTTATAATCTAATAAAACGAATAATTTTATAAAAAGTTTTACTATGCAGGCACTATGCAAATACTATGCATAATAAAATATAATATATTCTAATTATTGTCTAATAAAACGAATAACTTTATAAAAGCATTCTGTTTTATATAAAAAGATTTTACTATTAGCCTAATAAAACGAATAACTTTATTAAAGTATTCTATTTTATATAAAAAGTTTTTCTGTTTTATTACGTTAATAATACTAATAAAATAAAACTTCATCATCATTATTATTATTCACACCATTAATCGACCAGGTCATTCCTAGGAAAGAGGGGGCTTTCCAATAAGGATTTCTCCCTATTGGCGCACAATTAGGTGACCAAACCTCTCCTTGGCAGAACTTCTAGACATTGTTAATAATATAAATAATAATATTAACAACTTCATCGTCTCAATAAAATATCGACAATAATTGAATAACACTGAATGACTTCTCAAGTAAACATTAATAATCAATACCGTGTGCTACTATGCAACCACGCGTATTACTGTACTTTTAACACCGGGTGTTTAAATAGTATTAACGGTAAAACTTCCGCCGTTATTTTTAATAAAATATTTTTGTCATTTTCTCAATTCGACAACAATTATGTTGTGGGGTCCACCAATGATTGTGCCGTCGTACGAATATTTCCTGTTAAAACGAATATTCCCCGACCAATCGAATATTATATAACAACTTGCGTACTTTGTAAAATTTATAAATATTACCCACAACTATAACATTATATCAATAACATTTAAAAAATAATATTTATAGAAAATTCATTTTTATTCATAAAAATTGCGGTCTTACAATCTCCTCTTCTTATGAAATTTCGCCCTTGAAATTAGGGTACGTACCTGGTATGTCGAAGAGGTAAGGATACCTTGATTTCATTTTAGATTCTAACTCTCAGGTCATTTCCTCAACATCGTGGTTCCTCCATAACACTTTGACTTGAGGTATAACCTTGGAGCGTAGAATATGTTCCTTCTTATCCAAGATTTGAACAGGAACCTCTTCATACGTTAAATCTTCCGCTATTTCGTCCGGTTCTAACTAAATAATGTGGTTCGGGTCTTTCATATATTTACGTAACATGGATATATGAAAAGCGTTATGAACACGAGACATACTTGGCGGTAAAACAAGTCTATAGGCTACAGTCCCTACTCGATCGAGGATTAAAAATAGGCCAATGAATCGAGGATTGAGCTTTCCTCTCTTTCCAAATCTCGTTACTCCTTTCCATGGATCAACACGTAACAACACATGATCTCCAATATCGAATTCTACGTCCTTTCGATGAAGATCAGCATAACTCTTTTGTCGGTCTTGTGAGGTTTTTATACGTTGTCGGATCGTTTGAATCTTTTCCGTAGTCATACGTACCAACTCCGGTCCCAACAGCGTTGCTTCACCCACCTCATCTCAGCATACTGGAGAACGACACTTTCTTCCATACAACGCTTCGAATGGAGCCATTCCAATACTTGCTTGATAACTGTTGTTGTATGAAAACTCCACCAACGGTAAGAACTTGTCCCAACTTCCCTTGAAGTCAAGGACACAATCTTCAAGAGTTTGAATAGTCCTCTCTGATTGTCCGTCCGTCTGAGGATGATATGCCGAACTAAATCGTAAATTTGTGCCCATAACTTTTTGAAAACTAACCCAAAATCGTGAAGTGAATCTTGGGTCTCAATCAGAAACTATGAATACTGTCATACCATGCAGTCTTACAATCTCATTTATGTACATACGAGCAAGACGTTCAAGTGCATAAGTTTTTCGTATTGGCAAGAAATGAGCAGACTTGGTCAATCTATCAACAATGACCCAAATTGCATCTATGCCTTGAGAAGACCAGTAACGAAATCCATGATAATGTGCTCCCACTTCCATTCTAAAATTTCAAGTGGTTGCAATGGACCTTTTGGTACTTGATGCTCCGCCTTGACTCGTTGACAAGTTAGACACCTTGAGATAAACAGCGCTATCTCCCTCTTCATATTTCCCCACCAAAATGTATGTCGAAGATCATGATACATTTTGGTACTCCCAAGATGGATTGCAAACGGTGTGTTGTGCGCCTCCATCATAATTTTATACTTTAACTCAGGGTCGTTAGGAACAAAAAGTCTGGAGTTGACTCAAAGTATTCCTTCTTCATCGATTCTTGCTTCCGGCATAGTACCTTCATGTACTTTCTTCCTCATACGCATCAGCTCCAGGTCTGTAGCTTGAGCATCTTTAACTTTATCGAATAAAGTCGGTTCTACTTGTATATTCTCCATCATCACATGGGTCCCTAGAATCTTTATCTCTATCTCTATCCTTTGCAAGTCATACAAAATGGGCCTTTGCGTTGACAATATCGCACTCGTACCCGCATATGATCTTCTACTCAATGTGTCAGCTACCACGTTTGCTTTTCCAGGATGGTATTGGATGGTATGATCATAATCTTTCAACAGTTCAAGCCAACGTCGCTGTCGCATGTTGAGTTCTTTTTGAGTGAAGAAATATTTGAGGCTTTTATGATCCGTAAAGATCTCTACTTTCTCCCCATACAAGTAATGCCTCCAAATTTTAAGTGCGAAGACAGCAACTGCCAACTCTAGATCATGAGTAGGATAATTCCTCTCATATTCTTTGATTTGTCGAGAGGCATAGGCTATGGCTTTCCCATGTTGCATAAGAACACATCCTAACCCTCTGCCTGAAGCATCACTGTAGATGACAAATCGCTCCGAGCCAGATGGTATTGTCAGAACAGGTGCTAAAATGAGTCTTCTCTTGAGTTCTTGAAAACTCTTCTCACATTCCTCGTTCCAACCGAATTTTGTATCTTTCCGAGTCAGCTGAGTTAATGGATTAGCGATTCGAGAAAACCCTTCTACGAATCTCCGATAATAACCAACTAAGCAGAGAAAGCTACGTACTTTGGTCACTGATTTAGGTTGTTCCCAGCTTTGAATGACTTCAATCTTTGTCGGGTCAACAGATATTCCATGACTTGATACCACGTGCCCAAGGAATGCTACTTCCTTAAGCCAGAACTCGCATTTCTTCAACTTCGCATAAAGCTTATATTCACGAAGCTTTTGGAGTATCAGCCTTAAGTGCTGCTCATGATCTTCACGGCTTTTGGAATAAATAAGGATGTCATCAATAAAGACGACCGCAAAGTGATCCAAATATTCCTTGAATACTTGGTTCATCATATCCATGAAGGCAGCAGGAGCATTAGTCAATCCAAAAGACATGACTAGGAATTCATAATGCCCGTACCGAGTTCTGAAAGCCATCTTTGGAATTTTATCGTTTCTAATCTTCAATTGGTGATATCCGGAACGAAGATCAATCTTTGAAAAGAATTTGGTGCCTTGCAACTGGTCAGACAGGTCATCAATACGTGGCAATGGGTACCTATTTTTGATGGTGACATGATTATACTCCCGATAATTAATACAAAGTTGCATACTCCCATCTTTCTTCTTCACGAATAGAACAGGAGCACCCCAAGGAGAAGTACTAGGACGAATAAAGCCAATTTCTAACAATTCCTGCAGTTGGGTCTTTAACTCCTGAAGTTCAATAGGAGCCATTTGATATGGGGCTTTGGAAATGGGTTTTGTACCGGGTTCAAGGTCAATACAAAATTCAATTTCACGTTTTGGGGGTAGGCCAGGAAGTTCTTCAGGGAATACGTCAGGAAATTCATTAACAATAGAAATATCATTCAAAACTGACGTATTTTTGTTTAGATCCGTGACACGAGCTAACAAAAGCTTGACTTCCATTTTTCAATAAACGAATAGCTTTATGGCTTTAGATGACAGTGATTGATTTTAATGGTTTGGTTGCTTGAATTCGCATAATAGGTTGATTAGGAATATGAAAGTTAACAACCTTACGAAAACAATCAATTTTTGCATGAAGAGTAGTTAACCAATCAATCCCTAGAATTACGTAAAATGAAAGTATTTTCAATAAAATAAGATCGACAGGTAATGTGTGGGTACCGATTTGAATCAAACAAGACTTATAAACAGTGGATGTAACGAATGTTTCTCCCAACGAAGTTTCAACAGATAAGTCAAAGTCTAATTTCTCCGGAGTCAAATTTAAACGTTGAGCGCAAGTAGGAGAAATAAAAGAATGGGTAGAACCGGTATCAAATAAGGTATATACTTCGCTACTGTAAGACCCCAACTTTTATGAATAAGAATAAATTTTCTATAAAATATCATTTTTGAATATTATGATATAATGTTATAATTGTGGGTAGTATTTATAAATTTTGCAAAGTACGCAAGTTGTTATATAATATTTGATTGGTCGAGGAATATTCGTTTTAACAGGAAATATTCGTACGACGGCACAATCATTGGTGGACCCCACAACAGAATTATTGTCGGATTGAGAAAACGATAAAAATATTTTTATAAAAATAACGGCGGAAGTTTTACCGTTAATACTGTTGAACTACTCGGTAGTAAAAGTACAGTAATACGCATGGTTGCATAGTAACACACGGTATTGATTATTAATGCTTATGTGAGAAGTCACTCAGTTTGATTCAATTATTATCGATATTTTATATGTTATTAAATCAATAATTGAGATGACGAAGTTGTTAATATTATTATTTGCATTATTAACGATGTCTAGAAGTTCTGTTAAGGAGAGGTTTGGTCACCTAATTGCGCGCCAATAGGGAGAAATTTTTATTGGAAAGCCCCCTCTTTCCTGGGAACGACCTGGTCGATTAATAGTGTGAATAATAATAATGATGATGAAATTTTATTTTATTCGTATTATTAACGTAATAAAACAGAATACTTTTAAAAAGTTATTCTATAAATAGAATATATTATATTTTATTATGCATAGTGCCTGTATAGTGTTTGCACAGTAAATCTTTTATAAAGTTATTCGTTTTATTAGATAATAAATAGAATATATTATATTTTATTTAAAAGATTTTGCTTTAAATATGGACCGTCCGATTAAAGTAAATCAATCTGGACCGTTAATGGATTGGTTACTATGAATTCCATTCTTCTATAAATAGAAGTTCATTCCTTTATTATTTCTTACGAATTCATTGAAACTCTAGAGAGAGAAACTATTGAGAGAAAGAAGAAAAGTATTCTGCTACTTCACTACTTCTATATCCAGTTCTTCTTTATTACGGTAAGGGGTGTTATTTCTTTTGTATTCATGAAGAGAACTTCTGTTATTTCATCTTTATTATTCTGTTGGAATAACCTGTATACGAGGACTACCCTATACTTGGTGAAATTCTTCTGTATTCCATTCTTTATTATTCTGTTGGAATATCTTGTCTGTGCTTTACGCCAGACCTGGTTGTCTTTATTATTATGTTGGAATATCATGTTTGTGCTTTACGCCGGACCTGGTTCCGTCTTTATTATTCATTTATTCTGTTGGAACATCCTGTCGGTGTGAATTTTACCTGACCTGGTTCCGTTATTTATTATTCTGTTGGAATAACCTGTCTATGCGAGGTACCGCATGCATGGTGATTTCTGTTGTTA
This sequence comes from Panax notoginseng, assembly GCA_016801055.1. Lineage (NCBI taxonomy): Eukaryota > Viridiplantae > Streptophyta > Magnoliopsida > Apiales > Araliaceae > Panax > Panax notoginseng. Next base: position 12,170,583 of record CM029015.1, read on the forward strand.
TTCCATTCCTTATTATTCTGTTGGAACATCCTGTCGGTGCGTATTATGTGACAACCCGGATTTCCGGATTGTCCAGAAATTAAGATTTAAAGAATCAGTTATTAATAAAATGAATTTTTATTAATACTATTCTGTGCTATGTGTTTATTAATCGTTCTATAACCTAGAATGATTATTAATCGGGAGGATTCTGGCTACGAGCTAGATTGAACGAGTAAGAATTTTCAAGATGAAAATAAAATTTTTCCGGGAACAAAATATTTTCGGGGAAAAAGACGAAATAGACACTATTCACTCGACGAAACCTAAGGGTTAGGGTTTGAATAACCTAAGCCTTTCCGAGAGTTCGGTATGTCGAAATGACATTCCGTCGAAAGATTTGACGATAATATATCGTGAAAGTTAAGTAAGCCGATAAAAATTTTTCTCGAAAAACATGCAGAAATCGAACGAAATAAAAACGACGAAAAGTACTGCTGTGTACTTTCATTCGTTTAGCTACGTTAGGGGAAAACGTGAAGGAAAACGCTTAACGTGGAAAAGTGTTTTTCAGTTTTTCGAAGATCCGAAGAATAGGTAAAAGTTAATCGGTAAAGGAAAGACGAAATATCCAAAAATATTTAGATTCCGAGAATCGCAGTTTTTGAACTGTCGGACGAATTCCGAAAGACGGAAGCACGAAGCTTCCAAGGGAAGCTAGCCAAAGGAGGTGCGGCAGCCACTTGGCCACCAAGTAAACTTGGTGGCTAAGTCATGAATAGTAAGGAGGTTAGGGGCGAAATGACTAAAATGCCCTTAGCTTTGGTTTTCTATATAAACAAGCCTTAAGCTCATTTGTTTTGGATTTTGAAAATCCTACACTTTGAGAGAGAAAGAGAGAGACTTCGGATGGGAGAGGAAGAGAAAGAAAATGAGGAAAAGCTAGCTTGAATGCACGCTTTGTCCGACGGAAGAAGATTAAAGAAGAACGGTAATCCGAACCCGAGTTTCTTCTAAATTTTCTTTAAGTTTTTATGTTTAAAAACATAACTTAATGAGAATAAGGAGTAAAAGATGTTAGTAATGATTTCATATGGTTGAAATCATGAGAAAATAAGAAATAAGAAATAAGAAATTTAGTTTATAAATTTCTTAAGGAAGTATAAGATTCGTAAGGATTTTGAGCGATCCGAATGAATCTTATGAATGAGTAGGTTAAATAAGTAAGGAATGGTGTTCTATAACATCAAATTCCAAGAAAAAGTAAAATCGTAATCCAAAATATCGATTAAAAATGAAGAACGAACGAAGAACACGAAGAACACGCGAAGAACGCGAAGAACGTTGTTGATGGACAAATTTAAAACCATCGTAGTGTAATTGTTGTTGATGGACAAGTTTAAAACCATCGCGTATAAGTCAGATGCTTATTGCTTGGTTAGGAACGTTAGAAACGTTCATGAAGAAAAGATTAAACTTAAGCTATAACGAAGTTATGGCGAAATTTTCGTAAAAAGACAAGCGAGAATTTGAAAGTTAGTAAATGAACCCGAACGTGTAGGGTTTTATAAGAATGTAAGAGAACATATAAAACGTGAGTCGTGGACTCAAGAACGAACGAATTCCGAGTTCGGATGACCGAATTACGGACGAACGAACAAAGAATGTTAAAAACGTTAAAATGAACGAAAAGCGAAGATTAAGCCAATTGAATGGTATGTTAACGGATTCAGAACGAAGTTTTGTCCGAGGCATATTAAAGTATGTAAGAAAAGGAAGAGAATGGCTTTGGAATGACCTCGTTCCGAGTTATAACGAAGAAGTTATGAGATCGTAATGTACGCGTCTCAAACTTGATTTAACACTTAGATAAAATTTTCTAGGTTTCATGCTTGGCGCCGCAGCGCCGAGAAGTGGCGCCGTAGCGCGAGAGATAACGAAGGGTTTGATGCCGCAGCGCCAGACCAAGGAAGAAGGAGACGTAGCTCGCGCCGCAGCGCGAGAAAGAGAGGAAAGGCACGGCGCCGCAGCGCCGGTGCAGAGCAATGCCCAGAAATGAGATTTTTAGTTCTCAGTTACTGGAGGATGTGTAAGAAAGAAATATGAACATAATGTTCAACTAATGTAACACTTAATCAAGTGTTTTAAACCTTTAATAAAGGTTGAAAGAAAAGATTTAAACGAGAATAAAAGACAAAGAATGTAGATGCGGGTTACGGAACCGATGTCCGGGGACCGTAGTCGCGATAAACGAACGTGAGGGATTGCTATGGTTGTGATTCCTTAGACGTTGGTTGACGATGTTAATGTATAACATTTTGATGTTATGACATGGCATTGAGAGATGAATGTAAAGCGTTTAGACGCTGTGAACGCAACATTGTTGCGATGAACGATCGGTCTTAGCATACAGCGAACCGTATGGCTTTGACATTAAGAAAGAATAATGAACATAGGGTTCATGGGATGGATAACGATCAAAAGCAATTAAAACCTTGAGTAAAGGTTGAATGAGAGATTAAGAGACGAGCAACGTGAACGTCGAATACGTAAGCGATCCTCGTGAATAGTAGTTACGTTTGACGAACGTTCTAAGTATACCCTAGTTGTATGACTTAGACGTTGACGAAGGTAGTAAGTAAGATATGAATTATCAAGGAAAGCCGTAGAAAACGGTAATGAGATTAATGAAAGTCCGAGGGTGAGTCGGATAGAGAATGTTAGAATGAAGTAAGCGTTGAACACTTTAACCAGCGTAAGGGTTGAGTGTTAGCGAGTGTTAAGCGGATAGAACCTACACTCCGTGTATGGTTCGATCGTAAGGTAATGAAGAATGTTGATTAACCGTGAACGGTGAAGAAACTAAGTTAAAGATAATGACGTATAACGTTAAGAAGTCGAGTTAATAAGTACAACTTGGACAACGTTCCGAGTGGAATGAACCGGACGTTGTAAGGTATGGATAAGTTCATATGAAATGTTTAACGCTATGTTCTCAAAGTATTGACATTGAATGATCGTTCCAAGTATACAAAAGACTGTATGACTTAGACGATAAAGAATGAATCATGAGGTATGGCATTTAGTTGCCAGAAAGCCATAAGGAAGAAGAAGTTGACTTAACGAACATTATAGTTAATGGTTCGGATAAGCTAAGAAGAAGATAAGAATGCAGATCATCAAAGATGATAAATGTTTTAAGTAAGACATCTCCGTATGTCATAAAGCCGTAAAGCAGTAAAGAAAGTTGGTCGTGTAAACTTAATTATAAGAACGTGAACCTTAAGAAGTAAAATTAAGTAAACCAATGTGTAAGTCAAGTATATGACTAATTGGTGTATTTGTTATTTCCTTATGTGTTATAGGGATTGTAATGAGCAGTTCAGCGTAAGCTGTAGCTGTACGTAAGGCAAGTTTCCTAACTTCATTCATACTATATGAATGTTAGTTTCTTAAACTTCTCAGATGTTGTACTTGAGAAGTTCTGTCTATGTGCGAATGTGTGATATTTGTACAAGGTGGTAGAACGTATGAGGTCTTGTGCCACAATGTGAACACTTCGGTGTTTCTGTGAGATGAACTGTTCTATGTTTGAACTGTTCATTAAAAGAATGTTCTGTTTATACATGAACCGTTATTGTTAAGTCTGTGCTATTGATTCTAGCCAGACAGAATGAGTATGAAAGATAGTAGAGAATGAAAGTATTTCAAAGTGAATGTGACTAATGTTTTAAAATGATAGGAATCAAGACTATTCCTATTATTCAAGCTGCTTCGTAACCTTTATTCGGTTATCAAAGTCTGAAAAGAATGTTTAAATTCTTGAAGTTGTTTGTTCAACTGTTATGACTTCCTGGGCAATTGAATGCTCACACTTACTTTAAATAAAAAATATTTTCAGCGAACGATGTTAGAAGAACTTAAGGATCCCGTATAGATCAAGCTGACGGTATTCAGATGAAGTGCTATTCAGAATATGAATGAGCGAGAAGATCAAGTGAAGACTTGTAATGTAAAAAGAAGAAAATTAAACTATAGACTATTTTAATGAATTGTATGCATCCTTGGTGGCGGATAAAAGTCACTCTTGTAAGATGAAAGGAATAATGTAATTATCATTATTTGTAATGAGAAAAGTTGTAAGGTTTTTTGAACCTGGGATTTGAGAGTGTATGTTATTATATTTCAGTATATAATGATGTATGCAGAATGAATGATGTACTCGTGACGTACGGAATCCGGGTGTGAAGATAGACCGAATTTCGGGGCGTTACATATTACGCCTGACCTGGTTCCGTTATTTATTATTCTGTTGGAATAATCTGTCTATGCGAAGTACCGCATGCATGGTGATTTCTTTTGTTATTTCATTCTTTATTATACTCAGTTGGTTAAAGTTTTGACTTCTATACTCCATAAAATTAGTGGAATATCCTTGATATTTGCGCTTCCTCCAGTATCTTTTCATGAAAATATTCTTCTGAGCATTCTTGAATTTTACTTTGCAAAGAAGTATCATGTTGATAATTTGGACGTTATTAGTTCCTGGATAAAATAATTCTTGAATTTGTTTTTATTGAATTCCTATATCATTGTCATCATTCTCATGTTTATATTTTTTTGAAAGTCATCTGTGGCCTGTAGTGCATAGATGGACTTGGTATGATTATGACCAGGGATTATTCGGTGTAATCATGACCGTAATGTTACAAATGATGTGGTAAAAGTCCTAATTGGCCCGTAGTGCATTGATGGACAGTTGTTGGCATGATCATAACCATTGATGAATACACGAATATCCTTGGCCCGTAGTGCATGGATAATTTGTGGTCGTGACCCTGATGAATATCCTTGGCCGTAGTGCAGGGATGATGTGGATTATTTAATAAGCTGAGTCTCAGCGATAAAAGTGATGAAAAACCTTTTTAAATCATAAAAGATAGTAGACTTTATTCTCTACTTGACTCTTTTAATGGATTGCATATTCTGCTGCAGTTAAACTTGATGTCTATTGTATTTTATCAGTTTAACACTGTTGAGGACTAATGATAACTTATTATGCATTATCTTAGTCATAATATTTCTTACTGGGCTAGTTAAGCTCACCCTTTCTTTCACTGTTCTCTTCAGGAAATGAGAACGTAGCCGGAACTAGTCGGGAAACGGAGTGATGGTCCAAGATGGTGTATTAGTAGTCCTCACTATTCTGTAAAATAGTGTGATAATAAATGTAATGAGGGCTAAATTGAGTGTAGATATTATCTAGATGACAATATTTGTATTAAAACTCACAGCATGTATTTTGTCGTATTTTACACGACTGTTGTATAATTAAGTTGTATTTGAATTTTATACCATGTATTTGGCGACTCAGAATAGGTGACGTATACCTATTTTGAGGGCATCACAGTTGGTATCAAAGCCATAGAAAAGAGCCTCGAGCCTTTATTTGGTGACTTCCAAGTCTTGGGATGCACTGAAGCCATACTTTCCGTAGGGGACGCCGTGAGTAACGATGCCAAGTTGATAGGTATCATTGTGAGGTGCTATCCAAGTCCTGGATGCGGGTCACAGTTGGTATCAAAGCTTAGGATATGATCCCTGGCTGAGATGTGAGATAAGAACTAGGAGGGGATAGACGAGAAATTCCTTCGCTAGTATGACCTACCTAAGTTTATTTGGTATTTAAGATGGTCAGTCAGAGTATAAGGATAATATGTGATATGTTAATTAACCCTTGTTTTGTGGCAGTATTTAAAAATGGCATCCGAGAATGTTGAGAACATGAACATCAATGGAGCACATGAGACCGTTGAGTCTCCACAGATCAATAACCAGGACAATGTGCATCAGGAAGGCGACAATCCTCATGGAAACAACAACACTGACCAAATGATGAACGATGGAATGTTCCGAGGCTTCATGCAATTCATGCAACATCGGGCGAGAGCGGCTCTTGTCCAAAATGCAGGTGGGAACACTGGCAACTCTCGGACGGTCACCGCCAAACAGTTCAAGGAGTTGGGACCACCGGAGTTTTTTGGATAGCCAAAACCACTTAAGGCGGAGACGTGGATAAAATAGATCAACAAGATATTTGATGTCTTGGGTTGCTCCGAGGAGCAAAAGGTTCCCTTTGCCACCTTCATGTTGCGGGCAGAGGCAGATTACTGGTGGTAATCTGTAAAGCGTACTCAACTTGCCGCACTGAAGATGTCTTGGGAGAAGTTCCAAGAACTGTTTAACGACAAATACTTTTTCGAAAGTATTCGTCACATGAAAGAGGTAGAGTTCATCAAGCTAGAGCAAAACAACATGACCGTGTCACAGTACGAAGCCAAGTTTGCCGAGCTGTCCCGGTTTGCGTCCTATTTGGTTGATAATGAGGAGAGAATGACGCGAATGTTTTTAAGAGGTTTGAAACCCGAGATACGTCAATATCTTATCTCTCATAAACTGTGTTTGTATTCAGATGTTGTTAGTAGGGCTCAGTTATTAGAGCGCGATAATGAGTCAACCCAACCAAAGGAGAGCAACCGGCAAAATGATAATACCAGTGATAGCAGTCATCGAAGCGGTGACAATAAGCGTGGAGGGAATCAGCATGCCAGAAATGGTAACCACTTCGATGGTAATCATGGCCAAAACAATAAGAATGGATATTTCAAGAAAAGAAGATTCAACAATGATGGAAAGACGTCATCACCAGCATCCGTCGTTAAGGAAGGAAAACGACCACTTATCATATGCTTCAAATGTGGAGAGGAGGGATACATCAGTCCAAACTGCGCGATGCCCTCCAAAGCATGTTACAATTATGGAATAAAAGGACACCTGGCTCGATTTTGTCGTTCACCGAAGACAAGTTCAGCTAGGATGGAGGCACCAAAGGACACCCTAGAAAAGACAAAACCGGTAGTTCAAGGGAGAGCGTTTGTCGTGACCTCCCAGAAAGCAAGGAACCCGAACGAGATAATCACGGGTAAGCTTATCATAAACTCTAGTGAAGTATATACCTTATTTGATACCGGTTCTACCCATTCTTTTATTTCTCCTACTTGCGCTCAACGTTTAAATTTTACTCCGGAGAAATTGGACTTTGACTTATCTGTTGAAACTCTATTGGGAGAAACCTTCATTACATCCACTGTCTATAAGTCTTGTTTAGTTCAAATCGGTACCCTCACATTACCTGTCGATCTTATTTCATTGAAAATACTTGCATTTGACTTAATTCTAGGGATTGATTGGTTAACTACTCATCATGCAAAAATTGATTATTTTCGTAAGGTTGTTAGCTTTTATATTCCTAATCAACCTATTATGCGAATTCAAGCAACCAAACCATTAAAATCAATCACTGTCATCTCAAGCCATAAAGATATTCGTTTATTAAAAAACGGATGTCAAGCTTTCTTAGCTCATGTCACGGATCTAAACAAAAATACGTCAGTTTTGAATGATATTTCTATTGTTAATGAATTTCCTGACGTATTTCCTGAAGAACTTCCTGGCCTACCCCTAGAACGTGAAATTGAATTTTGTATCGACCTTGAACCCGGTACAAAACCCATTTCCAAAGCCCCATATCGAATGGCTCCTATTGAACTTCAGGAGTTAAAGACCCAACTACAGGAATTGTTAGATATTGACTTTATTCGTCCTAGTACTTCTCCTTGGGGTGCTCCTGTTCTATTCGTGAAGAAGAAAGATGGGAGTATGCGACTTTGTATTGATTATCGGGAGTAAAATCATGTCACCATAAAAAATAGGTATCCATTGCCACGTATTGATGACCTGTTTGACCAGTTGCAAGGCGCCAAATTCTTTTCAAAGATTGATCTTCGTTCCGGATATCACAAATTGAAGATTAGAACCGATGACATTCCAAAGACGGCTTTCAGAACTCGGTACGGGCATTATGAATTCCTAGTCATGTCTTTTAGATTAACTAATGCTCCTGCTGCCTTCATGGATATGATGAACCGAGTATTCAAGGAATATTTGGATCACTTTGTGGTCGTCTTTATTGATGACATCCTTATTTATTCCAAAATCTGTGAAGATCATGAGCAACACTTGAAGCTGATACTCTAAAAGCTTCGTGAATATAAGCTTTATGCTAAGTTGAAGAAATGCGAGTTCTGACTTGAGGAGGTAGCATTCCTTGGGCACGTGGTATTAAGTCAAGGAATATCTGTTGACCCGGCAAAGATCGAAGCCATTCAAAGTTGGGAACAACCTAAATCAGTGATCGAAGTACGTAGCTTTCTCGGCTTAGCTGGTTATTATCAAAGATTCGTAGAAGGGTTTTCTCGAATCGCTACTCCCTTAACTCAGCTGACTCGAAAAGATATAAAATTCGGTTGGAACGAGGAATGTGAGAAGAGTTTTCAAGAACTCAAGAAAAGAATCATTTCAGCACCTGTTCTGACAATACTATCTGGCTTGGAGGGATTTGTCATCTACAGTGATGCTTCAGGTAAGGGGTTAGGATGTGTTCTCATGCAACATGGGAAAGTCATAGCCTATGCCTCTCGACAACTCAAAGAATATGAGAGGAATTATCCTACTCATGATCTAGAGTTGGCAGCTGTTGTCTTCGCACTTAGAATTTGGAGGCATTACTTGTATGGGGAGAAAGTGGAGATCTTTACGGATCATAAAAGCCTCAAATATTTTTTCACTCAAAAGGAACTCAACATGCGGCATCGACGTTGGCTTGAACTGTTGAAAGATTATGATCATACCATCCAATACCATCCTGGAAAGCAAAAGTGGTAGTTGACGCATTGAGTAGAAGATCATATGCGGATACGCGTGCGATATTGTCAACGCAAAGGCCCATTTTGTATGACTTGCAAAGGATGAAAATAGAGATAAAGACTCCAGAGACCCACGGGATGATGGCAAATATACAAGTAAAACCGACTTTAATCGATAAAGTTAAAGATGCTCAAGCTACAGACCTGGAGCTAATGCGTATGAGGAAGAAAGTACAAGAAGGTACTATGCTGGAAGCAAGAATCGATGAAGAAGGAATACTTCGAGTCAACTCCAGACTTTGTGTTCCTAACCCTGATTTAAAGTATAAAATCATGATGGAGGCACACAACACACTATTTGCAATCCATCCTGGGAGTACCAAAATGTATCGTGATCTTCGACATACATTTTGGTGGAGCAATATGAAGAGAGAGATAATGCTGTTTATCTCAAGGTGTCTAACTTGTCAACAAGTCAAGGCAGAGCATCAAGTACCAAAAGGTTCATTGCAACCACTTGAAATTTTAGAATGGTAGTGGGAGCACATTACTATGGATTTCGTTACTGGTCTTCCCAAGGTTTCTTAAGGCATAGATGCAATTTGGGTCATTGTTAATAGATTGACCAAGTCTGCTCATTTCTTACCTATACGAGAAACTTATACACTTGACCTTCTTGCTCGTATGTACATAAACGAGATTGTAAGACTGCATGGTATGCCAGTATCCATAGTTTCTGATCGAGACCCAAGATTCACTTCACGATTTTGGGTTAGTTTGCAAAAAGCTATGGGCACGGATTTACGATTTAGTTCGACATATCATCCTCAGACGGACGGACAATCAGAGAAGACTATTCAAACTCTTGAAGATTTATTAAGACTCTGTGTCTTTGACTTCAAGGGAAGTTGGGACAAGTTCTTACCATTGGTGGAGTTTTTCTACAACAATAGTTATCAAGCAAGTATTGGCATGGCTCCATTCGAGGCGTTGTATGGAAGAAAGTGTCATTCTCCAGTATGCTGAGATGAGGTGGGTGAAGCAACGTTGTTGGGACCGGAGTTGGTACGTATGACTACGGAAAATATTCAAACGATCCGACAATGTATAAAAACCTTACAAGACTGACAAAAGAGTAATGCTGATCTTCATCGAAAGAACGTGGAATTCGATATTGGAGATCATGTGTTGTTACGTGTTGCTCCATGGAAAGGTGTTACAAGATTTGGAAAGAGAGAAAAGCTCAATCCTCGATTCATTACCCCATTTTTAATCCTCGATCGAGTAGGGACTGTAGCCTATAGACTCGCTTTACCGCCAAGTATGTCTCGTGTTCATAACATTTTTCATATATCCATGTTACGTAAATATGTGAAAGACCCGAACCATATTATTGAGTTAGAACCGGACGAAATAGCGGAAGATTTAACGTATGAAGAGGTTCCTGTTCAAATCTTAGATAAGAAGGAACATATTCTACGCTCCAAGGTTATACCTCAAGTCAAAGTGTTATGGAGGAACCACGATGTTGAGGAAATGACCTGGGAGTTAGAATCTGAAATGAAATCAAGATATCCTTACCTCTTCGACATACCAGGTACGTACCCTAATTTCGAGGGCGAAATTTCATAAGAAGGGGAGATTGTAAGACCCCAACTTTTATGAATAAAATAGAATTTTTTATAAAATATTATTTTTGAATATTATGATATAATGTTATAATTGTAGGTAGTATTTATAAATTTTGTAAAGTACGCAAGTTGTTATATAATATTCGATTGGTCGGGGAATACGACGGCACAATCATTGGTGGACCCCACAACATAATTATTGTCGAATTGAGAAAACGACAAAAATATTTTTATAAAAATAACGGCAAAAGTTTTACCATTAATACTATTGAATTACTCGGTAGTAAAAGTACAGTAATACGCGTGGTTGCATTGTAGCACACGATATTTGATTCAATTATTGTCGATATTTTATGTTATTAAATCAATAATTGAGATGATGAAGTTGTTAATATTATTATTTGCATTATTAACTATGTCTAGAAGTTCTGCCAAGGAGAAGTTCGGTCACCTAATTGCGCGCCAATAAGGAGAAATCTTTATTGGAAAGCCCCCTCTTTTCTGGGAACGACCTGGTCGATTAATAGTGTGAATAATAATATTGATGATGAAGTTTTGTTTTATTCGTATTATTAACGTAATAAAACAGAATACTTTTAAAAAGTTATTCTATAAATAGAATATATTATATTTTATTATGCATACTATTTGTATAGTGTCTGCATAGTGTTTGTATAGTAAAATCTTTTATAAAGTTATTCGTTTTATTATATAATAAATAGAATATATTATATTTTATTTAAAAGATTTTGCTTTAAATATGGACCGTCCGATTAAAGTAAATCAATCTGGACCGTTCATGGATTGGTTACTATGTATTCTATTCTTCTATAAATAGAAGCTCATTCATTCATTATTTCTTACGAATTTATTGAAACTCTAGAAAGAGAAACTATTGAAATAAAGAAGAAAAGTATTATGCTACTTTTCTACTTCTATATCCAGTTCTTCTTTATTACGGTAAGGGGTGTTATTTCTTTTGTATTCATGAAGAGAACTTCTGTTATTCCATCTTTATTATTTTATTGGAATAACATGTATACGAGGGCTACCCTATACTTGATGAAATTCTTCTATATTTCATTCTTTATTATTCTGTTGGAATATCATGTCTGTGCTTTACGCCGGACCTGGTTCAGTCTTTATTATTCTGTTGAAATATCTTGTCTGTGCTTTACGCCAGACCTGGTTCTGTCTTTATTATTCATTTATTCTGTTGGAACATCCTGTCGGTGTAAATTTCACCTGACCTGGTTCCGTTATTTATTATTCTGTTAGAATAACCTGTCTATGCAAAGTACCGCATGCATGGTGATTTCTGTTGTTATTCTATTCCTTATTATTTTGTTGGAACATCCTATCGGTGCGTATTACACCTGACCTGGTTCCATTATTCATTATTCTGTTGGAATAACCTGTCTATACGAAGTACCGCATGCATGATGATTTCTTTTGTTATTCCATTCTTTATTATACTCAGTTGGTTAAAGTTTTGACTTCTATACTCCATGAAATTAGTGGAATATCCTTGATATTTGCGCTTCATCCAGTATCTTTTCATGAAAATATTTTTCTGAGCATTCTTAAATTTTACTTTACAAAGAAGTATCATGTTGACAATTTGGACGTTATTAGTTCCTGGATAAAATAATTCTTGAATTTGTTTTTATTGAATTCCTATATCATTGTCATCATCCTCATGTTTATATTTTTTTGAAAGTCATTTATGGCCTGTAGTGCATAGATGGACTTGGTATGATTATGACCAGGGATTATTCGGTGTAATCATGACCGTAATGTTACAAATGATGTGGTAAAAGTCCTCATTGGCCCGTAGTGCATTGATGGACAGTTGTTGGCATGATCATGACCATTGATGAATACACGAATATCCTTGGCCCGTAGTGCATGGATAATTTGTGGTCGTGACCCTGATGAATATCCTTGGCCGTAGTGCAGGGATGATGTGGATTATTTAATAAGCTGAGTCTCAGCGATAAAAGTGAAGAAAAATCTTTTTAAATCATAAAAGATAGTAGACTGTATTCTCTACTTGACTCTTTTAATGGATTGCATATTCCGTTGCAGTTAAACTTGATGTCTATTGTATTTTATTAGTTTAACACTGTTAAGGACTAATGATAACTTATTCTTCATTATCTTAGTCATAATATTTCTTACTGGGCTAGTTGAGCTCGCCCTTTCTTTCACTGTTCTCTTCAAGAAATGGGAACGTAGTCGGGACTAGTCGGGGAACGGAGTGATGGTCCGAGATGGTGTATTAGTAGTCCTCACTATTCTGTAAAATAGTGTGATAATAAATGTAATGAGGACTAAATTGAGTGTGGATATTGTCTAGATGGCAATATTTGTATTAAAACTCACAGCATGTATTTTGTCGTATTTTACACGACTGTTGTATAATTAAGTTGTATTTGAATTTTGTACCATGTATTTGGTGACTCAGAATAGGTGATGTATACCTATTTTGGGGGCGTCACAGCTAGAGTTTATGATAAGCTTACCCGTGATGACCTCGTTCGGGTTCCTTGCTTTCTGGGAGGTCACGACAAACGCCCTCCCTTGCACTATTGGCTTTGACTTTTCTGGGTGTCCTTTGGTGCCTCCATCCTAGCTGAACTTGTCTTTGGTGCACGACAAAATCGGGTCAGGTGTCCTTCTCTTCCATAATTATAACATGCTTTGGAGGGCATTGCACAGTTTGGACTGATGTCCCTCCCCTCCACATTTAAAGCATATGATAGGTGGTCGTTTTCCTTCCTTAACGACGAATGCTGGTGATGACGTCTTTCCATCATTGTTGAATCTTCTTTTCTTAAAATATCCATTCTTATTGTTTTGGCCATGATTACCACCGAAGTGGTTACCATTTCTGGCATGCTGATTCCCTCCACGCTTATTGTCACCGCTTCGATGACTGCTATCACTGGTATTATCATTTTGCCGGTTGCTCTCCTTTGGTTGGGTTGACTCATTATCGCGCTCTAATAACTGAGCCCTACTAACAACATCTGAATACAAACACAGTTTATGAGAGATAAGATATTGACGTATCTCGGGTTTCAAACCTCTTAAAAACATTCGCGTCATTCTCTCCTCATTATCAACCAAATAGGACGCAAACCGGGACAGCTCGGCAAACTTGGCTTCGTACTGTGACACGGTCATGTTGTTTTGCTCTAGCTTGATGAACTCTACCTCTTTCATGTGACGAATACTTTCGAAAAAGTATTTGTCGTTAAACAGTTCTTGGAACTTCTCCCAAGACATCTTCAGTGCGGCAGGTTGAGTACGCTTTACAGATTACCACCAGTAATCTGCCTCTGCCCGCAACATGAAGGTGGCAAAGGGAACCTTTTGCTCCTCGGAGCAACCCAAGACATCAAATATCTTGTTGATCTATTTTATCCACGTCTCCGCCTTAAGTGGTTTTGGCTATCCAAAAAACTCCGGTGGTCCCAACTCCTTGAACTGTTTGGCGGTGACCGTCCGAGAGTTGCCAGTGTTCCCACCTGCATTTTGGACAAGAGCCGCTCTCGCCCGATGTTGCATGAATTGCATGAAGCCTCGGAACATTCCGTCGTTCATCATTTGGTCAATGTTGTTGTTTGAATGAGGATTGTCGCCTTCCTGATGCACATTGTCCAGGTTATTGATCTGTGGAGACTCAACGGTCTCCTGTGCTCCATTGATGTTCCAAAATAGGTATACATCACCTATTCTGAGTCGCCGAATACATGGTACAGAATACAAATACATCTTTAATTATACATCAGTCGTGTAAAATACAACAAATACATGCTGTGAATTTTAATACAAATATTGTATCTAGACAATATCCACACTCAATTTAGTCCTCGTTACATTTATTATCACACTATTTTACAGAATAGTGAGGACTACTAAGACACCATCTCGGACCATCACTCCGTTCCCTGACTAGTCCCGGTTACGTTCTCATTTCCTTAAGAGAACAGTGAAAGAAAAGGTGAGCTCAACTAGCCCAGTAAGAAATATTATGACTAAGATAATGCAGAATAAATTATCATTAGTCCTCAACAGTGTTAAACTGATAAAATATAATAGACATCAAGTTTAACTGCAGCGGAATATGCAATCCATTAAAAGAGTCAAGTAGAGAATAAAATCTACTATCTTTTATGATTTAAAAAGGTTTTTCATCACTTTTATCGCTGAGACTCAGCTTAATAAATAATCCACATCATCCCTGCACTACGGCCAAATATATTCATTAGGGTCACGACCACAAATTATCCATGCACTACGGGCCAAGGATATTCGTGTATTCATCAATGGTCATGATCATGCCAACAACTGTCCATCAATGTACTACGGGCCAATGAGGACTTTTACCACATCATTTGTAACATTACGATCATGATTACACCGAATAATCCCTGGTCATAATCATACCGAATCCATCTATGCACTACAGGCCACAGATGACTTTCAAAAAAATATAAACATGAGGATGATGACAATGATATAAGAATTCAATAAAACAAATTCAAGAATTATTTTATCCAGGAACTAATAACGTCCAAATTGTCAACATGATACTTCTTTGTAAAGTAAAATTCAAGAATGCTCAGAAGAATATTTCTATGAAAAGATACTGGATGAAGCACAAATATCAAGAATATTCCACTAATTTCATGGAGTATAGAAGTCAAAACTTTAACCAACTGAGTATAATAAAGAATGGAATAACAAAAGAAATCACCATGCATGCGGTACTTCACATAGACATGTTATTCTAACAGAATAATAAATAACGGAACCAAGTCAGGTGTAATACGCACCGATAGGATGTTCCAACAGAATAATAAGGAATGAAATAACAACAGAAATCACCATACATGCGGTACTTCGCATAGACATGTTATTCCAACAGAATACTAAATAACGGAACCAGGTCAGGTGAAATTCACACCGATAGGATGCTCCAACAGAATAAATGAATAATAAAGACGGAACCAGGTCCGACGTAAAGCACAGACATGCTATTCCAAAAGAATAATAAAGACGAAACCAGGTCCAGCGTAAAGCACATACATGATATTCCAACAGAATAACGAAGAATGGAATACAGAAGAATTTTACCAAGTATAGGGTATCCCGCGTATACAGGTTATTCCAACAGAATAATAAAGATGGAATAACAGAAGTTCTCTTTATGAATACAAAAGAAATAATACCCCTTACCGCATAAAGAAGAACTGGATAAAGACGTAGTGAAGTAGCAGAATACTTTTCTTCTTTCTCTCTATAGTTTCTCTCTAGAGTTTCAATGAATTCGTAAGAAATAATGAAGGAATGAGCTTCTATTTATAAAAGAATGGAATGAATTGTAACCAATCCATGAACGGCCAGATTGATTTACTTTAATCGGACGGTCCATATTTAAAGCAAAATCTTTTAAATAAAATATAATATATTCTATTTATAATATAATAAAACGAATAACTTTATAAAAGATTTTACTATGCAAACACTATGAAGGCACTATGTAAACACTATGCATAATAAAATATAATATATTCTAATTATTTTCTAATAAAACGAATAACTTTATAAAAGTATTCTATTTTATATAAAAAGATTTTACTATTAGCCTAATAAAACGAATAACTTTATTAAAGTATTATGTTTTATATAAAAAAAATTTCTGTTTTATTACGTTAATAATATTAATAAAACAAAATTTCATCATCATTATTATTATTCACACAATTAATCGACCAGGTCGTTCTCAGGAAAGATGTGAGACCCCAAATTTTATTAAATAAAAGTATTCAATTTTTCCATTTTAGTAAATGGTTATATTGATAAAAGTTTAAAGTTAAGGGTGATATTTGAAATATTTTCAAAGTAGGTGATGATGAAGTTTTGTTTTATTCGTATTATTAACGTAATAAAACAGAAACATCTTTTTATATAAAACAGAATACTTTATTAAAGTTATTCTATAAATAGAATATATTATATTCTATTATGCATAGTGTTTTGCATAGTAAAATCATTATTAAAGTTATTTCATTTTATTAGGCAATAATTATAATATATTATATTTTATTTAAAAGATTTTTCTTTAAATATGGACCGTTCGATTAAAGTAAATCAATCTGGACCGTTCATAGGATTGGTTACTATGCAGTCCATTTCCTATAAATAGGAAGCTAAGTTAGAATTGAAAATCACACCAGAAGTTCAGAGAATTCTCCTTCTATAATCTTGAGAGTATTTCTTTAGAGTTTAAGAAAGCTTTGAGCGTAGTACAAGTTTTCTTCGAGTATATCATCGCCCTACCAGTCGGAGTACTCTTCTTTCAAAGGTAAGGATTATTATTTTTTTTTATTCTGAAGACAAATTATTTTTCATATTCATATGAATATTATTATCGTTCAATATTCATTATATTTGTTTAATATTCGTAAGGAATATTATTTTTGTTTAATATTCGTAAGGAATATTATTTTCGTTCAATATTCGTAAGGGATATTATTATTATAGTAAGGAGTATTATTTCTTTCGTATTCATGAAGAGAACTATTGTTATTCTATTCTTTATTATTATGTTGGAATAACATGTCTATGCGAAGTATTGCATACATGGTGAAATTCTTTTATTATTCCAATCTTTATTGTACTAAGTTGGTTATTGATTTTATAGTTGTATATCTTTGGCCTGTAGTGCAAAGATGATCTGTTATTTGATAGCTTTGACCCGTAGTGCGAAGATGGACAGGTGTATAACATGATCATGACCACTAGTGATACTAACGAATATTCTTGGCACGTAGTGCGGGGATGATTCAATGATGTGGATTATTTATTTAGCTGAGTCTCAGCAATTGATTTTATAGTTGAATATCTTTGGCACGTAGTGCAAAGGTAGACAACTAATTGTTATGATCATTGTTATTACACTTGAATATCTTCAGCCTTTGGGGTAAGGATATTGAGTAAACGTTCTATTAAGCCTTGTGGCAAAAAAAAATTGTTAATTCATGTTATTATAAATATGAATTGTGAACTTAATATAATCGTTAGTGGTTCAAGTAAATACAGGTGATAAAAGTTGATAAAAACATTTTTAAATCATAAAAGATAGTAGATTCTATTCTCTACTTGACTCTTTTAATGGATTGTTTGTTCCGCTGCAGTTAAACTTGATGTCTATTATATTATATTAGTTTAACACTGTTGAAGGCTAACGATAATTTATTCTTCATTATCTTAGTCATAATATTTCTTACTAGGCTAGTTGAGCTCTCCCTTTCTTTCACTGTTCTCTTCAGGAAATGAGAATATAACTGGGACGAGTCGGAGAATGGAGTAATGGTCCAAATGATAGCATTAGTAGTCCTCACTATTCTGTGAAATAGTGTGTTAATAATTGTAATGAGGACTCCTTTTGAGTTTGTATAATCTCTAGTAGATAATACTTGTATTCAAACTCACAGTTTATGTTTGTCGTATTGTACACGACAGTTGTATTAGTAAGTTATATTTGAATTCTGTACCATGAAAGTGGCGACCCAAGATGGGTGACGTATACCTAATTTTGGGGGCATCACAGTTGGTATCAAAGCTTAGGGATATGATCCCTGGCTAAGATGTGAGACTAGAACTAGGAGGGGAGAGACGGGAAATTCCTTCGCTAGTATGACCTACCTAAGTTTATTTGGTATTTAAGTGGTCGGTCAAAATATATGGATAATATGTGATATGTCAATTAACCCTTATTTTGAAACTATGTTCTAGAATGATATTTGAAACTATGACACCCCCAAATCCTGGTACTTCATTTCCTCAAGATTTGGTGTTCACGTAATCAAAACATTTATTACTAACTACCCAATTAATAAAATTGAATAAATAAAACCTGCCCATACAGGATTAAACTTAAATAAATCTCTCAGGTTATCTAACCTTTACAAACATTCATTCATTCATGCGGAATAATTAAAAATAAACATCATTACAATCTTTAAAATAAAGTCTGAAAATAACTATCCAATCTATTACAGGTCTTCAGCATTGTTTCATCTTTTCTTTCCCTTTACTGGTGCTAGGTACATCACCAGTTTCAACCTTAGCTGTAAGAAAGTTTACAGGCAAGAGTGAGCAAACAAGGCTCATTTGAAATAATAATAGATAAATCATTTAACTTTACATCATTTGCCAACATTAGGTTTAATAGAACTGAACAATAAATTCTATTACTTTCTGAAAACTTTAATATTTACTGAGAGTCTAATGACCACGAATCATGTCCACAGTTATAAGTAATCTTTCAATTTAAACTTTAACAGTCATAAGACTATAAGGACTTCACGTACTTAGGGGGATCAACCCTTCGTACAATGTATTGTGCACAATCATTTCAACGCTAAGCGTAACCTCTTATAAAAGAGTTGTTCTTCTCAGTATTTAGAATACAAGTCCGTACCAAAGTGAGTTTGGTTTGGATACATCATAGGGTAATTTAGAATTCAACGGTAATCAACTAAGGGTTAGTTGATTACAAACGAAATAACTGTATGCTATGGAATAATCATAGCTGAATTGATATTTATAAACTAACATCATGCTTTAGGAATAATCTAATAGCATAAGCATGGAAGAATCATAACATTCAATATCATTAAGGATTGAATACTAACTAACGAGTTACATATTAAAAACTTGTTCAACAATAAGAGATAATATGTAGAATACTTGCATCCTTATAAACCAATAGATACAAGAGCTTAAACAACAATAAACAATCTAACTCTACGAAAGTGTAAAGTTAGTAACTTGTACAATTGAAATGGAATTAAAGCCATAATGTGTTTAACGAATTTAAACTTGTACAACGAAGTTCTAGCATTAGATAAAACTTGCTTAATGTAAAAGAAAGGTTTAGAAAACTTGCCTTTAGCACAAGCTACACTCTTACCACTTGAATTAGTACCCTATACATATGTCATATTGACATAATTAGTCATAACCAACATTACAAACATAACTAAGTATGCTCATCATTTAGGTTGATTATCTAATCACATAATCAAATTATAACACAAGTTAGTATGTAATAACATTATTATTAATAATATAGGACTACTAACATCAATATTTTTCGGTCCTACTATCATTACATAAAGTTTTCTTAAAATTTCGTGTATAAAAAGTACACTGTTAGAACCTGCTGCTCACTCGCGCTGTGGCGCCACAGTTTTCACTGTGGGCCGGCGCTGCGGCGCTGAGTCGGCGCTGCGGTGCGAGACTCAGGTCAACCCTTGGCGCTGCAGCGTGGTGATGGCGCTGCGGCGTGAGAACAACACTGCTGGGCCGCGCTGCGGCACCAGACTCCAGACTTTGGCGACAGCCTCGGCAACAGTGTACGAAAAAGCCAAAATTGGCCAACAAGCTCGAATCTAATACACTGATTATCATCTAAAATACATATAGACTTCATATAAACATGTTGTGGCAACTCCTAACATGTTTCTATTCATAATATAGCACAAACAACAATTATACAACATCCAATTTCATTGTTTTTGGCAAAACTCCATATTTTGATATTTTCCATGAAAATTAACACTGTGACTTTGTTATTAAATCAAAATAGACATTTCTAAACATCATGATTATGATTCTACATACTCTAGCAATTCTAACAATCAATTTATCAATACCACAACCAATTAGACCTTAATTTCTATTTTAACTAAAGCCATATTCATACATAAAAACTCTCTGTAAAATATTTTCTTCATAAATTACATACTTACATGAATTAATTTCTCTATGATCATGCATAACTCATGAAACACATATACAATTGATAATCATACAAAATTATAATCATAACAACAAAATTTCATTTATAAAATTTTTCACAGAGACTTTTTGGGAAGAAGAAAAATTTTAGAGTTTTACAAAAGAAAAGATGGCCTACCTTGGATTATGAAGAAGATGATGACTCTAACTCTTTGATTATCAAGCTTTTCTCCAAAACCTGTAAAAAAAAAACTCTCAATTCTCTCTAGTTTCTTCTTACTTTTTCTTCTTTTCTTCTTCTTCTTCCTCTGAGTTTTCTCTTTTTCTCTCCTTTCTCTCTCTTCTATCTTACGTATAATATTATAACGTAATAATAATAATAACATATATTAATGATATAATATAAGTACTGATATAAATATATCAGTTATAGGAGTTTTAAAATTTAAAAGCCAAAAGGCTTGTTTGGCTAGTCTAAATAAAAATAATCTATTAATCCTTACTCCTTGTTTGGTAAATTGAATTAAAACATAATAGATTAATCCTTATACCTTGTTTGCTAAAATCCTAATAGATTAAAGACTTATTATACAATAAGGTATGTTTGGCAAAACTAAATTAAACTCTTTTAATTTATTTTAATAACTCCTTTATAATAAGGTTATTAATCACACATTCATTTAATTAAATAAATCAATTAAAACATTAATCTATTAAATTAATTTAACACATAAATAATTATAATTTCTTTTATAATTATAATTTTATTTAACCAACTAATATTTTAAACTACAATTTCTCATTTAAAATATTATTATTTATTTAAAACCACTATAAGCTCTCTAGCTTATTAATTAAATTAATTATTATAAAATCTCATAACAACTAATTTATTTAGCTCCTTAATTAATTACACAACAAATAATTAATTAAATCACATCAATTCCAATTGCCATAATTCGATAAATATTTAATATTACCAATAAATATTTAATATCTACTATTTAATTATTTATTCAACAAATAATTAAATAAACTACATCACTCAAATTGAACAATTATTTATTCAATCAATAAACATATCCATTAAATATTTAAATAAATCAATAAATATTTAATATAACACTTTAAAATTATGGAATGTTACATCATTCCCTCCTTACAAGGATTCTGTCCTCAGAATCACAATTCAAACAAATCATTCGTTACATTCTTCCCTACTTACAAAGATTCTGTCCCCAGAATCGAAGACATAGATTAAACAAATAACTCAGGGTATTCTTTCAATATTTTCTCTTCGAGTTCCCACATAGCTTCTTCAGCGTTGTGGTTTCTCCATATCACTTTCACAGAAGGTAACACTTTATTCCTGAGCACTTGTTCTTTCCTGTCGACTATCTGGATAGGAATCTCTTCATAAGATAAATCTTTCTCGAACTGCAACGGTTCATACTCGATCACATGTTTGTAGTCGGGTTTATATGGTCGTAACACCGAAATGTGAAAAACATTGTGAATATTTTCCAACTCTGGAGACCTCGTAAGCCAGTTCTCCCACTCTTCGCAGCACTTCAAAGGGTCCAATAAACCTCGGGCTTAGTTTTTCCTTCTTACCGAAACGAATTTTCCCCTTCCAGGGAGAAACTTTTAGGAATACAAAAGTTCCTACGTCAAATGCACGATCTTGTCTGTGTTGATCAGCATACTTTTTCTGTCTATCTGTGTTGATGAGTTTAATAACCTCAACAGTTTGTTGTACCAGTTCTGGTCCTAACAGTTGGCGTTCACCGACTTCATCCCAGCACAGTGGAGTTCTGCACTTTCTGCCATACAATGCTTCGTAAGGTGGCATGCCGATGCTCGCGTGATAACTGTTGTTGTAAGCAAATTCCACCAATGGTAGTTGATCTTCCCAGCTTCCTTTAAAGTCCATGACGCATGCTCTCAGCATATCCTCCAATGTCTGAATCGTTCTTTCGCTTTGGCCATCTGTTTGTGGATGATAAGCCGTACTCATTCGCAATTGAGTCCCCATGCATTCTTGTAGTCTCTTCCAGAAATTCGATATAAATCACGGATCTCTATCAGACACTATTGATACTGGCACCCCGTGCCTCGAAACGATCTCCTTAATGTACAATCTTGCCAATTGATCAAGATTGAACCTAATCTTTATCGGTAAAAAGTGCGCTGATTTCGTCAGTCTGTCCACTATCACCCAAATCGCATCGCATCCTCTCTGAGTAGTTGGAAGACCCACCACAAAATCTATCGTGATGTGTTCCCACTTCCATTCTGGTATTTCCAACGGTTGAAGTAACCTGCTGGGTCTTTGATGTTCGGCCTTTACTCTTTGACATGTTAAGCACTTCGCTACACATTCTGCGACGTCCCTTTTCATATTTGGCCACCAAAAATGTCGGCACAAATCCTGATACATTTTCGTGCTCCCTGGATGAGTTGAATATTTTGAGCTATGAGCTTCGGTCAAAATTTCTTCTTTCAGTTCTGGTGTTGCTGGAACCCAGATTCTTCCCTCAAAGCGTAGTAATCCTTCGGTGTCGATCTTGTATTTTACATCACCGCCTTCAACCAAATTTTCATTGATTTTTCCACACTCTTCATCTTGTAATTGGGCACTCTTCACTTTGTCCACTAAAGTTGGACCAGCTTCTATCTGAAATAATTGTTCGTTAGATTCTTTTGGAAATTTGATTTCCAACTCCAGTTTTGTCATTGCTGAAATGAGCTCCTCCTGAGTTGTTATCAGCATCAACTTCTCCCTACCTTTCCTGCTTAAAGCATATGCCACCACATTTGCTTTGCCCGGATGATAAAATATCTCGCAATCGTAATCTTTTATCAGTTCCATCCACCGTCTCTGACGCATGTTCAAATCTTTCTGAGTGAAAATATATTTCAGACTTTTGTGATCTGTGTAGATCTCACATTTCTCTCCATAAAGGTAATGCCTCCATATCTTCAGAGAAAATATAACTGCAGCCAATTCCAAATCATGAGTCGGATACCCTTTCTCATAATCTTTTAGTTGTCTTGATGCATACGCAATCACTTTGCCGTTTTGCATAAGAACACAACCCAACCCTTTGTGTGAGGCGTCACTATACACCACAAAATTTCCTGTATTGTCTGGTAATGTCAACACAGGTGCTACACTTAGCTTCTTCTTCAAATCTTGAAAACTTTCTTCACATTTCTCCGTCCACACGAATTTTACAACTTTCCTTGTCAAATTTGTTAACGGAGTGGCTATCTTAGAAAAGTATTGAATAAATCTTCTATAATAACCAGCCAATCCCAAGAAACTCCTCACTTCTGACGGTGTTCTTGGTTGTTCCCAATTGATTACAACTTCCACTTTTGATGGATCCACTGAAATCCCTTCCTTGTCAATAACATGACCCAAAAATTGTACACGATCGAGCCAAAATTCTCATTTAGAGAATTTCGCGTACAACTTTTCCTTTCTTAGTGTCTCCGATGTCAAACGTAAATGTTCTACGTGTTCTTCTTGAGTTTTTGAAAACACTAGAATGTCGTCGATGAATACTACTACAAACTTGTCTAAGAATGGTTTAAACACCCTGTTCATCAAATCCATGAACGCAGCAGGTGCATTGGTTAAACCAAAAGACATCACCAGAAACTCGTAATGTCCATACCGAGTTCTGAATGCCGTTCGCGGTATATCCTCCTTCCTCACTTTCAACTGGTGATACCCACTTCTCAAATCTATCTTCGAAAAGTATTTAGCACCCTTCAATTGGTCAAACAAGTCATCTATTCTTGGCAACGGGTATTTGTTTTTAATAGTGACTTTGTTTAACTCCCTGTAATCAATGCAAAGACGCATTGACCCGTCCTTCTTCTTCACGAACAAAACTGGCGCTCCCCACGGCGATACACTTGGTTGAATATATTTCTTGTCTAGTAGCTCTTGCAACTGTACCATCAGTTCCTTCATTTCTACCGGAGCCATTCTGTACGGAGCCTTTGATATCGGTGCTGTTCCCGGCACTAAGTCGATCACGAATTCAATTTCTCTGTCTGGCGGAAGTCCTGGTAAATCTTCTGGAAACACGTCTTCGAATTCTCTCACTACCGGTATTTCTTCTAACTTCACACCTTTCTTCTGAGTATCGACTATGTAAGCTAAATAGCCCACACAACCTTGACTCAACAACTTCTTGGCCTGCATAGTCGTCAGACATTTCATTTGTCTTGGCGACTTGCTACCACAAAATACTACCTTTGACGGAGTCATAAGGTTTACACACTTCTTTTGGCAGTCAATTACTGCTCCATATTTGAACAGCCAGTCCATTCCCAAAATTACATCAAATTCCCCGAGTCTAATCGGAATCAAATCTACCAACAAGATATTCCCCTTAATGTTCACCCTACAGTTTTTGTAAACGAATCTAACAGGGATTATTTCCTTATTTGCAATTTCAATGTTCAAAGGAAAGTTCAATTCTTCTCTAGGCAATTCTAACCTCTTAGCAAATTCATCAGATATAAACGAGCAAGTAGCACCCGTATCAAATAATACATATGCATCAATATCATTGATTGGGATAATACCTGACACTACATCCTTTGATTGCACAGCATCTTGCACAGTCATGTTGAAGGTTCTGGCTGTGGGTTTGTTTGATGTTGCAGGTCCTGTAATAGCCCACGTACCTCCATTGTTACCTCCTCCATTGTTTCTGGTTGTCACTCCCTCCTTCTTCTTAGGACATTCACGAGCAAAGTGATCCTTAGATCCGCATGTGAAGCACGCATTCTTTTTTGATTTAGTGCAATTTGGGGAGATGTGACCCTCCTAGCCACAATTGTAGCAAACTCATTTCCCCAGCAAGCACGCACCCTTGTGAAACTTTCCACATGTCGCACATGCTTCAAACTTTTTATTCTGCTGGTTACCCTGCTGGTTTCCAGTACCCATACTTCCATTCCACTTTCTCTTCAAGTTGTTGTTGTTGTTGTTGTTGTTGTTGTTGTTGTTGTTGTTGTTGGTGTTGTTTCCACTGCTACCACCTCCATTCTTCATCTCATTCTCATTCTTCTTCTTCTTTTGTTCTTGGTTGAATTTTGTTACTGCCTCGCCTCCACCTTCAGCGAGTACTGCTTTCTCCATTACTGCTGCAAATGTCTTCAATTGAAACAGGGAAACCTTACTGTACAGCCAGGGCTTCAATCCCTGTTCAAACCTCTTTGCTTTGCGTTCGTCTGTACTAACCTGATATGGCGCAAACCTCGCCAATTCGTTGAATTTTGCGGCATACTCGGATACCGTCATCGTCCCTTGCTTCAGCTCCAGAAACTATACTTCCAGCTGACTCTTTGAACTCTCCGGAAAATAGGTCTCGAAGAACAACTCCTTAAACCTATCCCATGTCATCACCTCTGGCCCTTCACGGGTTTTATTGGCCTGCCACCAATAACTAGCTTCTGCTTTCAACATGAAAGTTGCGAAAGCAGTCTTCTGGTCATCACCTACCCTAGCGACATCGAATACTTTTTCTATTTCCATAATCCAGCTTTGTGCTTCAACTGGATTCATGGATCCCCGGAATTCAGGTGGTCCAACCGCCTTGAAGTCCTTAAATGTTGCACCATTGTTTTGTGGTTGATTTTGCAATGCTCCCGTCAGTAGTGTCACTAGCTGTTGAACAGGATTCGCATCAACATTGTCGTTATTGTTAGCTTCTTCAGTGGTTCTCTGTCATGTTGGTTGACGTCTGGGAGGCATTTTCTGTTAAAAATAAAACACCTATTAGACCATGACTCAACTTGTGACGCCCCCAAAATTTGGTATACGTCACCCATCTTGGGTCGCCACTTACATGGTACATAAATCCAAATACAACTTACTAATACAACATGAACTGAGAGTTTTGAATACAAATATTGTCATCTAGACAGTATCCACTCTCAGAATAAGTCCTCGTTACATTTATTGTCACACTATTTAACAGAATAGTGAGGACTACTAGCTAATGCTATCATCTAGGACCATCACTCCGTTCCCCGACTGGTCCCAGCTACGTTCTCATTTCCTGAAGAGAACAGTGAAAGAAAGGGTGAGCTCAACTAGCCCAGTAAGAAATATTATGACTAAGATAATGAAGAATAAATTATCGTTAGCCTTCAACAGTGTTCAACTGATAAAATATAACAGACGTCAAGTTTAACTGCAGCGGAACAAGCAATCTATTAGAAGAGTCAAGTAGAGAATAGAATCTACTATCTTTTATGATTTAAAAAATGTTTTCATCAACTTTTATCACCTGTATTCACCTGAACTACTAAAGACTATAATTAAGTTCACAATTCATATTTATAATAACATGAATTAACAATTCATTCTTGCCACAAGGCTTAATAGAACATTTACTCAATATCCTTACCCCAAAGGCTGAAGATATTCAAGTGTAATAACAATGATCATAACAATCAGTTGTCTACCTTTGCACTACGTGCCAAAGATATTCAACTATAAAACCAATCGCTGAGACTCAGCTAAATAAATAATTCACATCATCAAATCATCCCCGCACTACGTGCCAAGGATATTTGTTAGTATCACCAATGGTCATGATCATGTCATACACCTGTCCATCTTTGCGCTACGGGTCAAAGCTATCAAATAACATATCATCTTTGCACTACAGGCCAAAAATATACAACTGTAAAATCAATAACCAACTTAGTACAATAAAGATTGGAATAATAAAAGAATTTCACCATGTATGCAGTACTTCACATAGACAGGTTATTCCAACATAATAATAAAGAATGGAATAACAGAAGAATTCTTCATGAATATAAAAGAATAATATCCCTTACTATAACAATATCCCTTTACGAATATTGAACGAAAATAATATTTATATGAATATGAAAAAAAATTTCTCTTCAGAATGAAAAAAATAATAATCCTTACCTTTGAAAGAAGAGTACTCCGACTGATAGGGCGAGGATATACTCGAAAGAAACTTATACTACGCTCAAAGCTTTCTTAAACTCTAAAGAAATACTCTCAAGATTATAGAAGGAGAATTCTCTGAACTTCTGGTGTGATTTTCAATTCTAACTTAGCTTCCTATTTATAGGAAATGGACTGCATAGTAACCAATCCTATGAACGGTCCAGATTGATTTACTTTAATCGAACGGTCCATATTTAAAGAAAAATCTTTTAAATAAAATATAATATATTCTATTTATATAAAAATATTTTACTATGCAAATACTATGCAAAACACTATGCATAATAAAATATAATATATTCTATTTATAGAATAACTTTAATAAAGTATTCTGTTTTATATAAAAAGATGTTTCTGTTTTATTACGTTAATAATACGAATAAAACAAAACTTCATCATCACCTACTTTGAAAAATTTTTAAATATCACCCTTAACTTTAAACTTTTATCAATTTAACCATTTACTAAAATAAAAAAATTGAATACTTTTATTTAATAAAATTCGGGGTCTCACAATCTCCCCTCCTTATGAAATTTCGCCCTCGAAATTTACGTACGTACCTGATATTCGAAGAGATGAGAATACCTTGCTTTCTTTTCAGATTGTACCTTCCCGATAATTTCCTCGCTATCATGATTTTCTCATTTCTCATCTCCTGTGTTTCAAATATCATTCTAGAACATAGTTTCAAAATAAGGGTTAATTGACATATCACATATTATCCATATACTTTGTCCGACCACTTAAATACCAAATAAACTTAGGTAGGTCATACTAGCGAAGGAATTCCCCGTCTCTCCCCTCCTAGTTCTAGTCTCACATCTTAGTCAGGGATCATATCCCTAAGCTCTGATACCAACTGTGACGCCCCCAAAATTGGGTATATGTCACCCATCTTGGGTTGCCACTTACATGGTACATAAATCCAAATACAACTTACTAATACAACATGAGCTGGGAGTTTTGAATACAAATATTGTCATCTAGACAGTATCCACTCTCAGAATAAGTCCTCGTTACATTTATTGTCACACTATTTAACAGAATAGTGAGGACTACTAGCTAATGCTATCATCTAGGACCATCACTCCGTTCCCCGACTGGTCCCAGCTACGTTCTCATTTCCTGAAGAGAACAGTGAAAGAAAGGGTGAGCTCAACTAGCCCAGTAAGAAATATTATGACTAAGATAATGAAGAATAAATTATCGTTAGCCTTCAACAGTGTTCAACTGATAAAATATAACAGACGTCAAGTTTAACTGCAGCGGAACAAGCAATCTATTAGAAGAGTCAAGTAGAGAATAGAATCTACTATCTTTTATGATTTAAAAAATGTTTTCATCAACTTTTATCACCTGTATTCACCTGAACTACTAAAGACTATAATTAAGTTCACAATTCATATTTATAATAACATGAATTAACAATTCATTCTTGCCACAAGGCTTAATAGAACATTTACTCAATATCCTTACCCCAAAGGCTGAAGATATTCAAGTGTAATAACAATGATCATAACAATCAGTTGTCTACCTTTGCACTACGTGCCAAAGATATTCAACTATAAAACCAATCGCTGAGACTCAGCTAAATAAATAATTCACATCATCAAATCATCCCCGCACTACGTGCCAAGGATATTTGTTAGTATCACCAATGGTCATGATCATGTCATACACCTGTCCATCTTTGCGCTACGGGTCAAAGCTATCAAATAACATATCATCTTTGCACTACAGGCCAAAAATATACAACTGTAAAATCAATAACCAACTTAGTACAATAAAGATTGGAATAATAAAAGAATTTCACCATGTATGCAGTACTTCACATAGACAGGTTATTCCAACATAATAATAAAGAATGGAATAACAGAAGAATTCTTCATGAATATAAAAGAATAATATCCCTTACTATAACAATATCCCTTTACGAATATTGAACGAAAATAATATTTATATGAATATGAAAAAAAAAATTTCAGAATGAAAAAAATAATAATCCTTACCTTTGAAAGAAGAGTACTCCGACTGATAGGGCGAGGATATACTCGAAGGAAACTTATACTACGCTCAAAGCTTTCTTAAACTCTAAAGAAATACTCTCAAGATTGTAGAAGGAGAATTCTCTGAACTTCTGGTGTGATTTTCAATTCTAACTTAGCTTCCTATTTATAGGAAATGGACTGCATAGTAACCAATCCTATGAACGGTCCAGATTGATTTACTTTAATCGAACGGTCAATATTTAAAGAAATTTTTTTTAAATAAAATATAATATATTCTATTTATATAAAAATATTTTACTATGCAAATACTATGCAAAATACTATGCATAATAAAATATAATATATTCTATTTATAGAATAACTTTAATAAAGTATTCTGTTTTATATAAAAAGATGTTTCTGTTTTATTACATTAATAATACGAATAAAACAAAACTTCATCATCACCTACTTTGAAAAATTTTCAAATATCACCCTTAACTTTAAACTTTTATCAATTTAACCATTTACTAAAATAAAAAAATTGAATACTTTTATTTAATAAAATTCGGGGTCTCACACAACTTCTTTAAGTATTTCTAATTAACTTGCCTCTATAAAAGAAATAACCACATAGCACATAACACTTTGAATAAAATAATAACTTTTATTTATTCATAAACTTTCTGAAAACATAACCTAATAGCATCTCTGCTATCTACATTCCTTTCCTGAACTACAAAAGTTTCAGGACAACATCATTATTATCATATCCCATGGTTACTTAACACTAGGGATTTACACATTATTTAATACATATTACGTGCATTACAGGCACATTTTCTACGATGATCTATTAAGATACTTCTTAGCCCTATCACGTTCTTCCTCCATGACTCGAAACATCGTTCTGCGATCTAACACAAATGATGGCAGCGTCTCGAACTGAATCGGATATCCCATGACTCGATCTTGAGCTCGATTGATTGCGGTGTCGAATACTTTGTCCATTTCTTCCATCTTCATCCTCTTTGCCTGTGAGCTCCTTACTGCTCTTCCCGTTCGTTGATAAGCTTCCTCGTACGCATCTTCAGCTCTTGCCCTCTTAGCCGCTTCTTCTCTCAGTCTGCTCTTCAGTTCAGCAACCATCTCGATCAACTGTTCCTTCTCTCCTTCGGTCTGTGCTAGTTTCTCCTCGGCGTTTGTCAGTCGTTCCTCACGATCCTGGATCTCGTCGTCTTTTTGTGTCATTGCAGTCTGTTGTTCAACTATTATCTCTTGCAACTCCTCCACTGTATCTTGAAGTTCCACGTTAAGGTCATGCACTTCGTCGTATACACGTCCAGCAATCGAGTTAAGTGAAATCCTTTCCTCCTCCTCCTCGTCAACCTCATCCTCCTGCGGTAACTCAATGGGATCCTCCTCGTCTGTCTCCACATCATCATCCTCATCCTCCTGTGGCAACTCAACGGGATCCTCCTCGTCTGTCTCCACATCATCATCCTCCTCAACTACTGTGACCAACGGGGCTGACTCCCG
Source organism: Panax notoginseng (assembly GCA_016801055.1). NCBI lineage: Eukaryota > Viridiplantae > Streptophyta > Magnoliopsida > Apiales > Araliaceae > Panax > Panax notoginseng. The sequence goes on from CM029015.1 coordinate 12,201,323, forward strand.
TGGCAATAGTTGTTCCCAAACCACTTGAATATCGCGAAGCTCCTCCTCTATAGGCATTTGAGGTCCCTCCTCCCTAGCCTGACTGGACTCTCCAACATTAGTCATCCTGACAACAAAGTTTTAAAATTTTAATTAATAATCATTACTACTCGACACTCACGAGTACATAAATATAAACACATAAGCACATAAGTGTTTTATCATTTCTTTCTTAAAACTCGATAAGAGTTATCTCCACTATCTTTTCAAAAGGTTACTTCCTAAGGCTTTTTCCCCACCTAAGGTTCATAACCTAAAGCTTTGATACCAACCTGTGACACCTCCAAATCCTGGTACTTCATTTCCTCAAGGTTTGGTGTTCACGTAATCAAAACATTTATTACTAACTACCCAATTAATAAAATTGAATAAATAAAACCTGCCCATACAGGATTAAACTTAAATAAATCTCCCAGGTTATCTAACCTTTACAAACATTCATTTATTCATGCGGAATAATTAAAAATAAACATCATTACAATCTTTAAAATAAAGTCTGAAAATAACTATCCAATCTATTACAGGTCTTCAGCATTGTTTCATCTTTCCTTTCCCTTTACTGGTGCTAGGTACATCACCAGTTTCAACCTTAGCTATAAGAAAGTTTACAGGCAAGAGTGAGCAAACAAGGCTCACTTGAAATAATAGATAAATCATTTAACTTTACATCATTTGCCAACATTAGGTTTAATAGAACTGAACAATAAATTCTATTACTTTCTGAAAACTTTAACATTTACTGAGGGTCTAATGACCACGAATCATGTCCACAGTTATAAGTAATCTTTCAACTTAAACTTTAACAGTCATAAGACTATAAGGACTTCACGTACTTAGGGGGATCAACCCTTCGTACAATGTATTGTGCACAATCATTTCAACGCTAAGCGTAACCTCTTATAAAAGAGTTGTTCTTCTCAGTATTTAGAATACAAGTCCGTACCAAAGTGAGTTTGGTTTGGATACATCATAGGGTAATTTAGAATTCAACGGTAATCAACTAAGGGTTAGTTGATTACAAACGAAATAACTGTATGCTATGGAATAATCATAGCTGAATTGATATTTATAAACTAACATCATGCTTTAGGAATAATCTAATAGCATAAGCATGGAAGAATCATAACATTCAATATCATTAAGGATTGAATACTAACTAACGAGTTACATATTAAAAACTTGTTCAACAATAAGAGATAATATGTAGAATACTTGCATCCTTATAAACCAATAGATACAAGAGCTTAAACAACAATAAACAATCTAACTCTACGAAAGTGTAAAGTTAGTAACTTGTACAATTGAAATGGAATTAAAGCCATAATGTGTTTAACGAATTTAAACTTGTACAACGAAGTTCTAGCATTAGATAAAACTTGCTTAATGTAAAAGATAGGTTTAGAAAACTTACCTTTAGCACAAGCTACACTCTTACCACTTGAATTAGTACCCTATACATATGTCATATTGACATAATTAGTCATAACCAACATTACAAACATAACTAAGTATGTTCATCATTTAGGTTGATTATCTAATCACATAATCAAATTATAACACAAGCTAGTATGTAATAACATTATTATTAATAATATAGGACTACTAACATCAATATTTTTCAGTCCTACTATCATCACATAAAGTTTTCTTAAAATTTCGTGTATAAAAAGTACACTGTCAGAACCTGCTGCTCACTCGCGCTGCGGCGCCACAGTTTTCACTGTGGGCCGGCGCTGCGGCGCTCAGTCGGCGCTGCGGTGCGAGACTCAGGTCAACCCTTGGCGCTGCAGCGTGGTGATGGCGCTGCGGCGTGAGAACAACACTGCTGGGCCGCGCTGCGGCACCAGACTCCAGACTTTGGCGACAGCCTCAGCAACAGTGTACGAAAAAGCCAAAATTGGCCAATAAGCTCGAATCTAATACACTGATTATCATCTAAAATACATATAGACTTTATACAAACATGTTGTGGCAACTCCTAACATGTTTCTATTCATAATATAGCACAAACAACAATTATACAACATCCAATTTCATTGTTTTTGGCAAAACTCCATATTTTGATATTTTCCATGAAAATTAACACTGTGACTTTGTTATTAAATCAAAATAGACATTTCTAAACATCATGATTATGATTCTACACACTCTAGCAATTCTAACAATCAATTTATCAATACCACAACCAATTAGACCTTAATTTCTATTTTAACTAAAGCCATATTCATACATATAAACTCTCTGTAAAATATTTTCTTCATAAATTACATACTTACATGAATTAATTTCTCTATGATCATGCATAACTCATGAAACACATATACAATTGATAATCATACAAAATTATAATCATAACAACAAAATTTCGTTTATAAAATTTTTCACAGAGACTTTTTGGGAAGAAGAAAAATTTTAGAGTTTTACAAAAGAAAAGATGGCCTACCTTGGATTATGAAGAAGATGATGACTCTAACTCTTTGATTATCAAGCTTTTCTCCAAAACCTGTAAAAAAAAACTCTCAATTCTCTCTAGTTTCTTCTTACTTTTTCTTCTTTTCTTCTTCTTCTTCCTCTGAGTTTTCTCTTTTTCTCTCCTTTCTCTCTCTTCTATCTTACGTATAATATTATAACGTAATAATAATAATAACATATATTAATGATATAATATAAGTACTGATATAAATATATCAGTTATAGGAGTTTTAAAATTTAAAAGCCAAAAGGCTTGTTTGGCTAGTCTAAATAAAAATAATCTATTAATCCTTACTCCTTGTTTGGTAAATTGAATTAAAACATAATAGATTAATCCTTATACCTTGTTTGCTAAAATCCTAATAGATTAAAGACTTATTATACAATAAGGTATGTTTGGCAAAACTAAATTAAACTCTTTTAATTTATTTTAATAACTCCTTTATAATAAGGTTATTAATCACACATTCATTTAATTAAATAAATCAATTAAAACATTAATCTATTAAATTAATTTAACACATAAATAATTATAATTTCTTTTATAATTATAATTTCATTTAACCAACTAATATTTTAAACTACAATTTCTCATTTAAAATATTATTATTTATTTAAAACCACTATAAGCTCTCTAGCTTATTAATTAAATTAATTATTATAAAATCTCATAACAACTAATTTATTTAGCTCCTTAATTAATTACACAACAAATAATTAATTAAATCACATCAATTCTAATTGCCATAATTCGATAAATATTTAATATTGCCAATAAATATTTAATATCTACTATTTAATTATTTATTGAACAAATAATTAAATAAACTACATAACTCAAATTGAACAATTATTTATTCAATCAATAAACATATCCATTAAATATTTAAATAAATCAATAAATATTTAATATAACACTTTAAAATTATGGAATGTTACAGAAACACAGGAGATGAGAAATGAGAAAATCATGATAGCGAGAAAATTATCGGGAAGGTACAATCTGAAAAGAAAGCAAGGTATTCTCATCTCTTCGAATATCAGGTACGTACGTAAATTTCGAGGGCGAAATTTCATAAGGAGGGGAGATTGTGAGACCCCGAATTTTATTAAATAAAAGTATTCAATTTTTTTATTTTAGTAAATGGTTAAATTGATAAAAGTTTAAAGTTAAGGGTGATATTTGAAAATTTTTCAAAGTAGGCGATGATGAAGTTTTGTTTTATTCGTATTATTAACGTAATAAAACAGAAACATCTTTTTATATAAAACAGAATACTTTATTAAAGTTATTCTATAAATAGAATATATTATATTCTATTAGGCATAGTATTTTGCATAGTAAAATCATTATTAAAGTTATTTCGTTTCATTAGGCAATAATTATAATATATTATATTTTATTTAAAAGATTTTTCTTTAAATATGGACCGTTCGATTAAAGTAAATCAATATGGACCGTTCATAGGATTGGTTACTATGCAATCCATTTCCTATAAATAGGAAGCTAAGTTAGAATTGAAAATCACACCAGAAGTTCAGAGAATTCTCCTTCTATAATCTTGAGAGTATTTCTTTAGAGTTTAAGAAAGCTTTGAGCGTAGTACAAGTTTTCTTCGAGTATATCATCGCCCTACCAGTCGGAGTACTCTTCTTTCAAAGGTAAGGATGATTATTTTTTTTTATTCTGAAGAGAAATTATTTTTTATATTCATATGAATATTATTATCGTTCAATATTCATTATATTTGTTTAATATTCGTAAGGAATATTATTTTTGTTTAATATTCGTAAGGAATATTATTTTCGTTCAATATTCGTAAGAGATATTATTATTATAGTAAGGAGTATTATTTCTTTCGTATTCATGAAGAGAACTATTGTTATTCTATTCTTTATTATTATGTTGGAATAACATGTCTATGCGAAGTACTGCATACATGGTGAAATTCTTTTATTATTCTAATCTTTATTATACTAAGTTGGTTATTGATTTTACAGTTGTATATCTTTGGCCTGTAGTGCAAAGATGATCTGTTATTTGATAGCCTTGACCCGTAGTGCGAAGATGGACAGGTGTATAACATGATCATGACCACTAGTGATACTAACGAATATTCTTGGCACGTAGTGCGGGGATGATTCAATGATGTGGATTATTTATTTAGCTGAGTCTCAGCAATTGATTTTATAGTTGAATATCTTTGACACGTAGGGCAAAGGTAGACAACTAATTGTTATGATCATTGTTATTACACTTGAATATCTTCAGCCTTTGGGGTAACGATATTGAGTAAACGTTCTATTAAGCCTTGTGGCAAAAAGAAATTGTTAATTCATGTTATTATAAATATGAATTGTGAACTTAATATAATCTTTAGTGGTTCAGGTAAATACAGGTGATAAAAGTTGATAAAAATATTTTTAAATCATAAAAGATAGTAGATTCTATTCTCTACTTTACTCTTTTAATGGATTGTTTGTTCCGCTGCAGTTAAACTTGATGTCTATTATATTATATCAGTTTAACACTGTTGAAGGCTAACGATAATTTATTCTTCATTATCTTAGTCATAATATTTCTTACTGGGCTAGTTGAGCTCACCCTTTCTTTCACTGTTCTCTTCAGGAAATGAGAATATAGCTGGGACGAGTCGGGGAATGGAGTAATGGTCCAGATGATAGCATTAGTAGTCATCACTATTCTGTGAAATATTGTGTTAATAATTGTAATGAGGACTCCTTTTGAGTTTGTATAATCTTTAGTAGATAATACTTGTATTCAAACTCACAATTTATGTTTGTCTTATTGTACACGACAGTTGTATTAGAATTCTGTACCATGAAAGTGGCGACCCAAGATGGGTGACGTATACCTAATTTTGGGAGCGTCACAAAAGAGGGGACATTCCAATAAGAATTTCTCCCTATTGGCGCGCAATTAGGTGACAAAACCTCTCCTTGGCAGAACTTCTAGACATCGTTAATAATGCAAATAATAATATTAACTTCGTCGTCTCAATAAAATATCGACAATAATTGAATAACACTGAATGACTTCTCAAGTAAGCATTAATAATCAATACCGTGTGCTACAATGCAACCACACGTATTACTGTACTTTTAACACCAGGTGTTTCAACAGTATTAACGGTAAAACTTCCGCCGTTATTTTTAATAAAATATTTTTGCCGTTTTCTCAATCCGATAATAATTCTGTTGTGGGGTCCACCAATGATTGTGCCATCGTACGAATATTTTCTGTTAAAACGAATATTCCCCTACCAATCGAATATTATATAACAACTTGTGTACTTTACAAAATTTATAAATATTACCCACAACAATAACATTATATCAATAATATTAAAAAATTATATTTATAAAAAATTCATTTTTATTCATAAAAATTGGGGTCTTACAACAGATGGTGGTATTCCTCCATGTCTAGGTACACATTTGTAGTAGCAGTTCATGCTGGCAGTCCCCCTTTGGTTCTAAACTGCTTGCTACCATAAATAAACTGCAAGGCCTTTCTATTTCGAATCGGAAAATCTCTGCAGAAAGGAAATTCTTGACATCAGCTGATTACTAACAGCACATGCAAGGAAAAAAGATTACAAGACATGATAAAACACAAAAGACATATAAGTTCAAAAAACATAACAAAAGAATTAGAAAAATAAACTGTTTTAAAAAAATAAAATAAAATAGAGCGCAATTGAGAGTATGGAGAAAATTCTAAGAAAAACTTGCCCATTAGCCAACTTTGAACCTCTTGAAAACTGAAGCCTTTTAGTAGTAAAAAAAATCCCAAGTCTGGACAAATGTGCCTAATTAATTACTTTATGCTTGCTATATCAGTTATTACGAAAGATATACATTATTCTTATGCTAAACAAAAGCGAATGAAGGAATGGAAAAAAAATCAAAAATATTGATTCTGAGTGAATGCGGACTTGGGATAGTTCTATGTGAAATCATATAACCATTGAAAGAGATATTTTCTAGTGCCAAAACAAAGCAAAATGACTTTGTAAACAACAACATGAGAAAATCAAAAATTCAGAACTACCTGTTTCTAAAGGCAAAAGATGTCTTATATATCTGCATAGTAGATTCCACCAAATCATCATTGAAAGGTACAAACTTGGGCTTACCCTGGTGTATCTACAATAGCCTTCGAACCAGGAGTAACTACACACTGGGGAACTTTAGATGATGCTTCTAAGATAGTTCTGTGGTTACATACAACCCATAAGTGTTACATACAGCCCATAAGTGGAAGGATGCGCTTTAAAGGATCAAATTCCAAGACAATGCTTGTAAGAACAAAATAACAAAGAGTTGCAGGAATGCATACCCCATAATGTCAGATCATCTGAGCTTGTATTCACCATGTTAGAGGTCAAACAAATTGAATGGGAATAACTCTTCAAGGAAGCACGCAAGCAAATTTAAACCTTTAAAACAACCAAAAAGCATGCAGATAATAAAAGCAGTTAACACGTTACTAATTATGTATATTACTGAACCAATTTTATCCAAAAACGAAGACAGCCACCACATAACAACATAAAACAATTCCAAAAGAAAAGCTACAAAAAAGCTGGCAGAAAGTTGGAAACCAAGGCAAGGGCTCTACAATGTTTTCAGCAACTCAGATATGATAAAGTAAATGAGTAAAATAATGACTCATACAACTGCATACTTGTTAGACATCACTGAAACTATTGGTAGCTAACAATACAGAATCAAATCCTCAACATAAACGCTTAAAATCTCACCTATATTTACAACAGAATATGGAAATGGAAGAAGGTTTCTTCGTCTAGACATGTTCAATCTCTATTCACCTTTACAAATGTAGCCTGAAATCTAAGTACTATAAATGTGTGCATAATGTTATGTAGTCAGACGTACAAAAATATGATAGAACATAACCAACCATTGAAAAATTCAAACCAAAAGTAAAACTCAATAACATCCTTAAACAGTTTGACCTTACTTTGTCCTAAAACTACAATCATACTGCAATACTGCATAGTAGGAAAACAAAATCACAGTAGAGGCACAATTATGATACTGTTTATTAAGTTGAAAGTATACTTCGGAAAGAGGGACATCCCTTTCTAGGATTCAGCTATTACATAATGGAATAGCCTCAAATTATTACATTAAATTAAGCACATCGTAGTATTTTGTAAGGCATGTTTTGTGCGACTGATTCAAGGGTAGTCAAGAAGTGATCAGAGAAATCAGTGGCCACAAATCATAAAACACAGTTTCAACATATCCAGAACAACCAGATTGTCCCCAGTTCACAAGGTTCTGTACAATCAAAGGCATAAAGATACAGTCACAAGTTGCCCATTAATTGCAGAAGCTGAACTAAGGAGTACCCAGATGGCCCTTCATCCTGACAGTATCGACTCACGTATTTATAATATAAAAATGACCAACAAAAATCATATTAAAATGATAATAAAATGACGACAAACATTTTAGACATGATTAGTTAAAATGAAAAGGAAAAAAGAAAGATATAAAGAAAAATTAAGAAAATATATGAAAATATATTCAAGTATGCGAAGACAATACCAGGTAGACCCTTCCATATAAGAAAATATAAAGGATAAGAACTGTCATCTACATTAAGAACAAAATAATTATTCAGAAAATCTGAAATCTAAACATCAAAAGAAGTCAAATTCTTATGGATATTTAACAAATAGAACAAACTGAAGAAGGCGATAACATACCATGGTGCATACATAAAAACCAATTATGGTGAAGTAGAAAGAGAGCATCCTAAAAAAGTCAAAAAGCTGTCCAATCCTGCTCAGAACTTGTTCCCCATTACCACCAGATACTTTTCCTTCAAAAAGGGCAATTTGGTCGAACCCAACATCTATTCCCTCTAACCTACATAAAACCTACATAAAGAAAAACGCATTATAAGCATTAACATCAAGATATTTAACTTCACCAGAAACATAAACTTGCAAACCATAACAAACATTATTTAGTATTCAAGGTGTGTGATGTTACCCTGTCTCAACGTTGAATTAAATCCTGCATCAATGGTAATCATTTAAGGAACTAAACAGATAGTAAATATATGACAAAGGAAATGCTCACCAGAATAAATTGTGCAAGTTCTTGTTCTTTTCTCAAAATGTATACACCATCATTCGAAAGTATCAAGCTTTTATATAGCTGATGGTTATAAATTTGAATCAATTAATAATCCCATTTCACTTGAATCATATTTAACAACTACATAGATCCACAAAAAAAATAAAGAACTTAGAAAGAAGGAATGGTGAAAGAAACCTGAACGAGGGACCCTTATCAAGCTTGAATCAAAGATTTCCTTCAGTGAAGGGAATGAGGGACCCTTATCAAGCTTGCAAAAGTGATTTAAAAAGGATAATAGCTGAGATAAATGTAAACACTATTTTGATTTATCACAATTAAATTTAAAAAGGATGATATCATAATTAGATTATAAATGATAATATTATAATAGTTGACATAAATATAAACAGTGTTTAGATATATCATAATTAAATTTAAAAGGATAATATTATAATAGCTGAGATAAATCTAAACTTATCACAATAAAATTTAAAAAGGAAAGGATGATAAAGTAGTTGAGATACATCTAAACACTGTTTAGATTACGTCATCAGAAAAAAAAGCATGAAATACAGCAGATCTGCAGCAAGAAAGAACCAATATTTCACAAAAAACATAATTAAAACGACAGTAACGAAGGTCTACAGCAGTAACGAACAAAATTATTTCCGAACAGCAGCAATGAAAATAATGACTTAGTGCAAAGGTGATACAATCCTGATCAGGTTCGTATCAAACAATAATAACTCAATTCAAGATTAAGTGGTTCATCAAATGATTTTAAATAATTGGGTTGATCTAAGATTTTTGGTCTGAAGTTGACGCTAACGCAAGAAAACTCAAAGAGAATGTTAAAGAGTATGAGACACAAGTTTGAGTCAATTTGATACAAGTCCAAATTAAAGTCCAATCTCACAATTAAGGACAAATCAAATCAGCAGCATAAATAGATGTGGGCCGGATAAGTTCTAATAATTAACATTCATATAGGAAGTCAACATGCATATGTCACGTGGGGTCATCAAGAGATATCAGCAAATCTACATGTGATTACATAGATTTAGTAACTTATTTGACAGCCACACGAATTTGGTTTTATTTGGCTTATGCGAATCAGCTTAGTCACGCGGTGAAGGATTCTAGTTTTAGTTGGATTTTTAGATTTTTATAATTAGAATTCTTTTTCAAATTGACTTCTATTAGGGTTATAGTTTATAAATTTCTATTAGGATTTAGATTGTTTTGAGTAGTATAAATAGAAGTCCAAGTTATGTAATCAAATACAATATACATTATTCATTATTATTATTCAATATATTTGTGAGTTTATTCTCTATTTTTGGTTCTTTGAAGAATTCCTAAGAACTAGTAATTCTTAGTTATTTCTTTGAGATTCAATTTGACTTATCATACAACAATTCATAGTTGTGTGTGGCGTCTTCTACCGCATCAATCGTCGATTGTACCGAGATTACCGCTTCAATATAAGCGAGGGGTCAAGGTGTCGTTGGTGTCCATTCAACGCAGATTTTCGAACGCGAGCAATTGTACCAAGATTACCGTCTAAAGTATAGACGATGGGTTAAGGTGTTGCAAGCAATTCACCCAACAACTGTGCTAGAAACGATCCGGACGACGACCACCTCACGCAAGCGTGCCATGGAGTCTATCATTTGGTATCAAAGCTAAGCCTTTCTAGCAAGTTATTTATCTTTAATTTTCTGTCGAAATATATATTATAAAAAAAAAAAAGAAAAGAAAAAAATATCATATTTTATTTGTGCTAACCAAACTTGTAGCACACCATCAAATCATCAAATTCCAACGAAGAGTTCTTACCGTTCCATCATCATCAATTCTGAAACGAAGCTATAATTTACAAATTTGCGGCATACAAGAGGAGTACAAGGAAATCGATCGGTGATTTGTGGTATTCTGATAGTTACATCATCTATATTTTTGTTTCGTGATAAGTAATTTTGAATTGATTAGTAAAACCAAGAATTTTGCTAGGGGAATTCAAGAAGAACCTATAAGAGAGAGTATTAGAGGTAAAAGGCAAGAGTGTAAGATTATTAGAGGGTAAAAGCCAAATTTGAGTGATACACGAGTGATTCATCGTTATTTGAGCGAAACACGTAAGGGAGTGTGTGAGGAAAATTTTTATCTACTAATCTTTGTTTTGCAGCAAACATGTATGGCTACAAGTATGAAAGTTCTTATGGGTCTCGAAGGAATACTTTCCAAGGCAATATTGATACAGAGGCATATCTGAGATGGGATAGAAAAATAGAGCGAGAATTTGACTGTCATAATTACTCCGAGCGGAGGAAGGTCAGACGGGCAGTTCAAGAGTTCTCCGATCATACAATTATATGGTGGCAGCTTAGCAAACAAAAATATGGGGAGCGTCCGTTCGAGACATGGGCAGAATTAAAAACAGCAATGAGAAAGCGGTTTGCTCCAGTAGAGCGTGACAGGAAGGAAGAATATACATCTCAAAGACATGTAGAGCAACCTTCAGGGCGATCTACAGTAGATAATAACAAGAGTGTTCGCACACAAGTAAACAAGGAAGATTATTGGATGCAGCTACAATATACTGCTAAGGCGCAAAAGAAACAAGATCAGCCGGGGGAGGTGGAAGAAATTATAGAATATGCAGTCCAAGGAGAGTTATTGGGTTCGAGTGTTCAAGATGAAATCCATGATCTAAAGCAAGATGGTGAACATCCGAAAGAAAGTAATCAAGAAGATGAGTTCGTACAAGGAAATACATGTGGAAAAGATCGACAAAAAGAAATTGTTCGAAAGATTGATAATGTTAAAGAAAAAATTGAAAGGAGTGAGAATGAAAAGAAAAGAGAGATTGAGAATAAAGAGAATGAGAGTGACCTTGAAAACAAATGAGAGAAAAACAAACGAGAGGGTGAGAATAAAGAAGAGAGAGAAGAAATATGTGACTATGAAAAAGAGAGTGAGTTAAAAAGTAAGTTATATTTTGAAAAGTCAATGACTGTACATTCGTACAAGATGACGCTTTTGAATACTAACACTAACGATTCTTCTTTGTCTAGTTCTGTTTTACCTATTGTGCAGGTTGTTGATGAAATACCCCGTGCTATCATTCCTTATCGATCAGCTGATAGTATTCTCGAGGAGACGACGGAGTTACCAAGGCAGGTTGGAGAGTTGGTGAAAGTGGGTATCGTAAGAGAAGACATGAGTTCATGTGCTAATTATGAGATCATTTTACCTAAGAAGGATGAGACAACGAATTTGTGCATCGATTTTGAATTGATTCGTGATAGGATCATATTCATCGAGGGAAACATAGATCGTGCAATTCAATTCGATCAATGCATTGAGAGTCTACAGGGAAGTGTTTTGAATATTGTTTTAGTAGACTATGCATATGATTTTGGTTTATTTACTTTCTTTGTGATTAGACAAAAGGAACTTATTGATTTGTTTTGTTTTGTGTTTAATCCAGGAATTCAAGAAACTTTACGTGAGAAGGATTACGAATTTCAAGTATTGATATTTGACCCAGGTGTATTGACGAATGTGTTTCTGCGAAGGATTGAGATCATTATATTGACTTTTGATCCGGGGATTCGTCACTGGGAGAATCTACCACATGAAGAGTTTTGCGTGATGATTTTTGATCCAGGAGGATATAAGACTTTTCATATTCTTTCTTACTTTGCATTCATGATTATTTTAGTGGATAGTAGATTAGTTTATATAATTAGTATTTTGGGAGTAATTGGTCTACAAATTATCAATTCGAGAGAAAAGTCATACATTGCTATGTTCTTGGTAGGAGTTGGAGTTTTTGTTGCTTATATATGTCATTTGCATGTTGAATCATTTTCGAGAGGACGATGTGCCAGATTTGAGGACAAATCCTTTTGAAGAGGAGGGGAATGATACAATCCTGATCAGGCTCGCATCAAACAATAATAACTCAATTCAAGATCTAGTGGTTCATCAAATGATTTTAAATAATTGGGTTGATTCAAGATTTTTGGTCTGAAGCTGACGCTGACGCAAGGAAACTCAAAGAGAATGTTAAAGAGCATGAGACACAAGTTTGGGTCAATTTGATACAAGCCCAAATTAAAGTCCAATCTCACAATTATGGACAAATCAATTCAGCAGCATAAATAGATGTGGGCCGGATAAGTTCTAATAATTAATATTCATATAGGAAGTCAACATGCATATGTCACGTGGGGTCATCAAGAGATATCAGCAAATCTACATGTGATTACATAGATTTAGTAACTTATTTGACAGCCACACGAATTTGGTTTTATTTGGCTTATGCGAATCAACTTAGTCACGCGGTGAAGGATTCTAGTTTTAGTTGGATTTTTAGATTTTTATAATTAGAATTCTTTTTCAAATTGACTTCTATTAGGATTATAGTTTATAAATTCCTATTAGGATTTAGATTGTTTTGAGTAGTATATATAGAGGTCCAAGTTATGTAATCAAATACAATATACATTATTCATTATTATTATTCAATATATTTGTGAGTTTATTCTCTACTTTTGGTTCTTTGAAGAATTCCTAAGAACTAGTAATTCTTAGTTATTTCTTTGAGATTCAATTTGACTTATCATACAACAATTCATAGTTGTGTGTGGCGTCTTCTACCGCATCAATCGTCGATTGTACCGAGATTACCGCTTCAATATAGGCGAGGGGTCAAGGTGTCGTTGGTGTCCATTCAACGCAGATTTTCGAACGCGAGCAATTGTACCAAGATTACCGTCTAAAGTATAGACGAGGGGTTAAGGTGTTGCAAGCAATTCACCCAACAACTGTGCTAGAAACGATCCGGGCGACGACCACTTCACGCAAGCGTGCCGTGGAATGATACAATCCTGATCAGGCTCGCATCAAACAATAATAACTCAATTCAAGATCTAGTGGTTCATCAAATGATTTTAAATAATTAGGTTGATCCAAGATTTTTGGTCTGAAGCTGACACTGACGCAAGGAAACTCAAAGAGAATGTTAAAGAGCATGAGACATAAGTTTGGGTCAATTTGATACAAGCCAAAATTAAAGTCCAATCTCACAATTAAGGACAAATCAATTTAGCAGCATAAATAGATGTGGGCCAGATAAGTTCTAATAATTAATATTCATATGGGAAGTCAACATGCATATGTCACGTGGGGTCATCAACAGATATCAGAAAATCTACATGTGATTACATAGATTTACTAACTTTTTTGACAGCCACACGAATTTGGTTTTATTTGGATTATGCGAATCAGCTTAGTCACGCGGTGAAGGATTCTAGTTTTAGTTGTTTTTTTAGATTTTTATAATTAGAATTCTTTTTTAAATTGACTTCTATTAGGGTTATAGTTTATAAATTCCTATTAGGATTTAGATTGTTTTGAGTAGTATAAATAGAGGTCCAAGTTATGTAATCAAATACAATAGACATTATTCATTATTATTATTCAATATATTTGTGAGTTTATTCTCTACTTTTGGTTCTTTGAAGAATTCCTAAGAACTAGTAATTCTTAGTTATTTCTTTGAGATTCAATTTGACTTATCATACAACAATTCATAGTTGTGTGTGGCGTCTTCTACCGCATCAATCGTCGATTGTACCGAGATTACCGCTTCAATATAAGCGAGGGGTCAATGTGTCGTTGGTGTCCATTCAACGCAAATTTTCGAACGCGAGCAATTGTACCAAGATTACCGTCTAAAGTATAGACGATGGGTTAAGGTGTTGCAAGCAATTCACCCAACAACTGTGCTAGAAACGATCCGGGCGACGACCACCTCACGCAAGCGTGCCGTGGAGTCTATTAAAAGGGTACATCAATTGGAAGGGAAGATAAGTCGGTGCAAAGGAAGACCGGTGGTTGGGGTTTCGCCGATCGAAGGAGGTCGGTGATTATGTGCCAATGCCGATAATAATGACTTAGTGCAAAGGGTACAACAATGGGAAGGGAAGATAAATCGGTGCATAGGAAGATGTGGCGATGTATGTGCCGATCGTAGACTTCCTTGTTTAAGCCGGTCGAAGCTTATGTGTCGGATATTAGTTTAGTGGGGAACTGAATTATTGAAGGTTATTTTTGTAAAGGACATTCAGGAGTATTAGTTATGAGGTACAAGTGTCATTATATGTATAAGGACATATGTTAAAATAATGAGTCATGTACTGTAATTTAGTATATATAATAGATAGATTGATAGATAATAGATTTCGCACTAAAATAAAAAAAAAGAAAAAAACATAATACAAAATAATAATAATAATAATGATAAAATAAATATTAAAAAAACCAATGAGGGACATAACAAAGTGCTCATAATAATAATAATAATAATAATAATAATAATAATAATAATAATAATAATAATAATAATAATAATAATAATAATAATAATAATAATAATAATAATAATAATAATAATATATAAATGTTATGTTAAATTAATGTCTAGAGTTACGTTAGTGACTTTTAAATGAGCTTACTAAAGTTAGGTTAATGACTTTTAAATAAGGTGGTTAGAGTTAAGTTAGTGACTTTTAAATGAGGTGACAACTTCTAGACATTAGATCTAATAATTTTAAATCTTGACCTTTAAATGGAGACTCTCCATTTCAAATTCAAATGGAGAGGATCCTAATCTGTATATATTGTCCTTGTATTAGAAAAAGAGAGTGTCATTTATTGGGTAAAAATAATGAGAGAACCAAAATTATATTTAATACTTGGAGTAATATTGAAAATTAAGTAATTAATACTTACTTGAAATTCTCAACCGACTTATATTAAGAGATAAAACACTTCTCTAAAATGACATATATTAAGAGACGGATGAAGTACTCCACTAGATAGGGATCGATGCTAGTAGTAAGAAAATTAACCTACTAAGGGTGACAAAATGAACCCCAATACAAGAAAGATATTTAACTCTTTTCTTTTGAAAACAAAGCATGTAAATAAGTCATACTAATTGACCAAACGATCATCGATTGGCCGAATGTGTTTCATTAGAAACTTTTCAATTTATAGGAGGTTAAGAAGATAATATTTTTTTTGTAAAGCTCAATTGAAATCTTAACATTCTTGCCTTGGGAAGGAATGGATCTTAAGACCTCTTGGACCCAAAGTCTTATGAATAGTTGTTTTTGTAGACAATCAAAATTTTATTTTCCTGTTATTAATCCATGTAATAGGGCAAAAGTGTCTTTTCCCACTCTGGATACAACCCCGAAGGATTATACAGTCACTCTAGAAACAAACTCAGAGAACTATATCAAATCAAACCCCGGAGACAGTCCCGTGGGTCATCAAAATCAGCCTTGGAGACAATCTTGAGGAAAAAATAGAGTTTACTGTAGTCAAACCCCGAACACAACATCGAAGGACAACCAAAGCCTAATCAACCCTGGATGTAAGACCCCAACTTTTATGAATAAAAATGAATTTTCTATAAAATATCATTTTTGAATATTATGATATAATGTTATAGTTGTGGGTAGTATTTATAAATTTTGCAAAGTACGCAAGTTGTTATATAATATTCGATTGGTCGGGGAATATTCGTTTTAACAGAAAATATTCGTACGACGGCACAATCATTGGTGGACCCCACAACAGAATTATTGTCAAATTAAGAAAATGACAAAAATATTTTTATGAAAATAACGGCGGAAGTTTTACCGTTAATACTGTTGAACTAATCGGTAGTAAAAGTACAGTAATACGCGTGGTTGCATAGTAGCACATGATATTGATTATTGATGCTTACGTGAGAAGTCATTCAGTTTTGTTCAGTTATTGCTATAGTAATTGTTGCATAGTATCTCACGTTATTTGATTCAATTATTGTCGATATTTTATATATTATTAAATCAATAATTGAAATGACAGTTATTAATATTATAATTTGTAATATTAACGATGTCTAGAAGTTCTGCCAAGGAGAGGTTTGGTCACCTAATTGCGCGCCAATAGGGAGAAATCCTTATTAAAAAGCCCCCTCTTTCTTGGGAACGACCTGGTCGATTAATATTATGAATTATAATAATGATGATAAATGTTGTTAAAAAATATTGAGGAGTTTTTATGAAGTATTTGTTGTTTTTATGGACCTCCCATTTACCCATTCTTCAAAATAATCGGTAGAAATTTTTTAAAGGTGGGGCCCACATATGGGGGCCACATGTGGGACCCATATATGTTGAAAAACTAATTTTAGAAATGGGGGTGGGAGGGAGTTACGTATAGGGGAGGGAGTTAATATATATATATATATATATATATATATATATATATATATATATATATATATATATATATATATATATATATATATATTTATATATTGTGTGTGGATGTGGACATGTTGGTGGAAAAGTAAGAAATATGTGTGTGAGTGGTGGGTATTATATGTATAGATTGTGTGTGTGTGTGTGTGTGTGT
This sequence comes from Panax notoginseng, assembly GCA_016801055.1. Classification (NCBI taxonomy): domain Eukaryota; kingdom Viridiplantae; phylum Streptophyta; class Magnoliopsida; order Apiales; family Araliaceae; genus Panax; species Panax notoginseng. The sequence continues at coordinate 12,218,459 of CM029015.1, forward strand.
GTGTGTATATATATATATATATATATATATATATATATATATATATATATATATATGATTGTGATAGGGGAGAGTGATGAAAGTGACATGTTGGTGGAGTTTAGTGTGTGAGTGTGTGTGTGTGGTAGAAAGAAAGGGGGGTGGGGGAAGATGCCTTGAAGATAAGGGAAAGTGGGTGTGTGTGATTGATATAAAAATTGGTGGGTGGGTTATTGTGGAGAATTTTCAAAACAACATGTGTGATATATATATATATATATATATATATATATTATATTTTTGTTTTACTTGATAATTGAATTCAGCAGATTAGTTCGTATGACATCCGTGACTTCTTAAATTATTTCGTCTGAGAAATCCTTACACAGTGCTTTTCCATTCTCCTATAAATAGAAGCTCATTCCTTCATTATTTCTTACGAATTCATTGAAACTCTAGAGAGAGAAAATTATAGAGAGAAAGAAGAAAAGTATTCTGCTACTTCCCTACTCTTATATCCAGTTTCTTTTACGGTAAGGGGTGTTATTTCTTTTGTATTCATGAAGAGATCTTCTATTATTCCATCTTTATTATTTTGTTAGAATAACCTGTATACGAGGGCTACCCTATACTTGGTGAAATTCTTCTGTATTCCATTCTTTATTATTCTGTTAGAATATCCTGTCTGTGCTATACGCTGGACCTGGTTCCGTCTTAATTATTCATTTATTCTGTTGGAACATCCTGTCGGTGTGAATTTCACCTGACCTGGTTCCGTTATTTATTATTTATTCTGTTGTTATTCCATTCCTTATTATTCTGTTGGAACATCCTGTCGGTGCGTATTACGCCTGACCTTGTTCCGTTATTTATTATTTTGTTGGAATAACCTGTCTATGCGAAGTACCGCATGCATGGTGATTTCTTTTGTTATTCCATTCTTTATTATACTTAGTTGGTTAAAATTTTGACTTCTATACTCCACGAAATTAGTGGAATATCCTTGATATTTGCGCTTCATCCAATATCTTTTCATGAAAATATTCTTCTGAGCATTCTTGAATTTTACTTTACAAAGAAGTATCATGTTGACAATTTGGACGTTATTGGTTCCTGGATAAATAATTCTTGAATTTGTTTTATTGAATTGTTATATCATTGTCATCATCCTCATGTTTATATTCTTTTGAAAGTCATCTGTGGCCTGCAGTGCATAGATGGACTTGGTATGATTATGACCAGGGATTATTCGGTGTAATCATGGCCGTAATGTTACAAATGATGTGGTAAAAGTCCTCATTGGCCCGTAGTGCATTGATGGACAGTTGTTGGCATGATCATGACCATTGATGAATACACGAATATCCTTGGCCCGTAGTGCATGGATAATTTATGGTCGTGACCCTGATGAATATCCTTGGCCGTAGTGCAGGGATGATGTGAATTATTTAATAAGCTGAGTCTCAGCAATAAAAGTGATGAAAAACTTTTTAAATCATAAAAGATAGTAGACTTTATTCTCTACTTGACTCTTTTAATGGATTGTTTATTCCGCTGCAGTTAAACTTGATGTCTATTATATTTTATCAGTTTAACATTGTTGAAGGCTAATGATAATTTATTCTGCATTATCTTAGTCATAATATTTCTTACTAGGCTAGTTGAGCTCACCCTTTCTTTCACTGTTCTCTTCAGGAAATGAGAACGTAGCCGGGACTAGTCGGGGAACGGAGTGATGGTCCTAGATGATAGTATTAGTAGTCCTCACCATTATGTTAAATAGTGTGGCAATAAATATAATGAGAACTTATTCTGAGAGTGGATATTGTCTAGAATATAATATTTGTATTTAAACTCACAGCTCTCTTGTTGTATATTAAAGATTGTATTTGTATTCTGTACCATGTATTTGGCGACTCAGAATAGGTGATGTATACCTATTTTGGGGGTGTCGCACTGGAGACAACCTCGAGATAGCAAGATAGAATGTGGACAATGAAAAAAAACCAGTCAGCTGTAAATATGGTCATCAAGAGCCATCCCAGCAATTCCGAGTGCAAATCGCACAAGACAGCTCAACAGACTTCCTGCGAAGACCCGAAGATGATATTCTGGTCATGAAATCATCTTCCCGGATTGGGAAAAGGGTAAGCCCTATGTCATTGCGTAGCTCTCGGAAAGAACTTTCTGGAATAATTTGACACATCTCCATAGAATTCCCGAATTGCAAGTTATGAAGGTTTCATCATACTGCACATCGATCGAGGGAACATACTTCAAGGCAGTAGGGCCCACCGGGCCCAACAACAGGTACACTTTCGGCTGTCGCAGGTCTACCTGCGGAAGTCCGGGGCTATATATATCAGCCAACCAACTCATTTAAAAAAAGAGAAGAGAGAGAGAGAGAGAAAGGGTCTAAAATTGAGAAAATTTGAGATTTAGAGAGAGAAACAGCTCGAATCTTGCTTTAGTCTTTGTAAATCTTAATTATAAACACTTATATACATATATACTTCAACATATCAAATTTTAATTGGTGGAAATTGAGTTTAAAGGTGCCAAAAGTCGTTCGTTAGCCAATCTCGCGCAAGGCTTTAAGATCTCTTCATATCCGAGTCCACTTCTTGCTTTAATATATATATATATATATATATATATATATATTATATATATATATATATATATATATAAGTGTTATATATATAAGTAAATATTGCATAAATCTAGTTTTTTAACAGTTCATTTTGTGTAAATAGTCAATATTTAAAGTGCATTGACTAGATCTATCTTAGATTTTGTCAGATCTATCCTAAATCTATTCAGATCTAGCTTTCAATTCAAAAGTTACAAAACTTGAACCGTTGAGCTAGAATGGCTAAGATCTAGATATATCTAGTTTACTTTCTAGTTTTGTAAATATTTAGCAACCACATGACCCTAAATCTAATATTTAGAGGGAACGGGAAGCTTATTCACTTTTATACAATGATTTAACCGATAAATCACTTGTTTGAGTGAAGTTGGTAAGTTATATACGTTTTGTTTCATTATTTACATCGTGCAAGCTTTAAATGATGTTATATGAGCCTAGGAACAACAAGGTCAATGATTCAATCAATGGATCTAGATCTGGTTTTCATGATGGACTTGTTTAAAGTTGTACAACCAGTTTGTTATCCATTGTACATGTAACTGCGGGACCTTAAAATGGTTATCTGGATTTAAGGCTTCAAAATAGTGAAAAATCATATATGTGGTGGTCGAGCATACTTCGATGGCTTTTATGCCCATAAGGAGCCCAACACTTGTGGATAATAATTTCAATACTATCAAGGATGCTTCGCATCTCAATAAAATCAAATCAAGCTAAATACAGAATAAAATTGAAAATATCAAAGGCCTCAATTCATATTTAAGCAAAAGGGTTTGAAAACCATTTTTCAAAACTTCACTTTCATTATGCTTTAAATGAAAAAAATGAACTTTTATGTAAATCAAACTGTAAGACCCCAACTTTTATAAATAAAGATGAATTTTCTATAAATATTATTTTTGAATATTATGGAATAATTTGATATAATGTTATAGTTGTGGGTAATATTTATAAATTTTGCTAAGTAAGCAAGTTGTTATAAAATATTCGTTTGGTCGGGGAATATTCTTTTTGTCGGGAAATATTCGTACGACGGCACAATCATTGGTGGACCCCACAACAGAATTATTGTCGTAGTTAGAAAACGACAAAATTATCTTTCTATAAAAATAACGACGGAGGTGTTACCGTTAAAACTGTTGAACTACCCGGTAGTAAAAGTACATTAATACGCGTGGTTGCATAGTAGCACACGGTATTGATTATTGATGCTTACGTGAGAAGTCACTCAACTATACTCAATTATTGCTACAGTAATTGCTGCATCATATCTCTTATATTATTGATTCAATTATTGTCACAGTATCATTTGTATAATATGTTATATTATTAAATCAATAATTGAGACGACAAGTTATAAAAGATTAAATATGTGTTGATTAAAAATAAAATGATTTCTGGTAATTTTTATTCAATCCTTGATGTATATAAAGAGTCTATTATGAGACGTTTGTGGTAAGTTTAATTATTTATGGGGGGCCATATGTCATCATCTAAGAGTCTCTTTCGTAAATAGTAATTACCTTCGTAAATAGTAATTACCATCGTCAATAGTAATTACCTTCGTAAATAGTATTTACCTTAGTAAATAGTAATAAATCTTCTATAAATAGAGGCCTAGGGCTTCATTATTTTTCACGAATTCAGTCAAGCTATAGAGAGAGAAAGTATAGAGAGAATAAGAGAGAAAGAAGAAGAGTATTCTGTTACTATACTACTGCAGTATTCAGTCTCCTACTAATGTAAGGGGTGTTATTCTTTCTTATTCATGAACAGAACTGTTGTTATTCCATTGCTTATTTTTCTGTCGGAATAACCTGTATACGCGGTTTATCCTATACTTGGTGACATTCTTCTATTATCTGTTCGAACATCCTGTCTGTGTGTTTTACACCGGACCTGGTTCCGTCTTTATTATTATTCTGTTGGAACATCCTGTCTGTGTGTTTTACACCGGACCTGGTTCCATTCTTTATTATTCTGTTGGAATATCCTGTCTGTGCATTTTACGTCGGACTTGGTTCCGTTTTTATTATTATTTTGTTGGAACATCATGTCTGTGTGTTTTACACCGGACCTAGTTCCGTCTTTATTATTATTCTGTTGGAACATCCTGTCTGTGTGTTTTACACCGGACCTGGTTCCATTATTTATTATTCTGTTGGAATATCCTGTCTGTGTGTTTTACGCCGGACCTGGTTCCGTTATTTATTATTCTGTTGGAATAACCTGCCTGTGCGGTCTATCGCATGCATGGTGATTTCTTTTGTTATTCTATTCTTTATTATACTCAGTTGGATAAAACTTTGACTTCTATACTCCATGAAATTAGTGGAATATCCTTGATATTTGCGCTTCATCCAGTATCTTTTCATGGAAATATTCTTTTGAGCATTCTTGAATTTTACACCACAAAACAGTATCATGTTGACAATTTGGACGTTATCAGTTCCTAGATAAATTAATTCTTCAACTTGTTTTATTAAATTCTTATATCATTGTCATCATCCTCATGTTTATATTCTGTTGAAAGTCATCTGTGACCTGTAATGCATAGATGGACTTGGTATGATTATGACCAGGGATTATTCAGTGTAATCATGACCGTAATGTTACAAATGATGTGGTAAAAGTCTCATTTGCCCGAAGTGCATTGATGGACGGTTGTTGGCATGATCATGACCATTAATGAATACACAAATATTCTTGGCCGTAGTGCATAGATAATTGTGGTCGTGATACTAAAGAATATCCTTGGCCGTAGTGCAGGGGTGATTCGATGATGTGGATTATTTATTAAGCTGAGTCTCAGCGATAACAGTGTTGAAAAACCTTTTAAATCATAAAAGATAGTAGATTTTATTTTCTACTTGACTCTTTTAATGGATTGCTTGTTCCGCTGCAGTTAAACTTGATATTTATTATATTTTATTAGTTTAACACTGTTAAAGGCTAACGATAAATTATTCTGCATTATCTTAGTCATAATATTTCTTACTGGGCTAGTTGAGCTCACCCTTTCTTTCACTGTTCTCTTCAGGAAATGAGAATATAGCTGGGACGAGTCGGGGAACGGAGTAATGGTCCAAAGGATAGCATTAGTAGTCCTCACTATTCTGTGAAATAGTGTGACAATAATTGTAATGAGGACTCCTTTTGAGTTTGTATAGTCTCTAGTAGACTATATTTGTATTCAAACTCACAGTTTATGTTTTGTCGTATTGTACACGACAGTTGTATTAGTAAGTTGTATATTTAAATTCTGTACCATGTATCTGGCGACCCAAGATGGGTGATGTATACCTAATTTTGGAGGCGTCACACAAACCCTTTGTATATAGGTCCAAAGAGGCACATCACTACTTTCAAAATAAAACACTAAATATCTTTTCAAAACAAAAGCTTTTAACACACACACAAACAATGCATAGGGAATGAAAAAGTAGCAGTAACTGTGTTTTACGAAAGTCAAGGGGTGCCTAACACCTTCCCCTCGCTTAAGCAAGCCCCGAACTTTATAAATCTCAGGTTCCAGACCAATTAAACGGAGTCACATAGTGGGCCATATTGCAAAAACATTTCAAAACTCCGGTTGAGTTGGTATAACCATTTAAACTCATACCAACTGGCAGTTTTGTCTAATTCGGCCCAATCATTAAAATTAAACTTTTCAAATCGTTGACATTTATGTCGATCTTTTTCTAAAATCTCACCCTTTTAAAGGAAAATAAATCAAATCAACTTAGCAAAACATAAAGGGTATAGAAACCCAGAAATCGAAATCTCCCCGGTATCGACAGGTGGCGACTCTGTTGGGGATAATAGAGGGTTTAAGTCGTATTTCAATCTTTTCAATTCCCTTTTATCTTAATGTGTGTGAATGATGTCTTTATATTAAATGAATGTGAATGAATGTTTATTTACAACACTTTAATTAGTGCTTCGCACAATATCATCATGGATGCGGTGATGCGCGATGAATGTATGTTGTGTGATTCCTCCACCAGGAGGCAAACCCGTCGGTGGTTGATTATTGAACTCAAGAGGAGCATAATCCTGCGAGGCTCAAGAAAGGAACCACTAATGTGACACCCCCAAAATAGGTATACAACACCCATTCCGAGTCGCCAAATACATGGTACAGAAAGCAAACTACAACTTCAATAATACAATTATCGTGCAAAATACGACAACACATACTGTGAGTTAAAATACAAATATTGTCATCTAGACAATATCCACACCCAAATGAGTCCTCATTATATTTATTGATACATTTTTTTACAAAAATAGTGAGGACTGCTAAACAACTATCTTGAATCATCACTCCATACCCTGACTAGTCCCTGCTAAATTCTCACCTCTTGAGAAGAAAATGGAACAAAAAGGAAAAGGCTGAACTCAACTAGCCCAGTAAAGAATATTATGACTAAGATAATATACAACAAATTATCATTAGTCTTCAACAGGGAAAAATATGATAGAATATAATAGACAACAAGTTTTAGATCAACAAATGCAGCGAAAACAATAATCCAATAGAAGAGTCACGTAGAGAATGAGTTCTACTATCTTCTAAGATTTAAAAGTCCACCATCAATTTTATCCCTGTAACAACAATCAATATACATCTTTAATCAAATATTCATCTTTGCACTACAGGCCGAAGATATTCATTTGTACCATCAGTCGGTCATGTTCATCACAACACCTGTTTATCTTTGCACTACGGGCCAAAGATATTCATCAGTTAATAATTCATCTTTGCACTACAGGCCAAAGATATTCAGTAATATCATCATTTAAGACTGAGAATGATGAAAAATATTTTAAAGAAAACGAATCCAGTGAGACAGAAGGACAAATATTAGGGATTCGTAATACAGTTTATCAAAGTTCAATAATACTTCATAATAACTAATTGTGAAGTAGAATTCAAAAATAAAGATCAAAACATGGATATAATCAAAGATAGTAACCATAATAGACATCTTGGACAAAATGGAAAATTTTTATTTTTTGGTGAATAATGCCGCATGTAGACACTCAAAACGGGAGGGGCAAAATGGTTATTTTGCCAACTCAACTTTATTTCAAATCAAATACACTCATCTTAACCCAAATTCCTTCAATAGAAGTCCCATAAGACCCATATCTTAACTTCAGAGCGAAAACTATGCAAAATGGCTCATCGAATTGCCTGACGAAAACCCAGAAATGCAATTTCGGTCTTGAAACCATCTTCCCAGAATCAAAAAAGGGCAAATCCTATGTCATTGGGTAGCTCTTGGAAAGAGCTTTCTGGAATGGTATGGCACGCTTCCATCGGACTCCCGGATTGAGAGTTATGAGCGACCGAGCGAACAATGCTTACGTAATGCGACATGGCGGGACCCACACTGCCCTGGGCAGCCTGGGCATCACGGATTGCCACAGGTAAACCAGAGGCTGCCGTAGGTAGACCTGCGGTACCCCCCTCTATATATATGGGGCTTGGGGTGGCTATATTTGTAAGAGAAATAGCGAGGAAACCCTGTCCAATTGGCTTTGTACCCCCATAAACTGAGTGTTGTCTTATTTCAAACACTTTTGAGCTTATATTATGTCATATTTTTACCGGCAGGAGCCGAGTATTCATCCACTTAAAGTTATAAAAGTCTTTTTTGGCAGCCTAGTGTAAGCCTTCTTACACCCTATAAAGCCTTTCTCTTCATCTTTGCACACACTGTTATACACATTGAGAGTCGTGTTGTGTGTGTATGCCCGGACTTCGGTCCGAGGCTTTCATTTTTGTCTATATATATATATATATATATATATATATATATATATATATATATATATATATATATATATATATATATATATGGACTAACATTATCGAGTTATGCCTTGATTGAGCCTAGACTTCGGTCTGGAGCGTTTATTTGCTTTCGTATATATATATATATATAATTATTGTCGGACATATCCGATGAACCTGGATTTACATCCGGTGCATTTCCTGCTTATATATATATATATATATATATATATATATATATATATATATATATATATATATATATACATATTTATTTATTTATATATATATTTATATTTATATTTCGTCCCGCATGGAGTTTACTTCGAGGTGGTTGATCGCATTTACTGCTTTATTTACTTTTCTGATCCCCCATGGAGAATAATTCGTGGTGGCTGATCATGTCTGTATATATATATATTTATCGCTTATATATATATATATATATATATATATATATATATATATATATATATATATATATATATATATATATATATATATACCTGCCTACTGCTTGATTCCCCATGGAGAATAATTCATGGTGGCTGATCATGTTAGTGTGTATATATATATATATATATATATATATATATATATATATATATATATATATATATATATATATTTACAACTTTTATATATATACCTGTCTACTGGTTGATTCCCCATGGAGAATAATTTGTGGTGGCTGATCATGTCAGTATATATATTTATAGCTTTTATATATATACCTGCTTATTGCTTTTCATATAAACTGCGGTATCATGTGAGCCTAGGAATCATGTGATCTTACAGATTCAAAATAATGAATCTAGATTCGGTTCCCGTGATAGACATTTTTCAGCTGTAAGCAGCTTGTATTTATTTTATAGTGTCTGAATTTCCTTGGATGGCTGTCATGCCTGTGAGGAGTTCGTCACTGCTGTATATTGTTTTCTCACAGATGCTTCGCATCTCGAAAATAAAAGCGAACAAGCCGAACATTTAATAATAAAATAGAAGTATCAAAGCCCTCAATTACTATTGAGCACAAGGTTTGCAAAAACCTCTTTTTATAAAACATCACTGCTATATCTTATTTAAAACTGAATTTTTCTATAAATTCGAACCCTATATATATATATGTGCGAACGAGGCATATCACTACTTTCAAATAATTGCACATTGATCCACACACACACACACATTCATATATCAGTTTCTTGAAAAGTGGTGGTCACCGTGGCAACACGGATATCGGGGGGTGCCTAACACCTTCCCTCCGCATAATCAAGCCCTCGAACCCAAATGAATCTCGGTTTTACCGACCCATTTAGCAGTGTCACATTACTTGGTCAATGTGCAAACCTTTCGGTTGCGTTGGTGCAACCAGTTAAATACACCAACTGGCGACTCTTAAAGTCAAATCATCGACATTATACATGTCGGACCTTTTTCACTTGTTTTTTCAAACAAATCTCACATTAACATGAGAACACCAAAGAACAAGTAACGAAAAGGGACACTAAAAAATCCCGACGTCGACAGGTGGCGACTCTGTTGGGGACTCCAGTAAGAGGGCTTAAGCCGCTATTACAAGCTTTTCAAAACAGTTATATGCTTGTGTGCGAATGTTGCATTTACATTTATAATGAATGTGTACGAATGCATTTTACTTACTGCACTATACTATATCTATCTGTGATATTAGTGCTTCACACATGTCATCATTTTCATAAACGGTGAGACACGTTGTATGTGAATGTATGTTGTGTGGTTCCTCCACCAGGAGGCTATCCTGTCGGTGTTTGATTACTGGACTCGTAGAGAGAATAATTCCAAAGAGGCTCAGGAAAGGCACCACCCAGATTCGCTCCAGTTAAAAGACCGGATTAACTTCCCGTCAAGTAGATTGCGATGATTTGGGAGGCTTCATGCCGAAAAGTCGCGAGAGTAAACCTAATATAGGTCAGCTTCTGATAAACCAAACGAGAAGGGAAGTCTCTTCATACTTTCCCATTTCAATTACTTGTAATTTCAATTACTTGTCAATCTCAATATGTGTACATACATATTTAAAACCTGACATACTTTACAAATAGCTGACATCCGTTTTGTAGGATAATATTTCTAAAATGGATACATCACATAGCATGTAACATTTATACATTCCCTAAGACTAAACTACATAAGTCTTTTTGTAGGGAAGCAATTGATCCTATTTCCCGTTCAAAGTCCAAAAGGGCATTAAGCCCACAGTCAAACATGGATAAAAGTGCCCAGCCGAATCCTACTCCTGTCTCTCGTAAAGAGTTCAAAAAATTAAGCTATCAAATTATAGAGTTGGCTATTATGCTCAAAGAACTACACAAATCTATTCAGGATCCACAAATACCCATCCACACAGAATCCTCTGCACATAGAGGAATCCAGGGCCAAACAATGCCTACTCAACCAGATTCATCCACACCAGGGGACAGTCAGGGTATTGATAAAAAGATGGAAACCCAAATACCGAAACCTCATTCTAATAAAGAAATCACAAATCTCAGGAATGATCGAGAAACTGGGGATATAAGAAAGAAAGTCCAACAAATGGAAGAGACCATTCGGTCAATTAAAGGGACTAGAAACTATGGGAGTGTCACCTATTCAGATCTCTGCATATTCCCAGGGGCTCGATATCCTGCCAAATTCAAAGTCCCAGAGTTTAAAAAGTACAATGGGGCAGGCAATCCTTATACGCACCTAAAAGTGTACATTGGCGAATGATAAGTAGGTTTTATATCTACTTATCCGGTATCTATTACTTGAATTAGTTGCTTAAACCTATGTTTCTTAGTTACTTTTCATATATTTTATGTTATTTTGTAGGCTATGACATAACATGGGCATGAAGAAGAAAGGAAAAGCAATTCGGACATCTTTTGGACTAAAATACGCAAGCAAATGCAAGAAGAGAATATTGAAGGACTTTTAACACCAAGTTGGATGCATGTTCTTAGCTTGGAACTTGGATTTTATTGTAGATCTACTTATTAGCTTTCCGGAACATCTTGAATCATCCCAATCGGAGTTCGGATGCGAGAGTTATGGCCTTTTTATCAAAAAAGATCAAAGCTAAGAGTTGTCATATTTGCCATTTACATAGCATCTACTTCAAGCCCGATTTACGCCTTGATCCAATCCAAATCTATCAATCCTCAAAGAATGAAAGTTGTAGATCTTGTCGTTTTCTTCGATTTGATAGGCGGCAGGCTCCGTAACTCCAAGCGGATCAAAAGTTATGCATGTTTTACCAAAGGATGTCGCAGCAGAAAATAGAGTAGCGCGGACCGCGCTAGGGGCGCGCTTGGCCATCAGTCCCTCTGCTACACAAGCGCGGGACGCGTGTGACACCCCCAAATCTGGGTACTTCGATTCCACGGGATTTGGTGTTCACTGTATAAATATCATCTATCTATCTACCCATAATAAATACAAACCATACACTAGATAGAATTAAAATCTTCTCCTTAAAAGGATTACAACATCCGAATAATAAATACAATCCCAGGTTAAACTAACCTTAAAAAATTTGTGCGAAATTCTAACAAATAAGTCTTAACAACATCATAACTCAAGTCTTAACATAAATACTTCATCAATTTAAAATAACAAGTCTTCATCACTTGCTAACTTTGCCCTTTCCCTTACTAGTGGAAGGTTCATCACTTCTTTCATTCTTAACTGCAATGTTATTATTAAGCAAGAGTGAGCACAAATTCCCACAAGTATAATAATGAAACAACAGTATAATAACATGCAAATAATCAAAGACATCTGAATAAAGCTCAACTTTTGAATCAAGAATAAATAACAAGAATCAAAAGAATTCTGAGGGTCATAAGACCTTGAACTATGTCCTAGGTTAACAAGGGTTATACTTGAAACCTTTAACAGTCATAAGACTATGGACCTTCTTCTCGTACTTAGGCGGATCAGCCCTTAGTACCATACTGTGCACAATATCTTAACGCTAACGCATAAGTGAATCCCTTTGCAGGGTTGTTCATCTTAGTTTGACATTCGAGTCCGCACCAAAAGAAGTTTGGTTTGGATAATTCATCAAGGGTTCTGAAATTTAGAATGCTCATCAACTATGGACTAGTTGAATCAAGGTTCACTAGTCTAATAAGGTTCAATAATAATTGATATTCGATTTGAATAATAATCTCAAAAGTTTACAATAGGACAATTATTGTATAACTGAATCATGATTTGAAAAGATAATAAATCTTAATATCATATTTGAACTTGAATAATAGCAATGATAGTTTATTCAAGGTAAATAACAAACTTGAACAATAATGACAAGTAGGGTTAGGAAACTTGCTCAAATTTAAGAGTTTAAGTTTAAGAAACTTGCCTCGTGCGTAGATTACACTTTAACTAAACTCGTTCTTTGAATTTAATCCTACATACCATTCACATACACAATACCAGTTAATTATACTTAACTAATCATCATAAACTCATTCTCTCTGTCTACTTTGATTATTAACTATACTTAGTCAATTTATCACATTGTCACATAATTTGTACTTCATGAATAATAATCTAATTATGTATTCAATAATTCAATTCACATGTAATTATGTTATTTATATGTCAAACATCTATTTTAACATGTCATAATACCTTTAACATGATTACATGTTCATTACATTAATCCACTAACACATTGTTAGACTTAAACATTTTTTAAAAATTACATTTCTGAAATTTCTGGAGAGTGGCACTGCGGCGCCACGTTTGTACTGGCTCTTGGCGCTGCGGCGCCGTGGCGCTGCGGCCTGATACTTGGCGCTGCGGCGCTGTGGCGCGAGAAATGAACTGGAGGTTGGCGCCGCGGCGCGAAACCCCAGACTCTGAATTTTCAGTTCGCGAAGAACACAGAATTCAGCGAAATCAACACATCTTTAACACTAATTTCACCAAATTACACATACCCACATGTTATAATTTATACATAAACATGACCCAACCTCTGTAAAGTGATTTTAACCATTTAAAACACCCAATAACAGAATTAAATTATGCAAATTGTACTGTTCTTGATGTTCTTGAAGATTTTGAACAAAAACATATAATTTAGCACTACAGATTCGTTATAACACCGAATCCGTTCGTTTAAGGCTTGATCTCTTCGTATTAACATGCATAACAACATACAAGTGTAAAATTTTGGGATACTATATGATCAATGCATAAAATATCACGTATAAGGCCCTAAGGCCATAACCCATACTCCGTAAATTTGAAAAAAAAACATATACGACATGTATTTTAATGAAACATATGATATGGTTTGTGAAATATAAATAATTAAACACGATTTGATACATATTAACACATACACAACCCATAACATTACTCCTTTCTCAATTACAGAAGTTTTACAAAAGGTTTGAAAGCCATAGTTCTATGGAAACTCAAAGACGTAAAAATAGAATTTGGGAAAGAAGAGATTACCCTGTAGAGTATAAAAAAGATGATTAACGATGATCCTTACACAAGTATATGATTGATTACACACTCACAATCTTTTATCAATCTCACAAATTTTCTCTGACTCTCAAATGCATTTCTTCTCTATTTTCAGACTTGGACAAATAATGAAGAATAAAGAAGACGTACTGTTAAAAAAGAGAAAACTGACGCGCATCATGGTCAGTTGCCCATCATGGATTAACTGGCCATAACTCCCTCTAAGGCCACGTTTGGCTAGCAACTAAGTTCAAAACTCTTTATTTTAATAAAACTTTTTATCATATAGTTTAATTAATGTCGCACTCCTTATAAAATAAATCCAATATTTTATTTAATTTACTTTAAATAAAATATAATAATTTCTCATAAAGTCACATAGTCACATAATTAAATATCTCATTAATAAATAATGATAATTTATTAAATCTCTAATTAATAATTACATTAATTAAATAATATCATGCTTAATTAAATATTTCATTTAATTAAATAAGCTCACATAATCACATATTTGAATAATAAAAATTCTCTACATTAATTTAATAAATGCAACACATATAATTAAATTAATCTACCACAATTGCATTACTTAATTATTAAATCTAATAATTAAATCATCGAAAATATTTATTTAATTCAATAAATATTAAAATTAATTTACAAAATTCTCGTTCGTCACAACGCGCCCAGAAAGGCTTAGCAGCAGTACGGGGAGCGCTAGGCGGTGGGGGAAGAGCTAAATTGGGCTATTTGATGTCCAAATTGAGCTAGAATAGGATTCTTAGTGGCCTAACATGCTAGAGTGACCATTAGAACTATAAATACTTGAATTTAACTTGGATTAAGAGTCTAGTTCTAAGAATCCATAAAATCCCTCTTGGGATAGATATCTATTAACTTATTCTTTACTTTCTTTCTTAGATTAGGAACCCTAGATTAGATTAGAATAGGAGATTGAAGCAACTTGGAGACCATTGAAGATCAAGAGCAAGAGCTTGAGGAAGATGGAGATTTGCTGACAACAGATTAATTCTTTTCTTTAATCTTATTCTTATCTTTTAATGTGTATTCAAGTGAGGATTCTTAGTTTTAATTCAATGAACTAATTCTTTGTTTGAGATTATA
Source organism: Panax notoginseng (assembly GCA_016801055.1). Taxonomy (NCBI): domain Eukaryota; kingdom Viridiplantae; phylum Streptophyta; class Magnoliopsida; order Apiales; family Araliaceae; genus Panax; species Panax notoginseng. The sequence goes on from CM029015.1 coordinate 12,233,533, forward strand.
ATGGATCTTATTGTGTAGTTTATTTTAATATGCTTTGCTATCAATTATTATGTTCTATTATGAGAATTGTCTATTGTGATTTGGACTTAATTCCTTAATTGCCTAGCTATCAATTACCATGATAATCCATATGAACTCAAGAGATGAAGTATAGATTTAGATCTGATCATGATAACATGTGTTTGTGATTTCTGCATAGATGGAATTCATGATTCGTGTTTAGGATAGAGATATGCCTTTACGCCATATGTAATCTTATAGAGAACTTGTGCTTTAAATCCTTTTTAATTATAATTCCCATAGAGATATAGTGGATTAGTTAATTAGGGTGTCTTGCTTAATTCTATCAATTGTGGATTTAAGTAAGTATGTGTATTATGCATCGAGAGGTGGTTTTATCTGTTTTAGTGTTCTTGATTAACAATTCAGGATAGAGAATAATTGATGAGAAGTGTGTTAACTTAAATGAAGTAATAAGTGAAGTTGTGATCTTAAAACTCCGTAATCTTAATTTAACTGGTGGTAATTAGAATTAGTTTAATTATAAATTGAAATTCATTCGTTTAAATAAGATTGAGTTGATTACGAGTTAGTACTTGGTGATTTGTATTAAATAATTCTATGTGGGAACGATACTCTACTTACACTTTATTACTTGTTGACCACGTATACTTGCGTGTTGTGCGTAACTAGATTTTACCCAACAAGTTTTTGGCGCCGTTGCCGGGGAATTAGTTTAATATTTTTTACTAAAATTAATTTCAATCAAATTAGTCTTAATTTAAATATTTTTATTTTTATTTTTAATTCTCTTCCTATATTTCTCTCTTTTCGTATCAATGGCCATACACGAACATGACTCAACCAAGGGAAACATGGATTGATGGACTTAATGTATTTTCCGCAGAGTCAGTACAAATTGAGGCAAATTCGAAGACCTTGGAGGTTATCGCAGCCCAACGGAGGCGAAGGATGGCAGTTACGTGTGACTATTGTGCTGGCAACCATCAAAGTCATCAATGCATCGTCAATTTTGAACCGGTACAATATAGTGGTGATTACCTCAATAACTATGTTGATCCTAACTATCACCAAGTTTGGGGGTATCACCCGGATTCGTCATGGAGCTATACTTATGAAAACCAATACTACGCTCCAAATCCAACATACATGCCGGAATTCTCATATCAACCTCCATTAAACGAAGAAAAGTCAAAGTTGGAGGAATTACTGTCAAAGGTCATAGCAAACCAAGTGGAGAGGATGATGAGTCAAGAAATATCGAGCCACAATTTTCAGCACCAGATGGAACAACTCATCACCACTTCAACTCATGGTCCTCAATACATGGATTCCAAAACTGAGATAGATAATTCGAGATTGAAGGAATTGTTGTCCAAGTTCATAGCATCAAATGAGGAGAGGAGGATTAATCAAGAGCGGTCAATTCAAAATCAAGAAATAGCAATTCAAAATCTTCAAAATAAGATAGATCAAATGACTAAAGCCGTAACCAACCTTCCTCCAAACACTTGGCTTTATGACATAGATGACAAAATTGATGGAGAACCCGAACCAAACTGCGACTGGATGAGCCACAAGATATCAGAAGTGTGGAGACAATTGGGGATAATGAAATAGAGGTCGACGAAGATCTAAATGGGTCTCCACCAAAGATCAACGAGTCGGTTAGATTTGCAAAATCAAGCCCACTTGGTAGTCATGTCGTCGACGAAGCTCTTGATGATATAAGAGTGAGTACAATTTTGAATCCATGGTGGGACGAGAAAGAGAGGATAGACGGAGAGCCCATTGTGTGTGACAAGCTTCCATGCCCCAAAGCGATCACATACACAATGGAGAAAACACCTAGCTGTGGGATGTTCTTGATTGAGATCATACCAATCAGAGCATGCTAGGTGACTTTAAAGCAATGACTATCACAATAGGGACCCTACCAAAAGCTACATTATTTCCGATGGATGGAGGGTTCCTCAATTTTTGAAGAGGAATTGGATAGCATTGACCAGATAAAGTCAGGCTTACGACGTTAAAACTAGCGCTACTTGGGAGGCAACCCAAGCTCTAAACTCTTTCTCTTTTATTAATTATTTAAATCTTAGTTTATAATCTAGTTTAAATATCTGTTTTTTGTAGAAGATTGACTACATCTTTGGAAGAGTTGCAGATAACTAAAGGAAAATCAGGCATGCAACTACTGCCAGTACAGCGCGGGCCGCGCTACCCACGATCTAATCGTAGCGCGGAGCGCGCTAGCATTCCAGGCAGTCACTGTACTTCCAGCGCAAGGCGCGCTACACAATGCTTAGACCAAGCGCGGGGCGCGCTAACATCTCAGAAGCCAACTGCAGGCCCAGCGCTCATGCGCCCTCAACCTGCTGACTGCCCAGCGTGGACCACGCTGTACACTGCCTAAATGAAGTGCGAGGCGCGCTACCAGACCAGAAACCACTGCTTGCCTAGCGCGGGGCGCGCTATGCCGTGCCTATACATAGCGCGGACGCGCTACTCGGGAATTTCAGGCACTGAATGGATTTAATCGACGTGTCCCAAATTTGAACAAAGCCAATTCTCCTTAATACATGCAACTTCTCAACTTCTCCTACACCCACTACACTTCTAAATCCTCCATAACCCCCATTACACAATCTTTACCTCTTCTTCTCCTTTTCAACTTCCATTCCCATTAAACCCATCCAACCCCATCTTCCAAACTAGTTAGTCTTCCACCTCCTTTATGAACTCCTACCATCCAAGAAGTCGATTTCCTATCAGTCATAAACACAACACTCCAATCCTAAATTTAATCCATTCCATGCATAAATTCATTCAAATTGGGACATCTTTACAAAGAGGGAACCCCAAAATCATTTAAGGCATACATATGGCGCGGGCCGCGCCGTTCAGACATCCTAGGCGTTAAAAGTGGTTTAATTGCAATGTTAGTCAAGTTCAACTTAAGTGTGGTTCCCGATTTATTCCAATGTGCTTAACCTATTCTTCAAACTTCGCAGACAAGGAGATAAATTACTATATGTTAGGGAAGTCCTCTCTTTTAATTTTTCCTATCTCAGCCATTGAGGACAATGTCTGTTTTAAGTTTGGGGGTATTTATCATGTTTAGTATTTACTTGGGCAATGTTTTGATGGAATTTGATTTTGGCCAATGATAAGTGGGTGGTTGATATTGTTAACTCTTGGAGAAGTGATGAGCATGCTTAGTCTATATTTTAACTAGTTAGTTGGGTTTCACATTATTTGAAATTTTTTGCACATATCCATTTGTTTAGCCAGTTGGGTTTGAATTTTTTTGGCTAATTTCTTATGAAAGATACCATTGCAACTTGAGATATCTTATTTGAGCATCATTCGAAGTGAAAATTAGGCTCTCACATAAGTTTGGGGCAAATCTTGGGGTATTTATGAAAAAAAAAAATATTGGAACCCTCCCGAGTTGAATAATTGAATCTTGTGGTGGGTCGAGATGGAGCGTAAAACGCACTCCCCATAAACACAGGCACGAGATGGGGAGTAAAATGCACTCATTCGATGAAAAGTGGAAAGCGAGATGGAGCGTAAAATGCACTCGTTCAATGAAAAGTAGAAAGTGAGATGGAGCGTAAAACGCACTCACTAAATAGAAAAAAAGAAAATATGTATGTTTGAAATACTTGGGAAGGGTTCTTACGTGCTTAAAAGTTTAATTATCCAGTTGATCCTCAAGAAAAATTTGAGTTATGTCTATATTAGCGGTGATTGATGTGATAAGAAGTTTTGAAAGTCATTTTTGAAAATCTTTTATGAGTATTGGTTGATCTAATCTAAATCATGACTAGATTGAACATGTGGATGCGTACACGCACTTAAAGGATCAAGAGTAGATGTGAATCTAATGACAGTTATTGAAATTTTAGACATGACATTTTTTGAAATTTTCTAAGGGTTATCATCTGTTGTAACCTTTGAGGCTATTGATCGAATTCATATTGATTCATTGTTTGGGTGGATAATTGCTAGAGGATGAATCCGTCTAATTTGTGTTTTTGCTTGAGGACAAACAACGATTTAAGTTTGGGGGTATTTGATAAGTTGGTTTTATATCTACTTATCCGATATCTATTACTTGAATTAGTTGCTTAAACCTATGTTTCTTAGTTACTTTTCATACATTGTATGTTATTTTGTAGGCTATAACATAACATGGGCATGAAGAAGCAAGGAAAAGCAATTCAGACATCTTTTGGACTAAAATACGCAAGCAAATGCAAGAAGGTAATATTAAAGGACTTTTAACACCAAGTTGGATGCATGTTCTTGGCTTAGAACTTCGATTTTATTGTAGATCTACTTCTTAGCTTTCCAGAAAATCTTGAATCATCCCAATTGGAGTTCGGATGCAAGAGTAATGGCCTTTTTATCAAAAAAGATCAAAGATAAGAGTTGTCATGTTTGCCATTTACATAGCATCTACTTCAAACCCGATTTCTGCCTTGATCCAATCCAAATCTGTCAATCCTCAAAGAATGAAAATTGTAGATCTCGTCGTATTTTTCGATTTGATAGGCGACAAGCTCCGTAACTCCAAGCGGATCAAAAGTTATGCATGTTTTACCAAAGGATGTCGCAGCAAAAAACAGAGTAGCGCGGATCGCGCTTGGCCGTCAGTCCCTCTGCTACACAAGCATGGGGCGCGCCCAGAAAGGCTTAGCAGCAGTACGGGGTGCGCTAGGCGGCGGAGGAAGAGCTAAATTGGGGTATTTGATGTCCAAATTAAGCTAGAATAGGATTCTTAGTGGCCTAACGTGCTAGAGTGTCCATTAGAACTATAAATACTTGAGTTTAACTTGGATTAAGAGGCTAATTCTAAGAATCCATAAAATCCCTCTTGGGATAGATATCTATTAACTTATTCTTTACTTTCTTTCTTAGATTAGGAACCCTAGATTATATTAGAACAGGAGATTGAAGCAACTTGGAGACCATTGAAGATCAAGAGCAAGAGCTTGAGGAAGATGGAGATTTGCTGACAACAAATTAATTCTTTTCTTTAATCTTATTCTTATCTTTTAATGTGTATTAATGCGTGGATTCTTAGTTTTAATTCAATGAACTAATTCTTTGTTTAAGATTATAATGGATCTTATTGTGTAATTTATTTTAATATGCTTCGCTATCAATTATTATGTTCTATTGTGAGAATTGTCTATTGTGATTTGGACTTAATTTCTTAATTACCTAGCTATCAATTACCGTGATAATCTATATGAACTCGAGAGATGAAATATAGATTTAGATCTGATCATGATAGCATGTGTTTTTGATTTCTGCATAGATGGAATTCATGATTCGTGTTTAGGATAGAGATATGCCTTTACGCCATATGTAATCTTATAGAGAACTTGTGCTTTAAATCCTTTTTAATTATAATTCTTATAGAGATATAATGGATTAGTTAATTAGGGTGTCTTGCTTAATTCTATCAATTGTGGATTTAAGTAAGTATGTGTATTATGCATCGAGAGGTGGTTTTATCTGCTTTAGTGTTCTTGATTAACAATTCAGGATAGAGAATAATTGATGAGAAGTGTGTTAACTTAAATGAATCAATAAGTGAAGTTATGATCTTAAATCTCCGTAATCTTAATTTAACTAGTGGTAATTAGAATTAGTTTAATTATAAATTGAAATTCATTCGTTTAAATAAGATTGAGTTGATTACGAGTTAGTACTTGGTGATTTGTATTAAATAATTCTCCGTGGGAACGATACTCTACTGACACTTTATTACTTGTTGACCACGTATACTTGCGTGTTGTGCGTAACTAGATTTTATCCAACAGCGAACTGGGGTCTTATGCTGAAGATGAAAGCCTCAGGATACAACTTTTCCAAAAAAGTCTCACTATAGAGGCTAAAGCCTGGTATGTCCGGTTTGACAATGCCAAAATCCACACTGGGAAGAATTGGCCCATGCCTTTCTAAATCAGTAAAGTTTTCAGTCACAAATGGCACCTGATCGATACCAAGTGATTAAAGTCAAAAAGCAAAGTACTGAATCTTTCTGAGAATATGCCCAAAGGTGGAGACATCTAGCAGCGCAAGTTGTGACGCCCCCAAAATAGGTATACATCACCCATTTTGAATCACCAAATACATGGTACTAAATTCAAATACAACTTGATTATACAACAGTCGTGTAAAATACGACAAAATACATGCTGTGAGTTTTAATACAAATATTGTCATCTAGACAATATCCACACTCAATTTAGTCCTCATTACATTTATTATCACACTATTTAATAGAATAGTGAGGACTACTAAGACACCATCTCGGACCATCACTCCGTTCCCCGACTAGTCCCGGTTATTTTCTCATTTCCTGAAGAGAACAGTGAAAGAAAGGGTGAGCTCAACTAGCACAGTAAGAAATATTATGACTAAAATAATACAGGATAAGTTATCATTAGCCTTCAACAATGTTAAACTGATAAAATACAATAGACATCAAGTTTAACTGCAGCGGAATCAGCAATCCATTAGAAGAGTCAAGTAGAGAATAAAACCTACTATCTTCTATGATTTAAAAATGTTTTCATCAACTTTTATCGGTGAGACTCAGCTTAATAAATAATCCACATCATCCCTGCACTACGACCAAGGATATTCATTAGGGTCACGACCACAAATTATCCATGCACTACGGGCCAAGGATATTCGTGTATTCATCAATGGTCATGAACATGCCAACAACTGTCCATCAATGCACTACGGCCAATGAGGACTTTTACCACATCATTTGTAACATTACGGTCATGATTACACCGAATAATCCCTGGTCATAATCATACCAAGTCCATCTATGCACTACAGGCCACAGATGACTTTCAAAAAAAGATAAACATGAGGATGATGACAATGATATAAGAATTCAATAAAACAAATTCAATAATTATTTTATCCAGGAACTAATAACGTCAAAATTGTCAACATGATACTTCTTTATAAAGTAAAATTTAAGAATGCTCAGAAGAATATTTCTATGAAAAGATACTGGATGAAGCGCAAATATCAAGGATATTCCAATAATTTCATGGAGTATAGAAGTCAAAACTTTAACCAACTGAGTATAATAAAGAATGAAATAACAAAAGAAATCACCATGCATGCGGTACTTTGCATAGACAGGTTATTCCAACAGAATAATAAACAACGGAACCAGGTCAGGTGAAATTCACACCTACAGGATGTTCTAACAGAATAATAAGGAATGGAATAACAACAGAAATCACCATGCATGCGGTATTTCGCATAGACAGGTTATTCCAACAGAATACTAACTAACGGAACCAGGTCAGGTGAAATTCACACTGACAGGATGTTCCAACAGAATAAATGAATAATAAAAACGGAACCAGGTCCGGCTTAAAGCACAGACATGATATTCCAACAGAATAATAAAGACGGAACCAGGTCCGGCGTAAAGCACATACAAGATATTCCAACAAAATAATAAAGACGGAACGAGGTCCGGCGTAAAGCACAGACAGGATATTCCAACAGAATAATAAAGAATGGAATACAGAAGAATTTCACCAAGTATAGGGTAGCCCTCGTATACAGGTTATTCCAACAGAATAATAAAGATGAAATAACAAAAGTTCTCTTCATAAATACAAAATAAATAACACCCCTTACCGTAAAAGAAACTGGATATAGAAGTAGTGAAGTAGCAGAAAACTCTTCTTCTTTCTCTCTATAATTTCTCTCTCTAGAGTTTCAGAGAATTCGTAAGAAATAATGAATGAATGAGCTTCTATTTATAAAAGAATGGATTGAATAGTAACTAATTCCTGAACGGTCCAGATTGATTTACTTTTAAACGGACGGTCCAGATTGATTTACTATTAAAACTTAAAGCAACGGTCCATACTGATTCACTATTAAAACTTTAAACCAGCGATCCATACTAATTCACTATTACAACTTTAAACCAACGATCTATATTGATTTACTATAATAAATTCAACCAACGGTCTAAAAAATTAGCACAACTCCTTATGCAATAATATTGTACCCAAACATAATTTGGACCGAAAAGAAATATATTGTTCGGGTGAATAGTACTCTATGAATAGTAACTCGTGAATAGTAACTCATGAGTAGTAACTCGTGAATAGTAACTCGTGAATAGTACTACGACATGAAAAGTGTCCCGAATACCCGATTGAACAATATAACCTTCAGACATCAATTATCATCGGAATAGATATCGATTAACACAAATAATCTCAACACAATGAAACTATCAAATTCATCTTTAATAAACACGAACTTATTCATCATTAATATTATAACTCACAATATTTAACAACTAGGTCATTCCCAAGAAAGAGTGGGCTTTCCAATAAGGATTTCTCCCTATTAGCGCGCAATTAGGTGACCAAACTTCTCCTTGACAGAACTTCTAGATATTGTAAATATTGTAATTTAATAATATAAACAACTTTGTCATCTCAATTATTGATTTAATAATATATCATATAATGCAGATGATACTATGACAATAATCGAATCAATAATATGAGAGATATGATGCAACAATTACTATAGAAATAATTGAGTATAATTGAGTGACTTCTCACGTAAGCATCAATAATCAATACCGTGTGCTACTATGCAACCACGCATATTACTGTACTTTTACTACCGAGTAGTTCAACAGTATTAACGGTAAAACTTCCGCCGTTATTTTTAATAAAATATTTTTGTCGTTTTCTCAATCCGACAATAATTCTGTTGTGGGGTCCACCAATGATTGTGCCGTCATACGAATATTTCCTGTTTAAATGAATATTCCCCGACCAATCGAATATTATATAACAACTTGCGTACTTTGCAAAATTTATAAATACTACCAACAACTATAACATTATAATAAATTTATTCCATAATATTCAAAAATGATAATTATAGAAAATTCATTTTTATTCATAAAAGTTGGGGTCTTACACAAGTCATTCCATCAATGATAGAAGCTAAGATGGTTATGATGTTTATTGACATCCAAGAGGCTCCGTACTACGAGAGGATCCTAGCAGGCATAGGAAAGCCATTCTCGAAAATGATCAAACACGACGAAATGGCAGAGATGGGCCTAAAGGCAGGAAAGATTAAAGACTTCATTGCCTTGGAAGCAGTCGCCAAGCATATACAGACTAGCAAGTATGCAAGCGATCCCAAGGGGGTACCCGATAAAGGCAATGAGGATGCATCCCTTGTTGTACAGGGGCAAGTTAGGAAATCAACCCATGGTCCCCCCATTTGGAAAATGCAGGACAATCTGCCATCTCAACCACAGGATGCGTTCAACTAATACTCAAACAGGAAACGAAAATTTGAAAGAACGGAAAATCAGGTGTTCACTCCACTAGGAGATTCCCTTGAAAATGTATTGGCGATATTAATGGATCACAAGAAAATTACCGAACTGGCTCCACCTCTGGAACCAGGGATTAAAAGATACAATCCAAGCCAGAGATGTGCTTACCACTCAAGGTCTCCAGGACATGATACAAAAGATTGTTGGTCCTTAAAGCATAAAATTCAAAATCTGATCGAAAGTGGCAATGTTGTGGTTCAGCAACCTGATCAACAGAATGTCAACACTAGCTTTTCGTTGCAGCATGATACGGGGGAAGTAAACATGATCGGGTTAGAAAGCGCTAAAAGGTATCTAATTCGAAGGATAGAAGAATACCCCCAAAGGTACAGAACAAATGTCCTAAAGTGGAAAAACTCTGAGGAGGGTATGATAGTAATGCAAAAATTAGAGATGATCCAGAATCAAGTAAATCTGCTAGCTAAGCTGATAGTGCGTCAACATCAGGATACGAGGCAGTTTTTCATTTAACTATCAGAAGGCCAAGAAAAGGGGGATGATAGAATTGCTAAGAGATCTCGCCAACGGAAAAATTGCTCAGGCGAATTCTCAAAGAAGAAAGAACAAACAACCTCCACGAGAGCCCGAAAGTTTACCCCTCTAAGCAAATCCAACGAAGAAATGCTATACTTTCTGAGGAGCGAAGGAAGGATTATTGAGTTGCTGCCTCCTGTAAATCCCAAGATAAAGAGCTATGATTCCACCAAGATATATCTCTACCATTCTAACTCACTTGGATATACGACTGAGGAATGATGGTCTTTGTGACATAAAATCCAGGATCTCATTAAAAACGGAGAGCTGGAGATAGAAATTCCCATGACCAAGAAAGGCGAAAAGGCAATAAAAAGCTTAAGATATCCACTCGAGACAGGTAGTTCAAATGGGGTGAAGGCTATGAGCGATAATCCTGGAAGAACACAAGATGGAGTGATCCTAATGCCGGAAATGACAGAGGAAACAAGGGAATCCCCAAAGGAGATTCCTCCGCCAACATCCAACATCCTGTGGTCCAAAGACAACAACCACATTCCTGATTTTATCACCTTGGATGATACGGAGGAAATACTAATCCTTTTCAAGGAAGAAAAAGCAAAAAAGGAAAGTTCTTTGCAAGAAATGCGACAACAGTTCGAGGGGGATTTCATGGTCGAATCCTCTCAAGCCCAAGAAAAAGTTGAAGGAACAGATGAAGGAAAAGGTGATGAGGTTATAGGGGAAACCAACCCATCAAAGAATCCAAAGTTCATCCCTTTTTACGATGGGTCCAGTTCAAGCGTCCTTGAGGAATGTGTTGAATCAGGAAGCGATCAAGTTATTGCTCTAAGTGAAGATATTCAGAACCAAGAAGTAACCTCTATCGCGAGCCTTGAAAGCGACATAGCCACTAACAACTGGACTATCAAGCCTCAACCAGCCAAGAAGATGTAGATCCAGGGGATAAAGTTGCGAGTCCTAGAAGATGTTGGGACGGTATCACTTTCTTCGTAGTATGCTTTTTATTTGTCCTGTATGTAAATAAAAAAACACAAAAACAACAAAGAAAAAAAAGAAAAAAAAGAAAAAGAAAAAGAAAAAGAAAATCAAAAATCAAGTCATTCAGGTTTTAGCTCATCAAGCCTAAACTACGAAAGACCTGATCTCCTCTTCAATAGGAGTACGTAGGCAACCATTTATGGTGCGGTCAAACCAAACAAAAACCCAAAAAACCTAAACCAACACTTCCCAAACAAACACTTCTCAAACAGACACTTCTCAAATCATTTCTCTTATCAAGCAGGAACTATGCAGACCTGATCTCCCACACTCACCGGAGTACGTAGGAAACCATCAGTGGTGCAGTCGAACCCTCAGAAGCAACATCCAAACCCAAAATATCAATCTCAAGTCTATGCCCAAGAATAACCCTCCAAGTCAGCGACCCATATGGAGAAGACTCAACAACACTTCAATGTCATTTCATCGAATCTAGCACAAATCCCAAAAAGGAAGAAACAACAATATGCCAAGACAACCAGCAGCGAGGACCTTCAAAGATTCGACACCCTTAATCACGAGTCTTCATCAAATCAGAAGAAAACCGTCAAGACCAATTGCGATAACAAGTCAGGAACAATGATTGGAAGCATCAAAGCCCAAGTCCTATACTTGTTCACCATCTGGTATAGAGGTAAAAGTCTCTTACGATCTTGGCATCTTATTAGCCCATATGTCAAAGTAATTATCCCAGACAACAAACAAGGCTGGGGCAATTTCAAAATCGGCGATAACTTGATATTGGGACCCTTACAACAAGATTGGGGCAATATTGGAAACAGTGACAACTCAACACTGGGGCATTTATCAACCATCCTAAAGAGAAAAATGCACCAGTCAGCACCATCAGCATGGTACATCACCATCAGAGCTTCCCTCACATCAGCTCACTAGCGATTTGGATATTACTCACTTGCGACTTCATCAACAGAAAGAGTTTCCCATATGAATCCTCGACATCAACATACGAATAGACTGGGACATTTTTTGATTCCTGGAAAGCGAAGGATCTTAAGGCGGAATCAAGCCTCTCATCAAAAAAAGGAGAACTCCTGAAAGAAATCATGGCGACATTAGCTTTCCCCTACAAACGAAGGGGAAAATTCTCAACAAAGTTCTTAACTTAAGAGCAGAAGCCCAATGACAAAAGGACTTGCGAATGAAATCTATGCCATCAAACATCCGTCAAGTCCTCACAAGTTGAGGCCTCTACACCATATCTCAATGTTCGACAGCGAAAGAGCAAGCTGCATCCTTCAGGGATATCATCAGCATTCAAGTCATCAGTTCAGTCGGGTTACGAATCAAATGTTCAAGGAAATGGGGCTCAAGCACTCAACAACGAAAGGAAATTATAAATCACCTCAAAAAGGGTGAGGCGCTACATCAACGTACATCTCTATCCAGCGTAACATCAAGTAGAGTCTAGCGAAGCAAACCTTTAAATATTTCTTCAGTGAAGGTACCGGGAGATCCGGTATTCAAAACCATTGACATCAATTCAGCAAGATATCAAGACAGTTCAGCGTCGAAAGCTTCGTATACCACCGTTTGAGTGGGAACTGAAATAATTGGGCGATGTCAGCATATTCAACTACCAGCAGGTTAGGATCTGTTGTCAAACTACCATCAGGGTAGGCACCATTGTAAACTACCAGTGTATGCATCGGCAATATCTACATTTCTCTTCATCAAACAGGCATTAGCGACACTGACAAAAAGCCAAACCGTTGTAGTCAACACCAGCATGGGCATCAACAATCCCCAATAAAGGTAAAGCGATTTACAAAAACATTTTAAACATGCATCATAATATTCATTACATTGCAATTTACAATTTGCGATTTGCGATTTACGATATGCGATATACGAAATGCGATGTGCGAGTTGCGAAGTCCGATTCGCCAAAAGCGAAGTGCAAAATGCGATGTGCGATTTGTGAACTGCGATTTGCGAAAACATTTTAACATTCATCATCATATTCACTACATTTTGAATCATTAAGAATACCTTGTCATATTTCAAGTATCTACTAATCTTTATCATGTCCATTCCATTACATTGCATGAACATGATAAAGAGGGGCATCTTTAGACACTCGAAATTTTCTCTTCCTGTTACTAACTATGCAGGAGGGCAAAAACATCTTTTTCACACTCCAGAGATAACCCTGGAGGACTTCAACATCATTTCCCAACCCTAGAGTTAACCCCGGGAGGTCAAGGCATCCTCAGAGATAACCCTGAGGACATTCAAAGTCAACAGCATGGCAATCTCAGAGATAATCCTGAGAAAATACTACTACAACTGCACAAAAATCGGAGATAACCCTGGGAGGGACAAAATGGTCATTTTGAAAACTCAACTTCATTTCAAATCAAATACACTCATCTCAACCCAAATTCCTTTAATAGAAGTCCCACAAGACCCATATCTTAACTTCGAAGTGAAAACTACGAAAACGGCTCACCGAATTGCCTGACGGAAACTCAGAAATGCTATTTTGGTCACGAACCCATCTTCCCAGAATCAAAAAAGAGAAAATCCTATGTCATTAGGTAGCTCTTGGAAAGAGCTTTCCAGAATGGTATGGCACGCTTCGAGCGAACAACGTGTACGTATTGAGACACAACGGGACCCACACTACCCTGGGCAACCTGGACATCAAGGATTACCGCAGATAAACCAGAGGCTGCCACAAGTAGACATGCGACACCCCTTTCAATAAATATTGGGCTTGGGGTGGCCATATTTGTAAGAGAAATAGCGAGGAAACCCTATCCAATTGGCTTTGTACCCCCCATAAACTGAGTGTTGTCTTATTTCAAACACTTTTGAGCTTATATTATGTCATATTTTTACCGGCAGGAGTCGAGTATTAATCCACTTAAATTTATAAAAGTCTTTTTTGGCAGCCCACTGTAAGCCTTCTTACACCCTATAAAGCCTTTCTCTTCATCTTTGCACACACTGTTATACACATTGAGAGTCGTGTTGTGTATGTATGTCCGGACTTCGGTCCGTGGCTTTCATTTTTGTCTATATATATATATATAATTGTTGTCGGACATATCCGATTAGCCTGGATTTACATCCGGTGCGTTTCCTGCTTTGATCTATATATATATATATATATATATATATATATATATATATATATATATATATATATATATATATATATATGTATATATACATATATATTTATATTTACATTTCATCCCGCCTGGAGTTTACTTCGAGGTGGTTGATCGTTTTTATTGCTTTATTTATCTTTCGTCCCACCTGGAGTTTACTTTGAGGCAGTTGATCGCATTTACTGCTTTATTTACTTTTCTGATCCCCTATGGAGAATAATTCGTGGTGGCTGATCATGTCTGTATATATATATTTACCGCTTTTATATATATACCTGCCTACTGCTTGATTCCCCATGGAGAATAATTCGTGGTGGCTGATCATGTTAGTATATATATATATATATATATATATATATATGTATATATATATATTTATTTATTTATTTATTTATTTACACCTTATATATATATACCTACTTACTTCTTTTCATATAAACTGCGGTATCATGTGAGCCTAGGAATCATGTGATCTTACAGATTCAAAATAATGAATCTAGATTCGGTTCCCGTGATGAACATTTTTCAGCTGTAAGCAGCTTGTATTTATTTTACAGTGTCTGAATTTCCTTGGATGACTGTTATGCCCGTGAGGAGTTTGGCACTGCTGTATATTGTTTTCTCGCAGATGCTTCACATCTCGAAAATAAAAGCGAACAAGCCGAACATTTAATAATAAAATGGAAGTATCAAAGCCCTTAATTACTATTGAGCACATGGTTTGAAAAAATCTCTTTTTTATAAAACATCACTGCTATATCTTGTTTAAAATTGAATTTTTCGAAGAATTAGAACCCTATGTATATAGGTGAGAACGAGGCATAGCACTTCTTTCAAATAATTGCACATTGATCTACACACACACACACACATTCAAATATCAGTTTCTTGAAAAGTGGCGGTCACCGTGGCAACACGGATGTCGGGGAGTGCCTAACACCTTCCCTCTGCATAATAAAGCCCCCGAACCCAAATGAATCTCGGTTTCACCGACTCGTTTAGCAGTGTCACATCACTGGGTCAATGTGCAAACCTTTTCGGTTACGTTGGTGCAACCAGTTAAATACACCAACTGGCGACTCTTAAAGTCAAATCGTCGACATTATACATGTCAGACCTTTTTCACTTGTTTTTTCAAACAAATCTCACATTAACATGAGAACACCAAAGAACAAGGAACGAAAAGGGACACTAAAAAATCCCGAACACTGTATTCGTGAATAGTACCGTATACGTGAATAGTGCCGTATACATGAATAGTAACCCCGACACAAAAAAGTAGAAATTTCACAATAAAATTCATACCAATATTTCGGTATAATGATATTGAAAGAATAACATCATAACGAAAAAAAATAACATCCCTTACCTCAAAATGATAATACTTCTATTCGGAATACCGGATGTAAAGTCGAAAGGAACTTGCACTGAATAGCAACTCTCAAAGTATCTAAATACTCACTAAAATAGGCTCGACAATATAGAGAGAAAGAGAACTTGTTTCTGGTGTGATTTTCAATTCTAACCTAAACACCTATTTATAGGAAAATGCTAGAACGCTATAGGAGACTAAAATAATAAAATATTATTATTTCTTTTCTCAATTCTATGCACACCTTTGGAAAATTCAAGCATGCCATCTTGGAAGGAAAAAAATAGCAGCCCACATGTTTTTTAATAAAAGTGGGTCCTACCCAATTTTAATGAAAATTATTTTATTTTTCGAAACTTCAGTAATTCATAGAAAATATCCCGTTTATCAGAAAAATACGAATTTTATGTCCATTCCACATGAAATCAAATTCTCTACAACTTTGTAGCTTTAAGTTTTTCCAAATTCCAAACAGAAAATATTCGAAGCCCACAAACGGGTGATTTTCAACACCTCTTAAAATTCACAACAAATCATACGTTAATTTTTAACGGTTCAAAATTTGTGGATATATACCCAACTTATATATGTATAAAATATCCAAAAATCACAACGATCCAACGGTCGGATTAAAATTATAACTCACGTAATAGAGCTTTAAGAACACCGATTTGATCTTTTAATACCTCCAATTTGACAAAATACTGATAAAACACCCTAACATTAATTCTTTTATTTATAACCACACAAATAAATCCATTATTTATATCCGCATCAAATAAATATTTTCTTATCATATAAATCAATAATTAGTTATTCACAAATAATATTACAGAATCACAATAATGACAACCAGGTAGTTCCTAAGAAAGAGGGAGCTTTTTAATAAGGATTTCTCGTTACTGGAGCGCAATTAGGTGACCAAACCTCTCATTGACAGAACTTTCTAGACATTTCTAATAATGCTATCTAATAATATTATTCAAATAATATGAATTATTGATCTGATAATGGGAAATACTGTGCAGTGACAATTATTGAAATAACAATAATATAAAATATCAACGCAACAATTATTGAATAAAATAAAATATTGAACAGTAATTACTGTAACAATTATTTAGTAGTAACTTCTTACGTAAGAATCAATAATTCCAAAAATACTGTGCAATACTGTGTGCTAATGTGCAACCACACGTATTACTGTATTTTAACCACCAGGTATTCCAACAGTGTTAATGGTAACAATTACGCCGTTATTTATAAAAACTCATACTTTGTCGTTTTCCTTCATCCAATCTTTTTTCGTTATAGGGCCCATAAATGGCTGCACCGTCGTACGAATATTCCCAGACAACAAGAATATTCCACGACCAAACGAATATTTCCCGACAGAAATTAATATTTTATAACCACTTGCATATTTTGTAAAATTTGCACATTTCACCCATTAATTTAGGATAATGAATAGAGGAAAATTCAATTTTATTTATAATAAGTTGGGGTCTTACAACCTCCCCTCCTTATAAAATTTTATCCTCGAAATTGACGTACGTACCTGGTGTTTCGAACAGGTGAGGGTACCCCGCTTTAATTTTTGATTCCAACTTCCAGGTCATTTCCTCAATAGCATGGTTTCTCCACAAAACTTTAACTTGTGGTATAATCTTGGTGCGTAGGACATGCTCTTTCCTATCCAAGATCTTAACAGGTACCTCTTCGTACGTTAAATCTTCGGCTATCTTGTATGGTTCTAACTCAATAATGTGGTTCGGGTCTTTCAAATATTTACGAAGCATAAATATATTGTGATGCCCCCAAAATAGGTATACAAAATCTATTCTGAGTCACCAGATATCACACTATAAAAATCAAATACAAACTTTATTTATACAACTGTTGAACTGTCGTATAAAATACGACCACAGTTAACTGTGAGTTTTAATACAAATGTATGTAACTCTCATGGTGCCTCGACCACAACCTTAAAATGATACTTTACATAAAATTATAGTTAAAAACTGTTTTAGAAATTAAAATCTTTGGGAAGTGCTCAAAGAAACCTTCGTACATGGGAGGCCATACGTCTAGGTTATGATAGATATCATATGTCCACAGAATTATCCTTGGTTGACCCAATAGACCCCAAAGAAAAACGAGAAGATTACTATCATCTTCTTTCCAATGGTGAGTCTTCTCTTGACATATAAATATCTCCACTGTCTCCAAGTGAAAATTATATTTAAAATAAACTCCAAGATCATATAGGTAGTGCTCGTAGATATACTCAGCAAGTGGATGTGCACAACCCTGTCTTATGATAACACGAGGTTGTATGTCATTAGACATCTTGCATGATAGTGGAAAAATACCCTTCCAAAGTTGGGTTCACCTCACCCTATTCGGTTCATCAAAATTAAATATCAAATGACGTATACAATACGACACACATATCTAAAGTTATCAATAAAATTATTTTTATACTATTTAGGGAGAACCTCAACAGCTATAGATCACCGTTCTATTCCACTATTATCCCCGCTCGACCCAGCTACACTCTTATTACCTGAATGAAATTGTAAAGCAAAAAGGGTGAGCACAACTAGCCCAGTAAAGAATATCATGACTAAAGGTAATTAAATTATCAATAGCCTTCATCAGTAATAAATCAGAGATTTAGAATATATGGTAAATAATAAAACTTTTCAATCATAGTTGCAGCGGAACGAACAATCCATTAGAAGAGTCAAATAAACTATAAAGTCTATTATCTTCTCCACATTAAAAGTCCACCAACAATGTTTTATCCCTGTAACATCAATCAACAATTCCTTTCTACAATCATGTAAATAACTCATAATCATAATTGTGATTCTAAATTCCTCTTCGCACTCAGGACGAAGATAATTTTCATCACCTATTTTTACCTGAAACATCAAAGATCATGGTTATACCAAATCATAATTTTTGTCCATAATCATACTAATAAATTCATCTTTCTACTACGGGTCAAAGATATTCATTAACAGTTCATCTTTCCACTCTAGGCCAAATACATGCAACTGTATTTTAGAAAAGTAAAGTAGAGCATGACATCTACTATCTTCTACGAATTAAAAGTTTTTCATCAACTTTATCGCTAAGACTCAGCTTAATAAATTAACCACATCATCGAATCATCCCTGTACTATAGGCCAATGATATTCATTCGTATCACGACCACAAATTATCTATGCACTACGGCCAAGGATAATCGTGTTTTCATCGACGGTCATGATAATGCCATAAAACAATTCCTCTTTGCACCCTTAGCCGAAGAGAACCCATGGTCATGATCACACCAAAAACTGTCCATCAATGCACTACGGACCAATAAGGACTTTTATCACCTCATTTGTAACATTACGGTCATGATTATACCGAATAATTCGTAGTCATAATCATACCAAGTCCATCTATGCACGTAAGCCACAGATGCCTTTCATCACAATATAAGCATGAGGATGATGACAATAATATAAGCATTAATCAAATGAAAACAAGGATAAATATTAAAGACTTTAAATTTATCCAAATATTATCAATCACTTAATAAACTCATAATCAAATATTATTAATATTATAACAATATTTTAATCACTTCTTAAACTTATAAATAATTTATTTTAATAGTTTACACTTTACCGAATAATGCATTTAATCATCCAAAAATGCCATACTTATTTCATTTAATCACCAATGATCAAATCCCTCATCAAAAATCTGCATATACCTTATATAGGATTTTCAAGCCATAAAATCCTATTTACCAATTTTTCAGCTTCACATAACATATTTAATTCATATGTTCGTAACTAAACTATTTTTATGAAAAATACCAAATCAGTCCCAAAAATTATTCTTTTCTGGAATTTAGCAGAATATAGTCCCATATTAAACATATATTTTTCTCGAAATTTTTAAAATTTATTTACTATTTTTCATATGGCCAAAACTGCTGAATATTTAGACATTTATCATAAATTATACTTTTGTCCAAAACTTCCGAAACTTACAAGGTATACTCCTGTTATATACATGTACTCCCAATCAAAATTTCACAAATTTTGGAGTTAACCACAAGAAGTTATAAGGGTTTACTTTTAAAATAGTCTTTTCTTATAAAATTCATAACTCCTAATCTATACATCCAAAAATCGCTATTTTTGGACACAATCTAGAAAACGCATCAAATTATCATTTCAAAATTTTCTATAATTTTTTAGGGTGAAAAAAATTACAAAATTGCCCCTGGCAGAAACCACTTTTTAATGAAAATACTATTCATATGAATATCAAGGATCATTCACCATGTATGCGGTATTCCACATAGACAGGTTATTCCAACAGAATAATAAAGAATGGAATAACAGAAGGATTCACCATGCATGCGATAGATCGCACAGACAGGTTATTCCCAACAGAATAATAAATAACGGAACCAGGTCATGCGTAAAAACGCACATACATGATATTCCGACAGAATAATAAATAGTGGAACCAGGTCATGCGTAAACGTACAGACATGATGTTCCGACAGAATAATAAAGAATTGAATAACAACAGAAATCACCATGCGTGCGATGGACCGCACAGACAGGTTATTTCAACAGAATAATAATTAATGGAACCATGTCAGGCGTAATACGCACCAACAAGATATTCCAACAGAATAATAAAAAATAAAATAATAGAAGAATTTCACCATGTATGCGGTACTTCGCATAGACAGGTTATTCCAACATAATAATAAAGAATAGAATAATAGAAGATTTTCACCATGTATGCGGTACTTTGCATAAACAGGTTATTCCAACATAATAATGAAGAATGGAATAACCGCTATTACGAGTATTGTAAGAAAATAATTCTCTTCATGAATACGAAAGAATAATACCCCTTACTAGTACAACAAATAATATCCCTTACCTTAGAAGAAACTGGATATAAGAGTAGTGAAGTAGTAGAATACTTTTTTTCTTTCTCTCTATAGTTTCTCTGTCTAGAGTTTTAGTGAATTCGTAAGAAATAATGAAGGAATGAGCTTCTATTTATAGAATAATGAACTGAATAGTAACTAATTCATGAACGGTTCAGATTGATTTACTTTTAAACGGACGGTTCAGATTGATTTACTATAAAATATTCTAATAAAACAAAATCTTTTAAATAAAATATAATATATTCTATTTATAATCTAATAAAACGAATTACTTTATAAAAGTATTCTGTTTTATATAAAAAGATTTTACTATGTAAAACACTTTTCAGGCACTATGCAACACTATGCGTAATAAAATATAATATATTCTATTTATAATCTAATAAAACAAATAACTTTATAAAAGTATTCTATTTTATATAAAAAGATTTTACTATGCAAAATACTATGCATAATAGAATATAATATATTCTATTTATAGTCTAATAAAACAAATAACTTTATAAAAGTATTCTGTTTTATATAAAAGTTTTTCTGTTTTATTACATTAATAATACTAATAAAACAAAACTCATCATCATTATTATAATTCACACTATTAATCGACCACGTCGTTCCCAGGAAAGAGGGGGTTTTCCAGTAAGGATTTCTCCCTATTCGCGCGCAATTAGATTATTTAACCTCTCCTTGACAGAACTTCTAGACATCGTTAATATTACAAATAATAATATTAATAACTTTTCCGTCTCAATTGTTGATTTAATAATATATAAAATATTGACAATAACTGAATCAAATAACGTGAGATACTATGTAGCAATTACTGTAGCAATAATTGAATAAAACTGAGTGACTTCTTACGTAAGAATCAATAATCAATGTCGTGTGCTACTATGCAACCACGCGTATTATTGTACTTTTAACACCGGGTGTTTCAACAGTTAATGGTAAAATTTCCGCCGTTATTTTCATAAAAATATATATTTGTCGTTTTCTCATTCCGACAATAATTCCATTGTGGGGTCCACCAATGATTGCGCCGTTGTACAAATATTCCCTGTTAAAACGAATATTCCCCGACTAATCGAATATTCCCCGCCACAACGAATATTTTATATCAACTTGCTTACTTTATAAAATTTTCACATAATACCGTTAACTTTAAACTTTTATCAATTTAACTATTTACCAAAATAGAAAAATTGAATACTTTTATTTCATAAAATTCGGGGTCTCACAATCTCCTCTCCTTATGAAATTTTGCCCTCGAAATTTACGTACGTACCTGATATTCGAAGAGATGATAATACCTTGCTTTCTT
Source organism: Panax notoginseng (assembly GCA_016801055.1). NCBI lineage: Eukaryota > Viridiplantae > Streptophyta > Magnoliopsida > Apiales > Araliaceae > Panax > Panax notoginseng. Next base: position 12,255,343 of record CM029015.1, read on the forward strand.
TTCAGGTTGTTCCTTCCTGGTAATTTCTTCGCTATCATGATTTTCCCATTTCTCATCTCTTGTATTTCAGATATCATTCTAAACTATAGCTTCAAAACAAAGGTTAATTTACATATCACAATTTGTCAACTTATCAAGTAAACAATTTCAGCTTAGGTATGTCACACACTAGCGAAATATATAACTCGTCTCTTTCCTCCTAGTTCTAGACTCTTATCTCCACCAGAGACCATATCCCTAATCCCTGATACCAAATGTGACCCCCCCAAAATAGGTATACACGACCCATTCTGAGTCGCCATATACCACACTATAAAAATCAAATACAAATTTTATTTATACAACTGTTGAACTGTCGTATAGAATATGACCACGTATAGTTAACTGTCATGGTGCCTCGACCACAACCTTATAATGATACTTTATATAAAAGTATAGTCAAAAACTATTTTAGAAATTAAAATCTTTGGAAAGTGCTCAAGGAAACCTTCGTACATGGGAGACCATGCGTCCAAGTTATGATAGATATCATATGTCCACAGAATTATCCTTGGTTGACCCAATAGACCCCAAAGAAAAATGAGAAGATTACTATCATCTTCTTTCCAATGGTGAGTCTTCTCTTGACATATAAATATTGTGAGACCCCAGATTTTATGAATAAATATTTAATTTTTTCGAAATATTTTTTTTTTAATATTATGGTGTGGATTTGAGATAATGTTATAGTTGTGGGTAATATTTATAAAATTTTCAAAGTATGCAAGTTGTTATATAATATTCGATTGGTCGGGGAATATTCTTTTTATCGGGGAATATCCGTACGATGGTACAATCATTGGTGGATCCCACAACAGAATTATTGTCGGATTGAGAAAATGACAAAAATATTTTTATGAAAATAACGGTGAAAGTGTTACCGTTAAAACTGTTGAACTACTCGGTAGTAAAAGTACAGTAATACGCGTGGTTGCATAGTAGCACACGATATTGATTATTAATGCTTATGTGAGAAGTCACTCAGTATTGTTCAATCGGGTATTCGGGATATTTTTTCTGTCGGAGTACTATTCACGAGTTACTATTCACGGGTTACTATTCACCTAAATTACTAGTCACCCGAATATTATTCACTCGGGTATTTGGGGTATTTTTTGTGTCGGAGTACTATTCACGAGTTACTATTCACGGGTTACTATTCAACTGATTACTATTCACTCCAGTATTGTTTACTCGGGTATTTGGGACACTTTTTGTGTCGGGGTACTATTCACAGGGTACTATTCCTGAATTACTATTCACCAGAAAAATATATTTCTTTTCGGTCCAAATTATAATAAAGGTGCTAATTTATTCCATGAAGAGATGCGCTAATTTTTTAGACCGTTGGTTGAAATTATAATAAAGGTGATAAGTTTTGTTTTATTGGTATTATTAATGTAATAAAACAGAAAAGCTTTTTATATAAAATAGAATACTTTTATAAAGTTATTCTATAAATAGAATATATTATATTCTATTATGCATAATATTTTGCATAGTAATATCTTTTTATATAAAACAGAATACTTTTATAAAGTTATTTATTTTATTAGACAATAATTAGAATATATTATATTTTATTATGCATAGTGTTTGTATAGTGCCTGCATAGTGTTTGCATAGTAAAATCTTTTATAAAATTATTCGTTTTATTAGATTATAAATAGAATATATTATATTTTATTTAAAAGATTTTACTTTAAATATGGACCGTCAGATTAAAGTTAATCAATCTGGACCGTTCATGAGTTAGTTACTATGCAGTCCATTTTTCTATAAATAGAAGCTCATTCATTCATTATTTTTTACGAATTCACTGAAACTTTAGAGAGAGAAACTATAGAGAGAGTTCTTCTTCTATAATCTTGAGCGTATTTCTTTAGAGTTTAAGAAAGCTTTGAGCTTAGTGCAAGTTTTCTTCGAGTATATCCTCGACCTACTAGTCGGAGTACTTTTCTTTCAAAGGTAGGAGATATTATTTGTTGTACTTGTAGGGGATATTATTTGTTGTACTCGTAGGGGATATTATTTATTTCTTTCGTCTTCATGAAGAGAATTTCTGTTATTCCATTCTTTGTTATTATGTTGGAATAACCTGTCTATGCGATGTACCGCATACTTGGTGAAATTCTTCTATTATTCCATTCTTTATTATTCTGTTGGAATATCCTGTATGTGCGTTCTACGTCGGACCTAGTTCCGTCTTTATTATTCAGTTGGAATATCCTATTTGTGCGTTCTACGCCGGACCTAGTTCCGTCTTTATTATTCTGTTGGAATATCCTATCTGTGCGTTTTACGCCGGACCTGATTCTGTTATTTATTATTCTGTTGGAATAACTTACATGTGCGGTCTATCGCATGCCTGGTGATTTCTTTTGTTATTCCATTCTTTATTATACTCAGTTGGTTAAAGTTTTAACTTCTATAATCCATGAAATTAGTGGATTATCCTTGATATTTGCGCTTCATCCAGTATATTTCCATGTAAATATTCTTCTGAGCATTCTTGAATTTTACTCCACAAAGTAGTATCATGTTGACAATTTGGACATTATTGATTCCCGGATAAATTAATTCTTGAACTTATTTTATTGAATTCTTATATCATTGTCATCATCCTCATGTTTATATTATGTTGAAAGTCATCTGTGGCCTGTAGTGCATAGATGGACTTAGTATGATTATGACCAGGGATTATTCGGTGTAATCATGACCATAATGTTACAAATGATATGGATAAAGTCATCTGTGGCCTGTAGTGTATAGATGGACTTGGTATGATTATGACCAGGGATTATTTGGTGTAATCATGACCGTAATGTAACGAATGATGTGGTAAAAATCCTCATTTGCCGTAGTGCATTGATGGACAGTTTTTGGTATGATTATGGTTATGGATTCTCTTCGTCCAAGGGTGAAACAACCCGGGTCAAATCCCGAGTTCGGAACAAATCTTGGGTCAAATTCCAAGTCCGAATCGAATCAAATTCATCCAAATAAGGACTCAAACCACTGGCCTAATAGTATCTTCTTGGGTCATCTAGCCCACCATAGGCTCCCAAAAGGTCATGACTTGAAGGTACTATTGGTAGTTACTTAATTCCTTATATGCAGATAAATTTTTCTCCTATCTTTCGATGTGGGACTGGGGTGTTACAAACTCCCCCACTTAAATTTCTGACGTCCCCGTCAGAACCGATCACACACACGGCCCAAAGATCTTTGCCTCTCTAGCCATTGTGGGATAATACCGACTGGCTTCGTGTCCCCACCTCCGGACCTCCATCTCTCCATTGTGGGATAATACCGACCCGAGCTTTCGAGAGTCGGCTCTGATACCATATGAAATAACCCGGGTCAAATCTCGAGTTCGGAACAAATCTTGGGTCAAATCCCAAGTCCGAATCGAATCAAATTCATCCAAATAAGGCCTCAAACCACTGGCCCAATAGTATCTTCTTGGGTCATCTAGCCCACCATAGGCTCCCAAAAGGTCATGACTTGAAGGTACTATTGGTAGTTACTTAATTCCTTATATGCAGACAAATTTTTTCCCTATCTTTTGATGTGGGACTGGGGTGTTACAAAGGGTGCAAAGATGAATTGTTTTATGACATGATCAGGACTGTTGATGAAAACACGATTATCTTTAGCCGTAGTGCATGGATAATTCGTGGTCGTGATACTAAAGAATATCCTTGGCCGTAGTGCAGGGGTGATTCGATGATGTGGATTATTTATTAAGCTGAGTCCCAGTGATAAAAGTGATGAAAAACCTTTTAAATCATAAAAGATAGTAGATTTTATTCTCTACTTGACTCTTTTAATGGATTGCTTATTCCGCTGCAGTTAAACTTGGTATTTGTTATATTGTATCAGTTTAACACTGTTGAAGGCTAACGATAAATTATTCTGCATTATCTTAGTCATAATATTTCTTACTGGGCTAGTTGAGCTCACCATTTCTTTCACTGTTCTCTTCAGGAAATGAGAACGTAGCTGAGACTAGTCGGGGAATAGAGTGATGGTCCTAGATGGAGCATTAGTAGTCCTCACTATTTTGTAAAATAGTGTGACAATAAATATAACGAGGACTCCTTTTGAGTTTGTATAATCTCTAGTAGACAATATTTGTATTCAAACTCATAGGCTATATTTTGTCGTATTGTACACGACAGTTGTATTATTAGTTTGTATTTGGATTTTTGTACCATGTATCTGGCGACCCAAGATGGGTGACGTATACCTAATTTTGGGGGCGTCACAGTTGGTATCAAAGATTAGGGATATGATCCCTGGCTAAGATGTGAGACAAGAACTAGGAGGGGAGAGACGGAGAATTCTTTCGCTAGTATGACCTACCTAAGTTTATTTGGTATTTAATTGGTCGATCAGAGTATAGGGATAATATGTGATATGTCAATTAACCCTTGTTTTGTGACAGTGTTTGAGAATGGCATCTAAAAATACTAAGATAAGCAATGAAGCACATGAGAGCATTGATTCAGCTCAAGAAAAAGGAAACGACCAACAAAACGATAATAATCATATCGGTGGCAACGGCTATCGGAACAATGATAACCATCGTGGGAAAAATTATCATGCCAAGAATGGTAACCACTTCGGTGGTAATCATGGCCAAGATAATAGAAGTGAAAATTTCAAGAAGAGAAGGTCATTTAGCTAGATTTTGTAGTGCACCAAAGTCAAGTCCAGCTGGGACGGTGGCACCAAAGGCGGATACGGAAAAAACAAAGTCTGTGGTTTCAGGAAGAGCGTTTTTCGTGATTCTCAAAAAGTGAGTAACCCGAACAAAGTTAGCACGGGTTAGTTAATTATAAATTCTTACGAAGTCTATACCTTATTAGATACCGGTTCTACCCATTCTTTTATCTCTGTTGCTTGCGCTCAACGTTTAAATTTAACCCCAGAGAAGTTAGACTTTGACTTATTGGTTGAAACTTCGATATTAGAAACCTTCGTTGCATCCACTATTTATAAATCTTGTTTAATTCAAATTGATACTTTCACGTTACCTTTCGATCTTATCTCTTTGAAAATACTTGCCTTTAATGTGATTTTTGGAAACGATTGGTTAACTACTCATCATGCTTTTCGTAAGGTTGTTAGTTTTCATACTCTTAACCAACCTGGTATGCGAATTCAAAGTAACCAAACCACTAAAGTCAATCATTGTCATATCAAGCCATAAATAAAGAGCCCTGATCTTTTCGTTGTTGACTTCCTTGTGTGGAATGCACCAAAGCCAGACTTTCCGTAGGAGACGTTGTGAATGATGATGGCAAGTTGATAGGTATCAATGTGACGTGTTATCCAAGTCTTGGATGAGAGTCACAGTTTTGAATGATATTTCTATTGTTAATAAATTTTCTGACGTATTCTTGAAGACTTCTTAGCCTACCCTAGAATGTGAAATCGAATTTTGTATTGACCCCAGTACAAAACCCATTTCTTAAACCCTCAAATATTTCTTCAACCAAAACGAACGTATAATGCGCTAAAGACGTTGACTCAAGCTGTTGAAGATTACGATCGTACCATTCAATACCATCGTGGGAAAACGAACGTGGTAGCTGGCGCGTTGAGTAGAAGATCGTATGTGTTTACAAGTGCGAATATACGAACCCCCGTGAAGATAACGAATATACGAGTAGAATCGACTTTAATCGATAAAGTTAAAGCCGCTCAAGCTACACACCCGGAGCTGATGAATGTGAAGAATTAAGAAGGTTCAAGAGGGCGTTATTCTAGAAGCAAGAATCGACGAAGAGAAAAAATCTCAACCCTCGATTTAATTGGCCCATTTAAAATCCTCGATAGAGTTGGAACTGTGGCTTATATACTCATTTTACCGCCAAGTATGTCGCGTGTTCATAACGTTTTTAACGTATCGATGTTACATAAATATGTGGACGACCCGAACCACATTATTAATTTAGAACCGGACGAGATAGCAGAAGATTGAACGTATAAGGAGATACGTGTTAACATCTTGGATAAGAAGAATCATATTCAACACTCAAAGGTTATACCTCAAGAGTTAGAATTTGAAGTGAAATCAAGGTATCCTTACCTGTTCGGCATACCAGGTACGTACGTAAATTTCGAGGGCGAAATTCCATAAGGAGGGGAGATTGTGAGACCCCAGATTTTATGAATAAATATTTAATTTTTTCGAAATATTTTTTTTAATATTATGGTGTGGATTTGAGATAATGTTATAGTTGTGGGTAATATTTATAAAATTTGCAAACCATGCAAGTTGTTATATAATATTCGATTGGTCGGGGAATATTCTTTTTATCTGGGAATATACGTACGATGGTGCAATCATTGGTGGATCCCACAACAGAATTATTATCGGATTGAGAAAATGACAAAAATATTTTTATGAAAATAACGGCGAAAGTGTTACCGTTAAAACTGTTAAACTACTCGGTAGTAAAAGTACAGTAATACGCGTGGTTGCATAGTAGCACACAATATTGATTATTGATGCTTATGTGAGAAGTCACTCAGTATTGTTTAATCGGGTATTCGGGACACTTTTTTTGTCGGAGTACTATTCATGAGTTACTATTCACGGGTTACTATTCACGGGTTACTATTCACCCGAATATTATTCACTCGGGTATTTGGGGTATTTTTCGTGTCGGAGTACTATTCACAGGTTACTATTCACCCGATTACTATTCACTCTAGTATTGTTCACTCGGGTATTTGGGACACTTTTTGTATCGGGGTACCATTCACAGGGTACTATTCCTGAATTACTATTCACGGGATACTATTCACCCGAAAAATATATTTCTTTTCGGTCCAAATCATTTTTAAGTACAATATTATTCCATGAAGAGATGTGCTAATTTTTCAGACCGTTGGTTGAAATTATAATAAAGGTAATAAGTTTTGTTTTATTGGTATTATTAATGTAATAAAACAGAAAAGCTTTTTATATAAAACAGAAAAGCTTTTTATATAAAACAGAATACTTTTATAAAGTTATTCTATAAATAGAATATATTATATTCTATTATGCATAGTATTTTGCATAGTAATATCTTTTTATATAAAACAGAATACTTTTATAAAGTTATTTATTTTATTAGATAATAATTAGAATATATTATATTTTATTATGCATAGTGTTTGCATAGTGCCTGCATAGTGTTTGCATAGTAAAATCTTTTATAAAGTTATTCGTTTTATTAGATTATAAATATAATATATTATATTTTATTTAAAAGATTTTACTTTAAATATGGACTGTCAGATTAAAGTAAATCAATTTGGACCGTTCATGAGTTAGTTACTATGCAGCCCATTTTTCTATGAATAGAAGCTCATTCCTTCATTATTTCTTACGAATTCACTGAAACTCTAGAGAGAGAAACTATAGAGAGAGTTCTTCTTCTATAATCTTGAGCGTATTTCTTTAGAGTTTAAGAAAGCTTTGAGCGTACTGCAAGTTTTCTTCGAGTATATACTCGACATACTAGTCGGAGTACTCTTCTTTCAAAGGTAGGGGATATTATTTGTTGTACTTGTAGGGGATATTATTTGTTGTACTCGTAGGGGATATTATTTCTTTCTTTCGTATTCATGAAGAGAACTTCTGTTATTCCATTCTTTGTTATTATGTTGGAATAACCTGTCTATGCGAAGTACCGCATACTTGGTAAAATTCTTCTATTATTCTATTATTTATTATTCTGTTGGAATATCCTGTCTGTGAGTTCTACGCCGGACCTGGTTCCGTCTTTATTATTTTGTTGGAATATCCTGTCTGTGCATTCTACGCCGGACTTGGTTCCGTCTTTATTATTCTGTTGGAATATTCTGTCTGTGCGTTCTACGCCGGACCTGGTTCTGTCTTTATTATTCTGTTGAAATGTCCTATCTGTGCATTTTACGTCGGACCTGATTCCGTTATTTATTATTCTGTTGGAATAACCTGCCTGTGCGGTCTATCGCATACCTGGTGAATTCTTTTGTTATTCCATTCTTTATTATACTCAGTTGGTTAAAGTTTTGACTTCTATAATATATGAAATTAGTGGAATATCCATGATATTTGCGCTTCATCTAGTATCTTTTCATGTAAATATTCTTCTGAGCATTCTTGAATTTTACTCCACAAAGTAGTATCATGTTGACAATTTGGACGTTATTGATTCCTGGATAAATTAATTCTTGAACTTTTTTTATTGAATTCTTATATCATTGTCATCATCCTCATGTTTATATTATGTTGAAAGTCATCTGTGGCCTGTAGTGCATAGATGGACTTGGTATGATTATGACCAGAGATTATTCGGTGTAATCATGACCGTAATGTTACAAATGATGTGGATAAAGTCATATGTGACCTGTAGTGCATAGATGGACTTGGTATGATTATGATCAGGGATTATTCGGTGTAATCATGACCGTAATGTAACGAATGATGTGGTAAAAATCCTCATTTGCCGTAGTGTATTGATGGACAGTTTTTGGTATGATTATGGCTATGGATTCTCTTCGTCCAAGGGTGTAAAGATGAATTATTTTATGGCATGATCAGGACTGTTGATGAAAACACGATTATCTTTAGCCGTAGTGCATGTATAATTCGTGGTCGTGATACTAAAGAATATCCTTGGCCGTAGTGCAGGGGTGATTCGATGATGTGGATTATTTATTAAGCTGAGTCCCAGTGATAAAAGTGATGAAAAACTTTTTAAATCATAAAAGATAGTAGATTTTATTCTCTACTTGACTCTTTTAATGGATTGCTTATTCCGCTGCAGGTAAACTTGATATTTGTTATATTGTATCAGTTTAACACTGTTGAAGGCTAACGATAAATTATTCTGCATTATCTTAGTCATAATATTTCTTACTGGGCTAGTTGAGCTCACCCTTTCTTTCACTGTTCTCTTCAGGAAATGAGAACGTAGCTGAGACTTGTCGGGGAACCGAGTAATGGTCCTAGATGGAGCATTAATAGTCCTCACTATTCTGTAAAATAGTGTGACAATAAATGTAACGAGGACTACTTTTGAGTTTGTATAATCTCTTGTAGACAATATTTGTATCCAAACTCACAGGCTATATTTTATCGTATTGTACACGACAGTTGTATTATTAGTTTGTATTTGGATTTTTGTACCATGTATCTGGCGACCCAAGATGGGTGACGTATACCTAATTTTGGGGGCGTCACAAATATCTCCACTATCTCCAAGTGAAAATTATATTTTAAATAAACTCCAAGATCATATAGGTAGTGCTCGTAGATATACTTAGGAAGTGGATGTGCACAACCTTGTCTTATGATAACACAAGGTTGTATGTTATTAGACATCTTGTATGATAGTGGGAAAACACCCTTCCAAATTTGGGTTCACCTCACCCTATTCGGTTCACCAAAATTAAATATCAAATGACGTATACAATACGACACAATTATCTAAAGTCATCAGTAAAATTATTTCCATACTATTTAGGGAGAACCTTAACAGCTATAGACCACCGTTCTATTCCCCTGTTATCCCCGCTCGACCCAGCTACACTCTTATTACCTGAAAAGAATTGTGAAGCAAAAAGGGTCAGCACAACTAGCCCAGTAAAGAATATCATGACTAAAGGTAATTAAATTATCAATAGCCTTCATCAGTAATAAATCAGAGATTTAGAATATATGGTAAATGATAAAACTTTTTAACCATAGTTGCAGCGGAACGAGCAATCCATTAGAAGAGTCAAATAGACTATAAAGTCTATTATCTTCTCCACATTAAAAGTCCACCAACAATGTTTTATCCCTGTAATATCAATCAACAATTCCTTTCCACAATCATGTGAACAACTCATAATCATAATTGTGATTCTAAATTCCTCTTCGCACTCAGGACGAAGATAATTTTCATCACCTGTTTTTACCTGAAACATCAAAGATCATGGTTATACCAAATCACAATTTTTGTCCATAATTTTACTAATAAATTCATCTTTCCACTACGGGTCAAAAATATTCATTAACAGTTTATCTTTCCACTCCAGGCCAACTGCATGCAACTGTATTTTAGAAGAGTAAAGTAGAGCATGACATCTACTATCTTCTACGAATTAAAAGTTTTTCATCAACTTTATCGCTGAGACTCAGCTTAATAAATAAACCACATCATCGAATCATTCCTGCACTACAGGCCAAGGATATTCATTCGTATCACGACCACAAATTATTTATGCACTACGGCCAAGGATAATCGTGTTTTCATCGACGACCATGATCATGCCATAAAATAATTCCTCTTTGCACCCTTGGCCGAAGAGAACCCATGGTCATGATCACACCAAAAGCTGTCCGTCAATGCACTACGGGCCAATAAGGACTTTTATCACCTCATTTGTAACATTACGGTCATGATTATACCGAATAATCCCTGGTTATAATCATACCAAGTCCATCTATGCACGTAAGCCACAGATAACTTTACACTTTATGGAATAATGTATTTAATTATCCAAAAATGCCATACTCATATCATTTCATCACCAATGATCAAATCCCTCATCAAAAATCTGCACATACCTTATATAGGATTTTCAAGCCATAAAATTCTATTTACCAAATTTCCAACTTCACATAACATATTTAATTCATATGTTCGTAACTAAACTATTTTCATGAAAAATACCAAATCAGTCCAAAAAATTATTCTTTTCTGGGATTTAGCAGAATATAGTCCCATATTGAACATATATTTTTCTCAGAATTTTTAAAATTTATTTACTATTTTTCATATGGCCAAAACTACCGAATATTTAGACATTTATCATAAATTGTACTTTTGTCCAAAACTTCCGAAACATACAGGGTATACTCCTGTTATATACATGTACTCCCAATCAAAATGTCACCAATTTTGGAGTTAACCACAAGGAGTTATAAGGGTTTACTTTTAAAATAGTTTTTTCTTATAAAATTCATAACTCCTAATCTATACATCCAAAAATCACCATTTTTGGACATAATCTAGAAAACGCATCAAATTATTATTTCAAATTTTTCTAGAATTTTTTAGGGTGAAAAAAATTACGAAATTGCCCCTGGCAGAAACCACTTTTTAATGAAAATACTATTCATATGAATACGAAGGATCATTCACCATGCATACGGTAATCCACATAGACAGGTTATTCCAACAGAATTGTAAAGAATGGAATAACATAAGGATTCATCATGCATGCGATAGATCGCACAGACAGGTTATTCCCAACAGAATAATAAATAATGAAACTAGGTCATACGTAAACGCACAGACAGGATATTCAGACAGAATAATAAATAATGGAACCAGGTCATGCGTAAACACACAGACATGATATTCTGACAGAATAATAAATGAAATAACAATAGAAATCACCATGCATGCGATAGACCGCACTTACAGGTTATTCCAACAAAATAATAATTAATGGAACCAGGTCAGGCGTAATACGCATCGACAGGACATTCCAACAGAATAATAAAGAATGAAATAACAGAAGAATTTCACCATGTATGCGATACTTCGCATAGACAAGTTATTACAACATAATAATAAAGAATGGAATAATAGAAAAATTTCACCATATATGCGGTACTTCGCATAAACAGGTTATTCCAACATAATAATGAAGAATGGAATAATAGCTCTTACGAGTATTGAAAGAAAATAATTCTCTTCATGAATACGAAAGAATAATACCCCTTACTAGTAAAACAAATAATATCCATTACCTTAGAAGAAACTGGATATAGGAGTAGTGAAGTAGCAGAATACTTTTCTTCTTTCTCTTTATAGTTTCTCTCTCTATAGTTTCAGTGAATTCGTAAGAAATAATGAAGGAATAAACTTCTATTTATAGAAGAATGGACTGAATAGTAACTAATTCATGAACGGTCCAGATTGATTTACTTTTAAATGGACGGTCCAGATTGATTTACTATAAAATATTCTAATAAAACAAAATCTTTTAAATAAAATAAAATATATTCTATTTATAATCTAATAAAACGAATAACTTTATAAAAGTATTCTGTTTTATATAAAATGATTTACTATGCAAAATACTATGCAGGCACTATGCAACACTATGCATAATAAAATATAATATATTCTATTTATAATCTAATAAAATAAATAACTTTATAAAAGTATTCTATTTTATATAAAAAGATTTTACTATGCAAAACACTATGCATAATAGAATATAATATATTCTATTTATAGTCTAATAAAACAAATAACTTTATAAAAGTATTCTGTTTTATATAAAAAACTTTTCTATTTTATTACATTAATAATACTAATAAAACAAAACTCATCATCATTATTATAATTCACACTATTAATCGATCAGGTTGTTCCCAGGAAAGAGGGAGCTTTCCAATAAGGATTTCTCCCTATTGGCGCGCAATTAGATTATCTAACCTCGCCTTGACAGAACTTCTAGACATCATTAATATTACAAATAATAATATTAATAACTTTACCATCTCAATTATTGATTTACAATATATAAAATATTGACAATAATTGAATCAAATAACGTGAGATACTATGCAGCAATTACTATAGCAATAATTGAACAAAACTGAGTGACTTCTCATGTAAGCATCAATAATCAATACTGTGTGCTACTATGCAACCACGCGTATTACTGTACTTTTAACACCGGGTGTTTCAACAGTTAACGGTAAAACTTCAGCCGTTATTTTGATAAAAATATATTTTTGTCGTTTTCTCATTCCGACAATAATTCCGTTGTGGGTCCACCAATGATTGCGCCGTTGTACGAATATTCCTTGTTAAAATGAATATTCCCCGACTAATCGAATATTTTCCGACACAACGAATATTTTATATCAACTTGCTTACTTTGTAAAATTTTCACATAATACCCTTAACTTTAAACTTTTATCAATTTAACTATTTACCAAAATAGAAAAATTAAATACTTTTATTTCATAAAATTCGGGGTCTCACATATGTGAAAAATATTATGAACACGAGACATGTTTAGAGGTAACACGAGTCTATAGGCCACATTTTCTACTCGGTCAAGAATCTGAAATGGACCAATAAATCGTGGATTGTGCTTTCCTCTCTTCCCGAATCTTATAACTCCCTTCCATGGAGCAACACGTAACAATACATGATCCCCAATATTAAATTCCACGTCCTTTCAATGAAGATCAGCCTAACTCTTTTGTCGATCCTGTGAGGTCTGAATACATTGTCGAATAATTTGGATCTTTTCTGTAGTCATGCGTACCAATTCCGGTCCCAACAAAGTTGCTTCACCCACCTCGTCCCAGCATACGGGAGAATGACACTTTTGTCCATACAACGCCTCAAATGGAGCCATGCATATACTTGCTTGATAACTGTTGTTGTAGGAGAATTTCACCAATGGTAATACTTATCCCAACTCCCTTTGAAGTCTAGGACGCAGAGTCTTAATAGATCTTCAAAAGTTTGAATAGTCTTCTCTGACTGTCCGTCCGTTTGAGGATGGTATGCCAAACTGAATCGTAAATCCGTGTCCATAGCTTTCTGTAAGCTAACCCAAAATCGTGAAGTGAATCTTGGGTCACTATCCGAAACTGTGGATACTGACATGCCATGCAATCTCACAATCTCATTCAAGTACATACGAGCAAGACGTTCAAGGGAATTAGTCTCACGTATAGATAAAAAATGAGCAGACTTGGTTAATCTATCAACAATAACCCAAATCGCATATATACCTTGAGAAACCTTGGGAAGACCCGTAACGAAATCCATGATAACGTGTTTCCACTTCCATTTTGGAATCTCAAGTGGTTGCAATGGACCATTTGGCACTTGATGCTCTGCCTTTACGCGTTTACAAGTTAAACATCTCGAGATAAACTTCGCGATCTCTCTCTTCATATTGTTCCACCAAAATGCATGTCGAAGATCATGATACATTTTGGTACTCCCAGGATAGATTGCAAACGGGGTGTTGTGTGCCTCCATCATGATTTTATGCTTCAAGTCAGAATCGTTAGGAACACAAAGTCTAGAGTTGACTCGATGTATTTCTTTCTTCATCGATTCTTGCTTCTAAAACAACACCTTCTTGCACTTTCTTCTTCATACGCATCAACCCCAGGTCCGTAGCTTGAGCAGCTTTAACTTTATCGATTAAAGTCGGTTCTACTCGTATATTCGACATCATCGCGTGGGTCCCTAAAGTCTTTAATTCTATCTCCATCCTTTACAAGTCATACAAAATGGGTCTTTGTGTTAACAACATCGCACTCGTACCCGCATACGATCTTCTGCTCAATGCATCAGCTACTACGTTTACTTTTTCAGGATGATATTGAATAGTGTGATCGTAATCTTTCAACAGCTCAAGCCAACGTCGTAGTCGCATGTTGAGTTCTTTTTGGGTGAAGAAATATTTGAGGCTTTTATGATCCGTATAAATCTCCACTTTCTCCCCATACAAGTAGTGTCTCCATATCTTTAACGCGAATACGACTGCTGCCAACTCCAGATCATGAGTAGGATAATTCCTCTCATATTCTTTGAGTTGTCACGAGGCATAGGCTATGACTTTCCCATGTTGCATGAGAACACATCCTAACCTTTTGCCTGAAGCATCGCTGTAGATAACAAATCCATCTGAACCAGATGGTATTGCCAAAACATGTGCCGAAATGAGTCTCCTCTTGAGCTCTTGGAAACTCTTCTCGCATTCCTCGCTCCATACTAATTTTGTATCTTTCCGAGTCAGCTGAGTTAACGGAGTAGCGATTCGATAAAATCCTTCCACAAATCTCCGATAATAACCAGCTAAGCCCAGAAAGCTGCGTACTTCAGTCACCGACTTAGGTTGCTCCTAACTTTGTATTGCTTCAATCTTCGTCGGGTCAACAGATACTCTATGTTTTGACACTACGTGCCCAAGGAATGCTATTTCCTCAAGCTAGAACTCGCATTTCTTCAGCTTGACATAAAGCTTATTTTCACGAAGCCTTTCAAGTATCAGCTTCAAATGGTGCTCATGATCTTCACGACTTTTGGAATAGATGAGGATGTCATTAATAAAGAGAACAACGAACTGATCCAAATATTCCTTGAATACTCGGTTCATCATATCCACGAAAGCAGCAGGAGCATTAGTCAATCCAAAAGACATGACTAAGAATTCATAATGCCCGTACCGAGTTCTGAAGGCAGTCTTTAGAATAACCTCAATTTTAATCTTCAGCTGATGATATCCAGAACGAAGATCGATCTTTAAAAAAAATTATGCTCCTTACAACTGGTCAAATAGGTCATCAATGCGAGGTAATAGATACCTATTCTTGATGGTGACATGGTTTAATTCTCGGTAGTCAATACAAAGTCGCATACTCCCGTCTTTCTTTTTTACGAATAAAACAGGAGCACCCCAAGCAGATGTACTAGGACGAATGAAATCGATGTCTAATAACTCCTGTAGTTGGACTTTTAACTTCTGAAGTTCAATAGGAGCCATTCGATATGGGGTTTTAGAAATGGGTTTTGTATCCGGTTCAAGGTCAATAAAGAATTCAACTTCACGTTCTAGGGGTAGATCGGGAAGTTCTTCAAAAAATACATCAGGAAATTCTCTAACAACAGAAATATTATTCAAATCTGACTTGTCTTTGTTCAAATCCATAACATTGTGACGCCCCCAAAATAGGTATACATCACCCATCTTGGGTCGCCAGATACATGGTACAAAATTCAAATACCAACTTAAATATACAACATGAGCTGTGAGTTTTAATACAAATATTGTCTCCTAGACAGTATTCAAACTAAAAAATTCTCATATATACTGTGAGTTTCAATATAAATATTGTTACGTATATAATACGACAATATTCATATTTAAATTATTACAATGCCATATAAAGTACAACAACAAATATATCAAGTCCCTGAAGGGACACGAGAAGATATATGTTCTCCTCATTCTAATGGAGAGCACCTTTGACGCTTCTAAATTCTGATTCACCTCACCCTATTGTTGTTCACCAAAATTAAATATCAAATAATGTATAAAACATGTCACACACATTTTAAGTTCTTAGTACGATTATTATGCCACACCGTTTCATAATTTGATTAGGCTTGTGACTAATTCGTATCACCACTTTATACCCATGTTCTCTCTGCTAGTCCCAGCTACCCTTTTATTACCTGAAAGGGGTGGTGAAGTAAAAGGGTGAGCTCAACTAGCCCAGTAAAAAATATTATGACTAAGATAATGCATAACATATTATTGTTAGTCTTCAACAGTATAACAACTGATAGAATATAATAGATAACAAGTTTTAGATTAACAACTGCAGTGGAATAAGTAATCCATTAGAAGAGTCAAGTATAACATAATGTCTACTATTTCCTCCAGATTAAAAGTTCATCGTTAATACTTCATTCCTGTAATACTCATCAATAGTTCTTTGCTATACTCAAGATAAAGAGAACTCTCATCACCTGTTTTCACCTGAACCACCATAGATTATAATTAAATCACAATTCATATTTATAATCAAGTAAATCAACAGTCCAACTTTGCACTACAGGCCAAAGATATACAACTGAAAAACCAATAACCAACAGTCCATATTTGCACTACAGGCCAAAGATATATAACTATAAAATTAATAACCAACAGTCCATCTTTAAACTACAGGCCAAAGATATACAACTGTAAAACCAATAATGATGAGACTCAGCTTAATAGTATCACGACCACGAATTATTCACACTACAAGAAAAAGGTTTATCAGCGACCGCACATCAGCGACCACATATAGTCACAGATAGCCATCAACGACCGCGTGCAGTCGCTGATAATCGTCGCACAAAATCTGGTCGCTGGGATGCACATCAGCGACCACTTTTAGCGACCGATATATCTGCGACCGATAGGAGCGACCGAAATAACAAATCCGGTCGCTAAGCTCAGTCAACATGGTCCATGACCAAAGCTGACGTGGTCCACGTGGCAGTGACCGGTATCAGTGACCGTCTGCCATCGCTGATAGCCTCACATGTTTAGCCGTCGCTAAAAAGAGTCAGCGACCGCATGCGCTCGCTGCTATGAAAAAAATATAAAACAGATTTTTGCTGTTTTGCAGAATTCCCAAAAACCTTTACCTATTTTGTACCTGTTTTATCCCAGCACACATACACAACAAGATAAACAGCATACACAATAATATAAACATCCATTGTCCACCAACACATACACTAAACTAGTTTCAAAACTAGTTTAAATAACATAACTGAATATACAAGTTATTTAAGTAACATACATACATAACTAGTTTCAAAACTTGTTTAAGTAACATACATACATCCAAAGAAAAATATATACAAGTACAAACTTATACTATAACTACAAAAGTGATATAAAGCAGGTACGTTAAGTATCATCGCCTCCTTGATCACCCTGTAATTAACAAAATAATAAAACAAGTTACAAATATACACTAACTATGTTAATATTGGTATATTACGACAATATATACAACAAATTGATTTTATACCTCGTCGCCATTCCCATGTTGTGATGCTGCTGCTGCCGCCACTGCTTTAGCTAACTCCTCAGGATCCAGAGCCCCCAGATGCCCGCCCAGTATCGTCAGAAGATTTCGATCTCGACATATAGCTCTCACACAGTCAGCTGGAGTATGAACAGCTGGATGGCTCGATGACTATGTAGACTGGGTAGAAAAGCAGCCTCAGCCATTGAAGGATGGGCGTCGTCGTTGTCCTTGACCTTTAATGTAGTTTTTCTTCACAACAGACGCCCTCTCCCATAACTCTTGATCAATAGGCGGACGTGGAGTGCCTTCAGGATAGCGCTCACTCAATAAAAGCTTATAAGTGTCCTGTCATCATGTTAACAATTAAATAGTTAAAAATAAATTAATTCTGTAAGCATTGATAAACAAGATCAAGTTGTTAAAATTTATTACCGCTATCTGGATAGCCTCAGGCAGACCATCACGAGTGGCCACGTACACATCCAACCAATGGATAGGCTGACCTTGAGACTGAGACTCCTATACAAAAAAATAATAATATTACTAAGTAAAAATGTGATATATTTTCTACAATTCATGATTATAAACATATTAAAACTTGTAATTAAATACGTACCCTGGCAGTGATATGCTGCAACTGTGAAATACTACCGCCCTTGTATGTCCCTTTAGCCTTTTCGCCATCGGGTACAACCGAGGATCTGTTGCTGGCGGCAGTCTTTCGTCTTTTCACCCAGCTCTCAGCCCTCCATTAGGCACACATCTCAGCCCATATGGCCTGGGTGCACCACCAGGGACTATGTTCGTGCATGTAATCTTCTCCCTGGCCTGGATGGTCGATCTCGGCATTGTGAAGGGCTTTTTGTCTTTCTTTATTCAAATTATCTTTGGTGCGGACCGTGCACTTCTGCCAGAATAATGTCTGTATCACTGAAGCCTGCGCATCCTCCCATCTATACCGTTTCTGTAAATAAAACAACAATAATAACATTACTAAATAATTATCCTTTGAATATTATATTAATATTATCTGTCATAATTAAAAAAAGATACCTGAAATTCTGCCCAAACATCATCCTTGTAGGCGATAGGTGTGCTCGCCCACGTAATCACAGGTGTAGGCTAATTCTGTAAACACAGCTGTGATATGCCCTTGACAATCTTATTATCTGAAAAATCACTATAATATACAACATCAATTAGCATATATTAAAGTAATTTATATCTAAGTTATAATACTTATGAACATTTTTCAAACTTATACTTATAATACTTAAAAAAAATTCGCCAGAGTCTCCCCTACAATATAGACTAGCCACATGCACGACGACATGCATATATGGACATTTGTAGGCACCCAAGACACAAACTAAGAGAAATATACAAATTTTCAATACAATAAGACCAAAACAATAACGATTGATCAAATGCAAATTAAAGAAGTAAAAAATTCAGACTCATATACATTACCAATATAATATCAATCAAAACATTACCAATATACAATAAATGGAATCTTAAATGCTTATATATAAATGATATATGCGGGACGTACGTGCTATTCGGAGGAGGGCGAATCTGAATAAGAATCCGATCATCCGGATTAGTAGGGGCCTTGGGCACATGATTAGGCCCCCTACCCAAGCTGCGCTTTTTCTGCGCTGCTTCAGAAGCCATCTACAAAAGTTGCATTTAAATAGTTTAGTACATAAACATGACCGTGATATAAACATGTATATATATGAATATAAAATGACAATAAACAAAAATTACATTTAAATAGTTTAGTACATAAACATGACAATGATATAAAAAATATGTAATGCTAAACATACATTTCATTTATTTAAGTGTCAATGTCTGATTCAGAATCATCTTGTATACGTGTTGCAGATTTATAACCATCATCTGCTTCAGATTCAGTGTCAGATTCAGTCAATAACTCTTCCTCCTCAGTATCAATGTCATCTGACACAAGTATTGACTCAGGATCTAATTCATGTGGTTCATCTCCACCATCTAACTGGATAATTTCATTGTCATCCTCCACATTTATTATAGTTTGACTATGAAGCATCTGCTCTTGGTAAATATCCCCATCAACTAATTCTACACGACTACGCGCGGGAGTATGAATTACAACTTGCTAATCTGTAGACGGTCTATCTCTTTTTCTAACAGGACTAGGAGTGTAGTATACTTGTACTGTTTGAGTTGGTAAAACAAACGGTTCGTTGGAGTACGCAGACCTATGGAGGTCAATATCGATGATTCCATGTCTTTCAATACGTATCCCTTTTTCTGAATCAAACCAACGACACTTGAACAAGTGAATATGACCCCCGTACGTGCCTTTGTACGATAACTCTACGATTTCCTCCAACTCCCCATAAAAGGCACGACCAAGCTCATTGTAACAATCTCCTTGGACACACACTCTAGAGTTCGTTGTTCTTTTACCGCGCCCATATGCCTTTGTGTGAAATTCACAACCATTTATTTTGTAACCATTGCGGCTGACTTGGTCCCTGTCTGGTCCCATAGATAGGACTTGTACATTAGCCGAAATCGTTGATCCCTCAGTCAAAGCCTACAAAAACTCCATCTTATTAAATGAAGTCATAGTTAACATGGAGTATATATATATATATATATATATATATATATATATATATATATATATATATATATATATATATATATATATATATATATATACACTACGTGCTTAAAAATTGAACTTACTTTGTCCTTTAGCCAAAGTGAAAAGTTTTTATCTCGATTGATTTGAATATCTTTATCAGTTATGCCGGGATGCTTCACTTTTAACTCGTCATCGTACAATCTATACCATGTTATAAACATTAACATATTGGAATAAATTTTCAACTTAAAAGATAAATTATAAAGTTTACATGTGTACCTCACAAATTCGTTAATCTCCTCGCAATTGAGAAGAATGTAAGTGTGTGCATCATGTAAATTTTGAAGCATGTTAGGATGATTTAATGGGTTTGTAACTCCTCCATATGATATGCAGTTTGGTGTCTAGATGTTGTAGCAACCTTGATTACTAGTAATAAGATGCACCTGTTAGATGTTCCAGAGTTGATTTTCACACTAGCAGTGTTGATTTTTACATTGGGTTTCACCACAATTTGCCATTAGTAGGAGTATCTCGTTATGGTTTGGTTTTAGCCAATAGATGTCACTTTTTTATTGTCAAGATTATAAATTTTAATTTATTTATTAGTAAAAATTTGTCTAATTGTCTTAAAGGTTTAAGGGAGAACTTGAGATTAGTTATAAACTCCAAAGTCATTTTTAAGTTCGACTCTTACTAGAAGTGCTATAAGAGCCACGAATAGATTATAATTATAATTTCGGTATTATAATCTTTACAAATAAACATAGCCTTTGTAAGAATTATAGAAACGAGAACAACTTATAAGATTGTTAGCTGGAAAAAATGAACTGTTGGGCTGGTCATAACTTGGCTACAATTGGATTGGGCCAATCCTAATAATACCCTTTTAGCTTAATGGTCAACAATTTTGATTAGAAGTCATTTTTTAAAATGGAGGTAAGATGTGTTCCAACAAACCGGGCAACCCATATCTTGCAGGCAAAACCTTTTGTTTAACAATGTAACTGATATAATCAATCAACCTTATAATCTTACTAAATTCCATATACATATATAATCTTTACAAATAAACATAATCAAAATTATAATGATATTATCAAAATTATTAGTAAATAATTCCTCCAAAAATCACTGTAAAAATAAGGAGCAATGAATACTGGAGAGATTCCTGTGCTAATTAGAAATTCATGACCATGATATATCAAATAAGGAGCAAATCAACAAATTATCAAATAATTCCTCCAAAAATCAATGTACAAATTAGAGAGTAATGGGGCATAAGATCACTGTAATGAGCAAATCAACAAAACCCAGAAAGAGAAAAAAATGATGTTGTAAAAATCATCAAATAGCCCTAAAACAGTACAAATTAAAACCCTAAATATATTGGAGAGACATAAATGAATTGATAATTCATACCTTGGAATAGAAACCGATTGTGGGTAGGTGGGGCGGCGTGGCAGCAGTGGCGTCCCTCTTCCCCTTCTTCTCTTCTCCCCCTTCTCCCTCTTCTCTCTATTTAGTTCTTCCCTCTTTTTTTTTCTTCGCCTGTGTCGAGCGAATGACTAAAACTGGTAACATTAAGTTTGATCAGCGACCACCATTCGCGACCGCATGCGGTCGCTAATTTTTAATGATGTGGAAGTATCAGCGACCGCATGCGGTCGCTGATTGTTAGTGGTCGCAAACAGCTAGCGCGCCAACATTTCCTGCCAATTTTTTTTGGAGGTAAAATTGAACCAGCGACCGCTTAGTGACGGGAGTCGGTCGCTAACATAATCTAGCGACCAGATGCATGGGTTGTCGCTACTGTCTGTCGCTACTAATTCTATCTGCGATCGGAGGTGCGGTCGCTGATATGTTTGATCGCTGTTAGAGCATTTTCTTGTAGTGTCATGCACTACGGGCCAATGATATTCGTGTTTTCAATTACGGTCATTGTAACATTACAGAATTTTAAATTATAATATTAAATATTTTATTGATTTATATAAATATTTATTGGATGTGTTTATTATTAAATGAATAATTGTTCAATTTGGTTGAGTTGATTTAGTAATTATCTATTTGTTAAATAATTAATGTGATTAGTTAATTATTTATTTGTTAAATAATTAATGTGTTATGTGGATTGAATTATGTGATTAAGTTATTTATTTAATAAATTGTTATTTCATAAAGAGTGACAAATAACTATGTTATAAAGAGTTATTAAAATAAATTAAAGTAGTTTATTTTAGTTTTACCCAAACAATGCTTAAGGATATAAATTCTTTAAAATTTAAATGGTTTGCCAAACAAGCCTTATGGCTTTTGATATTTCTAATTTATAAAATAAATAAAATAAAATAAATAATAAATAGAATGTATACGTTATTTTGGGTAACTGATGATGGATATTAAGGTCATATCAGTTTTGTTTTTTTTTATATTACGCATACTAGTTGCTGGGTTTTGAGAGAGTTCAGAGAATAGCAGAGCGAATTGAGAAAAGAGTTTGAGAGATTGAGGGAGTTTGGTCTTCAACTAACAAAGATTGTATAAGCTAATTGAAGGTATGTTCTACCACTTTGATATTATTTACGAGTATTTCGGTGAAGCTTTGTTATACTCTGTGAATTCTATTTCTTCTATGCTCTGTGAGTTCTAGTTTTTCTTCTGAATTATTGTTATGTAACTAAGTTATGGGGGTTATACATGTTTATAGTGATTAGATATGGTGTTTAAACAATAATCGCATGCAAATTTCGTCTACAGTAGGAAGAAAATTTGTCAGTATATGTATTCTTGGTATGTTTCCATATGTAATCATGTAAGTACCAATTTTAATGGCCAATTTGGTTGTGAAACTGTAAATTGAAGTTTGTTTATGCTATTTCATTGAGATACGAACGGAACTTAGTTTGAATAGAGTATTTTGGTCTACTAATGAATTCACAGTGTTTACTGTGTTATCAACTATGGAGTTTTAGTTTTTTTTTAAACCGTGTTTTCAAAATTTAAGTTTTTAAAATCTTGGTTTAGTCGTTGTTAATTAGTATCTGAATAATTGGTTATGATTATGGGTAAATTATGTTAGTTGTTCATGTAAATTTAGATGTTAGTAGTATCATTTAGTACAAAATTTAGTTGTTATGTTCTTCGTCGTTGGGTTCTCTGAGTTTCAGCGCCCCAACGCCAAATTTCGAGCCCCAGCGCCAAAAATGGGCTAGTAGCTCGCGCCCCAGCGCTGGAACTCACGCCCTGGTGCTGCTACTCGCACCCCGGCGCCACTGATCCGCGCCCCGGCGCCGGAAAAGTTGTCTGAGTTGGGCAGTTTTGACCTCCTATAGTAAAACGGCCATAACTTTCTCATACAAACTCCGATTGAGTTGATTTAAGATGGTCCGGTACGAGGACGAATAGACCTACAACGTTCATGCTTTAAGGTTTTTAATTTGAGGTCTGTAACTATAGTCAAAATGGCCATCTTTAGTACTGTTGTGTATTTAGAGCCAATCGGAGGGCGTCGGGATGCACGAATGCATGTGCAACCCTTTGTGTATTAGTATAACTTAATGATAACATGTTGGACATGTAATAGGATGTTGTATCAAGTTGTTAATGTGCATGTGGTGCAATGACATGATCACTTAAGTAGTTGTAATAAAGCTAAAAAGTAATGTTTATGAAAAGATGTGATGTTGTTTAAACTTAAACTTAGTTAGTAGCTATACTAAGAGTAATAAAGTAACTCATAAAGGTAATGTTAGTGTAACTAATGTGTATTGTCAATACATATGGTATGTGTAGGACTTGGGGTGAACGTGAATAGTAATTGTTTAACCTACGTACGAGGCAAGTTCTCTAACTCTACTTTTATAATTGTGCAAGTATCTAGCTATCTTTAAGCAAGTTTTCTAATATATTATCTTGTTAATTCAAGTACTGTTTTCAATTCGATTATAATATAATAATGTAAGTTATTATGGAGCAAGTTATTCTTGTATTTAACTTGTTGTTTAGCATTCACAACTATATATATATATACTAATGTCGAACATTTCTATCGTTCAAGTTACTATGCATGCTTAGTATTCAATTCTAATTAACCTTGGCTTAGTATTGTTCAAGCAAGGTATGCTATAGTTATTCAAATGGTATGCTATTAGATTATTCCTAAAGCATGACTTTAGTTTACTATGATTGATTCAATCACGATTATTCTATAGTATAGTGTTATTGGTTTTATTCAACTACTCCTTAGTTGATGTTTGTTGAATTCCAAATTTCCTTGAAAGCTTATCCAAACCAAACTTACTTTGGTGCGGACTTGTATTCTAAATACTGAGATGAACAACTGTTTTAATAGAGGTTTACGCTTAGCGTTGAAATGGTTGTGCACAATACATTGTACGAAGGGTTGATCCCCCTAAGTATGTGGAGTCCTTATAGTCTTATGACTGTTAAAGTTAAAGTTGAAAGATTACTTATAACTGTGGACATGATTCCTGGTCATTAGACCCTCAGTGAATGTTATAATTTTTAGAAAGTTAATAGAATATATTGTTCAGTTCAATTGAGCCTAATATTGGCAATTGATGTAAAAGTTTAAAGATTTACTTATTGTTATTTCAAGTGGGCCTTGTTTGCTCACTCTTGCCTGTAAAATTTCTTACAGCTAAAGTTGAAACGGGTGACGTACCTAGCACCAGTAAGGGAAAAGGAAAGATGAATAAATACTAAAGACTTGTAATAGTTTTGATAGTTTACTTTCAGAATTTGATTTTAAAGATTGTAATGAAGTTTATTTAATTTCCGCATTTGAATGATTGTTGTTAAGGCTAGATAACCTGGGAGATTTTTATTTAAGTTTAATCCTGTATGGGCAGGTTTTTATTATTCAATTTTATTATAATTGAGTAGTTATAAATGAATGTTTTGAATAAGTGAACACAAGGTCTTGAGGTAATGAAGTACCGGGATTTAGGTTATGAACCTTAGGTGGGGGAAAAGCCTTAGGAAGTAACCTTTGAAAAGATAGTGGAGATAACTCTTATCGAGTTTTAAGAAAGAAGTAATAAAACACTTATGTGCTTATATGTTTATAATTATGTACTCGTGAGTGTCGAGTAGTCATGATTAATAATTAAAACTTTAAAACTTTGTTGTCAGGATGACTAATGTCGGAGAATCCAGTCAGGCTAGGGAAGAGGGACCTCAAATGCCTTTAGAGGAGGAGCCTCGCGATATTCAGGTAGTTTGGGAACAACTACTGCCACGGGAGTCAACCCCGTTGGTCACAGTAGTTGAAGATGAGGGTGATGATGTGGAGACAGACGAGGAGGATCCCGTTGAGTTACCATAGGAGGATGAGGATGACGAGGACGAGGAGGAAATGATTCCACTTAACTCGATAGCTGGCCGTATATACGATGAGGTGCATGACCGTAACGTGGAACTTCAAGATACAGTTGAGGAGTTACAGGAGATAGTAGCTGAACAACAGACTGCAATGACACAAAAAGTCGGCGAGATCCAGGATCGTGAGGAACGACTGACAAATGCCGAGGAGAAACTAATACAGACTGAAGGAGAGAAAAAACAATTGATCTAGATGGTTGTTGAACTGAAGAGCAAGCTGAGAGAAGAAGCGGCTAAGAGGGCAAGAGCTGAAGATGCATACGAGGAAGCTTATCAACGTACTGGAAGAGCAGCGAGAGACGCGCAGGGAAAGAGGATGAAGATGGAAGAGATGGATAAAGTATTTAACACCACAATTAATCGAGCTCAAGATCGGGTCATGGAATATCCGATTGAGTTCTAGACGCTGCCATCATTCGTGTTAGATCGCAGAACAATATTTCGAGTCATGGAGGAAGAATGTGATAGGGCTAAGAAGTATCTTAATAGAACATCGTAGATGTAGTACGATGAGTGAAAGGTTAAATAAATTGTAAATCCCAAGTGTTATGCAACCTATGGGATATGACTATGATGTTGTCCTGAATCTTTTGTAGTTCAGGAAAGTAATGTAGATAGTAGTGATGCTATTGTTTTATGTTTTCCAAAAAGGTTTTGAATAAATAAAAGTTGTTACTTTATTCAAAGTGTTATGTGTTATATGGCTATTTCTGTTATGGAGGCAAGTTAATTAGAAAATACTTAAAGAAGCTGAGTAATAGTCTAATAGATGTTTTGTTTTAACAGAAAATGCCTCCCAGACGTCAACCAACACGACAGAGAACCACTGAAGGAACCAACAATAACGACAATATAGACGGTAACCCCGTTCAACAACTAGTGACACTACTGACAGGAGCGTTGCAGAATCAACCACAAAACCATGGTACAACGTTTAAGGATTTCAAGGCGGTTGGACCACCTGAATTCCGTGGGTCTATGAATCCAGTTGAAGCACATACCTGGATTATGGAGATAGAAAAGGTGTTCGATGTCGCTAGGGTAGGGGATGACCAAAAGACTGCTTTCGCAACGTTCATGTTGAAAGCAGAAGCTTGTTATTGGTGGCAGGCCAATAAAACTCGTGAAGGGCCAGGGGTGATGACCTGGGATAGGTTCAAGGAGTTATTTTTCGAGACCTATTTCCCGGAGAGTTCGAAGAGTCAGCTGGAAGTACAGTTTCTGGAACTGAAGCAAGGGACGATGACAGTATCGGAGTATGCCGCAAAATTCAACGAATTGGCGAGGTTTGCGCCATATCAGGTCAGCACAGACGAGCGTAAAGCGAAGAGATTTGAACAGGGACTGAAACCCTGGCTGTACAGTAGGGTTTCCTTGTTCTAATTGAAGATATTTACAGCGGTGATGGAAAAAGCACTACTCTGAAGGTGGAGGTGAGGCAGTGACTAAGTTCAATCAGGAACAAAAGAAGAAGAAGAATGAGAATGAGACTAAGAATCGGAGTGGTAGCGGTGGAAACAACAACAACAACAACAACAATATCAACAACAACATCAACAACGGCTTGAAGAGAAAGTGGAATGGGAACATGGGTGCTGGAAACTATCAGGGTAACCAGCAAAACAAAAAGTTTGAAGCATGTGCGACATGTGAGAAATTTCACAAGGGTGCGTGCTTGATGGGGAAACGAGTTTGCTACAATTGTGGCCAGGAGGGCCACATCGCCCCAAATTGCACTCAACCGAAGAAGAATGCGTGCTTCACATGCGGATCCAAGGATCACTTTGCTCGTGAATACCCTAAGAAGAAGGAGGGAGTGACAAACAGAAGCAGTGGAGGTAACAATAGAAGTACATGGGCCATTGCAGGACCTGCAGCATCAAACAAACCCACAGCCAGGACCTTCAACATGACTGTGCAAGATGTTGTGCAATCAAAAGATGTGGTGTCAGGTATTATCCCAATCAATGATATTAATACATATGTATTATTTTATTCGGGTGCTACTTGCTCGTTTATATCTGATGAATTTGCCAAGAGGTTAGAATTTCCTAGAGAATAACTGAATTTTCCTTTGAACATAGAAATTGCGAATAAAGAAGTAATCCCTGTTAGATTCGTATACAAGAGCTGTAGGGTGAACATTAAGGAGAATATCTTATTGGTAGATTTGATTCCAATTAGACTCGGGGAATTTTATGTAATTTTAAGAATGGATTGGTTGTTCAAATACGGAGCGGTAATTGACTGCCAAAAGAAGTGTGTAAACCTTATGACTCCGTCAAAGGTAGTATTTTATGGTAGCAAGTCGCCTAGACAAATGAAATGTTTGACGACTATGCAGGCCAAGAAATTATTGAGTCAAGGTTGTGTGGGCTATTTAGCTTACATAGTCGATACTCAGAAGAAGGGGGTAAAACTAGAAGAAATACTGGTAGTGAGAGAATTCGAAGACGTGTTTCCAGAGGATTTGCCAGGACTTCCGCCTGACAGAGAAATTGAATTCGTGATCAACTTAGTGCCGGGAACAACACCGATATCGAAGGCCCCGTACAGAATGGCTCCGGTAGAAATGAAGGAACTGATAGTACAGTTGCAAGAGCTGCTGGACAAGAAATATATTCAACTAAGCGTATCGCCATGGGGAGCGCCAATTTTATTTGTGAAGAAGAAGGACGGATCAATGCATCTTTGCATTGATTACAGGGAGTTAAACAAAGTCACTATTAAAAATAAATACCCGTTGCCAAGAATAGATGACTTGTTTGACCAATTGAAGGGTGCCAAATACTTTTCAAAAATAGATTTGAGAAGTGGGTATCACCAGTTGAAAGTGAGGAAGGAGGATATACCACGAACGACATTCAGAACTCGGTATGGAAATTACGAGTTTCTGGTGATGTCTTTTGGTTTATCCAATGCACCTACTGCGTTCATGGATCTGATGAACAGGGTGTTTAAACCATTCTTAGACAAGTTTGTAGTGGTATTTATCGACGACATTCTAGTGTATTCCAAGACTCAAGTAGAACACGTGGAACACTTACGTTTGACATTGTAGACACTAAGAAAGGAAAAGCTGTATGCCAAATTCTCTAAGTGCGAATTTTGGCTCGACCGTGTACAATTTTTGGGTCATGTTATTGACAAGGATGGGATTTCAGTGGATCCATCAAAAGTGGAAGCTGTAATCAATTGGGAACAACCAAGAACACCGTCAGAAGTGAGGAGTTTCTTGGGACTGGCTGGTTATTATAGAAGATTCATTCAAGATTTTTCTAAGATAGCCACTCCGCTAACAAATTTGACAAGGAAAGCTGTAAAATTCGTGTGGACGGAGAAATGTGAAGAAAGTTTTCAAGATTTGAAGAAGAAGCTAAGTGTGGCACCTGTGTTGACATTACCAGACAATACAGGAAATTTTATGGTGTATAGTGATGCCTCACACAAAGGGTTGGGTTGTGTTCTTATACAGAATAGGAAAGTCATCGCGTATGCATCAAGACAATTGAAAGACTACGAAAAAGGGTATCCGACTCATGATTTAGAGTTGGCGGCGGTTGTGTTTGCTCTGAAGATACGGAGACACTATCTCTACGGAGAGAAATATGAGATTTACACATACCATAAAAGTCTGAAGTATATTTTCACACAGAAGGATCTGAACATGCATCAAAGAAGATGGATGAAACTGATAAAAGATTATGATTGTGAGATCTTTTATCATCCAGGCAAAGCAAACGTGGTTGCAGATGCCTTGAGTAGGAAAGGCAGGGAAAAGTTGATGCTGTTAACTGATAAGGAGGAGCTTATTACAACAATGTCAAGGTTAGAGTTGGAAATCAAATTTCCAAAAGAATCTGATGAGAAATTGTCCCAGATGGAAGCCAATCAAACTTTAGTGGACAAAGTGAAGAATGCTCAACTGCAGGATGAGGAATGCAGAAAAATAAGAGAAGGTGTGGTCGGGGGAAAAGAAATAAAGTACAAAGTTAATACTGAGGGGATGCTGAGATTTGAAGGACGAATATGGGTTCCAACAGTACCAGATATTAAAGAAGACATATTGATCGAAGCTCATAACTCGAGATATTCGATTCATCCAAGAAGTACGAAGATGTATCAAGATTTGCGACGACATTTTTGGTGGCCAAATATGAAAAGAGACGTTGCAAATTGTGTTGCAAAGTGCTTAACATGTCAGAGAGTCAAGGCCGAACATCAAAGACCAAGCGGGTTACTTCAACCGTTGGAGATACCGGAATGGAAATAGGAGCATATCACAATGGATTTTGTGGTAGGTCTTCCAACAACTCAGAAATGATACGATGCGATTTGGGTGATAGTGGACAGGTTGACAAAATCTGCACACTTTTTGCCAATAAAGATTTGATTCAATCTTAATCAGCTGGCAAAACTATATGTTAAAGAGATCGTTGCAAGACATGGGGTGCCAGTATCAATTGTGTCAGACAGAGATTCGAGGTTCACATCAAACTTCTGGAAGATACTACAAGAATGTATGGGAACTCAGTTGCGAATGAGTACGACATATCATCCACAAACAGATGGCCAAAGCGAACGAACAATTCAGACATTGGAAGATATGCTGAGAGCATGCGTCATGGATTTCAAAGGAAGCTGGGATGAACAATTACCGTTGGTAGAATTTTCCTACAATAACAGTTACAACGCTAGCATCGGCATGCCGCCTTACGAAGCATTATACGGCAGGAGGTGCAGAACTCCACTGTGCTAGGACGAAGTCGGTGAACGTCAACTGTTAGGACCAGAACTAGTACAACAAACTGCTGAGGTCGTCCAACTCATCAGAACAAGATTGATAGCAGCTCAAGACAGATAGAAAAAGTATGCTGATCAACACAGACAAGATCGTACATTCGACGTAGGAACTTTTGTATTCCTAAAAGTTTTTCCTTGGAAGGGGAAGATTCGTTTCGGTAAAAAGGGAACGCTAAGCCCGAGGTTTATTGGACCCTTTAAAGTGCTGTGAAGAGTGGGAAAAGTGGCTTACGAGGTAGCTCTACCTCCAGAGTTGGAAAACATTCATAATGTTTTTCATATTTTGGTGTTACGACCATATAAACCCGACTACAAATATGTGATCGAGTACGAACCGTTACAGTTCGAGAAAGATTTGTCTTATGAAGAGGTTCCTATCCAGATAGTTGACAGGAAAGAACAAGTGCTCAGGAATAAAGTAATACCTTCTGTGAAGGTGATATGGAGGAACCACAACGCTGAAGAAGCTACGTGGAAACTCGAAGAGAAAATGTTGAAAGAGTACCCTGAGTTGTTTGTTTAATCTGTGTCTTCGATTCTGGGGATAGAATCTTTGTAAGTAGGGAAGAATGTAACGAATGATTTGTTTGAGTTGTGATTCTGAGGACAGAATCCTTGTAAGGAGGGAATGATGTAACATTCCAGAATTTTAAATTATAATATTAAATATTTACTGATTTATATAAATATTTATTGAATGTGTTTATTATTAAATAAATAATTGTTCAATTTGGTTGAGTTGATTTAGTAATTATCTATTTGTTAAATAATTAATGTGATTAGTTAATTATTTATTTGTTAAATAATTAATGTGTTATGTGGATTGAATTATGTGATTAAGTTATTTATTTAATAAATTGTTATTTCATAAAGAGTGACAAATAACTATGTTATAAAGAGTTATTAAAATAAATTAAAGTAGTTTATTTTAGTTTTACCCAAACAATGCTTAAGGATATAAATTCTTTAAAATTTAAATGGTTTGCCAAACAAGCCTTATGGCTTTTGATATTTCTAATTTATAAAATAAATAAAATAAAATAAATAATAAATATAATGTATACGTTATTTTGGGTAACTGATGATGGCTATTAAGGCCATATCAATTTTATTTTTTTTATAATACGCATACTAGTTGCTGGGTTTTGAGAGAGTTCAGAGAATAGCAGAGAGAATTGTGAAAAGAGTTTGAGAGATTGAGGGAGATTGGTCTTCAACTAACAAAGATTGTATAAGCTAATTGAAGGTACGTTCTACCACTTTTATATTATTTACGAGTATTTCGGTGAAGCTTTGTTATACTCTGTGAATTCTATTTCTTCTATGCTCTGTGAGTTCTAGTTTTTCTTCCGAATTGTTGTTATGTAACTAAGTTATGGGGGTTATACATGTTTATAGTGATTAGATATGGTGTTTAAACAATAATCGCATGCAAATTTCGTCTACAGTAGGAAGAAAATTTGTCAGTATATGTATTCTTGGTATGTTTCCATATGTAATCATGTAAGTACCAATTTTAATGGCCAATTTGGTTGTGAAACTGTAAATTGAAGTTTGTTTATGCTATTTCATTGAGATACGAACGGAACGTAGTTTGAATAGAGTATTTTGGTCTACTAATGAATTCACAGTGTTTACTGTGTTATCAACTATGGAGCTTTAGTTTTTTTAAACCGTGTTTTCAAAATTTAAGCTTTTAAAATCTTGGTTTAGTCGTTGTTAATTAGTATCTGAATAATTGGTTATGATTATGGGTAAATTATGTTAGTTGTTCATGTAAATTTAGATGTTAGCAGTATCATTTAGTACAAAATTTAGTTGTTATGTTCTTCGTCGTTGGGTTCTCTGAGTTTCGGCGCCCCAACGCCAAAGTTCGCGCCCCAGTGCCAAAAATGGGCCAGTAGCTCACGCCGCAGCGCTGGAACTCGTGCCCCGGTGCTGGTACTCGCGCCCCGGTGCCACTGATCCGCGCCCCGGCGCCAGAAAAGTTGTCTGAGTTGGGCAGTGTTGACCTCCTATAGTAAAACGGCCATAACTTTCTCATACGAACTCCGATTGAGTTGATTCAAGATGATCCAGAACGAGGCCGAATAGACCTAAAACTTTCATGCTTTAAGGTTTTTAATTTGAGGTCTGTAACTATAGTCAAAATGGTCATATTTAGTACTGTTGTGTATTTGGAGCCAATCGGAGGGCGTCGGGATGCACGAATGCATGTGCAACCCTTTGTGTATTAGTATAACTTAATGATAACATGTTGGACATGTAATAGGATGTTGTATCAAGTTGTTAATGTGCATGTGGTGCAATGACATGATCACTTAAGTAATTGTAATAAAGCTAAAAAGTAATGTTCATGAAAAGATGTGATGTTGTTTAAACTTAAACTTAGTTAGTAGCTATACTAAGAGTAATAAAGTAACTCATAAAGGTAATGTTAGTGTAACTAATGTGTATTGTCAATACATATGGTATGTGTAGGACTTGGGGTGAACGTGAATAGTAATTGTTTAACCTACGCACGAGGCAAGTTCTCTAACTCTACTTTTATAATTGTGCAAGTATCTAGCTATCTTTAAGCAAGTTTTCTAATATATTATCTTGTTAATTCAAGTACTGTTTTCAATTCGATTATAATATAATAGTGTAAGTTATTCTGGAGCAAGTTATTCTTGTATTTAACTTGTTGTTTAGCATTCACAACTATATATATATACTAATGTCGAACATTTCTATCGTTCAAGTTACTATGCATGCTTAGTATTCAATTCTAATTAACCTTGACTTAGTATTGTTCAAGCAAGGTATGCTATAGTTATTCAAATGGTATGCTATTAGATTATTCCTAAAGCATGACTTTAGTTTACTATGATTGATTCAATCACGATTATTCTATAGTATAGTGTTATTGGTTTTATTCAACTACTCCTTAGTTGATGTTCGTTGAATTCCAAATTTCCTTGAAAGCTTATCCAAACCAAACTTACTTTGGTGCGGACTTGTATTATAAATACTGAGATGAACAACTCTTTTAATAGAGGTTTACACTTAGCGTTGAAATGGTTGTGCATAATACATTGTACGAAGGGTTGACCCCCCTAAGTACGTGGAGTCCTTATAGTCTTATGACTATTAAAGTTAAAGTTGAAAGATTACTTATAATTGTGGACATGATTCGTGGTCATTAGACCCTCAGTGAATGTTATAATTTTTAGAAAGTTAATAGAATATATTGTTCAGTTCTATTGAGCCTAATATTGGCAATTGATGTAAAAGTTTAAAGATTTACTTATTGTTATTTCAAGTGGGCCTTGTTTGCTCACTCTTGCCTGTAAAATTTCTTACAGCTAAAGTTGAAATGGGTGACGTACCTAGCACCAGTAAGGG
Organism: Panax notoginseng; assembly: GCA_016801055.1. Taxonomy (NCBI): domain Eukaryota; kingdom Viridiplantae; phylum Streptophyta; class Magnoliopsida; order Apiales; family Araliaceae; genus Panax; species Panax notoginseng. The sequence continues at coordinate 12,289,242 of CM029015.1, forward strand.
AAAAGGAAAGATGAATAAATACTAAAGACTTGGAATAGTTTTGATAGTTTACTTTCAGAATTTGATTTTAAAGATTGTAATGAAGTTTATTTAATTTCTGCATTTGAATGATTGTTGTTAAGGTTAGATAACCTGGGAGATTTTTATTTAAGTTTAATCCTGTATGGGCAGGTTTTTATTATTCAATTTTATTATAATTGGGTAGTTATAAATGAATGTTTTGATTAAGTGAACACCAAGTCTTGAGGTAATGAAGTACCGGGATTTGGGGGTGTCACAGTCATGATTATACCGAATAATTCTTGGTCATAATCATACCAAGTCCATCTATGCACTACGACCAAAGATGACTTTTATCACATCATTTGTAACATTAAAGTCATTATTATACCGAATAATCCCTAGTCATAATCATACCAAGTCCATCTATACACTACGACCAAAGATGACTTTTACCACATCATTTGTAACATTACGGTCATGATTATACCGAAAAATCCATGGTCATAATCATACCAAGTCCATCTATGCACTACGACCAAAGATGACTTTTACCACATCATTTGTAACATTACGGTCAAGATTATACCGAATAATTTCTGGTCATAATCATACCAAGTCCATCTATGCACTACTGACCATAGATGACTTTCAACACAATATAAGCATGAGAATGATGACAATGATATAAAGAATCAATCAAATGAGATAAATGATGAATATTAAAGATTTTAACAATATAATTTATCCAAAATTCAATAATGTCCAAATTGTCAACATGATCACCACTTGTGGAGTAAAATTCAAGAATAATATTATATCAAAAATTATTTGAATAATATTTTAACAAATATTTAACGAAGACAATAACATTAATCATTATATTATAACCTCCATTTAATATTATTCATTATATAATAATATTAAATTCATTTACTAATATTATTAATCATTAATCAATGTTTTCATAACACCTTAATCCAAATGTTATCAATCACTTAATAATCTCATAATCTAATTTTATTAATAGTATAATAATATTTTAATCATTTCTTAAACTTATAAATAATTTATTTTAATTGTATACACTTTACTAAATAATGTATTTAATCATCCTAAAATACCAAACTCATAAGATTTCATCACCAATAACCAAAACGGGTTAAATCTACTTTTCCCCACTCTACTCGACCTCGATTTACAAATACATCATTGAACTGAATTTTTTTACAATCGACTCATTGAACTACAAATTATTTTCAAACCGTTACAAAATCCGTTAAATGAGTTGACTTTAAACGAAAAATCCACGTCACCTTTAAAATGAAATTCCATGTCAGCTGTTTCAAGTAATATTATTCTAATTATTGCCACATTGAAAAGAAAATGAGTTTGATAATAAGTATAAATTAAAAATTAAAATTCATAAAAATAAATTCAAACTTAAAAAATATAACTAAAATTTTGAAAATTAATTATAATTTTTATTTTTAAAAATTAATATAATTGTTATTTATATTATGAAATCATTAAATTTAAATTTAAATATAAAAGAAAGAAATATTAAAACACTTTAAATATCCATTATTATTTTTTTAAAATCCCAAACCATTAAATATGAAGAGAGAAAGATAACCCAAAAATTTTGCATCTGAGGCAACCCAAATTTGTTCACATCAAGAATCAAAACTCGAAATTTGCACAGATCAAATCAAACCCAAAATTCATTCCCATCAAACCCAAAAGTCTTCTTCTCTCTCTTTCGCTTAAATCATGTTTTGTGTATATATTTACATATATATGTATAATTTATATGTTCTTCTTCTACCCCTTTTACCGCTCCTCGATCCACCGTCCTCGGTCCTCCACCAATCTCCTCCATCGTCCTCTGTCCTCCACCTCCGACGTCGCCCAAGTCCTCTTCCTGAAATGGCACAATTCCCTAGAAAAACCCTTTCTCTGGTTAGGCCGTAGGCGATCTGCACCATTATCTTCGCCAAGCTCCTCCGGTCGTATCTTGACGACAATGATGAAGAAATGACTTAATATGATGATGATGGAAGTGTAATTCGTGTTGGTGAAATTGACGACATTCGTGTTAAAGAAATGACTGAAATGGCTGAATATGATGATGCAGAAGAGGAATAGATTAGATTTTAGATAATTATGTTTAATTATGTAAATATTATTAGTTTTAATTTTATAGAATATTAAAAATATATTTTTTAAAATAAAAAAATAACAAATATTTTTTTCTAAATTTTCCATGACTTTTTAAATATTTCTTCTTGATATATTTAGGATTTCTAAGAAAAAAAATAAAGAGATAATAATAATAATAATTCTTTAATTTCAAAATATTATATAATTTTTGTGACGCTCCCAAAATTAGGTATACGTCACCCATCTTGGGTCGCCAGAAAATACACTATAAATACAAATAAAAACGTAACTATACAGCTGTCGTGTATAATACGACAAAATAAAAGCTGTGAGTTTTAATACGTATATTGTCGTCTAGACAGTATACAAACCCAAAGGAGTCCTCATTACATTTATTGTCACACTATTTATTCAGAATAGTGAGGACTACTAATGCTATCATCTGGACCGTCACTCCTTTCCCTTGTTATCCCCGCTTGACCCAGCTACCCTCTTATTACCTGAAAGGAATTGTGAAGCAAAAGGGTGAGCATGACTAGCCCAGTAAAGAATATCATCACTAAAGATAATTAAATTATCAATAGCGTTTGACAATAATAAATCAGAGATTTAGACACATATGGTAGATGATAAAACTTTAATTTCAACCATAGTTGCAGCAGAATAAACAATCCATTAGAAGAGTCAAGTAGAACATATTGTCTATTGTCTCCTCTAGGTTAAAAGTCCATCGTTGATATTTTATTCCTGTAATACTCATCAACAGTTCATTGTTATACTCAAGACCAATAGAACTTTCATCATTTGTCTTCACCTAAACCACCAAATATGTTAGTTAAATTCACAATTCATATTTATAATAACATGAATCAACAATTCCTTCTTGCCACAAGGCTTAATAGAACGTTTACTCAATATCCTTACCCCAAGGGCTGAAGATATTCAAATGTAATAACAATGATCATACCAATCAGTTGTCTACCTTTGCACTACGTGCCAAAGATATTCAACTATAAATCAATCGCTGAGACTCAGCTAAAGAAATAATCCACATCATCGAATCATCCCCGCACTACGTGCCAAGGACATTCGTTAGTATCACCAGTGGTCATGATCATGTCATACACCTGTCCATATTCGCACTACGGGTCAAGGCTATCAAACAACAATTCATCTTTGCACGTAAGCCAAAGATATTCAACAGCATGTCATCTTTTCACTATAGGTCAAAGACATACAACGGTAAGACCAATAACCAACAATATAATAAAGAATATATGAAACTGCAAATGGATTTTTACCGCCATGCGGTAATCCACTTATACAGATTATTTCCACAATTTAATAAGGAATGAATATAAAGGATCATTCACCATGCATGTGGTACTCCACATAGACAGGTTATTCCAACAGAATAATAATAACGGAACCAGGTCAGGTGAAATTCACACCGACAGGATGTTCCAACATAATAATAAATGCGGAATAATAAATGATGGAACCAGGTCCGGCGTATAGCACAGACAGGATATTCCGAAAGAATAATAAAGACGGAATAATAAATGAATGTCACAAAGTATAGGGTATGCCGCGTATACAGGTCATGTATAGGGTATGCCACTTTTACAGGTTATTCTAACAGAATAATAAAGAACTGAATCATAAAAGAATTTCACCATGTCTGCGTTACTTCGCATAAACAGGTTATTCTTTATACCATATAAATAATATCTTCTTACCACAATAATTACCTCCCTTACGTAGTATGTGACTTAATTCTGTTTCCTGTGAAAATGATCAATTTAAACGATGTTTGCATTCCTTACCAATTGGAGAGTGCATCCACAGCAATTTCAGCATCCTTTAGATAACCAGTGAACAATACCAATGCTATAACTACTATGTTTCTAAGCAGAGCATGATAGCAGAGGCGAGGGACAACCTAACAAAACCCATCTATTCTGAAATGCTTTTCATGAATATATAGACCATGCTTGGTCACACGTCCCACTAAAGATATAAATTAGCCGAGCCACCACTATGAACCACCAGGACAAGTTGAGGACCAGTGCTCCCACTGTACTCCTCATTTGTACCCACAAGTGATAGCAACACTTGTGCCATTGACCCATCCAACGATGAGATCACAAAAATGCCCTGAGCTCGTCCGATTTGGCCGAACTCTCTTCCAGTCCTTCAGTGATTGGATCATCGGTGCAATATATGATCTCGAAGCTGAAGGAGGTCCAAGCCTTACCATGGATTCCGGCGATGGGAACTAATGTGGTGTTGGGGCCCCTTGTCCGGTCTTGCAGGTACGTGTAAATATGAAGAGTTTGAGCAATGATTCTGCGTGCAATCTGGTTTGATATTAGCAGACTCGGGGATATCCTTTGAAGCACGGCCATTTAAAGCCTGACCCAAATAGTTCAGGCCATTATGAGTTTATCTCACTCCGGTTCCATCCATGTGGGGACGAAGGAGGCCAAGTTCAGCCTCGGATTTCCGTCCAACATTAGCTCGTCGTTTATTATCTGGTATGTCGCTTCTTTTGGTATCAAATTCTCACCCATCTTAAACTTGGGATGGCTGGTCCGAACGTATCGGAAAGCGAACGTTGAGTGGACGGAGACATTCGGACTCCGACGTGGTTTTGGATAGAACCATGGTTATGGTGATGCTGCCGGTGATCACACGGATAATTAGCTTAGTTTGGGGAGATCAAAGTTATCCCATTCCGTTTGCTTGTCCACATAATGTCTATAATGCAATACCCATCCCTACCGTGACTCCACAAGAAAAAAAAAACAAACTGGCTACGACAGAGTTTTCACCGGAGAAGACAACGAGGTCAGTCGTTCCGACCTGGCTGGCAAGTTGCAGCTTATGATTATATATATACAGGTTTGCTTTCTGTCAAGGAAGTCGATATCGCATTGTCAATTTGTTCACGTGCATCTTCCAGATTGTTCACCACGTCTGTAAGCGCCGGCGATCACGTTGAGCACGCTCAGTCCGCCGACGGTGAAGGTGACAACGCAGACGCCGACTCCACGAGAGCGAACGTAGCCATCGGCAGCGTACTCGGGGTTGAGCTCGTTGCAGCAGCCGGATTTTGGAATGATGAAGGATTTGGCCGGCCGGAGTAAAGGCATGTAGCAGTAGTGTACCAGCACCAGCACCAGAAAAGAAAGGAAGAAAAAATATTCCAAAGGCTTAAATCCTTTACACGCACGCACACCCAACCTTATTCCCATTATTATTACTGTTATCATATATATATAGAGAGAGAACCCAAAGAGTTCTTGATACAAATAATCTCCCCCCCTTTCTATCTCTTCCTTTACTCGTTTTTATAGCCAACCCTCTTATCAACTTATTTCAATCCAGAAGAAAAAATGAAAGATTCCCTCAATCAGCCGCCCACATGGCTATTAATAAAAATTAAATTATTTCCTTCTTTCCCCCACATGCACTTGCTTATTTTATTATATTTTTTATTCCACCCGTGACTGAAATTATTAACCGCATGCTACCTTAATAACAGTTGATTGAAACACGTTTTAGCAACTTGTACGTAATTTAAGCAAATTATAATCCCATATGATTTGATATATAAATATAAATCTTTATGAATATATCTCAAAGCAAAAATAAATAACTAAATAAATAAATAAGTAAAAATTTTCAAACATCACCTTTAAATTTAAACCTTTATCAATTTAATTATTCACAAAAATAAAAAATTGAATAATTTTTATTTCATAAAAATTCGGGATCTCTCAATTTTATATTTTTAAAATGAACTTAATATATTTATAAATAAAAAAAATAATATGAACTTATTAATTTTATATAAATACATTTGTAAAAATTATACATTAATTTATTTACTTAATATATTTTGTTATTAATTAATTTAATTATTTTGTTAGACCCCGAATTTTATGAAATAAAAGTATTCAATTTTTCTATTCAGTAAATGGTTAAATTGATAAATGTTAAAGTTAAGGGTGATATATGAATTTTTTTTCAAAATACACAAGTGGTTATAAAATATTCATTGTTGTCGGGGAATATTCGTTTGGTCATGGAATATTCTTTCTGTCGGGGAATATTCGTACGACGGCGCAGCTATTTGTGGGCCCCATAACAGAATAACTGTCGGATGAAGAAAATGATAAATTTGAGTTTTTACAAATAATGACGTAGTTGTTACCGTTAACACTGTTGGAATTCTCGGTGATTAAAATACAGTAATACGCGTTATTGCACAGTAGCACACGGTATTGCACAGTATTTTTAAAATTATTGATTCTTACGTAAGAAGGCACTACTCAATAATTGTTACAGTAATTACTATTCAATATTTTACTTTATTGATTCAATAATTGCTGCGTTGATATTTTATATTATTTTTGTTCAATAATTATTGCTGCACAGTATTTTCTATTATCATATCAATAATTCATATTATTTGAATTGTAAGATCCCGAATTTTATGAAATAAAAGTATTCAATTTTTCTTATAATTACTATTCAGTAAATGGTTAAATTGATAAAAGTTTAAAGTTATGGGTGAAATATGAATTTTTTTTCAAAATAAGCAAGTGGTTATAAAATAATCATTGTTGTCGGGGAATATTCGTTTGGTCGTGGAATATTCTTTCTGTCGGAGAATATTCGTACGACGGCGCAGCTATTTGTGGGCCCCATAACGAATAACTGTCGGGTGAAGAAAAACGACAAATTTGAGTTTTTACAAATAACGGCGTAGTTGTTATCGTTAATACTGTTGAAATACCCGGTGGTTAAAATACAGTAATACGCGTTATTGCACAGTAGCACACGGTATTGCACAGTATTTTTGAAATTATTGATTCTTACGTAAGAAGGCACTACTCAATAATTGTTACAGTAATTACTGTTCAATATTTTATTTTATTGATTCAATAATTGCTACGTTGAAATTTTATATTATTGTTGTTCAATAATTGTTGCTGCACAATATTTTCCATTATCAGATCAATAATTCATATTATTTGAATAGTATTATTAGATAGCATTATTGGCAATGTCTAGAAAGTTCTGTCTAAGGAGAGGTTTGGTCATCTAATTGCGCGCTAGTAAGGAGAAATCCTTATTGGAAAGCCCCCTCTTTCCTGGGAACGGCCTGGTTGTCATAAATGTGATTCTGTAATATTATTTGTGAATAATTAATTATTGATTCATATGATAAGGAAATATTTATATTATGTGGATATAAATGAGGGATATATTTTTGTGGTTAAAAATGAAGGAGTTAATGTTGAGGTTTTTATCCGTATTTTTGTCAGAATGGAGGTATTAAAAATCAGGGTTTTTGAGATATTTTGCGGGGGTTATAATTTTTAATCCGACCGTTGGATCGTGGTAATTTTTGGATATGTTATACATATATAAGTTGAGTATATGCCCACAAATTTTGAACCGTTAAAAATGAACGTATAATTTGTTATGAATTTTACGAGATGACTGGTTCAGAAATTGTTGAATTTTCGGAGTTAATCATTTTGGTGGAAAATTTTAGAATTGGTGGGTCCCACTTGTGGTTGGTGAAAAAATGTGCTGAATTTATATTTCAAATGTGGTGGGTGGGAATAGTAGCAGGTAAAGCCATCAGGTTGCAGGTCAAACCAACCAAAATTTTCCTATAAATAGAGGGCTAAGTTAGAATTGAAAATCACACCAAAAACATAAGCTTTCTCTCTTTCTCTCTCTAGATTATTGAGTGTATTTTGTGGGTATTTAAATACTTGGTGAGTTGCTATTCATCAGTGCAAGTTTCCTTCAGCCTTATACCGATCAGAAGTACTGCTCTTTTGAGGTAAGGGATAGTAAGGGATAGTAATGGATTTTAAGAGTTGTTATATTTTTCAGTTTCGTAATTTTTCTGAACTTCAAAAATTTTGGAAAATTTGAAATGATATTTTGATGAGTTTTATTGATTGTGTCCAAAAATGGTGATTTTTGGATGTATAGATTAAGAGTTATGAATTTTACGAGAAAAGACTATTTTAAAAGTAACCGCTTATAATTCCTTGTGGTTAACTCCAAAATTGATGAAATTTTTATTGGGAGTACATGTATATGATAGAAGTATACTCTGTAAATTTCAGAATTTTTAGACAAAAGTACAATTTTTGATAAATGTCTAAATATTCAGCTATTTTGGCCATATGAAAAATAGTAAATGACTTTTAAAAATTCTGAGAAAAATATATGTTCACTATGGGACTATATTATGCTAAATTCTAGAAAAGAAATATTTTTGGAACTGATTTGGTATTTTTCATGAAAATGGACAAGTTATGAGAAAATAAATTAAATATGTTATGTGAAGTAAGAAAATTGGAAAATAGGATTTTATGGCTTGAGAATCCTATATGAGGTATATGCAGATTTTTGATGAGGGTTTTGGCTATTGATGATGAAACCTTAAGAGTTGACATTTTATGATGATTAAATGCATTAATTAGTAAAGTGTAAACATTTTAAATAAATTGTTTATGTAAGACCCCAACTTTTATAAATAAAGATGAATTTTCTATAAATATCATTTTTGAATATTATGGAGTTAATTTGATATAATGTTATAGTTGTGGGTAATATTTATAAATTTTGCAAAGTAAGCAAGTTGTTATAAAATATTCGTTTGGTCGGAGAATATTCTTTTTGTCGGGGAATATTCGTACGACGGCACAATCATTGGTGGACCCCACAACGGAATTATTGTCGGATTGAGAAAACGACAGAATTATCTTTCTATAAAAATAACAGCTGAGGTGTTACCGTTAAAATCGTTAAAACTGTTGAACTACTTTGTAGTAAAAGTACAGTAATACGCGTGGTTGCATAGTAGCACACGGTATTGATTATTGATGCTTACGTGAGAAGTCACTCAGCTATACTCAATTATTGCTACAGTAATTGCTGCATCATATCTCTTAAATTATTGTCATAGTATCATCGGTATAATATGTTATATTATTAAATCAATAATTGAGACGTTGTGGTAAGTTTGGTTATTTTATGGGGGGCCATATGTCATCATCTAAGAGTCTCTTCGTCAATAGTAATTACCGTCGTCAATAGTAATTACCGTCGTCAATAGTAATTACCGTCGTCAATAGTATTTACCTTAGTCAATAGTAATTACCTTCGTCAATAGTATTTACCTTGGTCAATAGTAATTACCTTCGCCAATAGTATTTACCTTGGTCAATAGTATTTACCTTCGTCAATAGTATTTACCTTGGTCAATAGTAATTACTTTCGTCAATAGTAGTTGTCCCTTCAATATTACCAAGAGTCATTTGACCCTTCGTTAAGACCAAGAGTCATTTGACCCTTCGTTAAGACCAAGAGCCACCCTCAGTTTTTCTATAAATAGAGGCCTAGGGCTTCATTATTTTTCACGAATTCATTCAAGCTATAGAGAGAGAAAGTATAGAGAGAATAAGAGAGAGAGAGAATAAAAGTATTCTGCTACATCACTTTTCCAATATCCAGTTCTTTTAAGGTAGGGAATATTATTTCTTTCTTTCATTTTCATGAAGAGAACTTCTGTTATTCCATTCTTTGTTATTATGTTAGAATAACATGTTTATGCGAAGTACCGCATACATGGTGAAATTCTTTTATTATTTCATTTTTTATTACTCTGCTGGAACATCCTGTCTGTGCGTTCTACGCCGGACCTGGTTCTATTATTTATTATTCTGCTGGAACATCCTGTCTGTGCGTTCTACGCCGGACCTGGTTCCGTCTTTATTATTCTGTTAGAACATCCTGTCTGTGCGTTCTACGCCGGACCTGGTTCCGTCTTTATTATTCTGTTGGAATATCCTGTCTGTGCGTTTTACGTCGGACCTGATTCCGTTAATTATTATTCTATTGGAATAACCTGCTTGTGCGGTCTATCGCATGCCTGGTGATTTCTTTTGTTATACCTGGTTCCATTATTTATTATTCTATTGGAATAACCTGTCTGTGCGGTCTATCGCATGCATGGTGATTTCTTTTGTTATTCCATTCTTTATTGTACTCAGTTGGTTAAGTTTTGACTTCTATACTCCATGAAATTTGTGGAATATCCTTGATAGTTGCGTTTCATCCAGTATCTTTTCAAGAAAATATTCTTCTAAGCATTCTTGAATTTTACTCCACAATGCAGTATCATGTTGACAATTTGGACGTTGTTAATTCCTGGATAAATTAATTCTTGAACTTGTTTTATTGAATTCTTATATCATTGTCATCATCCTCATGTTTATAAAATGTTGAAAGTCATCTGTGGCATGTAGTGCATAGATGGACTTGGTATGATTATGACCAGGGATTATTCGGTATAATCATGACCGTAATGTTACAAATGATGTGGTAAAAGTCCTCATTGGCCCGTAGTGCATTGATGGACAGTTGTTGGCATGATCATGACCATTAATGAATACACGAATATCCTTGGCCGTAGTGCAGGGGTGATTCGATGATGTGGATTATTTTATTAAGCTGAGTCTCAGCGATCGCAGTGTTGAAAAACCTTTTAAATCATAAAAGATAGTAGAGTTTATTTTCTACTTGACTCTTTTAATGGATTGCTTGTTCTGCTGCAGTTAAACTTGATGTCTATTATATTTTATCAGTTTAACATTGTTGAAGGCTAATGATAATTTATTCTGCATTATCTTAGTCATAATATTTCTTACTGGGCTAGTTGAGCTCACCCTTTCTTTCACTGTTCTCTTCAGGAAATGAGAACGTAGCTGGGACAAGTCGGGGTACGGAGTGATGGTCCGAATGATAGTATTAGTTAGTAGTCCTCACTATTCTATGTAATGGTGTGTTAATAAATGTAATGATGACTCCTTTTGAGTATGAATACTTTCTAGAAGATAATATTTGTATTCAAACTCACAGTTTATGTTTTGTCGTATTGTACACGACAGATGTATTAATCAGTTGTATTTGTATTCTGTACTATGTATCTGACGACCCAAGATGGGTGATGTATACTTAATTTTGGGGGCGTCACAGTTGGTATCAGAGCCTAGGGATATGATCCCTGGCTAAGATGTGAGAATAGAACTAGGAGGGGAGAGACGGGGAATTCCTTCGCTAGTATGACCTACCTAAGTTTATTTGGTATTTAATTAGTCGGTCAAAGTATATGGATAATATGTTAATTAACCCTTGTTTTGTTGCAGTATTTGCAAATGGCATCCGAAAATGTTGAGATAAACAATGAAGCACATGAGACCATTGAATCACCAACGATCAATGCTCAGGGTAATGTGCAACCAGAGGACAATAATCCTCATGAAAATAATAACACCGATGAAATGGTGAATGATGGGATGGTCAGAGACTTTATGCAATTCATGCAACAACAAAATAACTCTCGGACGGTCACCGCTAAGCAGTTCAAGGAGCAATTCATGCAACAACGGGCGAGAGCGGCTCCTATCCAAAATGAAGGAGGAAACAATGACAACCCACGGTTGGTCACCACTAAGCAATTCAAGGTGCTAGGACCACCGGAGTTTTTGGGAAAGCCAGAACCACTTAAGGCGGAGACGTGGTTAAAGCAGATCACCAAGATATTTGATGTCTTGGGATGCTCCGAGGAGCAAAAGGTTCCCTTTGCCACTTTTATGTTGCGTGAAGAGGCAGATTACTGGTGGGAATCTGTAAAACGTACCCAGCCTGACGCACTCAAGATGTCTTGGGAGAAGTTTCAAGAACTGTTCAATGACAAGTACTTTCCTGAAAGTATTCGTCACATGAAGGAGGTGGAATTTATCAAGTTAGAACAAAATAACATGACCGTGTCGCAGTACGAAGCCAAGTTTGTCGAGTTGTCCCGATTTGCATCCCACTTGGTAGATAATGAAGAGAGAATGACGCGGATGTTTTTAAGAGGTTTGAAACCTGAGATACGTCAACATCTTATTTCTCATAAACTGTGTTTGTATTCAGATGTTGTGAATAGGGCTCAGTTAGTGGAGCGCGATAACGAGTCAACGCAACCAAAAGAGGGCAGTCGGCAAAATGATAATACCAGTGAGAGCAGTCATCGAAGCGGTGACAACAAGCGTGGAGGGAATCAACATGCCAGAAATGGTAACCACTTCGGTGGTAATCAAGGCCAAAACAATAAGAATGGTCATTTCAAGAAGAGGAGATTCAACAATGATGGAAAGACGTCAGCACCAGCACCCGTTGTTAAGGAAGGAGAACGACCACCTATCATATGTTTCAAATGCGGAGGGGAGGGGCACATCAGTCCAAACTGCGCGATGCCATCCAAAGCATGCTATAATTGTGGAAGAGAAGGTCACTTAGCCCGATTTTGTCGTTCACCGAAGACAAGTTCAGATAGGATGGAGGCACCAAAGACCGTCCCAGAAAAGCCAAAGCCAGTAGTTTAAGAGAGAGTATTTTTTTTTCGTGACGAGGAACCTGAATAAAATTATCACGGGTATGTTAGTCATAAACTCTTGCGAAGTCTATACCATGTTAGATACCGGTTCTACTCACTCTTTTATTTCACCTAGTTGTGTTAAATGTTTGAAGTTAACTCCGGAGAACTTAGACTTTGATATGTCTGTTTAAACTCAGTTGGGAGAAACTTTCGTTACCTCTACTATTTATAAATCTTGTTCAAATCAACACTTTCACGTTACCTGTCGATCTTATCTCTTTGAAAATACTTGCCATTGATGTGATTTTTTTAAACGATTGGTTCACTACTCATCATGCTTCTCGTAAGGTTGTTAGCTTTCATACTCCTAACCAACCTGTTATGCAAATTCAAAGTAACCAAACCACTAAAGTCAATCATTGTCATATCAAGCCATAAGTAAAAATCCCCGTTCCTTTCGCTGTTGACTTCCTGGTGTGGAATGCACCAAAGCTAGACTTTCCGTAGGAGACGTTGTAAATGACGATGACAAGTTGATAGGTATCAATGTGACGTGTTATCCAAGTCTTGGATGAGGGTCACAGTTTTGAACGATATTTCTATTGTTAATAAATTTCTTGACGTATTCTTGAAGACTTCTTAGCCTACCCTAGAGCGTAAAATCGAATTTTGTATTGACCCCAGTACAAAATCCATTTCTTAAACCCTCAAATATTTCTTCAACTAAAACGAACGTAACATGCGCCAAAGACGTTAGCTCGAGCTGTTGAAGATTACGACCGTACCATTCAATATCATTGTGGAAGAACGAACGTGGTAGCTGACGTGTTGAGTAGAAGATCGTATGTGTTTACGAGGGCGATGTTGTTAAAACAAAGACTCATTTCGTATAACTTACAAATGACGAAGATAGAGTTAAAGACTCGAGGGACCCATATGAAGATAACGAATATACGAGTAAAATCGACTTTAATCGATAACGTTAAAGCCGTTAAAGCTACATACTCGGAGCTGATAAATGTGAAGAAGAAGATTCAAGAGGGCGTTATTCTAGAAGCAAGAATCGACGAAGAGAGGAAATCTCAACTCTCGATTTAATTGGCCCATTTGAAATCCTCGATGAAGTAGGAACTGTGGCTTATAGACTCGCTTTACCGCCAGGTATGTCTCGTGTTCATAACGTTTTCCACATATCCATGTTACGCAAATATGTGGAAGACCCGAACCACATTATTGAGTTAGAACCGGACGAAATAGCGGAGGATTTGACGTATGAAGAAGTTCCTGTTCAAATCTTGGATAAGAAGGAACATATTCTACGCTCCAAGGTTATACCTCAAGTCAAAGTTTTGTGGAGAAACCACGATGTTTAGGAAATGACTTGGGAGTTAGAATCAGAAATGAAATCAAGGTATCCTTACCTCTTCGACATACCAGGTACGTACCCTAATTTCGAGGGCGAAATTTCATAAGAAGGGGAGGTTGTAAGACCCCAACTTTTATAAATAAAGATGAATTTTCTATAAATATCATTTTTGAATATTATGGAGTTAATTTGATATAATGTTATAGTTGTGGGTAATATTTATAAATTTTGCAAAGTAAGCAAGTTGTTATAAAATATTCGTTTGGTCGGAGAATATTCTTTTTGTCGGGGAATATTCGTACGACGGCACAATCATTGGTGGACCCCACAACGGAATTATTGTCGGATTGAGAAAACGACAGAATTATCTTTCTATAAAAATAACAGCTGAGGTGTTACCGTTAAAATCGTTAAAACTGTTGAACTACTTGGTAGTAAAAGTACAGTAATACGCGTGGTTGCATAGTAGCACACGGTATTGATTATTGATGCTTACGTGAGAAGTCACTCAGCTATACTCAATTATTGCTACAGTAATTGCTGCATCATATCTCTTAAATTATTGTCATAGTATCATCGGTATAATATGTTATATTATTAAATCAATAATTGAGACGTTGTGGTAAGTTTGGTTATTTTATGGGGGGCCATATGTCATCATCTAAGAGTCTCTTCGTCAATAGTAATTACCGTCGTCAATAGTAATTACCGTCGTCAATAGTAATTACCGTCGTCAATAGTATTTACCTTAGTCAATAGTAATTACCTTCGTCAATAGTATTTACCTTGGTCAATAGTAATTACCTTCGCCAATAGTATTTACCTTGGTCAATAGTATTTACCTTCGTCAATAGTATTTACCTTGGTCAATAGTAATTACTTTCGTCAATAGTAGTTGTCCCTTCAATATTACCAAGAGTCATTTGACCCTTCGTTAAGACCAAGAGTCATTTGACCCTTCGTTAAGACCAAGAGCCACCCTCAGTTTTTCTATAAATAGAGGCCTAGGGCTTCATTATTTTTCACGAATTCATTCAAGCTATAGAGAGAGAAAGTATAGAGAGAATAAGAGAGAGAGAGAATAAAAGTATTCTGCTACGTCACTTTTCCAATATCCAGTTCTTTTAAGGTAGGGAATATTATTTCTTTTATATTCATGAAGAGAACTTCTGTTATTCTATTCGTTATTATTCTGTTGGAATAACCAGTATACGCGGTCTACCCTATACTTGGTGACATTCTTCTATTATTCTGTTGGAACATCCTGTCTGTGTGTTTTACACCGGACCTGGTTCCGTTTATTATTCTGTTGGAACATCCTGTCTGTGTGTTTTACACCGGACCTGGTTCCGTTTTTATTATTATTCTATTGGAACATCCTGTCTGTGTGTTTTACACCGGACCTGGTTCCATTATTTATTATTCTGTCGGAATATCCTGTCTGTGCGTTTACGCCGGACCTGGTTCCATTATTTATTATTCTATTGGAATAACCTGTCTGTGCGGTCTATCGCATGCATGGTGATTTCTTTTGTTATTCCATTCTTTATTGTACTCAGTTGGTTAAGTTTTGACTTCTATACTCCATGAAATTTGTGGAATATCCTTGATAGTTGCGTTTCATCCAGTATCTTTTCAAGAAAATATTCTTCTAAGCATTCTTGAATTTTACTCCACAATGCAGTATTATGTTGACAATTTGGACGTTGTTAATTCCTGGATAAATTAATTCTTGAACTTGTTTTATTGAATTCTTATATCATTGTCATCATCCTCATGTTTATAAAATGTTGAAAGTCATCTGTGGCATGTAGTGCATAGATGGACTTGGTATGATTATGACCAGGGATTATTCGGTATAATCATGACCGTAATGTTACAAATGATGTGGTAAAAGTCCTCATTGGCCCGTAGTGCATTGATGGACAGTTGTTGGCATGATCATGACCATTAATGAATACACGAATATCCTTGGCCGTAGTGCAGGGGTGATTCGATGATGTGGATTATTTTATTAAGCTGAGTCTCAGCGATCGCAGTGTTGAAAAACCTTTTAAATCATAAAAGATAGTAGAGTTTATTTTCTACTTGACTCTTTTAATGGATTGCTTGTTCTGCTGCAGTTAAACTTGATGTCTATTATATTTTATCAGTTTAACATTGTTGAAGGCTAATGATAATTTATTCTGCATTATCTTAGTCATAATATTTCTTACTGGGCTAGTTGAGCTCACCCTTTCTTTCACTGTTCTCTTCAGGAAATGAGAACGTAGCTGGGACAAGTCGGGGTACGGAGTGATGGTCCGAATGATAGTATTAGTTAGTAGTCCTCACTATTCTATGTAATGGTGTGTTAATAAATGTAATGATGACTCCTTTTGAGTATGAATACTTTCTAGAAGATAATATTTGTATTCAAACTCACAGTTTATGTTTTGTCGTATTGTACACGACAGATGTATTAATCAGTTGTATTTGTATTCTGTACTATGTATCTGACGACCCAAGATGGGTGATGTATACTTAATTTTGGGGGCGTCACAGTTGGTATCAGAGCCTAGGGATATGATCCCTGGCTAAGATGTGAGAATAGAACTAGGAGGGGAGAGACGGGGAATTCCTTCGCTAGTATGACCTACCTAAGTTTATTTGGTATTTAATTAGTCGGTCAAAGTATATGGATAATATGTTAATTAACCCTTGTTTTGTTGCAGTATTTGCAAATGGCATCCGAAAATGTTGAGATAAACAATGAAGCACATGAGACCATTGAATCACCAACGATCAATGCTCAGGGTAATGTGCAACCAGAGGACAATAATCCTCATGAAAATAATAACACCGATGAAATGGTGAATGATGGGATGGTCAGAGACTTTATGCAATTCATGCAACAACAAAATAACTCTCGGACGGTCACCGCTAAGCAGTTCAAGGAGCAATTCATGCAACAACGGGCGAGAGCGGCTCCTATCCAAAATGAAGGAGGAAACAATGACAACCCACGGTTGGTCACCACTAAGCAATTCAAGGTGCTAGGACCACCGGAGTTTTTGGGAAAGCCAGAACCACTTAAGGCGGAGACGTGGTTAAAGCAGATCACCAAGATATTTGATGTCTTGGGATGCTCCGAGGAGCAAAAGGTTCCCTTTGCCACTTTTATGTTGCGTGAAGAGGCAGATTACTGGTGGGAATCTGTAAAACGTACCCAGCCTGACGCACTCAAGATGTCTTGGGAGAAGTTTCAAGAACTGTTCAATGACAAGTACTTTCCTGAAAGTATTCGTCACATGAAGGAGGTGGAATTTATCAAGTTAGAACAAAATAACATGACCGTGTCGCAGTACGAAGCCAAGTTTGTCGAGTTGTCCCGATTTGCATCCCACTTGGTAGATAATGAAGAGAGAATGACGCGGATGTTTTTAAGAGGTTTGAAACCTGAGATACGTCAACATCTTATTTCTCATAAACTGTGTTTGTATTCAGATGTTGTGAATAGGGCTCAGTTAGTGGAGCGCGATAACGAGTCAACGCAACCAAAAGAGGGCAGTCGGCAAAATGATAATACCAGTGAGAGCAGTCATCGAAGCGGTGACAACAAGCGTGGAGGGAATCAACATGCCAGAAATGGTAACCACTTCGGTGGTAATCAAGGCCAAAACAATAAGAATGGTCATTTCAAGAAGAGGAGATTCAACAATGTTATTCTTTCAATATCATTATACCGAAATATTGGTATAGATTTTATTGTGGAATTTCTACCTTTTTGAGTCGAGGTTACTACTCATGAGTTACTATTCACGACAAAATTGGTTTCTTTTTTCTAACTAAATTATAGTTGATTTATGAATATTGCTCTTGAAATTAAATCCATGTTTTGACCATATTATTTTTATAATCATATATAACATTTTTATAACCTTGATGTTAAAATTCTCTTTCGCTTGAGTGTAAAGATGGGTAAATTATTGGTATGATCATGACTATGGGTTCTCTTTGGCCAGTAGTGCAAAGTTGAATTGTTGACTGGTATGATCATGACCATTGAATTTATAATTGAATATCTTTAGCTTAAGTGCAAAGGTGAAATGATCAACATGGTTATAATTATTGTTTATATAAGTTCTTAAATGATTATATATTCTTTGAGGTATTAATATATTTGGCATGTAGTGCAAATATGAATTGTTGAGGAATATCTTTGGCCTGTAGTGCAAAGATGAATTGTAGATGAATATCTTTGGCCCGTAGTGCAAAGATGACCTGTTGTTGAATATCTTTGGCCAGTAATGCAAAGATGAACGGTTGAGGAATATCTTTGGCCTGTAGTACAAAGATGAATTGTAGATGAATATCTTTGGCCTGTAGTGCAAAGATGGTCTGTTGATGAATATCTTTGGCCCGTAGTGCAAAGATAAACTGTTGTTGAATATCTTTGGTCGTAGTGCAAAGATGGATTTATTAGTATGATTATGAACAGGAACTGTGATTTGGTATAACCATGATCTTTGATGTTTCAGGTAAAGACATGTGATGAAAATATTCTTCGTCCTGGGTGCGAAGAAAAATTTAGAATCACAATTATGATTATGAGTTATTCATATGATTGTGGAAAGGAACTGTTGATTGATGTTACAGGGATAAAACATTGTTGATGGATTTTTAACATGGAGAAGATAATAGACTTTATAGTCTATTTGACTCTTCTAATGGATTGCTCGTTCCGCTGCAACTATGGTTGAAATTTTTATCATTTACCATATGTTCTAAATCTCTGATTTATTATTGATGAAGGCTACTGATAATTTAATTATCTTTAGTCATGATATTCTTTACTGGGCTAGTTGTGCTCACCCTTTTGCTTCACAATTCCTTTCAGGTAATAAGAGTGTAGCTGGGTCGAGCGAGGGTAACGGGGAAATAGAACAGTGGTCTCTAGCTGTGGATGTTCTCCCGAAGCAGTATAGAAAAGTTCATTTAGTAGTTATATTTGGTGAATCCAATAGGGTAAGGTGTACCCAACGTTGGAAGGGTGGTTTGCCACTATCATACAAGATGTCTAACGACATACAATCTCGTGTCATCATAAGACAGGGATGTGCTCATCCACTTGCTGAGTATATATATACGAGCACTACCTATATAATCTTGGTGTTTGTTTAAAGTATAATTCTCAATTAGAGACAGTAGAGATAATGATATGTCAAGAGAAGACTCACCATTGGGAAGAATATGATAGTAATCTTCTCGTTTTTCTTTGGGGTCTATTGGGTCAACCAAGGATAATTCTGTGGCTATATGATATCTATCATAACCTAGAAGCGTGGCCTCCCATGTACGAAGGTTTCCTTGAGCACTTCCCAAAGATTCTAATTTCTAAAACAGTTTTTGACTATACCTTTATGTAAGGTGTTATTGTGAGGTGATGTCCACGGTTGGAACATGAGTCACATTTGGTATATATTTGTATCCAAACTCACAGCATATGTGTTGTTGTATTTTGCACGACAATTGTTGTAATAAAGTTGTAGTTATTTTCTGTACCATGTATTTGACGACTCAGAATGGGTTGGGTGGAATGAACCTATTTTGGGGTCGTTACATGAATAATATTATTAGATAACATTATTGGCAATGTCTAGAAAGTTCTGTCTAAGGAGAGGTTTGGTCATCTAATTGCGCGCTAGTAAGGAAAAATCCTTATTGGAAAGCCCCCTCTTTCCTGGGAACGGCCTGGTTGTCATAAATGTGATTCTGTAATATTATTTGTGAATAATTAATTATTGATTCATATGATAAGGAAATATTTATTTTATGTGGATATAAACAAGGGATATATTTTTGTGGTTAAAAATGAAGGAGTTAATGTTGAGGTTTTTATCAGTATTTTTGTCGGAATGGAGGTATTAAAAATTAGGGTTTTTGAGATATTTTGCGGGGGTTATAATTTTTAATCCGACCGTTGGATCGTGGTAATTTTTGGATATGTTATACATATATAAGTTGAGTATATGTCCACAAATTTTGAACCGTTAAAAATGAACGTATGATTTATTATGAATTTTACGAGATGACTGGTTCAGAAATTGTTGAATTTTTGGAGTTTATCATTTTGGTGGAAAATTCTAGAATTGGTGGGCCCCACTTGTGGTTGGTGAAGAAATGTGCTGAATTATATTTCAAATGTGGTGGGTGGGAATAGTAGCAGGTAAAGCCATCAGGTTGCAGGTCAAACCTACCAAAATTTTCCTATAAATAGAGGGCTAAGTTAGAATTGAAAATCACACCAGAAACATAAGCTTTCTCTCTTTCTCTCTCTATATTATGAAGCATATTTTGTGAGTTTTTAGATACTTGGTGAGTTGCTATTCATCAGTGCAAGTTTCCTTCAGCATCATATCCGATATCCAGTCAGAAGTACTGCTCTTTTGAGGTAAGGGATAGTAAGGGATATTAAGGGATTTTAAGGGTTGTTATGATTTTCAGTTTCGTAATTTTTCTGATCTTCAAAAATTCTGGAAAAATTTAAAATGATATTTTGATGAGTTTTCTTGATTGTGTCCAAAAATGGTGATTTTTGGATGTATAGATTGAGAGTTATGAATTTTATGAGAAAAGACTATTTTAAAAGTAACAGCTTATAATTCCTTGTGGTTAACTCCAAAATTGATAAAATTTTTATTGGGAGTACATGTATATGATAGAAGTATACTCTGTAAATTTCAGAATTTTTAGACAAAAGTACAATTTTTGATAAATGTCTAAATATTCGGCTATTTTGGCCATATGAAAAATAGTAAATGACTTTTAAAAATTCTGAGAAAAATATATGTTCACTATGGGACTATATTATGCTAAATTCCAGAAAAGAAATATTTTTGGAACTGATTTGGTATTTTTCATGAAAATAGTCTAGTTATGAGAAAATGAATTAAATATGTTATGTGAAGTAAGAAAATTGGAAAATAGGATTTTATGGCTTGAGAATCCTATATGAGGTATATGCAGATTTTTGATGAGGGTTTTGGTTATTGATGATGAAATTGTAAGAGTTGGCATTTTATGATGATTAAATGCATTAATTAGTAAAGTGTAAACAATTAAAATAAATTGTTTATAAATTTAAGTAATGTTATTCTTTCAATATCATTATACCGAAATATTGGTATGAATTTTATTGTAGAATTTCTATCTTTTGTGTCGGAGTTACTATTCATGAGTTACGAATATTACTCTTGAGATTAAAACTATATGTTGATCATATTATTTTTATCATCATATATAATATTTTTATAACCCTGATGTTGAAATTCTCTTTCACTGGAGTGTAAAGATGGGTAGATTATTGGTATGATCATGACTAGGGTTCTCTTTGGCCTGTAGTGCAAAGTTGAATTGTGACTGGTATGATCATGACCATTGAATTTATAATTGAATATCTTAAGCTTAAGTGCAAAGGTGAATTGATCAACATGGTTATAATTATTGTTTATATAAATTCTGAAATGATTATATATTTCTTTGAGATATGAATATATTTGGCCTGTAGTGCAAATATGAATTGTTGATGAATATCTTTGGCATGTAGTGCAAAGATGGCCTGTTGATGAATATCTTTGGCCTGTAGTGCAAAGATGAACTGTTGTTGAATATCTTTGGCCCGTAGTGCAAAGATGGTTTGTTGATGAATATCTTTGGCCCGTAGTGCAAAGATAGATTTGTTAGTATGATTATAAACAGGAACTGTGATTTGGTATAACCATGATCTTTGATGTTTCAGGTAAAGACAGGTGATGAAAATATTCTTCGTCCTGGGTGCGAAGAAAAATTTATAGTCACAATTATGATTATGAGTTATTCATATGATTGTGGAAAGGAACTGTTGAGTGATGTTACATGGATAAAATATTGTTGGTGGATTTTTAACATGGAGAAGATAATAGACTTTATAGTCTATTTGACTCTTCTAATGGATTGCTCGTTCCGCTGCAACTATGGTTGAAATTTTTATCATTTACCATATGTTCTAAATCTCTGATTTATTATTGATGAAGGCTATTGATAATTTAATTATCTTTAGTCATGATATTCTTTACTGAGCTAGTTGTGCTCACCCTTTTGCTTCACAATTCCTTTCAGGTAATAAGAGTGTAGCTGGGTCGAGCGGGGGTAACAAGGAAATAGAACGGTGGTCATCATTTAGTAGTTATATTTGGTGAAGAAAATAGGGTGAGGCGAACCCAACGTTGGAAGGGTGTTTTGTCACTATCATACAAGATGTCTAATGACATACAACCTCGTGTCATCATAGGACAGGGTTGTGCTCATCCACTTGCTGAGTATATCTATGGGCACTACCTATATAATCTTGGTGTTTGTTTGAAGTATAATTCTCAATTAGAGACAGTGGAGATAATGATAAGTCAAGAGAAGACTCACCATTGGGAAGAATATGATAGTAATCTTCTCGTTTTTCTTTGGGGTCTATTGGGTCAACCAAGGATAATTCTGTGGCCATATGATATCTATCATAACCTAGACGCGTGGCCTCCCATGTACGAAGGTTTCCTTGAGCACTTCCCAAAGATTCTAATTTCTAAAACAGTTTTTGACTATACCTTTATGTAAGGTGTTATTGTGAGGTGATGTCCACGGTTGGAACATGAGTCACATTTGGTATATATTTGTATCCAAACTCACAGCATATGTGTTGTTGTATTTTGCACGACAATTGTTGTAATAAAGTTGTAGTTATTTTCTGTACCATGTATTTGACGACTCAGAATGGGTTGGGTGGAATGGACCTATTTTAGGGATGTCACAGGTGGTATCAGAGCTTAGGGATATGATCTCTGGCGGAGATCGGGGAATATAACTAGGAGGGGAGAGATGAGTAAATCCTTCGCTAGTGTGTCCTACCTAAGCTTATTTGTTGGTCAGTCATAATATCGGGATATTATGTGATATGTTAATTTGTTAAATTAACCCTTGTTTTGAAGCTGTATTCTAGAATGATATATGAAATACAGGAGATGAGCAATGGAGAAATTATGATGACAGGGAAGATGGAATCTGAAATGAAAGGAATGTATTCTCAATTCTTTGAAATACCAGGTACGTAAATTTCGAGGACGAAATTTCATAAGGAGGGGAGATTGTAAGACCCCGAATTTTATGAAATAAAAGTATTCAATTTTTCTATTCAGTAAATGGTTAAATTGATAAATGTTAAAGTTAAGGGTGATATATAATTTTTTTTTCAAAATACACAAGTGGTTATAAAATATTCATTGTTGTCGGGGAATATTCGTTTGGTCGTGGAATATTCTTTCTGTCGGGGAATATTCGTACGACGGCGCAGCTATTTGTGGGCCCCATAACAGAATAACTGTCGGATGAAGAAAATGACAAATTTGAGTTTTTACAAATAACGGCGTAGTTGTTACCGTTAACACTGTTGGAATACCCGGTGGTTAAAATACAGTAATACGCGTTATTGCACAGTAGCACACGGTATTGCACAGTATTTTTAAAATTATTGATTCTTACGTAAGAAGGCACTACTCAATAATTGTTACAGTAATTACTGTTCAATATTTTATTTTATTGATTCAATAATTGCTGCGTTGATATTTTATATTATTTTTGTTCAATAATTGTTGCTGCACAGTATTTTCTATTATCAGATCAATAATTCATATTATTTGAATAATATTATTAGATAACATTATTGGCAATGTCTAGAAAGTTCTGTCTAAGGAGAGGTTTGGTCATCTAATTGCGCGCTAGTAAGGAAAAATCCTTATTGGAAAGCCCCCTCTTTCCTGGGAACGGCCTGGTTGTCATAAATGTGATTCTGTAATATTATTTGTGAATAATTAATTATTGATTCATATGATAAGGAAATATTTATTTTATGTGGATATAAATGAGGGATATATTTTTGTGGTTAAAAATGAAGGAGTTAATGTTGAGGTTTTTATCAGTATTTTTGTTGGAATGGAGGTATTAAAAATTAGGGTTTTTGAGATATTTTGCGGGGGTTATAATTTTTAATCCGACCGTTGGATCGTGGTAATTTTTGGATATGTTATACATATATAAGTTGAGTATATGTCCACAAATTTTGAACCGTTAAAAATGAACGTATGATTTATTATGAATTTTACGAGATGACTGGTTCAGAAATTGTTGAATTTTTGGAGTTTATCATTTTGGTGGAAAATTCTAGAATTGGTGGGCCCCACTTGTGGTTGGTGAAGAAATGTGCTGAATTATATTTCAAATGTGGTGGGTGGGAATAGTAGCAGGTAAAGCCATCAGGTTGCAGGTCAAACCTACCAAAATTTTCCTATAAATAGAGGGCTAAGTTAGAATTGAAAATCACACCAGAAACATAAGCTTTCTCTCTTTCTCTCTCTATATTATGAAGCATATTTTGTGAGTTTTTAGATACTTGGTGAGTTGCTATTCATCAGTGCAAGTTTCCTTCAGCATCATATCCGATATCCGATCAGAAGTACTGCTCTTTTGAGGTAAGGGATAGTAAGGGATAGTAAGGGATTTTAAGGGTTGCTATGATTTTCAGTTTCGTAATTTTTCTGAACTTCAAAAATTTTGAAAAATTTGAAATGATATTTTGATGAGTTTTATTGATTGTGTCCAAAAATGGTGATTTTTGGATGTATAGATTAAGAGTTATGAATTTTACGAGAAAAGACTATTTTAAAAGTAACCGCTTATAATTCCTTGTGGTTAACTCCAAAATTGATGAAATTTTTATTGGGAGTACATGTATATGATAGAAGTATACTCTGTAAATTTCAGAATTTTTAGACAAAAGTACAATTTTTGATAAATGTATAAATATTCGGCTATTTTGGCCATATGAAAAATAGTAAATGACTTTTAAAAATTCTGAGAAAAATATATGTTCACTATGGGACTATATCATGCTAAATTCCAGAAAAGAAATATTTTTAGAACGGATTTGGTATTTTTCATGAAAATAGTCTAGTTATGAGAAAATGAATTAAATATGTTATGTGAAGTAAGAAAATTGGAAAATAGGATTTTATGGCTTGAGAATCCTATATGAGATATATGCAGATTTTTGATGAGGGTTTTGGTTATTGATGATGAAATTGTAAGAGTTGACATTTTATGATGATTAAATGCATTAATTAGTAAAGTGTAAACAATTAAAATAAATTGTTTATAAATTTAAATAATGTTATTCTTTCAATATCATTATACCGAAATATTGGTATGAATTTTATTGTAGAATTTCTATATTTTGTGTCGGAGTTACTATTCATGAGTTACGAATATTACTCTTGAGATTAAAACTATATGTTGATCATATTATTTTTATCATCATATATAATATTTTTATAACCCTGATGTTGAAATTCTCTTTCACTGGAGTGTAAAGATGGGTAGATTATTGGTATGATCATGACTAGGGTTCTCTTTGGCCTGTAGTGCAAAGTTGAATTGTGACTGGTATGATCATGACCATTGAATTTATAATTGAATATCTTAAGCTTAAGTGCAAAGGTGAATTGATCAACATGGTTATAATTATTGTTTATATAAATTCTGAAATGATTATATATTTCTTTGAGATATGAATATATTTGGCCTGTAGTGCAAATATGAATTGTTGATGAATATCTTTGGCATGTAGTGCAAAGATGGCCTGTTGATGAATATCTTTGGCCTGTAGTGCAAAGATGAACTGTTGTTGAATATCTTTGGCCCGTAGTGCAAAGATGGTTTGTTGATGAATATCTTTGGCCCGTAGTGCAAAGATGGATTTGTTAGTATGATTATAAACAGGAACTGTGATTTGGTATAACCATGATCTTTGATGTTTCAGGTAAAGACAGGTGATGAAAATATTCTTCGTCCTAGGTGCGAAGAAAAATTTATAGTCACAATTATGATTATGAGTTATTCATATGATTGTGGAAAGGAACTGTTGAGTGATGTTACATGGATAAAATATTGTTGGTGGATTTTTAACATGGAGAAGATAATAGACTTTATAGTCTATTTGACTCTTCTAATGGATTGCTCGTTCCGCTGCAACTATGGTTGAAATTTTTATCATTTACCATATGTTCTAAATCTCTGATTTATTATTGATGAAGGCTATTGATAATTTAATTATCTTTAGTCATGATATTCTTTACTGAGCTAGTTGTGCTCACCCTTTTGCTTCACAATTCCTTTCAGGTAATAAGAGTGTAGCTGGGTCGAGCGGGGGTAACAAGGAAATAGAACGGTGGCCATCATTTAGTAGTTATATTTGGTGAAGAAAATAGGGTGAGGCGAACCCAACGTTGGAAGGGTGTTTTGTCACTATCATACAAGATGTCTAATGACATACAACCTCGTGTCATCATAGGACAGGGTTGTGCTCATCCACTTGCTGAGTATATCTATGGGCACTACCTATATAATCTTGGTGTTTGTTTGAAGTATAATTCTCAATTAGAGACAGTGGAGATAATGATAAGTCAAGAGAAGACTCACCATTGGGAAGAATATGATAGTAATCTTCTCGTTTTTCTTTGGGGTCTATTGGGTCAACCAAGGATAATTCTGTGGCCATATGATATCTATCATAACCTAGACGCGTGGCCTCCCATGTACGAAGGTTTCCTTGAGCACTTCCCAAAGATTCTAATTTCTAAAACAGTTTTTGACTATACCTTTATGTAAGGTGTTATTGTGAGGTGATGTCCACGGTTGGAACATGAGTCACATTTGGTATATATTTGTATCCAAACTCACAGCATATGTGTTGTTGTATTTTGCACGACAATTGTTGTAATAAAGTTGTAGTTATTTTCT
The DNA here is from genome assembly GCA_016801055.1 of Panax notoginseng. NCBI lineage: Eukaryota > Viridiplantae > Streptophyta > Magnoliopsida > Apiales > Araliaceae > Panax > Panax notoginseng. The sequence goes on from CM029015.1 coordinate 12,316,094, forward strand.
GTACCATGTATTTGACAACTCAGAATGGGTTGGGTGGAATGGACCTATTTTGGGGATGTCACATATTTGTTATTAAAAAAAGGAGAAGAGTCTAAGCTTGAAAAAGGAATTGGTGCCGCATAGATTTTCTAAGGTGGATCTTATTATTAATATATATATATATATATATATATATATATATATATATATATATATATATATATATATATTTGTTCCTAAGGTGGAGATTATATTCCACGTAATTCGTGCCAATGTAGGCTTTTTGTTAAATTTTTTACGGAATAGACGGTTTTTGAAATTTTTGTAAAAGAAATACAGTTCAATGAGTTGACCGTAAATTTTTTTAGTCCAGTAATGTATTTGTAAATCGAGGTCGAGTAGAGTGGGAAAAAGTAGATTTAACCCTAACCAAAACCCTCATAAAAAAATCTGTATATACCTTATATAGAATTCTCAAGCCATAAAATCCTATTTTCTAATTTTTTTACTTCACATAACATATTTAATTCATTTACTCATAACTAGTCTATTTTCATGAAAAATATCAAATCAGTAAAAATAAATTTTTCTTTTCTGAGATTTAGCATAATATAGTCCCATATTAAACATATATTTTTCTTGGAATTTTTAAGATTCATTTACTATTTTTCATATAACCAAAACTGCCGAATATTTAGACAATTATCATAAACTGTACGTTTGTCCAAAAATTCTAAAATTTACAGAGTATACTGCTATTATATACATGTACTCCTAATAAAAATTTCACCATTTTTGGAGTTAACCACAATAAGTTTTAAGGGTTTACTTTTAAAATAGTATTTTCCCATAAAATTCATAACTCTTAATCTATACATCCAAAAATCGCCATTTTTGGACACAATCTAGAAAACTCATCAAATTATCACTTTAAAATTTTCCAGAATTTTTGAAGAACAAAAAAATTATGAAACTAAAAAATATAATAACCCTTAAAATCTCTTACCTCAAAAGAGTAGTATTTTTCACCGGAATATTGGATGTAAAGCCGAAGGAACCTTGCACTGAATAGAAACTCTCAAAGTATCTAAATACTTACAAAATACGCTCGATAATATAGAGATAGAAAACTTATGTTTCTGATGTGATTTTCAATTCTAACTTAAGCGCCTATTTATAAAAAAATGCTAGAACGCCAAAGGAGACTAAATTAATAAAATATTAATATTTCAATTCTACGCATGCTAAATGACCAAGTCCAGCCTCCAGCATTGAACAAAAATTTTCAGCACATTTTTCCACTAAAAACAAAAGTGGGGCCCACCCATGTTTTTAATAAAAATATTTATTTTTCGAAACTTCAACAATGCATAATAAATTTTTCTTTTATCATAAAAATACGAATTTTATGTCCATTCCACACGAAATCAAATTCTCTACAACTTTGTAGCTTTAAGTTTTTCCAAATTCCAGACAGAAAATATCTGAAATCCACAAACGGATGATTTTTAACACATTTTAAAATTCATAACAAATCATGCGTTAATTTTTAACGGTTCAAAATTTGTGGATATATACTCAACTTATATATGTATAACATATCCAAAAATCACAACGATCCAACGGTCGGATTAAAATTATAACTCACACAATATAGCTTTAAGAATACTGATTTGATTTTTAATGCCTCCAATCCGACAAAATATTGATAAAATACCTCAACAATAAATCCTTCATTTATAACCACATTAAATAAATAAATCCATCATTTATATCCGCATCAAATAAATATTTCCTTATCAATAATTAATTATTCACAAATAATATTACAGAATCACAATAATGACAACCAGGCAGTTCTCAGGAAAGAGGGGGCTTTCTGATAAGGATTTATCCTTACTGGAGCGCAATTAGATGACCAAACCTCTCTCCTTGACAGAACTTTCTAGACATTGCCAATAATGTTATCTAATAATATTATTCAAATAATATGAATTATTGATATGATAATGGGAAATACTGTGCAATGATAATTATTGAAACAACAATAATATAAAATATCAACGCAGCAATTATTGAACTAATAAAATAAAATATTGAACAGTAATTACTGTAATAATTATTGAGTAGTGCCTTCATACGTAATAATCAATAATTCAAAAATACTGTGCAATACCGTGTGCTACTGTGCAACCACGCGTATTACTGTATTTCAACCACCAGGTAATTCAACAGTGTTAACATTAACATTTACATCGTTATTTATAAAACTCAAACTTTTCATTTTCTTCATCCGACAGTTATTCTATTATGGGGCCCACAAATGGCTGCGCCGTCGTACGAATATTCCCCGACAACAAGAATATTCCACGACCAAACGAATATTCCCCGACAGAAATGAGTATTTTATAACCACTTGCGTATTTTGAAAATTTTATATATATCACCCTTAACTTTAAACTTTTATCAATTTAATTATTTACTAAATTGAAAAATTGAATACTTTTATTTCATAAAATTCGGGATCTCACAATCTCCCCTCCTTATGAAATTTCGCACTCAAAATTTATGTACGTACCTAGTATATCGAAGATGTGACGCCCCCAAAATAGGTATACATCACCCATCTTGGGTCACCAGATACAGGTACATAACTTCAAATACAACTTAATTATACATCTGTCGTGTAAGATACAACAAAACATATGCTGTGAGTTTTAATACAAATATTGTCATCTAGATAATATCCACACTCAAATTCAATCTTATTACATTTATTGTCATACTATTTTACAGAATAGGGAGGACTACTATGACACCATCTCGGATCATCAATCCGTTCCCCGACTCGTCCCATCTATATTCTCATTTCCTGAAGAGAACAGTGAAAAAAAGGGTGAGCTCAACTAGCCTAGTAAGAAATATCATGACTAAGATAATGTAGAATAAATTATCCTTAGCCTTCAATAGTATAACAACTGATAGAATACGATAGACAATAAATTTTAAATCAACAACTGCAGCAGAATAAGCAATCCATTAGAAGAGTTAAGTAGAGCATAAAATCTACCATCTTCTATGATTTAAAAAGGTCTTTCATCACTTTTATCGCTGAGTCTCAGCTTAATAAATAATACACATCATCGAATCACCCCTGCACTATGGCCAAGGATATTCTTTAGTATCACGACCACAAATTATCCATGCACTACGGGCCAAGGTTATTAGTGTATTCATTAATGGTCATGATCATGTCAACAACTGTCCATCAATGCACTGCGGGCCAATGAAAAATTTTACCACATCATTTATAACATTACGGTCATGATTATACCGAATGATCCCTGATCATAATCATACCAAGTCCATCTATGCACTACAGGCCACAGATGACTTTCAACAGAATATAAACATGAGGATGATGACAATGATATAGGAATTCAATAAAATAAGTTCAAGAATAAATTTTTAAAGATTTATAATCTAATTTATCCAGAAATCAGTAATGTTCAAATTGTCAACATTATACTTCTTTGTAGAGTAAAATTCAAGAATGCTCAGAAGAATATTTCCATGAAAAGATACTGGATGAAGCGTAAATATCAAGGATATTCCACTAATTTCATGGAGTATAGAAGCCAAAACTTTAAACAACTGAGTATAATAGAATATATGAAACAACAAATGGATTTTCGCCCGTCATGCGGTAATCCACGTAGACAGATCATTTCCACAATTTAATAAGGAATGAATACGAAGGATCATTCACCATGCATGTTATAATCCACATAGACAGGTTATTCCAACAGAATAATAAAGAATAGAACCAGGTCATGCGTAATCCTCACAGACAGGATATTCCAACAAAATAATAAAGAATTGAATAACAGAAGAATTCACCATGCATGCGATAGACAGCACAGATAGGTTATTCCAACAGAATAATAAATAATGGAACCAGGTCATGCGTAATACGCATAGACAAGATATTCCAACAGAATAATAAAGAATGGAATAACAGAAGAATTTCACCATGTATGCGGTACTTCGCATAGACAGGTTATTCCAACATAATAATAAAGAATGGAATAATAGAAGAATTTCATAATGTATGCGGTACTTCACATAGACAGGTTATTCCAACATAATAATATCGAATATAATAACAGAAGCTCTCTTCATGAATACGAAAGAAATAATACCCCTTACCTCAAAAGAAGACTGGATACTGGAATAGTGAGGTAGCAGACTTTTCTTCTTCTTCCTCTCTATAATTTCTCTCTATAATAATTGCTCTATAGCTTTAGTGAATTGGTGAGAAATGAAGGAAGAATGAGCTTCTATTTATAGGAAAATATTGTTTCGATAATTGCACATTTTGGGACTCAAAATATTTAAGTATAATACCTTCCTCTTTTTCTTCATTTTTAATTTAGTCCTGCAAGTATTATCAAACTTGCACCACCTCCCCTAATAGTAAATCATGTGAATCAATAGTAAATCACGTGACTCAATAGTTCTAGACATGTGAAAATACGAATTACAATATAGTACCTCCATCTATACCTTCATTTTTAACTTAGTCATGCAAGTATTATCAATCTTGCACCAACTCCCCTAATAGTAAATGAATGTGAATCAATTGTGAGACCCCGAATTTTATGAAATAAAAATGTTCAATTTTTCTATTTTGGTGAATAGTTAAATTGATAAAAGTTTAAAGTTAAGGGTGATATGTGAATTTTTTTAAGTATACAAGTTATGATAAAATACCCGATTACTATTCACAAGTTACTATTCACGAGAACAAAATATTTTATGAAAATAACGACGGAGGTTTTACCGTTAAAACTGTTGAACTACTTGGTAGTAAAAGTACAGTAATACGCATTGTTGCATAGTAGCACACGTTATTGCACAGTATTTTTGAATTATTAATTCTTACGTAAGAAGACACTACTCAATAATTGTTACAGTAATTACTGTTCAGCATTTTATTGATTCAATAATTGCTGCGTTGATATTTTATATTACTGTTGTTTTAATAATTGTCACTACACAGTATTTTCCACTATCAGAGCAATAATTCATATTATCTGAATAATATTATTAGATAACATTATTGGCAATGTCTAGAAAGTTCTGTCAAAGGAGAGGTTTGGTCACCTAATTGCGCGCCAGTAAGGAGAAATTCTTATTGGAAAGCCCCCTCTTTCCTGGGAACAGCCTGGTTGCCAGTACTGTGATTCTGTAATATTATTTGTGAATAATTAATTATTGATTTATATGATGAGAAAAATATGGATTTTTAAAGTGACAATTGTTGAAAATCGATATTTTATCTTTTCTAATAAAATAATATTTTATTATATTATTATAATATAATAATGGTGATATTTTTACAATGAATGTGGGATATATGAGTATATGAGGAGAAAGAGTATTTTTATTATATTAAATGATTAACACATGTTTTGTGTGTCGGTGGACTCCATTTCTTGACTGAATTTTGATTATAGCCTGTAAAATCGTTCGTTTATGGATTTCGGTCAATTTCTATTTGGAATTTGGAAAAACTTTCTTCTGCAAAGTTGTAGATAATTGAATTTCCTATAAAAAGTCGCGAGATTCGAATTTTCTGATAAAGGGTTATTTATTGTGAATTATTGAAGTTCTGAAACTCCGAAATAATTAATTTTTGGAAGTTTAAAATTTTTTAAATAACAAAAACGTTTTTTTGTACTTGGTTGGCATCTTTTACATGTGCATGGTGGCTGAATTCAGATTCAAGATGTGGGCGTATGAATTTTGTTTATATATAATATTATTATATTCAATTTTCTGCTTTGGTGTTCTAAGTAATTTCCTATAAATAGGGTGCTTAGGTTAGAATTAAAAATCACACCAGAAACTACAGATTTCTCTCTCTTTCTCTCTCTCCATATATTGAGCGTATTCTTGTGAGTATTTTAATACGTTGAGTGTTGCTATACGGTGTAAGTTCAAGTCATAGCTTATATCCGGTGTTTCAACTAGAAGTATTGTCTTTACAAGGTAAGGGAGGTTATTTTCTTCTAAAATGATATTATTTCTTCAATATCATTATGCCAGAATGTTGGTTGGAAATTTTTATCAAATTTAAAACTTTTTCATGTCGGGGTTACTATTCATGAGTTACTATTCACGAGTTACTATTCATGAGTTACTATTCACGAGTTACTATTCACGAGTACTATTCACGAAACGTGATAATATTTTTTGTGAAATTTCTATCTTTTGGTGTCGGAGTTACTATTCACGTATACAGCACTATTCACGAATACGGCACTATTCATCGAAAAATGAAACTTTTTCTTTTTGTCCAAAATATTTATTCTGGATACTATCTTTGATTGGATCTATGTTTTGGTCTTCATTCTTGAATTTTACCCCACTCTGATTATTTATGAAGTATTTTTGAACTGAAATTGTTTAAAGTATGACTCCTTAATATTTGTTCTTTTGTTTCACTGGATTCGTTTTCTTTAAAATATTTTTCATCATCCTCAGTCCTAAATGATGATATAACTGAATATCTTTGGCCTGTAGTGCAAAGATGAATGATTTTTAAAGAATATCTTTGGCCCGTAGTGCAAAGATGAACATGTGTTTAGATGAACATGACCAACTGATGAATATCTTTGGCCTGTAGTGCAAAGATGACTTGTTGATGAATATCTTTGGCCTGTAGTGCAAAGATGACTTGTTGATGTATACCTTTGGCCGTAGTGCAAAGATGAATTTATTAGTAGGATTATGAATATGAACTGTGATTTGGTATAACCATAATCATTGATGTTTCAGGTGATGAAAATTATTTTTGTCCTGGATGAGGAAAGGAATTTAGCACTACAATTATGATTATGAGTTATATACGTGATTGTGGACAGAAATTATTGATTGATGTTACATGGATAAAATATTATTGGTGGACTTTTAACATGGAGAAGATGATAGATTTTACGGTCTATTTGACTCTTCTAATGGATTGCTTGTTCCGCTGCAACTATGGTTGAAAAGTTTTATCATCTACCATATGTTCTAAATCTCTGATTTATTACTGTTGAATGCTATTGATAATTTATTTATCTTTAGTCATGATATTCTTTACTGAGCTAGTTGTGCTCACCCTTTTGCTTCACAATTCCTTTCAGGTAATAAAAGTGTAGCTGGGTTGAGCGGGGGATAACAGGGGAACAGAACGGTGGTCATCATTTAGTAGTTATATTTGGTGAATCAACTAGGGTGAGGCGAACCCAACGTTGGAAGGGTGTTTTGCCACTATCATATAAGAAGTCTAATAACATACCACCTCGTGTCATCATAAGACAGGGTTGTGCTCATCCACTTGCTGAGTATATTTACGAGCACTACCTATATAATCTTGGTATTTGTTTGGAGTATAATATCCAATTGGAGACAGTGGAGATAATAATATGGCAAGAGAAGACTCGCCATTGGGAAGAATATGATAGTAATCTTCTCGTTTTTCTTTGGGGTCTATTAGGTCAACAAGGATAATTCTGTGGCCATACGATATCTATAATAACCTAGACGCATGGCCTCCCATGTACGAAGGTTTCCTTGAGCACTTCCCAAAGATTCTAATTTCTAAAATAGTTTTCGACTATACCTTTATGTAAGGTGTCATTATGAGGTGCTGTCCACGGTTGGGACATGGGTCACAGTTGGTATATATTTGTATCCAAACTCACATCATATGTGTTGTTGTATTTTGCACGACAATTGTTGTAATAAAGTTGTAGTTGTTTTCTGTACCATGTATTTGGCGACTCAGAATGGGTTGGATGGAATGGACCTATTTTGGGGTTGTTACAGTTGGTATCAGAGCTTAGGGATATGATCCCTGGCTAAGGTGTGAGACAAGAACTAGGAGGGGAGAGACAGGGAATTCCTTCGCTAGTATGACCTACCTAAGTTTATGTGGTATTTAATTGGTCGGTCAGAGTATAGGGATAATATGTGATATGTTAATTAACCCTTATTTTGAAACTATGTTCTAGAATGATATTTGAAACACAGAAGATGAGAAATGAGAAAATCATGATAGCTAGGAAATTATCGGGAAGGTACAATCTGAAAAGAAAGCAAGGTATTCTCATCTCTTCGAATATCAGGTATGTACGTAAATTTCGAGGGCGAAATTTCATAAGGAGGGGAGATTGTGAGACCCCGAATTTTATGAAATAAAAATGTTCAATTTTTCTATTTTGGTGAATAGTTAAATTGATAAAAGTTTAAAGTTAAGGGTGATATGTGAATTTTTTTAAGTATACAAGTTATGATAAAATACCCGGTTACTATTCACGAGAACAAAATATTTTATGAAAATAACGACGGAGGTTTTACCGTTAAAACTGTTGAACAACTTGGTAGTAAAAGTACAGTAATACGCATTGTTGCATAGTAGTATACGGTATTGATTATTGATATTTATGTAAGAAGTCGCTCAGTTTGACTCAATTATTGTCGATTATTAATATGAATTATTATAGCGATAATGACGTTTTGTTTTAATTATTATAGCGATAATGACGTTTTATTTTATTCGTATTATTAACGTAATAAAACATAAACATCTTTTTATATAAAACAGAATACTTTATAAAAGATATTCTATAAATAGAATATATTATATTTTATTATGCATAGTGTTTGCATAGTGCCCGCATAGTGTTTTGCATAGTAAAATCTTTTTATATAAAACAGAATACTTTATTAAAGTTATTCTATAAATAGAATATATTATATTTTATTATGCATAGTATTTGCATAGTGCCTGCATAGTAAAAATCTTTTTATATAAAAATAGAATATATTATATTTTATTTAAAAGATTTTTCTTTAAATATGGACCGTCAGATTAAAGTAAATCAATCTGGACCGTTCATGGGTTGGTTACTATGCATTCTATTTTCCTATAAATAGAAGCTCATTCCTTCATTATTTTTTTACGAATTCACTGAACTCTAGAGAGAGAAACTATAGAGAGAATTCTTCTTCTATAATCTTGAGCATATTTCTTTAGAGTTTAAGAAAGTTTTGAGCGTAGTACAAGTTTTCTTCGAGTATATCATCGCTATACCAGTCGGAATACTCTTCTTTCAAAGGTAGGGAATATTATTTGTTGTACTCGTAAGGGGTATTCTTTCTTTCTTATTCATGAAGAGAACTTCTGTTATTCCATTCTTTATTATTATGTTGGAATAACCTGTCTATGCAAAGTACTGCATACATGGTGAAATTCTTCTAATATTCCATTCTTTATTATTCTGTTGGAATATCCTGTCTGTGCTATACGCCGGACCTGGTTCTATTTTTATTATTCCGTCTTTATTATTCTGTCGGAATATCCTGTCTGTGCTATACGCCGGACCTGGTTCCATCATTTATTATTCCGCATTTATTATTCTGTTGGAACATCCTGTCGGTGTGAATTTCACCTGACCTGGTTCCGTTATTATTATTCTGTTAGAATAACCTGTCTATGCGAAGTACCACATGCATGGTGATTTCTTTTGTTATTCCATTCTTTATTATACTCAGTTGGTTAAAACTTTGACTTCTATACTCCATGAAATTAGTGGAATATCCTTGATATTTGCGCTTCATCTAGTATCTTTTCATGAAAATATTCTTCTGATCATTCTTGAATTTTACTCTACAAAACAGTATCATGTTGACAATTTGGACGTTATCAGTTCATGGATAAATTAATTCTTGAACCTGTTTTATTGAATTTTTATATCATTGTCACCATCCTTATGTTTATATTATGTTGAAAGTCATCTGTGGCCTGTAGTGCATTGATGGACTTGGTATAATTATGACCAGGGGTTATTCAGTGTAATCATGACCGTAATGTTACAAGTGATGTGGAAAAAGTCATCTTTTACCTGTAGTGCATAGATGGACTTGGTATGATTATGACCACGTGTTATTCGGTATAATCATGACCGTAATGTTATAAATGATGTGGTAAATTAAAGTCATCTTTTGCCTGTAATGCATAGATGGACTTGGTATGATTATGACCACGTGTTATTCGGTATAATCATGACCGTAATGTTACAAATGATGTGGAATATTTATTGAGCTGAGTCTCAGCGATAACAGTGATGAAAAACCTTTTTAATCATAAAAGATAGTAGATTCTGTTCTCTACTTGACTCTTTTAATGGATTGCTTGTTCCGCTGCAGTTAAACTTGACGTCTGTTATATTTTATCAGTTTAACACTGTTGAAGGCTAACGATAATTTATTCTTCATTATCTTTAGTCATAATATTTCTTACTGGGCTAGTTGAGCTCACCCTTCCTTTCAATGTTCTCTTAAGGAAATGAGAACGTAGCCGGGACTAGTCGGGAAATGGAGTGATAGTCCAGAGGATAACATTAGCTAGTAGTCCTCACTATTCTGTTAAATAGTGTGACAATAAATTTAATGAGGACTCCATTGAGTTTGTATACTGTCTAGATGACAATATTTGTATTCAAAACTCCCAGTTCATGTTGTATAAGTAAGTTGTATTTGGATTTATGTACCATGTAAGTGGCGACCCAAGATGGGTGACGTATACCTAATTTTGGGGGCGTCACATCAATAGTACACACATGTGAACAAATAGTTATAATCATGTGAATCAATAGCAATTAATTGCTCATTTATTCGGTTAATTACCCGATTGGTCAATATAACCTCCAGACATCAATTATTATCGAAATAAATGTCAATTTTCACTAACACTAATAATTCCAACACAATGGAACTATCAATTTCATCTTTAATCAACACAAACTTATTCATCATTAATATTATAACTCACAATATTTAACAACCAGGTCGTTCCTAGGAAAGAGGGGACTTTTCGATAAGGATTTCTCTTTATTGGCGCGCAATTAGGTGACCAAACCTCTCCTTGACAAAACTTCTAGACATTGTCAATATTACAAATAATAATATGAATAACTTTGCCGTCTCAATTATTGATTTAATAATATAACATATTATGCAGATGATACTGTGACAATAATTGAATCAATAATATGAGAGATATGATGCAGCAATTACTGTAGCAATAATTGAGTATAACTAAGTGACTTCTCACGTAAACATCAATAATTGATATTGTGTGCTACTATGCAACCACACGTATTACTGTACTTTTACTACCGAGTAGTTCAACAGTTTTAATGGTAACACTTTCGCCGTTATTTTTATAAAATGATAATTCTGTCATTTTCTAACTAAGACAATACTTCCGTTGTGGGGTTCACCAATGATTGTGCCGTCGTACGGATATTCCCTAACAAAAAGAATATTTTATAATAGTTTGCATACTTTGCAAAATTTATAAATACTACCCACAACTATAACACTATCTCAAATCCACACCATAATATTCAAAAAAATATTTCGAGAAAATTAAATCTTTATTCATAAAATTTGGGGTCTCACAATCTTCCCTCCTTATGAAATTTTTCCCTCGAAATTTACGTACGTACCTGGTATGCCGAAGAGATGGGGATACCTTGACTTCATTTCAGATTCTAACTCTTGAGGTATAACCTTTGAGTGTCGAATGTGATCCTTCTTATCAAAGATTTTAACACGTATATCCTCATATGTTAAATCTTCTGCTATCTCATCTAGTTCTAATTCAATAATGTGGTTCGGGTCGCCCACATATTTACGTAATATCGATACGTGAAAAACGTTATGAACACGCGACATACTTGGCGGTAAAACGAGTCTATAGGACACAGTTCCTACTCGATCGAGGATTTCAAATGGGCCAATTAAATCTAGGGTTGAGATAATGCCTTCTTGAACCTTCTTCTTCACATTCATCAGATTCAGGTGTGTAGCTTGAGTGGCTTTAACTTTATCTTCATCATTTGTAAGTTATACGAAATGGTTTTTTGTGTTAACAACATCGCACTCATAAACGCATACGATCTTCTACTCAATGGGTCAACTACCTCTTCCACGACGATATTGAATGATATGATTGTAATCTTCAACAGCTTGAGCCAACGTCTTTGGCGCATTATACGTTCGTTTTAGGTGAAAAAATATTTAAGGGTTTTAGAAATAGGTTTTGTACTGGGGTCAATACAAAATTTGATTTCACGCTCTGGGGTAGGCTAGGAAGTCTTCAAGAATACGTCAGGAAATTTATTAACAATAGAAATATCATTCAAAACTATGACTCTCATCCAAGACTTGGATAACACATGTATTGAAGGTTTCTTTTAACGGAGTTTCAACCGATAAGTTAAAGTCTAATTTCTCCGAAGTCAAATTTAAACGTTGAGCGCAAGCAAGAGAGATAAAATAATGGGTAGAACCGGTATCAAATAAGGTATAGACTTCGCAAGAATTTATAATTAACTAACCCGTGCTAACTTTATTCAGGTAACTCGCTTTTTGAGAAGTCACAAAAAATGCTCTTCCTGAAACCACTGGCTTTGTTTTGTCCGTATCCGCCTTTGGTGCCACCGTCCCAGCTGGACTGATATGTCTCTCCCCTTCGCATTTAAAACATGCGACTGATAGTCGTTCTTCTCCTTCCTTTAAAACGGGTGCTGGTACTGTTGTCTTTCCATCATTATTGAACATTCTCTTCTTGAAATTTCCACTTCTATTATCTTGGCTATGATTACCACCAAAGTGGTTACCATTTTTGGCATGATAATTTCCCCCACGATGGTTATCATTGTTCCGATGGCCGTTGCCATCGGTATGATTATTATCGTGTTGCTGGTTATTACCTTTTGGTTGTGCTGACTCATTATCGTGCTCCAATAACTGAGCCTTATTCATAACATCTGAATACTAACAAAGTTTATGAGAAATGAGGTATTGACGTATATCGGGTTTCAAACCTCTTAGAAATATTCGCGTCATTCGCTCCTCATTATCGACCAAATGGAATACAAATAGGGATAACTCAGCAAACTTAGCCTCGTACTGTGACACGACACGGTCATATTATTTTGCTCCAACTTTATTAATTCCACCTCCTTCTTGTGACGAATACTTTCAAAAAAGTACTTATCGTTGAACAACTCTTGGAACTTCTCCCAAGACATCTTGAGTGCATTAGGCTGGGTACATTTTACAGATTCCCACCAGTAATCTGCCTTTTCACGCAACATAAAGGTGGCAAAGGGAACCTTTTGCTTCTCGGAGCATCCAAAGACATCAAATATCTTGGTGATCTGCTTTAACCACGTCTCCGCCTTAAGTGGTTCTGGCTCTCCCTAAAACTTCAGTGGTCCCAGCTCTTTGAACTGCTTAGCGGTGACCGACCGTGGGTTGTCAGTATTTCCACTTATATTTTGAACATGAGTCTCTCTCGCCTGATGTTTCATGAATTGCATAACGCCTCTGAACATCCCATCGTTCCCCATTTCATCGGTGTTATTATTTACCTGATGATTATTGTCTTCCTGTTGCACATTATCCTAAGTATTGATCGTTGGTGACTCAACGGTCTCATGTGCTTCATTGCTTATCTCAATATTTTCGGATGCCATTTTTAAATACTGCCACAAAACAAGGGTTATTAACATATCACATATTATCCCTATACTCTGACCGACCAATTAAATACGAAATAAACTTAGGCAGGTCATACTAGCGAAGGAATTCCCCGTCTCTCCTCTCCTAGTTCTTGTCTCACATCTCAGCCAGGGATCATATCCCTAAGCTTTGATACCAACTGTGATGCTCCCAAAACAGGTATACATCACCCATCTTGGGTCACCAGATACATGGTATATAACTTCAAATACAACTAAATTATACATCTGTCGTGTAAGATACGACAAAACATATGCTGTGAGTTTTAATACAAATATTGTCATCTAGACAATATGTGACACCCCCAAATCCGGGTACTTCGATTCCACGGGATTCGGTGTTCACTATACAAATATCATCTATCTATCTACCCATAATAAATGCAAACCATGAAATAGATAGAATTAAAAACTTCTCCTTAAAAAGGATTACAACATCCAATTAGTAAATACAATTCCATGTTTACTAACCTTAAAATATCTGTGCGGAATTCTAAACAAATAAGTCTTAAACAACAATCATAACCCAAGTCTTAACATAATACATTATCAAATTAAATAACAAGTCTTCAACACTTGCTAACTTTGCCCTTGCCCTTACTAGTGGAAGGTTCATCGCTTCTTTCATTCTTAACTGCAATGTTATTATTAAGCAAGAGTGAGCACAAATGCCCACAAGTATAAAAATGAAACAACAGTATAATAACATGCGAATAATCAAAGACATCTGAATAAAGCTCAACTTTTGAATCAAGAATAAATAACAAGAATCAAAAGAATACTGAGGGTCATAAGACCTTGAACTATGTCCTAGGTTAACAAGGGTTATACTTGAAACCTTTAACAGTCATAAGACTATGGACCTTCTTCTCGTACTTAGGGGGATCAGCCCTTAGTACCATACTGTGCACAATATCTTAACGCTAACGCATAAGTAAATCCCTTTGCAGGGTTGTTCATCTCAGTTTGACATTCGAGTCCGCACCAAAGGAAGTTTGGTTTGGATAATTCAATAAGGGTTCCGAAATTTAGAACGTTCATCAACTAAGGACTAGTTGAATCAATAAGGTTCACTAGTCTAATAAGGTTCAATAATAATTGATATTCGATTTGAATAATAATCTCAAAAGTATACAATAGAACAATTATTGTATAATTGAATCATGCTTTGAAAGATAATCAATCTGAATACAACATTTGAACTTGAATAATAGCAATGATAATTACTCAAGGTAAACAATAAACTTGCTCGATGTAAAAGTAGAGTTAAGAAACTTGCCTCGCGTGTAGATTACACTTTAACTAACTCGTTCTTTGAATTAAAATCCTACATACCATTCACATACATAATACCAGTTAATTATAACTTAACTAATCAATATAAACTCACTCTCTTTTTCTACTTTAAATTATTTGACTAAACTTAGTCAATTTACCACTTTGTCACATAATTTGTTCTTCATGAATAATTAAACTAATTATGTATTTAATAATTCAACTCACATGTAATTATGTTATTTACACGTTAAATAAATATTTTATCATCATATTATATTTCTAACATGATTACATGTTCAATACATTAAGTTACTAACGTATTGCTAGACTTAACATAAAAAAAATAACATTTTCTGAATTTTCTGAGGAGTGGCGCTGCGGCGCCACGTTTGTACTGCCTCTTGGCGCTGCGACCGGACCTCTGGCACTGCGGCGCGGGAAATGAACTAGGAGCTCGCACCGCTAGGAGCTCGCACCGCGGCGCGACGCTCCAGACTCTGAATTTCCAGTTCGCGAAAAACACAGAATTCAACGAAAATAATTACTATAAAATCATTAATTCTCTAAATTAAACATACCCACATGTTGGAATTCATATATAATTAATACCCAACATTTGTATACTGACAAAAACCAATTTTAAACACTTAATAACAGATTTTAAGCATAACAAAATCACTGACTTTGATGTTAATGAAGTTTAGAAAACTTTATATGAAAATTGTCCCTACGGATTCGTTATAACACCGAATCATTTCATTTAAACTCCGGTCTCCTCGTATTGACATGCTCAATAATATAAGGGTGTAAAATTTATGAAATCATTTATGTTTGACATATTAAAATCACGTATAAGGCCTTAAGGCCATAACCCAAACTCTGTAAATTTGGAAAAACATATACGGCATATATTTTCATGATACTGATGATAAGGTTTGTGAAATATATTTTATTAAACATGATTTGATACAACATAACACACATATAAACTTATAATCATATCATATTCCAATCTATAAGGATTTACAGAAAACTGTGAAGCCATTTTATGAAAACTAAAAAGACGTAACTTTGAAATTGGGTTGGAGAGAATTACCCAGAGTATAGATTAGGAGATGGTTAATGAAATCTTTCTACAAGTACCTGTTGATTAAATACTATAATTTCTCTCAAAATTCCCACTTTCTCTCTGAACTCTCTGTATCTTTCTCTGATAATTTTAGACTTCGAAGATAATGAAAGAAAATAAAATACGTCGTATTCAAATAGGAAGGATCAGACGCGCGTTGGTGGTCAGTTACCCAGTCATGGGTTAACTGACCCTAACCTCTCTTAGTGCCATGTTTGGCTAGCAACTAAGTTAAAACTCTTTATTTTAATAACACCTTTACAATATAGTTTAATTAATGTCACATTCCTTATAAAATAACTCCAATATTTTATTTAATTTATTATAAATAAAATATAATAATTTCTCATAAATTCACATAGTCACATAATTAAATATCTCATTAATAAATAATGTCAATTTATTAAATCTCTAATTAATAATTAAATTAATTAAAGTAACATCATGCTTAATTAAATAATTCATTTAATTCAATAAGCTCACATAACCACATACTTGAATAATAAAATTCTCTACATTAATTTAATAAATGTAACACATATAATTAAATTAATCTACCACGATTGCATCAATTAATTATTAAATCTAATAATTAAATCGTCGAAAAATATTTATTTAATTCAATAAATATTAAAATTAATTACAAAATTCTCGTTCGTCACATCTTTCCCCGCTTAAAAGGATTCTGTCCCCAGAATCACGACTCAATAAATTCGACCCGTTACATTCTCCCCCCCTTACAAAGATTCTGTCCCCAGAATCGCTTAAACATAATTAAGTAAACAAATGAGAGTAATTCTTCATCATATTCTCTTCGAGTTCCCACGTAGCTTCTTCAGCGTTGTGGTTCCTCCAAATTACCTTAACAGAAGGTATAACTTTATTTCTAAGAACTTGTTCTTTTCGGTCGACAATTTGAATAGGAATTTCTTCGTAAGATAAGTCTTTCTCAAAGTGTAGGGGTTCGTATTCAATTACATGCTTGTAATCAGGTTTGTAAGGTCGTAATACAGAAACATGGAAGACGTTGTGGACATTCTCGAGTGCTGGAGGTAAGGCTACCTCGTACGCAACTTCTCCAATTCTTCGCAGTACTTCAAAGGGTCCAATGAATCTTGGGCTCAATTTCCCTTTCTTTCCGAACCTGATCTTCCCCTTCCAGGGAGAGACCTTCAAGAAAATATAACTACCTGATTCAAACTCGATATTTTTACGGTGTGGATCAGCGTATTTCTTCTGTCAATCTTGAGCTGTTACCAGTCGTGTTCGGATCACTTTGACTATTTCCGCAGTCTGTTGTACCAACTCTGGCCCTAGCAATTGTCTTTCACCAACTTCATCCCAGTAAAGTGGAGTTTTGCACTTTCTATCGTATAACGCTTCGTAAGGCGGCATGCCAATACTAGCGTGGTAACTGTTGTTGTAGCCAAACTCCACAAGCAGTAGGTGATCATCCCAATTTCCTTTAAAATCCATTACACAGGCTCTTAGCATATCCTCTAATGTTTGAATCGTTCTCTCGCTCTGTCCGTCTGTTTGAGGGTGATAAGCTGTACTCATTCGCAATTGCGTACCCATGCATTCCTGAAGACGTTTCCAGAAATTTGATGTGAAGCGCGGATCCCTATCTGAAACAATTGATACCGGAACTCCGTGCCTCGAAACAATCTCTTTTACGTAAAGTCTTGCCAACTGATCCAAGTTAAATCTGATTTTAATAGGAAAGAAGTGTGCGGATTTTGACAATCGGTCAACGATAACCCATACTGCGTCGTAGCCTTTCTGAGTCGTCGGGAGGCCAACCACGAAGTCCATTGTAATATGTTCCCATTTCCATTCTGGGATCTTTAACGGTTGAAGTAATCCACTCGGTCTCTGATGTTCTGCTTTTACTTTCTGACAGGTTAGACACTTGGCAACACATTCTGCAACATCGCATTTCAAATTCGGCCACCAGAAATGTTGTCGAAGATCTTGATACATCTTTGTACTACGAGGGTGAATCGAATATCTTAAACTATGAGCCTCGCTCAAAATTTCTTCCTTAATCTCTTGTACTGGATTGCATCTGAAATAACTTCTCATCAATCTCCATCGGATACTTCACTTCCAATTCTAGTTTCTCCATCTGCACAATTAGCTCCTCCTGAGCAGTCAACATCATCAATTTCTCACGACCCTTTCTACTTAAGGCGTCGGCAACCACATTAGCCTTACCCGGATGGTATAGAATCTCACAGTCATAATCCTTGATTAATTCCAACCATCTTCTTTGACGCATATTCAAATCTTTCTATGTGAAAATATATTTCAAACTCTTGTGGTCCGTATATATTTCACACTTCTCCCCGTATAGATAGTGCCTCCAAATTTTTAGAGCAAAAACAACTGCAGCTAACTCTAAATCATGGGTCGGGTAACCCTTCTCGTAATCCTTCAACTGTCGTGATGCATACGCAATGACTTTGCCATTTTGCATCAGCACACAGCCAAGTCCTTTATGTGACGCATCGCTAAAAACAACAAAATTTCCTGTATCATCCGGAAGAGATAACACAGGCGCTGTACTCAACCTCTTCTTTAATTCTTGAAAGCTTTCCTCACACTTCTCCGTCTAAATAAATTTCACAGCTTTCTGAGTTAAATTCGTTAACGGAGTTGCGATCTTGGAAAAGTCTTGAATGAACCTTCTATAATATCCTACCAACCCAAGAAAACTTCTTACTTTCGACGGCGTTCTCGGCTGATCCCAGTTAATCACGACTTCTACTTTAGATGGATCTATCGAAATTCCGTTTTTATCGATCACATGACCAAGAAATTGCACTCGTTCGATCCAGAATTCGCATTTCGAAAATTTAGCATACAACTTCTCCCTTCTCAATACTTCCAATGTTAACCTCAAATGTTCTTCGTGTTCTTCTTTAGTTTTGGAATATACCAAAATATCATCTATAAACACCACTACAAATTTGTCCAAAAACGGCTTGAACACACCATTCATTAATCCCATAAATGCTGCAGGAGCATTCGTTAGACCAAACGACATTACTAAGAATTCGTAGTGACCATATCGCGTTCTGAACGCTATCTTCGGTACATCTTCTGGTCTCACCTTCAATTGATGATAACCGCTTCTCAAGTCAATCTTGGAAAAGTATCTTGCTCCCTTCAGTTGATCAAACAAATCATCGATGCTCGATAATGGGTATCTGTTCTTAATCGTGACCTTATTTAGTTCTCTGTAGTCAATGCAGAGTCGCATCGACCCGTCCTTCTTTTTCACAAACAACACCGGAGCTCCCCACGGAGATACGCTTGGTTGAATGTACTTCTTGTCCAATAATTCTTGTAGTTGTACCATTAATTCTTTCATCTCTACCGGTGCCATTTGGTATGGTGCCTTCGATATTGGAGCAGTTTCGGGTACCAAATCGATCAAAAAATCCACGTCTCTATCCGGTGGAAGTCCTGGCAAATCGTCTGGAAATACGTCGACGAAGTCCCTCACAATCGGTATCTCTTCTACCTTCGGGTTCTCTTTTCGACTGTCGACTATGTAAGCTAAGTATCCTACACAGCCTTTTCTTAATAATTTCTTGGCCTGCATCATCGTTAGACAACTCGCTTGTCTAGGCGACTTGCTACCATAAAATACAACCTTTGACGGAGTCATAAGGTTAATACGCTTCTTTTGGCAATCAATTACAGCCCTATGATTGGATAACCAATCCATTTTCAAAATAACGTCAAATTCCCCAAGTCGAATAGGGATAAGATCTACATTCATGATATTACCCTTAATATCCACTCTACAGTTCTTAAACACGTGTTTAATATGAATTATCTCTCTATTCGCAATTTTTATATTCATGAGATATTCCAACTCATCCATAAATAAATCTAAACTATTAGCAAAGTCTTCGGATATAAAAGAACAAGTAGCGCCCGAATCAAATAAAACGTAAGCATTAACTTCATTGATCGGGATGATACCTGATACCACCTCACGAGACTGGATTGCATCCTGTACCGTCATATTAAAAGTTCTGGCGGTTGGTCGGTTTGTTGTAGGTGGTCTGGTGATGGTTAAGGTATTCCCACTGTTATTTCCACGATTACCTCCTGATACAGCTCCTCCTAATCCCTTCTTAGGGCAATCTCTTGCTAAATGATCTTTCGAACCACAGTTGAAACAAGCACCCTTCTTTGGGTTTGGACAGTTTGGTGCTATGTGGCCTTCCTGACCACAATTGTAGCACACCTTTTTTCCTTTCATACAAACTCCTAGATGTGCTTTTCCGCAAGTCGGGCATGCTTCTATCTTCTTTATCTGCCCTCCGTGTTGACTTCCAGCTGACGAGTTATCCGTCCACTTCCTCTTCTGATTAAAGTTTCCACCTCCTGTGCCACTTCCACTGGCCTTGTTATTACCTTCATTCTCACTCTTCTTCTTCTTCTGTTCTTGATTGTATTTTGTCACTGCATCACTCCCTCCTTCCGCGATGATGGCCTTTTCCAATACTCCGGCAAATGTGTTTAGTTGAAACATTGATACCTTGCTGTACACCCAAGGCTTTAGTCCTTGTTCGAATCTTCTAGCCTTTCTCTCGTCAGTGTGTACTTGGTACGGGGCAAATCTTGCCAACTCATCGAATTTAGCTGCATATTCAGGTACGCTCATGTTTCCCTGCTTTAGTTCTAGAAATTGAATCTCCATATGATTCTGTGAACTAGTTGGGAAGTACATTTCGAAAAACATTTCTTTGAATCTTTCCCATGTAACTACACCTTCACCTCCTCGCATTTTGTTTGCCTGCCACCAGTAACTAGCCTCTGACTTCAGCATGAACGTTGTAAAAGCGGTCTTCTGATCTTCTCGAACCCTAGCAACGTCGAACACTTTCTCTATTTCCATCACCCACGTTTGTGCCTCAATTGGGTTCCTGGAACCTTTGAACTCTGGCGGTCCCACCGCCTTGAAATCTTTAAACGTCGTGCTCGGTGGAGCTTGCGGTTGGTTATTCATGACTCCAGTCATTAAGTTAACCAACTGTTGCACTGGATTAACGTTGGCATTATTGTTATTGTTGGTTGACTCTTCTTGAGCCGGTTGACGTTGTTGTCTTCTCCTTGGCGACATTTTCTGTTAAATAAACGCTTATTAGAACTTTATTATTTCTCTTAAATAGTTAAGACATTACTCAACAATTTAACATATTACTAACACATCATCTCAAACGACTTGATATCTTTTCATTCAAATAAAAAGTTTTAACATAAA
The DNA here is from genome assembly GCA_016801055.1 of Panax notoginseng. Lineage (NCBI taxonomy): Eukaryota > Viridiplantae > Streptophyta > Magnoliopsida > Apiales > Araliaceae > Panax > Panax notoginseng. The sequence goes on from CM029015.1 coordinate 12,337,410, forward strand.
ACGATAGCATAACTGCTATTTACATCATCTATCCTGGAATAAAAAATCCATAGGATTTAAAACATTAACATATTTCTTCGTTCATAAACACATCAGAATTTACATATAAAAACTAATTAAGTCTTTCACATAATAAACGGATTCTAATCCTTTCTACCAAGGTGCTCAATAGTCTTGACACGTTCCTCATTCATGATACGAGACATCGTCCTGCGATCCAGCATATATGACGGAAGTCCTTCGAACTGAATGGGGTACCTCAAAACTCGTTCTTGGGCTTCATCCATTGCGTAACTAAGTGTAGAATATATCTCTTCAAGCTTTGCCTTCTTTGCACGACTATTATCTTCTACACGATTAGCTCGACGTGATTCTCTTACCCATCCTTCCTCTGCTATTTTCAGTCTTCCGGAGGTTTCCTTCAATTTCTTCTTCAGCTTCTCAATCTCCTCGGTCTTATCTTTGGTTTGACCCTTCTCATGGACCAAATCCCATTCCATATTTGCTAGTCGAGAGTGAAGAGTCGAAATCTCCCTCTCATTCTGCTCAAGAGTAGACTGCTGAACAGTCGCTCGCTCCGTCAAATCCCAAACCTCGTCTTGTAACTCTACGTTACGGTCGTATAATGTGTCATACATCTTAGCATCCACTGTGTACCGTGGTAGCTCCTCTTCCTCCTCTTCCTCATCAAACTCCTCCTCAGGATCAGTCTCAGGTTTATGCTCCTGACCAACAATGGTGATCAATGGAGATGATACCCTCTGCACCAGCTGCTCCCTAACGACATGAATGTCTCGGGGCTCCTCCTCAGTAGGTACTATAGGTACTCGGGTTCCTTCCTCCCCAGCTTGACTAGCTTCTCCAACATTCGACATCCTGGCAACAAAATTTTAAGTTTTAGTTACTAAGTCGTACTATCTAACGCATACTTAACAAATAAACACATAAAGTATTTTATTATCTTTAATGAATTACAAAAATTCATTTCTTAGAACTCGAATAGAATTTTCAATTACTATCTTCTTCTATAAGGCTACTACCTAAGGTTGTTCCCCCACCTAAGGTTCATAACCTACAGCTTTGATACCAACTTGTGACACCCCCAAATCCGGGTACTTCGATTCCACGAGATTCGGTGTTCACTATACAAATATCATCTATCTATCTACCCATAATAAATGCAAACCATGAAATAGATAGAATTAAAAACTTCTCCTTAAAAAGGATTACAACATCCAATTAATAAATACAATCCCAGGTTTACTAACCTTAAAACATCTGTGCGGAATTCTAAACAAATAAGTCTTAAACAACAATCATAACCTAAGTTTTAACATAATACATTATCAAATTAAATAACAAGTCTTCAACACTTGCTAACTTTGCCCTTGCCCTTACTAGTGGAAGGTTCATCGCTTCTTTCATTCTTAACTGCAATGTTATTATTAAGCAAGAATGAGCACAAATGCCCACAAGTATAAAAATGAAACAACAGTATAATAACATGCGAATAATCAAAGACATCTGAATAAAGCTCAACTTTTGAATCAAGAATAAATAACAAGAATCAAAAGAATACTGAGGGTCATAAGACCTTGAACTATGTCCTAGGTTAACAAGGGTTATACTTGAAACCTTTAACAGTCATAAGACTATGGACCTTCTTCTCGTACTTAGGGGGATCAGCCCTTAGTACCATACTGTGCACAATATCTTAACGCTAACGCATAAGTAAATCCCTTTGCAGGGTTGTTCATCTCAGTTTGACATTCGAGTCCGCACCAAAGGAAGTTTGGTTTGGATAATTCAATAAGGGTTCTGAAATTTAGAACATTCATCAACTAAGGACTAGTTGAATCAATAAGGTTCACTAGTCTAATAAGGTTCAACAATAATTGATATTCGATTTGAATAATAATCTCAAAAGTATACAATAGAACAATTATTGTATAACTGAATCATGCTTTGAAAGATAATCAATCTCAATACAACATTTGAAATTGAATAATAGCAATGATAATTACTCAAGGTAAACAATAAACTTGCTCGATGTAAAAGTAGAGTTAAGAAACTTGCCTCGCGTGTAGATTACACTTTAACTAACTCGTTCTTTGAATTAAAATCCTACATACCATTCACATACATAATACCAGTTAATTATAACTTAACTAATCAATATAAACTCACTCTCTTTGTCTACTTTAAATTATTTGACTAAACTTAGTCAATTTACCACTTTGTCACATAATTTGTTCTTCATGAATAATTAAACTAATTATGTATTTAATAATTCAACTCACATGTAATTATGTTATTTACACGTTAAATAAATATTTTATCATCATATTATATCTCTAACATGATTACATGTTCAATACATTAAGTTACTAACGTATTGCTAGACTTAACATAAAAAAATAACATTTTCTGAATTTTCTGAGGAGTGGCGCTGCGACGCCACGTTTGTACTGCCTCTTGGCGCTGCGGCGGGACCTCTGGCGCTGCGGCGCGGTGGCGCTGCGGCGCGGGAAATGAACTAGGAGCTCGCGCCGCGGCGCGAAGCTCCAGACTCTGAATTTCCAGTTCGCGAAGAACACAGAATTCAACGAAAATAATTACTATAAAATCATTAATTCTCTAAATTAAACATACCCACATATTGGAATTCATATATAATTAATACCCAACATTTGTATACTGAAAAAAACCAATTTTAAACACTTAATAACAGATTTTAAGCATAACAAAATCACTGACTTTGATGTTCATGAAGTTTAGAAAACTTTATATGAAAATTGTCCCTACGGATTCGTTATAACACCGAATCCGTTCATTTAAACTCCGGTCTCTCCGTATTGACATGCTAAATAATATAAGGGTGTAAAATTTATGAAATCATTTATGTTTGACATATTAAAATCACATATAAGGCCTTAAGGCCATAACCCAAACTCTGTAAATTTGGAAAAACATATACGGCATATATTTTCATGATACTGATGATATGGATTGTGAAATATATATAATTAAACATGATTTGATACAACATAACACACATATAAACTTATAATCATATCATATTCCAATCTACAAGGATTTATAGAAAACTGTGAAGCCATTTTATGAAAACTAAAAAGACGTAACTTTGAAATTGGGTTGGAGAGAATTACCCAGAGTATAGATTAGGAGATGGTTAATGAAATCTTTCTACAAGTACCTGTTGATTAAATACTATAATTTCTCTCAAAATTCCCACTTTCTCTCTGAACTCTCTGTATCTTTCTCTGATAATTTTAGACTTAGAAGATAATGAAAGAAAATAAAATACGTCGTATTCAAATAGGAAGGATCAGACGCGCGTTGGTGGTCAGTTACCCAGTCATGGGTTAACTGACCCTAACCTCTCTTAGTGCCATGTTTGGCTAGCAACTAAGTTAAAACTCTTTATTTTAATAACACCTTTACAATATAGTTTAATTAATGTCACATTCCTTATAAAATAACTCCAATATTTTATTTAATTTATTATAAATAAAATATAATAATTTCTCATAAATTCACATAGTCACATAATTAAATATCTCATTAATAAATAATATCAATTTATTAAATCTCTAATTAATAATTAAATTAATTAAAGTAACATCATGCTTAATTAAATAATTCATTTAATTCAATAAGCTCACATAACCACATACTTGAATGATAAAATTCTCTACATTAATTTAACAAATGTAACACATATAATTAAATTAATCTACCAAAATTGCATTAATTAATTATTAAATCTAATAATTAAATCGTCGAAAAATATTTATTTAATTCAATAAATATTAAAATTAATTACAAAATTCTCGTTCGTCACACAATATCCACACTCAAATTCAATCTTATTACATTTATTGTCACACTATTTTACAGAATAGTGAGGACTACTATGACACCATCTCAGACCGTCAATCCGTTCCCCGACTCGTCCCAGCTATATTCTCATTTCCTGAAGAGAACAGTGAAAGAAAGGGTGAGCTCAACTAGCTCAGTAAGAAATATCACGACTAAGATAATGCAGAATAAATTATGCTTAGCCTTCAACAGTATAACAACTGATAGAATACCATAGACAACAAATTTTAAATCAACAACTGCAGCGGAATAAGCAATCCATTAGAAGAGTCAAGTAGAGCATAAAATCTACTATCTTCTATGATTTAAAAAGGTTTTTCATCACTTTTATCGCTGGGACTCAGCTTAATAAATAATCCACATTATCGAATCACCACTGCACTATGGCCAAGGATATTGTGCCGCCCCCAAAATAGGTATACATCACCTATTCTGAGTCGCCAAATACATGGTACAAAATTCAAATACAATCTTTAATATAAAACAAGAGAGCTGTGAGTTTTAATACAAATATTGTCTTCTAGACAATATCCACTCTCAGAATAAGTCCTCATTACATTTATTGTCACACTATTTAACAGAATAGTGAGGACTACTAATACTATCATCTGGACCGTAACTCCATTCCCCGACTAGTCCCGACTACGTTCTCATTTCCAGAAGAGAACAGTGAAAGAAAGGGTGAGCTCAACTAGCCCAGTAAGAAATATTATAACTAAGATAATGTAGAATAAATTATCATTAGCCTTAAACAGTGTTAAACTGATACAATATAATAAACATCAAGTTTAACTGCAGCGGAACAAGCAATCCATTAAAAGAGTCAAGTAGAGAATAAAATCTACTATCTTTTATGATTTAAAATGTTTTTCATCACTTTTATCGCTGGGACTCAACTTAATAAATAATCCACATCATCAATTCATCCCTACACTACAGGCCAATGATATTATTTAGTATCACGACCACGAATTATTCATGCACTACGGACCAAAGATAATTGTGTTTTCATCAACGGTCCTGATCATGTCATAAAATAATTCATCTTTGCACCCTTGGCCGAAGAGAATCCATAGCCATAATCATACCAAACACTGTCTATCAATGCACTACGGGCCAATGAGGACTTTTTTCATATCATTTGTAACATTACGGTCATGATTGTACCGAATAATCCCTGGTCATAATCATACCAAGTCAATCTATGCACTACAGGCCACAGATGACTTTCAACATAATATAAACATGAGGATGATGACAATGATATAAGAATTCAATAAAATAAGTTCACGAATTAATTTGTCTAGGAACCAATAACGTTCAAATTGTCAACATGATACTTCTTTGTAGAGTAAAATTCAAGAATACTCAGAAGAATATTTCCATAAAAAGATACTGGATGAAGCACAAATATCAAGGATATTCCACTAAATTCAGGGAGTATAGAAGTTAAAACTTTAACCAACTGAGTATAATAACAAATGAAATAACAAAAGAAATCACCATGCATGCGGTACTTCCCTTAGACAGGTTATTCCAACAGAATAATAAGTAACGGAACCAGGTCAGGCAAAATTCGCACCGACAGGATGTTCCAACAGAATAATAAAGAATGGAATAACAACAGAAATCACCATGCATGCGGTACTTTGCATAGACAGGTTATTCCAACAGAATAATAAAGACGGAACCAGGTCCGGCGTAAAACACACAGACATGATATTCCAACAAAATAATAAAGAAAGAACCAGGTCCGGTGTAAAACACACAGGCAAGATATTCTAACAGAATAATAAAGATGGAATAATAGAAGAATGTCACCAAGTATAGGGTAGTCCGCGTATACATGTTATTCCAACAGAATAATAAGGAATGGAATAACATAAGTTCTCTTCATGAATACAAAAGAATAATACCCCTTACAGGTACAACAAATAATATCCCTTACCGTAACAGAAACTTAATATCGGAGTAGTGAAGTAACAGAATACTCTTCTTTCTTCTCTCTATAATTTTTCTTTCTAGAGTTTTAGTGAATTCGTAAGAAAATAATGAAGGAATAAACTTCTATTTATAGAAGAATGGATTGCATAGTAACTAACTCATGAACGGTCCAGATTGATTTACTTTAATCGGACGGTCCATAATTAAAGAAAAATCTTTTAAATAAAATATAATATATTCTAATTATTACCTAATAAAACAAATAACTTTATAAAAGTATTTTATTTTATATAAAAAGATTTTACTATGTAAAATACTATGCAACACTATGCATGCACTATGCAACACTATGCATAATAAAATATAATCTAATGTAATTATTGTCTAATAAAACGAATAGCTTTATAAAAGTATTCTGTTTTATATAAAAAGATTTCACTATTATCCTAATAAAACGAATAACTTTATAAAAGTATTCTGTTTTATATAAAAAGTTTTTCTGTTTTATTACGTTAATAATACTAATAAAACAAAACTGAGTGACTTATCATGTAAGCATTAATAATCAATACCGTGTGCTACTATGCAACCACGCGTATTACTGTACTTTTACTACCGAGTAGTTCAACAGTATTAACGGTAAAACTTCCGCCGTTATTTTCAATAAAATATTTTTGTCGTTTTCTCAATCCGACAATAATTCTGTTGTGGGGTCCACCAATGATTGTACCGTCGTACGGATATTCCTTGACAAAAAGAATATTTCCCGACTAATCGAATATAATATGACAACTTGCATACTTTGCAAAATTTATAAATACTACCGACATCTATAACATTATATCAAATCCACATCATAATATAAAAAAAATTATTTCGAGAAAATTAAATATTTATTCATAAAATCTGGGGTCTCACAATCTCCCCTCCTTATGGAATTTCGCCCTCGAAATTTACGTACGTACCTGGTATGCCGAACAGGTGAGGATACCTTGACTTCATTTCAGATTCTAACTCTTGAGGAATAACCCTTGAGTGTTGAATACGATTCTTCTTATCCAAAATTTTAACACGTATCTCCTCAAACGTTAAATCATCCGCTATCTCGTCCGGTTCTAAATTAATAATGTGGTTCGGGTCGTCCACATATTTACGTAACATCGATACGTTAAAAACGTTATGAGCACGCGACATACTTGGCGGTAAAACGAGTCTATAGGCCACAATTCCTATTCGATCGAGAATTTTAAATGGGCCAATTAATTCGAGGGTTGAGATTTTCTCTTTTCATCGATTCTTGCTTCTAGAATAACGCCCTCTTGAACCTTCTTCTTCACATTCATCAGCTCCGGGTGTGCAGCTTGAGCGGCTTTAACTTTATCGATTAAAGTCGATTCTATTCGTATATTCGTTATCTTCATGTGGGTTCATATATTCGCACTCGTATACGCATACGATCTTCTACTCAACGTGTCATTTATCACGTTTGCTTTTTCACGATGGTATTGAATGGTACGATCGTAATCTTCAACAGCTCGAGTCAACGTCTTTGGCGCATTATACGTTCATTTTAGTTGAAGAAATATTTGAGGGTTTAAGAAATGGGTTTTGTACTGGGGTCAATACAAAATTCTATTTCACGTTCTGGGGTAGGCTAAGAAGTCTTCAAGAATACATCAGGAAATTTATTAACAATTGAAATATCATTCAAAACTGTGACTCTCATCCAAGACTTGGATAACACGTCACATTGATACCTATCAATTTGCCATCGTCATTCACGACATCACCTACAGAAAGTCTGGCTTTGGTGTATTCCACACAAGGAAGTCACCAGCAAAAGGCTCAGGACTCTTTACTTATGGCTTGATATAACAGTGATTGACTTTAGTAGTTTGGTTACTTTGAATTCACATAACACGTTGGTTAAGAGTATGAAAGCTAACAACCTTACGAAAAGCATGATGAGTAGTTAACCAATCGATTTCTAAAATCACATCGAAGGCATGTATTTTCAAAGAGATAAGATCGACAGGTAACGTGAAAGTGTCGATTTGAATCAAACAAGATTTATAAAATAGTGGAGGTAACGAAGGTTTCTCCCAACGGAGTTTCAATAGATAAATCAAAGTTTAACTTCTCTGGAGTTAAGTACAAACATTGAACACAACTAGGTAAAATAAAGAGTGAGTAGAACCAGTATCTAACACGGTATAGACTTCGCAAGAGCTTATGATTAACTTACCCGTGATAATTTTATTCAGGTTCCTCATCACGAGAAAAAAAAATGCCCTCTCTTAAATTACCAGCTTTGGCTTGTCTGGGACATCCTTTGGCATCACTATCCTAGCTGAACTTGACTTCACCATACGATAAAATCGAGCTAGGTGACCTTCTCTTCTGCAATTAAAACACGCTTTGGATTGCTGCGTACAGTTTGGATGGATGTGTCCCTCCTGTCCGCATTTGAAACATACGACCGGTGGTCGTTCTTCTTCCTTTGAAACGGGTGCTGGTACCGACGTCTTCACGTCATTGTTGAACCTTCTTTTCTTGAAATTTCCACTTCTATTATCTTGGCCATGATTACCACCGAAGTGGTTACCATTCTTGGCATGATAATTTCGCCCACGATGGTTATCATTGTTCCGATGACCGTTGCCACCGGTATGATTATTATCGTGTTGTTGGTCGTTGCCTTTTGGTTGTGCTGACTCATTATCGCGCTCCAATAACCGAGCCCTATTCACAACATCTGAATATAAACAAAGTTTGTGAGAAATGATGTATTGACGTATATTGGGTTTCAAACCTCGCAGAAACATTCGAGTCATTCTCTCCTCATTATCAATCAAATGGGACGCAAATCGGAACAACTCGGCAAACTTGGCTTCTTACTGCGACACGGTCAAGTTGTTTTGCTCCAACTTGATAAATTCCACCTCCTTCATGTGACGAATGCTTTCGGGAAAATACTTGTCATTGAACAGCTCCTGGAACTTCTCCTAAGACATCTTGAGTGCGTCAGGTTGGGTACGTTTTACAGATTTCCACCAATAATCTACTTCTTCACGCAACATAAAGGTGGCGAATGGAACCTTTTGCTCCTCTGAGCATTCCAAGACATCAAATATCTTGGTAATCTGCTTTATCCATGTCTCTGCCTTAAGTGGCTCTGGCTTTCCCACAAACTCCGGTGGTCCCAGCTCCTTGAACTACTTAGCGGTGATCAACCGTGGGTTGCCATTGTTTCCTCCTACATAATGAACATGAGTCTCTCTCGTCTGGTGTTGCATGAATTCTAAAAAACTCCTAAACGTACCGTCGTTCGTCATTTGGTCAGTGTTGTTGTTTATACGAGGATTATCGCTTTCCTGTCGCACATTATCCTGATTATTGATCTGTGGAGACTCAACGGTCTTCTGTGCTCCATTGATATTCTCAACATTCTCGGATGCCATTTTTAAATATTACAAAACAAGGGTTAAATAACATATTACATATTATCCCTATACTCTGACCGACCAATTAAATACCAAATAAACTTAGGTAGGTCATACTAGCGAAGGAATTCCCCGTCTCTCCCCTCCTAGTTCTTATCTCACATCTCAACCATGGATCATATCCCTAAGCTTTGATACCAACTGTGACAAAATAGGTATACATCACCTATTCTGAGTCACCAAATACATGGTACAAAATTCAAATACAATCTTTAATATACAACAAGAGAGCTATGAGTTTTAATACAAATATTGTCTTCTAAACAATATCCACTCTCAGAATATTGTCAAATTTCACTGAATTTTTCAACTCTAACTGAGAAGGCACTTGGGGTATAATACAAGTTGGCTCATGCTCTTCATTTTCCATACCTACAGTTGTCTCCTCAATGTCCACTCCTTTAAGTTCATCCAGTGGCATGTGCACTTTCGGCTCTCTATCGATTTCATCATCCATGTCATAGCACCAATTGTTTGGAGGGCGATTGTTCAAGGCTTCGAACATTTGATCCATATGATTCTGAAGCTTTCAAATTGACCTCTCTTGCTCAATCATCTTCTCCTCAGTTGATGCTACAAATTTGAACCTCAAATCCTCCAATCTTGAATCATCTTGTTCACTTTTGAAATCCATGTATTGAGGACCATCCATTGATGAACTAATGAGTTGTTCCACCTTTTTGTTAAGATTTTGGCTTGATAACTCCTGACTCATCATCATCTCCTCATGGTCGGCTATGCTTTTTAACATGAATTCCTTCAACTCTGAATTTTCTTCTTGTTGCACTAGAGGTGGATATGAGAAATGTGGTGGATATGTTGGACTTGAGATGCAGTATTGATCTTGATAGTTATAACTCCATTCATAATCTGGGTGATACCCCCAACCTTGCTGATAATCAGGATAACCATCGTTGTTGAAGAAATCACCCCCAAACTGCACTTGTCCAACCTTGATGTTGCACTGATAACTCGGATGCTCGCCAGCACAGTATTCACATGTAACTGCTATCTCTCGAGTAGGTTGCTCTACAAGATCATCCAACCTCTCCGAAAGTTTTTCAATTTGTCCTGACAATGTAGAAAATACATTGAGTCCCTCAGTGCTTATGTCCCTTGGTTGAGTCCTATTTGCAAAAGGCCATTGATAAACAAAATCACCCATGGTACCTGAAAATTCCAATAAAACAAAAAATAGAAATGAGAAACGATCAGATTTGTCTAAGTCATACAATACAGCTTTAAACTAATGATAATTATCTACATTAACGCCTTTCCTCGGTAACGGCGCCAAAAACTTGTTGCCTCTTTTATAGTTCTTATAAAAGAGCTCTAACGCATGCAAGTATACACGGGTCAATAAGTAATACAGAGTAAGTAAAGTATCGATCCCACAGAGAAAGTTGTTAACCTAGACTACTATGCATTAATCAACTCACTATATTTATATGCTAAGACTATGGACTTAAGTGTTGATTTGAATTAACTATGATTACCAACTAAAAATAAGAATATAAATGAACTAAATAGAATGTGGAAACAATGGGATCCTAACTTCATTCAATATTTTGTTTAATCGTCGTATGTCATGCACGAAGTGTTCACATAGCCAAGAGCACAAAGATAGTTATAACCATTTTCCAATGCACTATAACCAACTCACATAGCATCTACAGGTGTTAGACTCTATATAATCACCAATACCATCACAATTACCATATTCCTATGCGCAATTGCAATCCTATTGATTTTAAGCACAACCCTCATTCTAGCTCATACGGTGAAATAGTATATTCCTATATGATTCACAAAATATGCAAGACTTACTCTAGCCCCATATTCGCATGCTATCATGATTTCACTCCATATTCATATGTTCATTTCCAATTCCATACAAATACTAACACAAATGATTATCAGTCATTCATACATGCAAAACAACCATGATAGATAACCCATATGATATGCAAAACAAATCTAACACTTAGATGTACAACCAAACTACATATTAAAATCCGTTAGAATCCCATAATGGAGTTTAGTTCATGACTGAACCAAAAGCCATTATGGGATCAATGTTAAGCATGATCAATAAACAAGCAATCAAAGTAAGAGGGATAGAGCGATCAAACCCAGTCGCTGAATAGAAATCAAAGATTAACTATTAAATCCACAAAGAAATCCAATAAACAATAATCAATATCCACGATGACAGAGATCTCCAAGAAGAAGTAGAGAAAAATAGACGTTATGACTTTCTCCTATGTTGGAATCTCTCCCAAGGTGTAAACTCTAGTTTCTACAATGAAAAGAGAGAAGATGGAAGTAGCTATCTAGCCCCCAAGGGGTGGAATATGTCTTACATGATGATAATATGTCTAATATATAAGCCCTAATTGAATCCCCCACTCAATCACGCTTCAATTGCTCTGCTTAGTGAAAAGTCATCTTTAGTCATCGCCCAAAGTCGCGCGGCCGCGCGCGCGGGCGCTCAACTTGCAGAAAATCGCGTTTTTGGTTCAGGGTCGCGCGCCCGCGCTGGGTACTTTTTCTGCTGCAGTCTGCTCTGGTAAAATGACCATAACTTTTGATTCGGGAAGAGTTACGGGGCCTGTCACCTATCAAATCGAAGATATCGACGAGCCCTACAACTTTTATTCTTTGATGATTGAGAAATTCCGGCCGGATGAAGGCTGAAAGTGGTCTGGAAGGGACTGCTATGAAAATAGCGAACCAAAACAGCGTAGTTTGACGTCCGTCAGTACAACGATCATAACTCTTGCATCCGAACTCTGATTAGAGTGATTCAAGATATTCCGGAAAGCTATGAAGACGCTCTACAATGTAAGCTAAGTTCCAAACCAAGAACATGAAGTAACATAAAAGCCCAAATGATATCCGGATTGCCTTTTCTTTACATTTTCTTTGCGTTTTCTTACAATAATCGCTCACATCACTTCCAAACATAAAATCTACAAAATAAACACAAAATGCATGAAAAGTAACAAAGATACATGAATATAAGCAACTAATTCAAGTAAAAGATACAGGATAAATGCATAAAAAATCCACTTATCAACAACTTGCATATTTTATAAAATTTGTAAATATTACCCACAACTATAACATTATATCATATCCATACCATAATATTTAAAAAATTATTTTTAGAAAATTAAATATTTATTCATAAAATCTGGGGTCTCACAATCTCCCCTCCTTATGGAATTTCGCCCTCGAAATTTACGTACGTACCTGGTATGCCGAACAGGTGAGGATACCTTGACTTCATTTCAAATTAATAACTCTTGAGGTACAATCTTTGAGTGTCGAATATAATCCTTCTTATCCAAGATTTTAACACGTATCTCCTCATACGTTAAATCATCCGCTATCTTGTCGGGTTCTAAATTAATAATGTGGTTCAGGTCGTCCACATATTTACGTAACATCGATACGTTAAAAACGTTATGAACACGCAACATACTTGGCGGTATAACGAGTCTATAAGTCACAACTCCTACTTAATCGAGGATTTCAAATTGGCCAATTAAATCGAGGGTTGAGATTTCCTCTCTTCGTCGATTCTTGCTTCTAGAATAACGCCCTCTTGAACCTTCTTCTTCACTTTCATCAGCTCTGGGTGTGTAGCTTGAGCGGCTTTAACTTTATCGATTAAAGTCGATTCTACTCGTATATTCGTTATCTTCATGTGGGTCCCTAGAGTCTTTAGCTCTATTTTCATCATTTGTAAGTTATATGAAATGAGTCTTTGTGATAACAACATCGCACTCGTAAACGCATACGATCTTCTACTCAACATGTCAGCTACCATGTTCGCTCTTCCACGATGATATTGAATAGTACAATCGTAATCTTCAACAGTTCGAGCCAACATCTTTGGCGCATGATGCGTTCGTTTTAAGTAAAGAAATATTTGAGGGTTTAAGAAATGGGTTTTTGTACTGGGGTCAATACAAAATTCGATTTCACGCTCTAGGGGTAGGCTAGGAAGTCTTCAAGAATACGTCAAGAAATTTATTAACAATAGAAATATCATTCAAAACTGTGACTCTCACCCAAGACTTGGATAGAACGTCACATTGATACCTATCAACTTGCCATCTTCATTCACGATATCGCCTACAGAAAGTCTGGTTTCGGTGCATTCCACACAAGGAAGTCAACAACGAAAGTATCGGGCTCTTTACTTATGGCTTGAAATGACAATGATTGACTTTAGGATTTGTTTGCTTGAATTTGCATAACAGGTTGGTTAGGAATATGAAAGCTAACAACCTTACGAAAAGCATGATAAGTAGTTAACCAATCGATTTCTAAAATCACCTCAAAGGCAAGTATTTTTAAAGAGATAAGATCGATAGGTAACGTGAGGGTATCGATATGAATCAAACAAGATTTATAAACAGTGGAGGTAATGAAGGTTTCTCGCAACAGAGTTTCAATAGATAAATCAAAGTTTAACTTCTCCGGAGTTAAGTACAAACATTGAACACAACTAGGTGAAATAAAAGAGTGAGTAGAACTAGTATCTAATACGGTATAGACTTCGCAAGAGCTTATGATTAACTTACCCGTGATAATTTTATTCAGGTTCCTCGTCACGAGAAAAAAAACGCTCTCTCTTAAACTACCGGCTTTGGCTTGTCTTGGACATCCTTTGACATCACTATCCCAGCTGGACTTGACTTCACCATACGACAAAATCGAGCTAGGTGACCTTCTCTTCTGCAATTAAAACACGCTGTGGATTGCTGCGTACAGTTTGGACGGATGTGTCCCTCCTGTCCGCATTTGAAACATACGACCGGTGGTCGTTCTTCTTCCTTTGAAACGGGTGCTGGTGCTGCTGTCTTTCCATCATTATTGAACCTCCTCTTCTTGAAATTTCCACTTCTATTATCTTGGCCATGATTACCACCGAAGTGGTTACCATTCTTGGCATGATAATTTCCCCCACGATGGTTATCATTGTTTCGATGACTGTTGCCACCGGTATGATTATTATCGTGTTGTTGGTCGTTGCCTTTTGGTTGTACTGACTCATTATCGCGCTCCAATAACTGAGCCCTATTCACAACATCTGAATATAAACAAAGTTTATGAGAAATGAGGTATTGACGTATATTGGGTTTCAAACCTCGCAGAATCATTCTCGTCATTCTCTCCTCATTATCGACCAAATGGGATGCAAACCGGGATAACTCCGCAAATTTAGCCTCGTATTACGACACGGTTATATTATTTTGCTCCAACTTGATAAACTCCACCTTTTTCATGTGACGAATACTTTCGGAAAAGTACTTGTCGTTGAACAGCTCTTGGAACTTCTCCCAAGACATCTTGAGTGCGTCAGGCTGGGTACGTTTTACAGATTTCCACCAGTAATCTGCCTCTTCACGCAACATAAAGGTGGCAAAGGGAACCTTTTTCTCCTCTGAGCATCCCAAAACATCAAATATCTTGGTCATCTGCTTTAACCACGTCTCTGCCTTAAGTGGTTCTGGTTTTCTCAAAAACTCCGGTGGTCCCAACTCCTTGAATTGCTTAGCGGTGACCGACCGTGGGTTGTCATTATTTCCACCTGCATTATGAACAGGAGTCTCTCTGGTTTGGTGTTACATGAATTCTAAAAAGCTCCTAAACGTACCATCATTCGTCATTTGATCAGTGTTGTTGTTTACAAGAGGATTATCGCCTTCCTGTTGCACATTATTCTGGCTATTAATCAGCGGTGACTCAACAGTCTCATGTGCTCCATTGCTTACCTCAATATTTTCAGATGCCATTTTCAAATACTGCCACAAAACAAGGGTTAATTAACAAATCACATATTATCTCTATACTCTGACCGACCAATTAAATACCAAATAAACTTAGGTAGGTCATACTAGCGAAGGAATTCCCCGTCTCTCCCCTCCTAGTTCTTGTCTCACATCTCAGCCAGGGATCATATCCCTAAGCTTTGATACCAACTGTGACACCCCCAAAAATAGGTATACATCACCCATCTTGAGTCGCCAAATACATGGTACAAAATTCAAATACATTCTTTAATATACAACAAGAGAGCTGTGAGTTTCAATACAAATATTGTCTTCTAGACAATATCCACTCTCAGAATAAGTCCTCATTATATTTATTATCATAATATTTAACAAAATAGTGAGGACTACTAATACTATCATCTGATCCATCACTCCATTCCCCGACTCGTCCCAGTTACGTTCTCATTTCCTGAAGAGAACAGTGAAAGAAAGGGTGAGCTCAACTAGCCCAGTAAGAAATATTATAACTAAGATAATGTAGAATAAATTATCATTAGCCTTAAATAGTGTTAAACTGATACAATATAATAAACATCAATTTTAACTGCAGCGAAACAAGCAATCCATTAAAAGAATCAAGTAGAGAATAAAATCTACTATCTTTTATGATTTAAAAAGTTTTTCATCACTTTTATCGCTGTGACTCAGCTTAATAAATAATCCACATCATCAATTCATCCCTGCACTACAGGCCAAGGATATTATTTAGTATCACGACCACGAATTATCCATGCAGTACGGGCCAAAGATAATTATGTTTTCATTAACGGTCCTGATCATTCCATAAAATAATTCATCTTTGCTCTCTTGGCCGAAGAGAATCCATAGCCATAATCATACCAAAAATTGTCCATCAATGCACTACAGGCCAATGAGGACTTTTTCCACATCATTTGTAACATTACGGTCATGATTATACCGAATAATCCCTGGTCATAATCATACCAAGTCCATCTATGCACTACAGGCCACAGATGACTTTCAACATTATATAAATATGAGGATGATGACAATGATATAAGAATTCAATAAAACAAGTTCACGAATTAATTTGTCTAGGAACCAATAACGTTCAAATTGTCAACATGATACTTCTTTGTAGAGTAAAATTCAAGAATGCTCAGAAGAATATTTCTATGAAAAGATACTGGATGAAGCACAAATATCAAGGATATTCCACTAATTTCATGGAGTATAGAAGTCAAAACTTTAACCAACTGAGTATAATAACAAATGGAATAACAAAAGAAATTACCATGCATGCGGTACTTCACATAGACAGGTTATTCCAACAGAATAATAAGTAATGGAACTAGGTCAGGCGAAATTCGCACCGACAGGATGTTCCAACAGAATAATAAAGAATGGAATAACAACAGAAATCACCATGCATGCGGTACTTCACATAGACTGGTTATTCCAACAGAATAATAAAGACGGAACCAGGTCCGGCGTAAAACGCACAGACAGGATATTCCAATAGAATAATAAAGACGGAACCAGGTCCGGTGTAAAATACACAGACAGGATATTCCAACAGAATAATAAAGACGGAACCACGTCCGGTGTAAAACACACAGACAGGATATTCCAACAGAATAATAAAGACGGAATAATAGAAGAATGTCACCAAGTATAGGGTATTCTGCGTATACAGGTTATTCCAACAGAATAATAAATAATGGAATAATAGAAGTTCTCTCCATGAATAAGAAAGAAATAATACCCCTTACGGGTACAACAAATAATATCCCTTACCGTAAAAGAAACTTGACATCGGAGTAGTAAAGTAGCAGAATACTCTTTTTCTTTCTCTCTATAATTTCTCTCTCTAGAGTTTCAGTGAATTCGTAAGAAAATAATGAAGGAATGAGCTTCTATTTATAGAAGAATGGACTGCATAGTAACTAACTCATGAACGGTCCAGATTAATTTATTTTAATCGGACGGTCCATAATTAAAGCAAAATCTTTTAAATAAAATATAAAATATTCTAATTATTGCCTAATAAAACAAATAACTTTATAAAAGTATTTTATTTTATATAAAAAGATTTTACTATGCAAAATACTATGCAACACTATGCAAGCACTATGCAACACTATGCATAATAAAATATAATATATTCTATTTATAGAATAACTTTAATAAAGTATTCTGTTTTATATAAAAAGATTTTACTATTAGCCTAATAAAACGAATAACTTTATAAAAGTATTCTGTTTTATATAAAAAGTTTTTCTCTTTTATTACGTTAATAATACTAATAAAAAAAACTGAGTGACTTATCACATCAGCATCAATAATCAATACCGTGTGCTACTATGCAACTACGCGTATTACTGTACTTTTACTACCGAGTAGTTCAACAGTATTAACGGTAAAACTTCCGCCGTTATTTTTAATAAAATATTTTTTGTCGTTTTCTCAATCCGATAATAATTCTGTTGTGGGGTCCACCAATGATTGTACCGTTGTACGGATATTCTCTGACAAAAAGAATATTTCCCAACCAATCGAATATAATATGACAACTTGCATACTTTGTAAAATTTATAAATACTACCCACAACTATAACATTATATCATATCCACACCATAATATTAAAAAAATTATTTTGAAAAAATTAAATATTTATTCATAAAATCTAGGGTCTCACATATAATATATTCTATTTATAGAATAACTTTAATAAAATATTCTGTTTTATATAAAAAGCTTTTCTGTTTTATTACATTATTAATACTAATAAAACAAAACTGAGTGACTTATCACGTAAGCATTAATAATTAATACCGTGTGCTACTATG
Source organism: Panax notoginseng (assembly GCA_016801055.1). Lineage (NCBI taxonomy): Eukaryota > Viridiplantae > Streptophyta > Magnoliopsida > Apiales > Araliaceae > Panax > Panax notoginseng. The sequence goes on from CM029015.1 coordinate 12,355,420, forward strand.
CAACCACAAGTATTACTGTACTTTTACTACCGAGTAGTTCAACAGTATCAACGGTAAAACTTCCGCCGTTATTTTCAATAAAATATTTTTATCGTTTTCTCAATCCGACAATAATTCCGTTGTGGGGTCCACCAATGATTGTGTCGTCGTACGAATATTCTCCGACACAAAGAATATTTTCTGACCAATCGAATATAATATAACAACTTGCATACTTTGCAAAATTTATAAATATTATCCACAACTATAACATTATATTAAATCCACACCACAATATTAAAAAAAATATTTCGAGAAAATTAAATCTTTATTCGTATAATTTGGGATTTTACAAATGTACTTTGGGTCATCCATATATTTACGTAACATCGATACGTGAAAAATATTATGAACACGCGACATACTTAGCGTTAAGGCGAGTTTATAGGCCACAGTTCCTACTCGATCGATGATTTCAAATAAATTTAAGGTTTGAGCTTTCTTCTCTTCATCGACTCTTACTTCTAGAATAACGCCTTCTTACACCTTCTTCTTTATACTCATCAGCTCTGGTGTGTAGCTTGAGTGGTTTTAACCTTATCAATTAAAGTCAATTCTACTCGTATATTTAACATCATCACGTGGGTCCCTAGAGTCTTTAACTCTATCTTTATCGTTTGTAAATTATACAAAATAGGTCTTTGTGTTTAATAATATCGCACTCGTACTCGCGTACGATCTTTTACTCAACGTGCCAGCTACCACGTTCGCTTTTCCAGGATGGTATGGTCAGAACAGGTGCCGAAATGAGTCACTTTTTGAGCTCCTGGAAAATCTTCTCGCATTCCTCGCTCCATACGAATTTTGTATCTTTCCGAGTCAGCTAAGTTAACGGAGTAGCGATTCGAGAAAATCCTTCCACGAATCTCCGATAGTAACCAGCTATGCCTAGAAAGCTAGATATTTCGATTACTGACTTAGGTTGCTCTCAACTGTGACTTATATCCCAATCTTAGATAGCACATCACAATGGCGTCTATCAGTTTACCACCGCATGAATATGACGTCCCCTACGGAGAGTCTAGCTTCGGTGTATTCCACAAAGGAAGTCACCAGATAGAGGCTCGGATACCAACTTCTATAGTTAGGTTTTTAACTCCTGAAGTTCAATAGGAGCCATTCGATATGAGAATTTTAGAAATGGGTTTTGTACCGGGTTCAAAGTCGATACAAAATTCAATATCACACTAAGAAAATTCTTCAGGAAATACATCAGGAGATTTTACTAACAACGGAAATATCATTCAAATCTGACGTATTTTTGTTTAAATCCATGAAATGGGCTAAAAAAACTTGACATTCGTTTTTCAATAAACGAATGGCTTTATGGCTTGATATGAAAGTGTTTAACTTCAATGGTTTGATTGCTTGAGTATGAATAACAGGTTTCTTAGGAATATGAAAACTAATAACCTTACGAAAGCAATTAATTTTGGCATGATGAGTGGTTAACCAATCAATCCCTAAAATCACATCAAATGCAATTATCTTTAAAGAGATAAGATCAATAGGTAATGTGATTGTGCCGATTTGGATCAAACAAGATTTATAAACAGTGGATATGATAAAAGTTTCTCCTAATGGAGTCTCCACAGATAAGTCAAAATCTAATTTCTCCGGAGTCAAGTTTAAATGTTGAGCACAAGCAGGAGAGATAAGAGAATTGGTAGAACCGGTATCTAATAAGGTATAGACTTCACAAGAATTTATAATTAACTAACCCGTAATACCTTCGTTCGGGTTCCTCACATTTTGGGCAGTCACGACAAACGCTCTTCCAGAAATAGTTGACTTTGACTTGTTCGTATCCGCCTCTGGTGCCACCGTCCCAGCTGGACTTGATTTCGCTAAAGGATAAAATTGAGATACGTGACCGTCTTTTCCACAACTAAAACATACCTTGGAAGGCTGTGAACAGTTTGGACTTATATGTCCCTTTTCTCCGCATCTGTAGCATCTAACTGGCGGTCGTTCTCCTCCTCTAGAATTTGTTGCTGGTGCTGGTGCTGGTGCCGCTGCCGACGTCTTCCCGTCATCGTTAAATCTTCTCTTCTTGAAATTTCCACTTGAATTATTTCTTCTATTATCTTGGTCATGATTACCACCGAAGTGGTTACCATTTTTGGCATGATAATTTCCTCCACGATGGTTATCATTGCTCCGATGACTGCTATCACCGGTATGACCCTGGTTGTTGTCCTTCGATTGAACATACTCATTATCACACTCTAATAATTTAGCCCTGTTTACAACATCTGAATATAAAGAAAATTTATGAGAGATAAGATATTGTCGAATCTCGGATTTTAGGCCTCTCAAAAACATCCGCGTCACACGTTCCTTATTTTCTACCAAATGAGGTACAAACCTGGATAACTCCGCGAACTTCACCTCGTACTGGGACACCGTCATGTTGTTCTGTTCCAGTATAATAAACTTTACCTCCTTCATATGACGAATACTTTCAGGAAAGTACTTGTCATTGAACAGTTTCTGAAATCTTTCCCAAGACATGTTAAGTGCGTCTGGCTTGGTACGCTTCACAGATTCCCACCAGTAATCTACTTCACCACGGAACATAAAGGTGGCGAATGGAACCTTCTGTTCCTACGTGCAGCCCAAGACATCAAATATCTTGGTCATTTGCTTAACCCACATTTCTGCCTTAATCGGATCGGGCTTTCCCCAGAAATCTGGTGGTCCTAACTCTTTGAACTGCTTGGCTGTGACAGACCGTGCGTTGCTATCATTTCCACCCTATTTTTACACGAGTCTCCCTCGTCTGATTTTGCATGAACTGTAAAAAGCTTCTAAACATCACATTATTCATCGTTTGATCAGTGTTGTTGTTTACAAGAGGAATATTTCTATCCTGTTGCACATTCTCTTGGGTTGTGGTTAAAGGTGTCTCCACAGTCTCATACACTCCATTGTTGACGTTCTCAGCTACCATTCTTAAAAACTTCCATAAAACATGGGTTAATTAAACAAATTAACATATCACATAATATCCCTATACTATGACCGACCAACAAATAAGCTTAGGTAGGACTCACTAGCGAAGGATTTACTCATCTCTCCCCTCCTAGTTCTATTCCCCGATCTCCGCCAGAGAATATATCCCCAAGCTCTGATACCAACTGTGATGCCCCCAAAATAGGTCCATTCCATCCAACCCATTCTGAGTCTCCAAATATATGGTACAGAAACAACTACAACATCATTAATACAATTTTCGTGCAAAATACGACAACACAAATACTGTGAGTTTAAATACAAATATTGTCATCTATACAATATCCACACCCAAATGAGTCCTCATTACATTTATTCATACACTATTTTACAGAAATAGTGAGGACTGCTAAAATATCTTTCTAAAACCATCACTCCACATCCCGACTAGATCCTGTTATGTTCTCACATCTTGAAAATGGAATAAAAAGGAAAAGGGTGAGCTCAACTAGCCCAGTAAAGAATATTATGACTAAGATATTATACAAAAAATTATCCTTAGTCTTCAACAGGGAAAAATATGATAGAATACAATAGACAACAAGTTTTAGATCAACAACTGCAGCGGAAATAACAATTCATTAAAAGAGTTAAGTAGAGAATCAAATCTACTATCATCTATGAATTTAAAATTCCATCATCAATATTTTATCCCTGTAACATCAATCCATATACATCTTGCATCAAATATTCATCTTTACACTACGGGCCAAAGATATTCATTTGTATCACCAGTTGGTCATGTTCATCTCAGCACCTGTTCATCTTTGCACTACGGGCCAAAGATATTCATCAGGTAATCATACATCTTTGCACTACAGGCCAAAGATATTCATCAAGGATAACCATTAAGGACTGAGGATGATGAAAAATATTTTAGAGAACGAATTCAGTGAGACAGAATGACAAATATTAGGGATTCGTATTTTGGTTTATCCAAATTCAATAATATTCCATAATAACCAAGAGTGAAGTAGAATAAAGGTCAAAACATGGATACAATCAAAGATAGTAACCATAAAAGATATCTGGGATGAAAAAGAGAAAATTTTATTTTTCGGTGAATAGTGTCGTTGTAAGACCCCGAATTTTATGAAATAAAAGTATTCAATTTTTCTTATAATTACTATTCAGTAAATGGTTAAATTGATAAAAAGTTAAAGTTATGGGTAAAATATAATTTTTTTTTCAAAATAAGCAAGTGGTTATAAAATAATCATTGTTGTCGGGGAATATTCGTTTGGTCGTGGAATATTCTTTCTGTCGGAGAATATTCGTACGACGGCGCAGCTATTTGTGGGCCCCATAACGAATAACTGTCGGGTGAAGAAAATGATAAATTTGAGTTTTTACAAATAACGGCGTAGTTGTTACCGTTAACACTGTTGAAATACCCGGTGATTAAAATACAGTAATACGCGTTATTGCACAGTAGCACACGGTATTGTACAGTATTTTTGAAATTATTGATTCTTACGTAAGAAGGCACTACTCAATAATTGTTACAGTAATTACTGTTCAATATTTTATTTTATTGATTCAATAATTGCTACGTTGAAATTTTATATTATTGATGTTCAATAATTGTTGCTGCACATTATTTTCCATTATCAGATCAATAATTCATATTATTTGAATAGTATTATTAGATAGCATTATTGGCAATGTCTAGAAAGTTCTGTCTAAGGAGAGGTTTGGTCATCTAATTGCGCGCTAGTAAGGAGAAATCCTTATTGGAAAGCCCCCTCTTTCCTGGGAACGGCCTGGTTGTCATAAATGTGATTCTGTAATATTATTTGTGAATAATTAATTATTGATTTATATGATAAGAAAATATTTATTTTATGTGGATATAAATGAGGGATATATTTTTGTGGTTAAAATGAAGGAGTTAATGTTGAGGTTTTTATCAGTATTTTTGTCGGAATGGAGGTATTAAAAATCAGGGTTTTTGAGATATTTTGCGGGGGTTATAATTTTTAATCCGACCGTTGCATCGTGGTAATTTTTGGATATGTTATACATATATAAGTTGAGTATATGTCCACAAATTTTGAACCGTTAAAAATGAACGTATGATTTATTACGAATTTTACAAGATGACTGGTTCAGAAATTGTTGAATTTTCGGAGTTTATCATTTTGGTGGAAAATTCTAGAATTGGTGGGCCCCACTTGTGGTTGGTGAAGAAATGTGCTGAATTATATTTCAAATGTGGTGGGTGGGAATAGTAGCAGGTAAAGCCATCAGGTTGCAGGTCAAACCTACCAAAATTTTCCTATAAATAGAGGGCTAAGTTAGAATTGAAAATCACACCAGAAACATAAGCTTTCTCTCTTTCTCTCTCTAGATTATTGAGTGTATTTTGTGAGTATTTAGATACTTGGTGAGTTGCTATTCATCAGTGCAAGTTTCCTTCAGCCTTATACCGATCAGAAGTACTGCTCTTTTGAGGTAAGGGATAGTAAGGGATATTAAGGGATTTTAAGGGTTGTTATGATTTTCAGTTTCGTAATTTTTCTGATCTTCAAAAATTCTGGAAAAATTTGAAATGATATTTTGATGAGTTTTCTTGATTGTGTCCAAAAATGGTGATTTTTGGATGTATAGATTGAGAGTTATGAATTTTATGAGAAAAAACTATTTTAAAAGTAACAGCTTATAATTCCTTGTGGTTAACTCCAAAATTGAAGAAATTTTTATTGGGAGTACATGTATATGATAGAAGTATACTCTGTAAATTTTAGAATTTTTAGACAAAAGTACAATTTTTGATAAATGTCTAAATATTCGGCTGTTTTGACCATATGAAAAATAGTAAATGACTTTTAAAAATTCTGAGAAAAATATATGTTCACTATGGGACTATATTATGTTAAATCCCAGAAAAGAAATATTTTTAAAATTGATTTGGTATTTTTCATGAAAATGGTCTAGTTATGAGTAAATGAATTAAATATGTTTTGTGAAGAAAGAAAATTGGAAAATAGGATTTTATGGCTTGAGAATCCTATATGAGGTATATGCAGATTTTTGATGAGGGTTTTGGTTATTGATGATGAAATTGTAAGAGTTGACATTTTATGATGATTAAATGCATTAATTAGTAAAGTGTAAACAATTTAAATAAATTGTTTATAAGCTTAAGAAATGTTATCCTTTCAATATCATTATACCGAAATATTGGTATAGATTTTATTGTGGAATTTCTACCTTTTTGAGTCGAGGTTACTATTCATGAGTTACTATTCTTCGACAAAATTGGTTTCTTTTTCTAACCAAATTATAGTTGATTTATGAATATTGCTCTTGAAATTAAATCCATGTTTTGACCATATTATTTTTATAATCATATATAACATTTTTATAACCTTGATGTTGAAATTCTCTTTCGCTTGAGTGTAAAGATGGGTAAATTATTGGTATGATCATGACTATGGGTTCTCTTTGGCCAGTAGTGCAAAGTTGAATTGTTGACTGGTATGATCATGACCATTAAATTTATAATTGAATATCTTTAGCTTAAGTGCAAAGGTGAAATGATCAACATGGTTATAATTATTGTTTATATAAGTTCTTAAATGATTATATATTCTTTGAGGTATTAATATATTTGGCATGTAGTGCAAATATGAATTGTTGAGGAATATCTTTGGCCTGTAGTGCAAAGATGAATTGTAGATGAATATCTTTGGCCCGTAGTGCAAAGATGACCTGTTGTTGAATATCTTTGGCCAGTAATGCAAAGATGAACGGTTGAGGAATATCTTTGGCCTGTAGTACAAAGATGAATTGTAGATGAATATCTTTGGCCTGTAGTGCAAAGATGGTCTGTTGATGAATATCTTTGGCCCGTAGTGCAAAGATAAACTGTTGTTGAATATCTTTGGTCGTAGTGCAAAGATGGATTTATTAGTATGATTATGAACAGGAACTGTGATTTGGTATAACCATGATCTTTGATGTTTCAGGTAAAGACATGTGATGAAAATATTCTTCGTCCTGGGTGCGAAGAAAAATTTAGAATCACAATTATGATTATGAGTTATTCATATGATTGTGGAAAGGAACTGTTGATTGATGTTACAGGGATAAAACATTGTTGATGGATTTTTAACATGGAGAAGATAATAGACTTTATAGTCTATTTGACTCTTCTAATGGATTGCTCGTTCCGCTGCAACTATGGTTGAAATTTTTATCATTTACCATATGTTCTAAATCTCTGATTTATTATTGATGAAGGCTACTGATAATTTAATTATCTTTAGTCATGATATTCTTTACTGGGCTAGTTGTGCTCACCCTTTTGCTTCACAATTCCTTTCAGGTAATAAGAGTGTAGCTGGGTCGAGCGAGGGTAACGGGGAAATAGAACAGTGGTCTCTAGCTGTGGATGTTCTCCCGAAGCAGTATAGAAAAGTTCATTTAGTAGTTATATTTGGTGAATCCAATAGGGTAAGGTGTACCCAACGTTGGAAGGGTGGTTTGCCACTATCATACAAGATGTCTAACGACATACAATCTCGTGTCATCATAAGACAGGGATGTGCTCATCCACTTGCTGAGTATATATATACGAGCACTACCTATATAATCTTGGTGTTTGTTTAAAGTATAATTCTCAATTAGAGACAGTAGAGATAATGATATGTCAAGAGAAGACTCACCATTGGGAAGAATATGATAGTAATCTTCTCGTTTTTCTTTGGGGTCTATTGGGTCAACCAAGGATAATTCTGTGGCCATATGATATCTATCATAACCTAGACGCATGGCCTCCCATGTACGAAGGTTTCCTTGAGCACTTCCCAAAGATTTTAATTTCTAAAACAGTTTTTGACTATACCTTTATGTAAGGTGTTATTGTGAGGTGATGTCCACGGTTGGAACATGAGTCACATTTGGTATATATTTGTATCCAAACTCACAGTATATGTGTTGTTGTATTTTGCACGACAATTGTTGTAATGAAGTTTTAGTTTGCTTTCTGTACCATGTATTTGGCGACTCAGAATGGGTGTTGTATACCTATTCTGGGGGCGTTACAGTCGTATTCGTGAATAGTGTCGTATACGTAAATAGTGTCGTATACGTGAATAGTAACCCCGACATAAAAAAGGTAGAAATCCCACAATAAAATTCATAACAATATCTCAGCATAATGATATTGAAGAAAATAATATCATTTAAGAAGAAAATAACATCCTTTACCTCAAAGAATCAGTACTTCGGAAGGAAAGGTCGGAAGTGATGCTGAATAAAACTTGTACTGAACAGCAACTCTCAAAGTATTTAAATACTCACAAAATACGCTTGATAATATAGAGAGAGAAAGAGAGAAAACTTATGTTTCTGGTGTGATTTTTCAATTCTAACTTAGCCCTCTATTTATAGGAAAATGTTAGCCCGCCGAAGCAGACTTGACCTGCTACCTGATGGCTTTACCTGCTACTATTTCCACCCACCACATTTGAAATAAAATTCAACACATTTCTTCACCAACCACAAGTGGGGCCCACTCAATTCTAGAATTTTCTACCAAAATTATTTATAACCCTAATTTCCGAAGCAGTCACCTCTTAAAATTCATAACAAATCATTCGTTCATTTTTAACGGTTCAAAATTTGTGGACATATACCCAACTTATATATGTATAACATATCCAAAAATCACAACGATCCAACGGTCATATTAAAAATTATAACTCACACAATATATCGTAAAAATACTGATTTGATTTTTAATACCTCCATTCCGACAAAAATACAGATAAAATACATCAACATTAACTCCTTCAATTATAATCACATAAAATAAATAAATCCATCATTTATATAAAATAAATATTTTCTTATCATATAAATTAATAATTAATTATTCACAAATAATATTACAGAATCATAACTATGACAACCAGGCCGTTCCCAGGAAAAAGGGGGCTTTCCAATAAGGATTTCTCATTACTGGCGCGCAATTAGGTGACCAAACCTCTCCTTAGACAGAACTTTCTAGACATTGTCAATAATGTTATCTAATAATATTATTCAAATAATATGAATTATTAATCTGATAATGGGAAATACTGTACAGTGACAATTATTTAAACAATAATAATATAAAATATCAACGCAACAATTATTGAATCAATAAAATAAAATATTGAACAGTAACTACTATAACAATTATTGGGTAGTACCTTCTTACGTAAGAATCCATAATTCAAAAATACTGTGCAATATCGTGTGCTACTGTGCAACCACGCGTATTACTGTATTTTAACCACCGGGTATTCCAATAGTGTTAACGGTAACAACTGCGCCATTATTTATAAAAACTCAAACTTGTCGTTTTCTTCATCCGATAATTATTCTGTTATGAGACCCACAAATGACTGCGCCGTCGTACGGATATTCCCCGACAACAAGAATATTCCACGACCAAACGAATATTCCCCGACAAAATGAATATTTTATAACCACTTGCATATTTTCAAAATTTGTACATTTCACCCATAACCAAAGTATTATATCAAATTAACTCCTTATTATTTCAAGATAATAAATAGAGGAAATTCAATTTTATTTAAAAAATTCGGGGTCTTACACCTTACGAGTATTGAAAGAAAATAACTCTCTTCATGAATACAAAAGAATAATATCCCTTACCTTAATAGGAGATTGAATACTGCAGTAGTGTAGTAACAGAATACTATTCTTTTTTCATCTCTTATTCTCTCTATACTTTCTCTCTCTATAGCTTGAATGAATTCGTGAAAAATAATGAAGAACTAGGCCTCTATTTATAGAAGATTTCTAGCTTAGCCCTTGCAATGTGAAAAGGCAAGCGGCTTGACGACTAGTGATGTATAAAGAAAAGTGGTTTGACGCCTGCAGTGTGAAACACCAAGTGGTTTGACGCCTATAATGTGAAACAACAAGTGGTTTGACGCCTGTAATGTGAAACGACAATTGGTTCGATGCCTGTAATGTGAAACGACAATTGGTTCGACGCCTATAATGTGAAACGATAATTGGTTCGACGCCTGTAATACGAAACGACAAGTGGTTTGACGTCTGATAAAGACAATTACTATTGGCGAAAGAGACTCTTAGATGATGACACGTGGGCCCCCATAGTGTAAACCAAACTTACCAAAAATGTCTCATAATAGACTTCTTATTTACATCAAAGATTGAATAAATATTACCACAAATCATTTTATTTTTAATCAACACATATTTAATCTTTCAACAATTATTCATCATTAATATTATAACTTGTCGTCTCAATTATTGATTTAATAATATAACATATTATACAGATGATACTGTGTCAATAAATGAATCAATAATATATGAGATATGATGCAGCAATTACTGTACCAATAATTGAGTATAATTGAGTGACTTCTCACGTAAGCATCAATAATCAATACCGTGTGCTACTATGCAACTACGCGTATTACTGTACATTTATTACCGGGTATTTCAACAGTTAACAGTAAAACTTTCGCCGTTATTTTTATAAAAAGATAAATTTGTCATTTTCTAACTCCGACAATAATTCCGTTGTAGGGTCCACCAATGATTGTGTCATCGTACGAATATTCCCCGACTAAACGAATATTTTATAACAACTTGCTTGCTTTGCAAAATTTATAAATATTACCCACAACTATAACATTATATCAAATCCATACCATAATATTCAAAAATGATATTTATAGAAAAATTAATCTTTATTCATAAAAGTTGGGGTCTTATAACCTCCACTTCTTATGAAATTTCGTCCTCAAAATTAGGGTACATACCTGATATGACAAAGAGATTAGGATACCTTGATTTTATTTCAGATTCTAACTCCCAAGTCATTTTCTCAACATCGTGGTTTCTCCACAAAACTTTGACTTGAAGTATAACTTTGGAGCGTAGAATTTGTTCCTTCTTATCCAAGATTTTAACAGGAACCTCTTCATACGTTAAATCTTCCGCTATTTCATTCGGTTCTAACTCAATAATGTGGTTCGGGTCCTCCACATATTTACGTAACATGGATATGTGAAAAACGTTATTAACACGAGACATACTTGGCGGTAAAGCGAGTCTATAGGCTACAGTTCCTACTCGGTCAATGATTTCAAATGGGCCAATGAATCGAGGATTAAGCTTTCTTCTCTTTCCAAATCTTGTAACTCCTTTCCACGGAGCAACACGTAACAACACATGTTCTCCAACATTGAATTCCACGTCCTTTCGATGAAGATCAACATAACTCTTTTGTCGATCTTGTGAGGTTTTTATACGTTGGCGGATCATTTGAATCTTCTCTATAGTCATACGTTTTAATTTCGGTCTTCACACACCTCATCCCAGCATACTGGAGAATGACACTTTCTTCCATACAACGCCTCAAATGGAGCCATGCCGATACTTGCTTGATAACTGTGACACCCCCAAATCCAGGTACTTTTTTCCCATAAGATTTGGTGCTCACTATCCAAACAGTTATACTATCTACCCAAATGAAATATTATTTAAACCATAATCCTCCCTTTAAATAGGGTTACATCATTTAATCCAAAAACATCCCAGGTTATCTAACCTTATAACATCATTCAAATGCGGAATTAAATTATTACATTACATCATTATTAAAAGTCTGTGATCATCATAATAAATAAAAGTACAAATCAACATCACTTGTACAATTTTCCCTTTCCTTTGTTAGTTGAAGGCTCATCTACCTTCTCAACTTTAGCAACAATGAGTTTATAAATATGCAAGAGTGATCAAAACAATTGCTCACTGGATATAATAGAGAAGCAACAGGAGAATAACAATAATATCTACCAACAAATAGGCTCATCAAAAACTGGATGGTACTCTAACAATGATGATCAAAACTGAAATCCAAAATATGGAATATATATAATTGATGGTCATAAGACCAAGAACCATGTCCACAGTTGCGAGTAATCTTTCAACTCTAACTTTAACAGTCATAAGACTATAAGGACTCCTTGTACTTAGGGGGATCAGCCCTTCGTACAATGTATTGTGCACAAACATTTTAACGCTACGCGTAAATTATCCCCTGATTATAATAGGGTTGTTCATCTCAGTATTTAGAGTACAAGTCCGCACCAAAGAAAGTTTGGTTTGGATAAGATTTCAATGGTAATTTAAAGTTTAACGAACATCAACTAGAGGACTAGTTGACTTAACAGTATTTGATAATCACAACAAATGTTTAATAACAACATAATATAGAATAATTGAGAATCATAAATGAACTGATTATACATATTAAACTCATGCTTGAAATAACTATAGAGCATAAGTATTTAATAGAATGAATAAAATGGTTAACCTTTGCTTGAACAGTAAATAAGCTAAGGTTAGAGTCTTATAACATTAGAAATGAAAATTACAGAATGTACAATAACTAATAGCAAGCTGGAAACTAAAAACTTGCCCGACAAGATATTAAATTCATGTAAGGATTAAAACAGTTCAATAATAGGAACGAGAATTCAAAAACTGCGTTTATTATACAATAATAGAATTTAAGAAACTTGCTTAACTATAAACAAGTTAGAATGAATCAACAAAGTCAATAGAATGAAACAATTGACTTATTCAATAACAGTTAAGACAATAAGCTTGCTCAGTCAAAAGAATAAAGTTACACAACATAGTAATAGAATTAACTCAACGAAAGTGTAGAGTTAGAAACTTTCTAAATGTAAAAAGAAAGGGTTTAGAAACTTGCCTTAAACGTAAGCTATAAAATTAAACTCACGATCACCTACATATAGGTTTAGAATCGTCATCTATTAGATACACCACAACATATGCATTTCTAGTTAGACTTGTTATGATAACACAAGTCTTAATCTACTATTCAAATATCAGAAAATCCAAGTGTTTTACTTCGCAACACTTATCTAACGTTCATTGTGTATATTAAGTTATCACATAACGCGTTCTCGATTTACTAATCATTTTGTAACTTTGAACTTACTAACCACCATTCACTATATTATATTAACCTTAACATTACCCATTTAACATGCTAACATAATTTTAGATCTCATTATGTTGCTATCCCAAGTCTGCAGTAACAGCAGAAGCCAGAATCACAAACCAGGGTATTGCGCAGCTGCGCTATACAAAGGCTTGGGACCGGCGCAGCTGCGCCGGTGTTCAGACAAACGCAAAGAAGGCTAATGAATAGTAGCCGACTTTAGCCCAACAAACACAAATGTCACCCACCAAACAGTGATAATAACACGTAAAATAAATATACAACTATCATATATATGATTTGTAACAACCCCAAAATAGGTCAATTCTATCCAACCCATTCTGTGTCGTTAAATACATGGTACAGAAAACAACTACAACTTTATTACAACAATTGTCGTGCAAAATACAACGACACATATGCTGTGAGTTTGGATATAAATATATATCAATTGTGACTCATGTCCCAACCGTAGACAGCACCTCATAATGACACCTTACATAAAGGTATAGTCGAAAACTGTTTTAAAAATTAGAATCTTTGGGAAGTGCTCAAGGAAACCTTCGTACATGGAAGGCCACGCGTCTATGTTATTATAGAAATCATATGGCCACAGAATTATCCTTGGTTGACCTAATAGACCCCAAAAAAAACGAGAAGATTACTATCATATTCTTCCCAATGGCGAGTTTTCTCTTGCCATATTATTATCTCCACTGTCTCCAATTGGGTATTATACTCCAAACAAACACCAAGATTATATAGGTAGTGCTCGTAAATATACTCAGCAAGTGGATGAGCACAACCCTGTCTTATGATGACACGAGGTGGTATGTCATTAGATATCTTGTATGATAGTGGCAAAACACCCTTCCAACGTTGGGTTCGCCTCACCCTAGTTGATTCACCAAATATAACTACTAAATGATGACCACCGTTCTATTCCCCTGTTATCCCCTGCTCGACCCAGCTACACTTTTATTACCTGAAAGGAATTGTGAAGCAAAAGGGTGAGTACAACTAGCTCAGTAAAGAATATCATGACTAAAAATAATTAAATTATCAATAGCCTTCATCAATAATAAATCAGAGATTTAGAACATATGGTAGATGATAAAATTTCAACCATAGTTGCAGCGGAACGAGCAATCCATTAGAAGAGTCAAATAGACCATAAAATCTATTATCTTCTCCATGTTAAAAGTCCACCAACAATGTTTTATCCCTGTAACATCAATCAACAATTCCAGTCCATAATCACGTATATAACTCATAATCATAATTGTAGTTCTAAATTCCTTTCCTCATCCAGGACAAAGATAATTTTCATCACCTGAAACATCAAAGATTATGGTTATACCAAATCACAGTTCATGTTCATAATCATACTAATAAATTCATCTTTGCACTACGGCCAAAGATATACATCAATAAGTCATCTTTGCACTACAGGCCAAAGATATTCATCAACAAGTCATCTTTGCACTACAGGCCAAAGATATACATCAACAAGTCATGTTCATCTAAACATCTGTTCATCTTTGCACTACGGGCCAAAGATATTCATCAGAAATCATTCATCTTTGCACATGCCAAAGATATTCCGTTATATCATCATTTAGGACTGAGGATGATGAAAAATATTTAAAAAAAAACGAATCTAGTGAAGCAAACGAACACATATTAAGGATTCGTACTTTAAATAATTCCCGTTCAAAAATACTTCATAAATAACCAGAGTGGGATAAAATTCAATAATGAAGACCGAAACATAGATCCAATCAAAAATAGTATTCAGAATAGATATTTTGGACAAAAAGAAGAAATTTTATTTTTCGGTGAATAGTGCCGTATTCGTGAATAGTGCCGTATACGTGAATAGTGTCGTATACGTGAATAGTAACTCCGACACCAAAAGATAGAAATTTCACAAAAAAACATCATCACGCTTCGTGAATAGTACTCATGAATAGTAACTCATGAATAGTAACTCGTGAATAGTAACTCATGAATAGTAACTCTGACATGAAAAAGTTCCAAATTTGATAAAAATTTCTAACCAACGTTCTGGCATAATGATATTGAAGAAATAATATTATTTTAGAAGAAAACAACCTCCCTTACCTTGTAAAGACAACACTTCTAGTTGAAACACCGGATATAAGCTATGACTTGAACTTACACCGTATAGCAACACTCAAAGTATTAAAATACTCACAAGAATATGCTCAATATATAGAGAGAGAAATAGAGAGAAAACTTCTTTTTTTGGTGTGATTTTCAATTCTAACCTAAGCACCTATTTATAGGAAATTGCTTAGAACACCAAAGCAGAAAATTTAATATAATATTAATATATATATTAAAATTTTCTACGCCAACCTTAGACAACTGATCTCAGCAACTTAGCATGTGATTAATGAGGCTCACAACATATAAAAAACGTTTTTGTAATTATAAATATTTAAAACTTCCAAAAATTAATTATTTCGGAACTACGGAACTTCAATAATTCATAATAAATAGCTCTTTCATCAAAAAATTCGAATCTCGCGATTTTTTATAGGAAATTCAATTCTCTACAACTTTGCAGAAGAAAGTTTTTCTAAATTCCAAACAGAAATTGACCAAAATCTATAGACGGACGATTTTACAGGCTATAATCAAATTTCAGTCAAGAAATGGGGTCCACTGACACACAAAACATGTATTAATCATTCAATGTAACAAAAATGCTCTTCCTCCTCATATACTCATATATCCCACATTCATTGTAAAAATATCACCATTATATTATTAAAATATAATAATAAATTATTTTATCAGAAAAGATAAAATATCAATTTTCAACAATTGTCAATTTAAAAATTTTCTCCATCTATATCCACAAAAATCAATATTTTCCTCATCATATAAATCAATAATTAATTATTCATAAATAATATTATAGAATCACAATAATAGCAACCAGGCAGTTCCCAGGAAAGAGGGGGCTTTCCAATAAGAATTTCTCCTTACTGGCGCGCAATTAGGTGACCAAACCTCTCCTTAGACAGAACTTTCTAGACATTGCCAATAATGTTATCTAATAATATTATTCAGATAATATGAGTTATTGCTCCGATAATAGAAAATACTGTGTAGTGACAATTTAAAATAACAGTAATATAAAATATAAACGCAGCAATTATTGAATCAATAAAATACTGAACAGTAATTACTGTAACAATTATTGAGTAGTGCCTTCTTACGTAAGAATCAATAATTCAAAAATACTGTGCAATACCGTGTGCTACTGTGCAACAACGCGTATTACTTTATTTTAACCACCGGGTATTCCAACAATATTAACAACTACGTCGTTATTTATAAAAACTTTAATTTGTCATTTTCTTTATCCGACAGTTATTCTGTTATGGGTCCCACAAATGGCTGTGCCGTCGTACGAATATTCCCCGACGGAAAGAATATTCCACGACCAAACGAATATTCCCCGACAACAATGAATATTTTATAACCACTTGTGTATTTTTGAAAAAATTTCATATATCACCCTTAACTTTAACCTTTTATTAATTTAACAATTTACTGAATAGTAATTATAAAAAAATTTGAGTACTTTTATTTCATAAAATTCGGGGTCTTACATGATTGCTCACATATTCAACCACCTAACACAATTTAACAACAACTAAAACTATTTTAATATCTCAAAATTCATATTTTCATACAAAAACTCAATTTATAATATTTATTCTAGAAATCATCACTGTGAATTCATTATTTGACCAAAACACTTTATTCAAATTTTGTTATGCTCGTATCTCAATGAACTACCAAATACAAGTTTCAATTTATAATTCCATATACTAATTGGCCACTAAAATTGATACTTTTCATGAACATATGAAAAATACATATAAACATACACTGTCAAAATTTTCTTGTACTGTAAACCGAAATTAGCATGCAATTATTGTTTAAACATAATATCTAATCATTATAAGTATGTACAACCACCATAACTTAGTTATCTATCAATAATTCGAAAAAACTTAATTCACAGAGTATGAAAATTATTGTCGTAATACTCATATATATGCTTATAATATAGAGATTATGGAACATACCTTTAATTTCTAAGATAATTCTTGCTAAACTCACTGGAATTGGCTTTGAAATCCTCAAGCTTCCTCCTAATCTCTCTCAATTCTCAAACTCTCTTCTCTTCTCTTCTCTTTTCCTTCTCAGTAGACTATCTCTAATTTAAGCGTAAACAAATAAACTGATATAGCCATAATACCTATACTAAATATATCGGTTACCAACTAATAAACGTATATAATACAAATATATAATATTTATTATTTTAATTATTTTATTTATTTTATTTATTTTATTTTATTTCAAAACTAGAAATTTCAAAAGCCATAAGGCTTGTTTGGCAAAACTCTTTAAATTAAAGAATAAAAATACTTAAGCCTTGTTTGACAAAAACTAATTTAAATCCTTTTTAATTTATTTTAATAAACACTTTAGTTTATAAATTACAATCACTTATTATATTTTAATTAAATATTCCCCACTTTATCAAATACCACAAAATTATAATTTCATGTTATAATTTTATTTGATAATTTAATATACCATATTATATTAAATTATTAATCACAATATAACACCCCATGTTATAATACAAATCTCTAAATTATAAATTAATTTAATTTAGAAATTTTCTATTAAATTTAATTTAAATTCTCAACCATCACATTAGTAAAATATTTATTTTATCAATTCAATAATAGACACATCAAATAAATATTTATATTATTCAATAAATATTGAAATTATAATTTGAAATTTTGGATCGTTACATCCTTCCTTCCTTACAAGGATTCTGTCCCCAGAATCACAATTCAAACAATCAAATCGTCACATTCTCCCATATTTACAAAAATTATGTCCCCAAAATCGAAGACACAGACTAAACAAATAACTCAGGATAATTTTTCATCATATCAGCTTCGAGTTCCCACGTAGCCTCTTCGACGTTGTGGTTCCTCCATATTAACTTTACAGAAGGTATCACTTTCTTCTTGAGCACTTGTTATTTCCTGTCGACTATCTAGATATGAATCTCTTCGTAGGACAAATCTTTACTGAACTACAACGGTTCATACTCAATCACATTCTTGTAATCGAGTTTATACGGTCGCAACACCGATACATGAAAAACGTTGTGCACATGCTCTAATTCTGGAGGTAAAACTACTTCGTAGGCCACCTCTCCCACTCTTCGTAGAATTTCAAAAGGTCCAATAAACCTTGGGCTGAGCTTTCCTTTTTTGCCAAAATGAAGTTTTCCCTTCCAATGAGAAACTTTCAGGAATACAAAATTTCCTGCTTCAAATTCACGACTCTGCTTGTGTTGATCAACATACTTTTTCTGTCAATCTTGAGCAGCTACAAATCTTGCTCTGATGAGTTTGACCACTTCAGCGGTCTGCTGAATCAGTTCTGGGCCTAACAGTTGATGTTCTCCAACTTCATCCCAGCATAGTGGAGTTCTACACTTTCTGCCATATAACGCCTCGTACGGTGGCATACCAATTCTTGCATGGTAACTGTTGTTGTATGCAAATTCCACCAATGTAGATGATCATCCCAATTTCATTTAAAATCCATGATGCACGCTCTAAGCATATCTTCAAGCGTCTGGATCATTCTTTCGCTTTGCCCATCGGTTTGCGGATGATACGCTGTGCTCATCTTCAATTGCGTTCCCATGCATTCTTGAAGTCTCTTCTAGAAATTTGATATGAATCTCGGATCTCTATCTGATACAATTGACACTGGAACTCCATGTCTTGAGACAATCTCCTTAACGTATAGCTTCGCCAGCTGATCAAGATTAAATCTTATCTTTATTGGCAAAAAGTGTGCAGATGTCGTCAATCTGTCCACTATCACCCATATCGCGTCGTATCCTTTCTGAGTCGTTAGAAGACCTACCACAAAATCTATTGTGATATGCTCCCACTTCCATTCCGGTATCTCCAACAGTTGAAGTAATCCGCTTGGTCGTTGATGCTCGACCTTCACTTTCTGACATGTCAAACACTTTGCAACGCATTCTGCAACATCTCTTTTCATGTTCGGCCACCAAAAATGACACTGCAAATCTTGATACATTTTCGTACTTCCCGAATGAATTGAATATCTTGAGTTATGTTCTTCCATCATGATTTCTTCTTTAATATCATGTACTGCTGGAACCCAAATTCGTCCCTCGAATCTTAGCATTCCTTCAGTATCGACCTTGTACTTCACTTCTTTACCCTCGACTATACTTTGCTTTATTTTCTTGCATTCTTCATCCTGTAACTGAGCGTTCTTCACTTTGTCCACCAAAGTTGGACTAGCTTCTATTTGATATAATTTTTTATCAGATTCTCCTGGAAATTTGATTTCCAGCTCTAATCTTATCATTGATGTAATAAGCTCATCTTGATCTGTTAACAACATCAACCTTTCTCTACCTTTCCTACTCAAGGCATCTGCAACCACATTAGCTTTGCCCGGATGATAAAAGATCTCATAATCATAATCTTTTATCAATTCCATCCATCATCTTTGCCGCATGTTCATGTCTTTTTGTGTGAAAATATACTTCAGACTTTTATGGTTTATGTAGATCTCACATTTCTCTTCGTAGAGATAGTGTCTCCATATCTTCAGTGCGAACACAACCGCCGTCAACTCTAAATTATGAGTCGGATACCCCTTTTCGTAATCTTTTAGTTGCCTTGATGCATACGCTATAACCTTGCCGTTCTGCATAAGGACACATCCCAATCCTTTGTGTGAAGCATCACTATACACCACAAAGTTTCCTGTATTATCTGGTAACGACAACACAGGTGGCACACTTAACTTCTTCTTCAGTTCTTGAAAACTTTTCTCACACTTCCAAACAAATTTTATAGATTTTCTTGTCAAATTTGTCAACGGAGTGGCAATATTGGAAAAATCCTGGATAAACCGTCTATAATATCCTGCCAACCCCAAGAAACTTCTTACTTCTGATGGAGTTCTTGGTTGTTCCTAATTTATCACAGCTTCAACTTTTGATGGATCTACGAAAATCCCATCTTTATCAATTACATACCTAAGAAATTGTACACGTTCCAGCCAAAATTCACATTTAGAGAATTTTGCGTACATCTTTTCTTTTCTTAACGTCTCCAACGTCATACGTAAGTGTTCCATGTGTTCCTCTTGAGTTTTAGAGTACACCATAATATCATCGATAAATACCACCACAAATTTGTCCAAAAATAGTTTAAACACCCTGTTCATCAAATCCATGAACGCTTCAGGGGCGTTTGTACAACCAAAAGACATTACTAAAAATTCATAATGTCCATACCGAGTTTGGAACGCCGTCTTCGGTACATCCTCCTTCCTCACTTTCAATTGATGATACCCACTTCTTAAATCTATTTTCGAGAAATATCTAGCACCCTTCAATTGATCAAACAAGTCATTTATTCTTGGCAATGGATATTTGTTCTTAATAGTGACTTTGTTCAATTCCCTATAATCAATGCAAAGACACATTGACCTATCCTTCTTCATCACGAATAACACCGGTGCTCCTCACGGTGATACGCTCGGCTGAATGTACTTTTTATCCATCAGTTCTTGCAGTTGCACCATTAGTTCTTTCATTTCCACCAGAGCCATTCTGTAAGGGGCCTTTGATATAGGAGCGGTTCCTGGCGTCAAGTCGATCACGAACTCGATTTCTTGATCAGGCGGAAGTCCTGACAAATCCTCCGGAGACACGTCCATGAACTCCTTAACCACCGGTATTTTCCTCTAATTTCACACCCTTCTCCTTTTGAGTATCGACTATATAAGCTAAATACCCTACACAGCCCTGACTCAATAACTTTTTGGCCTGCATCATCATCAAACATTTCATTTGTCTAGGCGACTTACTACCATAAAAAACTACCTTTGACGGAGTCATAAGGTTTACACAATTCTTTTGGCAGTCAATTATCGCTACATAATTGAATAGCCAATCCATTCCCAAAATAACATCGAACTCTCCGAGTTTTATCGAAATTAAATTTACTTTCATAACATTCCCCTTAATGTTCATTGTAAGACCCCAAATTATTAATAAATAAAATTTAATTTTCTCTATTGATTATAGTAAGGGTTGATTTGATTAATGTGGTTAGTTATGGGTAAAATGCGTAAATATTTTAAATAAGCAAGTGGTTATAAAATATTCATTATTATTGGGGAATATTCGTTTGGTCGTGGAATATTCTTATTGTCAGGGAATATTCGTACGACGGCGCAGTCTTGTATGGGCCCCATAACGAAAAACGATCGGATGAAGAAAACGACAAATATAAGTTGTTTATAAATGACGGCGTAGTTGTTACCGTTAACACTATTGAAATACTCGGTGGTTAAAACACAGTAGCACACGGTATTGCACCAATTATTGATCCTTACGTAAGAAGGCACTACTCAATAATTGTTACAGTAATTACTGTTCAATATTTTATTTTATTGATTTAATAATTGTTACGTTGATATTTTATATTATTGTTGTTTCAATAATTGTCACTACACAGTATTTTCTATTATCGGAGCAATAATTAATATTATCTGAATAATATTATTAAAAAATATTATTATCAATGTCTAGAAAGTTCTGTCTAAGGAGAGGTTTGGTCATCTAATTGCGCGTCTGTAAGGAGAAATCCTTATTTGAAAGCCCCCTCTTTCCTGAGAACTGCCTGGTTGTCAGTATTGTGATTCTGTAATATTATTTATGAATAATTAATTATTAATTTATATGTTGAGGAAAATATTAATTTTATGTGGATATAGATGGAGAAAATTTTTAATTTGACAATTGTTGAAAATTAATATTTTATCTTTTTCTGATAAAATAATTCATTTAAATATATTATTATATTTTAATAATATAATAATGGTGATATTTTACAATGAATGTAGGATATATAAGTATATGAGGAGGAATAGTATTTTTGTTGCAATAAATGTTAAAAACATGTTAAACATGTCGGTGGACCCCATTTCTTGACTGAAATTTGATTATAGCCTGTAAAATCGTCCGTTTGTGGATTTCGGTTAATTTCTGTTTGGAATTTGGGAAAACTTTCTTCTGCAAAGTTGTAGAGAATGAAATTTTCTATGTAAAAGGCGTGAGGTTCGAATTTTTCTGATAAAAGGGCTATTTATTATGAATTATTGAAGTTTCGAAATAATTGATTTTTGGAAGTTTTAATTATTTTTAATATGAAAAACGTTTTTGTCATTAATTGTGGGTCTTGCATGTGTTGAAAATTGCTGAATTCAGATCTAAGAGAGTGGGCGTAAGAAATTTTTATAAATATATTATTATTTTATTAAATTTTCTGATTTGGTGTTCTAATCATTTTTCTATAAATAGAGTGCTTATGTTAGAATTGAAAATCACACCAGAAACTGAAGTTTTCTCTCTCTTTCTCTCTCTATATATTGAGCGTATTCTTGTGAGTATTTTGATAGTTTGAGTGTTGCTATACGGTGCAAGTTCCCTTCAGCACTATATCTGATATTCTAGCTAGAAGTACTGTCTTTTCGAGGTAAGAGATGTTATTTTCTTCTTAAATGATATTATTTTCTTCAATATCATTATGCCGAAATATTGGTTTAAACTTTTAATCAAATTTAAAACTTTTTATGTCGGGATTTCTATTCACGTATACGGCACTATTCACGAATACGGCACTATTCATCGAAAAATGAAAATTTTCCTTTTTCGTCCAAAATATCTATCATGGATACTAGCTTTGATTGTATCCATATTTTGATCATTCTTGAATTTTACTCTACTATGATTATTTATGAGGTATTTTTGGACATGGATAAACCGAAATACGAATCCTTAATATTTATTCTGTTATTTCACTGGATTCGTTTTCTTTAAAATATTTTTCATTATCCTCAGTCCTAAATGATGATATAATTGAATATCTTTGGCCTGTAGTGCAAAGATTAAAGATTTTATGATGAATATCTTTGGCCGTAGTGCACAGATGAACATGTGTTGAGATGAACATGACCAACTGATGAATATCTTTGGCCTGTAGTGCAAAGATGAATATTTGATTCAAGATGTGTATTGATTGATGTTATAGGGATAAAAATACTGTTGATGGACTTTTAAATTCATAGATAATAGTAGATTTCATTCTCTACGTAACTCTTTTATGAATTATTATTTCCGCTGCGAATATTGATCTGAAACTTGTTGTCTATTGTATTTTATCAGATTTTCTCCTGTTGAAGACTAACAATAATTTGTTCTATATTATCTTAGTCATAATATTCTTTACTGGGCTAGTTGAGCTCAGCCTTTTCCTTTTTGTTCCATTTTTCTTCTTAGGAGGCGAGAATGTAGCAAGTTCTAGTCGGGGTATGAAATGATGGTTCTAGAGAGTTGTTTAGTAGTCCTCACCATTTTTGTAAAATAATGTATCAATAATTGTGATGAGGATTTATTTAGGTATGGATATTGTCTAGAATAATATTTGTATTTAAACTCATAGTTTTTATGATGTATTGATAAAGTTATAGTTGTTTCTGTACCATGTTATTGACTACTCAAAATGGGTGATGTATACCTATTTTGGGGGCGTCACAGTTGGTATCAGAGTTTAGGGATATGATCTCTGGCGGAGATCAGGAAATAGAACTAGGAGGGGAGAGACAAGTAAATCCTTCGCTAGTGTGTCTTACCTAAGCTTATTTATAAGACCCCAACTTTTTGAATAAAGATGAATTTTCTATAATTATCATTTTTGAATATTATGGACTGAATTTATTATAATGTTATAGTTGTGGATAATATTTACAAATTTTGTAAAGTATGCAAGTTGTCATATTATATTCGACTGGTCGGGAAATATTCTTTTTGTCAGGAAATATCTGTACGATGGTACAATCATTGGTGGACCCCACAACAAAATTATTGTCGGATTGAGAAAACGACAAAAATATTTTATTGAAAATAACGGCGAAAGTTTTACCGTTAATACTGTTGAACTACTCGGTAGTAAAAGTATAGTAATACGTGTGGTTGCATAGTAGCACACGGTACTGATTATTGATGCTTATGTGATAAGTCACTCAGTTTTGTTTTATTAGTATTATTAACGTAATAAAACAGAAAAATCTTTTTATATAAAACAGAATACTTGGTGACATTCTTCTATTATTATGTCTTTATTATTCTGTTGGAATATCCTGTCTATGTGTTTTACACAGGACCTGGTTCTGTCTTTATTATTCTATTGGAATATCCTGTCTGTGTGTTTTACACCGGACCTGGTTCCGTCTTTATTATTCTGTTGGAATATCCTGTCTGCGTGTTTTACACCGGACCTGGTTCCGTCTATATTATTCTGTTGGAACATCCTGTCGGTGCAAATTTCGCCTGGCCTGGTTCCGTTATTATTATTCTGTTGGAATAACCTTTCTATGCGAAGTACCGCATGCATGGTGATTTCTTTTGTTATTCCATTCTTTATTATACTCAGTTGGTTAAAGTTTTGACTTCTATACTCCATGATATTAGTGGAATATCCTTGATATTTGCACTTCATTCAGTATCTTTTCATGGAAATATTCTTCTGAGCATTCTTAAATTTTACTCTACAAAGAAGTATCATGTTGACAATTTGGACGTTATTGGTTATTGGACAAATTAATTCTTGAACTTGTTTTATTGAATTCTTATATCATTGTCATCATCCTCATGTTTATATTTTTTTGAAAGTCATCTGTGGCCTGTAGTGCATAGATGGACTTGGTATGATTATGACCAGGGATTATTCAGTGTAATCATGACCGTAATGTTACAAATGATGTGGTAAAAGTCCTTATTGGCCCGTAGTGCATTGATGGACAGTTGTTGGCATGATCATGACCATTGATGAATACACGAATATCCTTGGCCCGTAGTGCATGGATAATTTGTGATCGTGACCCTAATGAATATCCTTGGCCGTAGTGCAGGGATGATGTGGATTATTTATTAAGCTGAGTCTCAGCGATAAAAGTGATGAAAAACTTTTTAAATCATAAAAGATAGTATATTTTATTCTCTACTTTACTCTTTTAATGGATTGCTTGTTCTGCTGCAGTTAAACTTGATGTCTATTGTATTTTATCAGTTTAACATTGTTGGAGACTAATGATAATTTATTCTGCATTATCTTAGTCATAATATTTCTTGCTAGGCTAGTTGAGCTCACCTTTCACTGTTCTCTTCAGGAAATGAGAACGTAGCTGGGACGAGTCGGGGAACGGAGTAATGGTCCGGATGATAGTGTTAGCTAGTAGTCCTCACTATTCTGTTAAATAGTGTGACAATAAATGTAATGAGGACTTATTCTTAGAGTGGATATTGTCTAGAATACATTATTTGTATTTAAACTCACATCTCTCTTGTTGTATAATTAAGATTGTATTTATATTCTGTACCATGTATTTGGCGACTCAGAATAGGTGATGTATACCTATTTTGGGGGCGTCACAGTTGGTATCAAAGCTTAGGGATATGATCCCTGTCTAAGATGTGAGACAAGAACTAGGAGGGGAGAGACGGGAAATTCTTTCGCTAGTATGACCTACCTAAGTTTATTTGGTATTTAATTGGTCGGTCAGAGTATAAGGATAATATGTGATATGTTATTTAACTCTTGTTTTGTGGCAGTATTTGAAAATGACATCTGAGAATGTTGAGAATATCAATGGAGCACAGGAGACCGTTGAGTCTCCACAGATCAATAATCAGGATAATGTGCATCAGGAAGGAGGCATTCCTCAGGCAAACAACAATACTGACCAAATGATGAAATGTTCAGAGGCTTTATGAAATTCATGCAACATCAGGCGAGAGCGGCTCCTGTCCAAAATACAGGTGGAAACACTGGCAACTCTCGGACGGTCACCGCGAAGCAGTTTAAGGAACTTGGACCACCGGAGTTTTTTGGAGAGCCAAAACCACTTAAGGCGGAGATGTGGATTAAGCAGATCAACAAGATATTTGATGTCTTGGGATGCTCCGAGGAGCAAAAGGTTCCCTTTGCCACCTTCATGTTGAGGGCAGAGGCAGATTACTGGTGGGAATCTGTAAAGCGTACTCAACCTGCCGCACTGAAGATGTCTTGGGAGAAGTTTCAAGAACTGTTCAACGACAAGTACTTTCCCGAAAGTATTCGTCACATGAAAGAGGTAGAGTTCATCAAGCTGGAACAAAACAACATGACCGTATCGCAGTACGAAGCCAAGTTTGCTGAGTTGTCCCGGTTTGCATCCCATTTGGTTGATAATGAGGAGAGAATGACGCGAATATTTTTAAGAGGTTTGAAACCTGGGATACGTCAATATCTTATCTCTTATAAACTTTGTTTGTATTCAGATGTTGTTAATAGGGCTCAGTTATTGAAGCGTGATAATGAGTCAACCCAACCAAAAGAGAGCAGCCGATAAAATGATAATACCAGTGAGAACAGTCATCGAAGCGGTGACAACAAGCGTAGAGGGAATCAACAGGCCAGAAATGGTAACCACTTCAGTGGTAATCAGGGCCAAAATAGTAAGAATGGACATTTCAAGAAGAGGAGATTCAACAATGATGGAAAGACATCAGCACCAGCACCCGTTGTTAAAGAAGGAGAACGACCACCTATCATATGCTTCAAATGTGAAGGGGAGGGACATATTAGTCCAAACTGCGCGATGCCGTCCAAAGCATGTTATAATTGTGGAAGAGAATGTCACCTAGCCCGATTTTGTCGTTCACCGAAGACAAGTTCAGCTAGGATGGAGGCACCAAAGGCCGTCCCAGAAAAGTCAAAGCCGGTAGTGCAAGGGAGAGTGTTTGTTATGACATCCTAGAAAGCAAGGAACCCGAACGAGGTCATCACGGGTAAGCTAATCATAAACTCTAGCGAAGTTTATACTTTATTTGATACTAGTTCTACCCACTCTTTCATTTTTCCTACTTGCGCTCAACGTTTAAATTTGACTCCGAAGAGATTAGACTTTGACTTATCTGTGGAAACTCCGTTGGGAGAAACCTTCCTTACATCCACTGTTTATAAGTCTTGTTTGATTCAAATTGGTAACCACACGTTACCTGTCGATCTTATTTCTTTGAAAATACTTGCATTTGATGTGATTCTAGGGATTGATTGGTTAACTACTCATCATGCAAAAATTGATTGTTTTCGTAAGGTTGTTAGCTTTCATATTCCTAATCAACCTATTATGCGAATTCAAGCAACCAAACCATTAAAATCAATCACTATCATTTCAAGCCATAAAGCTATTCGTTTATTAAAAAATGGATGAAGCTTACTTAGCTCATGTCACAGATCTAAACAAAAATGCGTCAGTTTTGAATGATATTTCTATTGTTAATGAATTTTCTGACGTATTTCCTGAATAACTTCATGGCCTACCCCCAGAGCATGAAATTGAATTTTGTATTGACCTTGAACCCGGTACAAAACCCATTTCCAAAGCCCCATATCGAATGGCTCCTATTGAACTTCAGGAGTTAAAGACCCAACTGTAGGAATTGTTAGACATTGGCTTTATTAGTCCTAGTACTTCTCCTTGGGGTGCTTCTGTTCTATTCATGAAGAAGAAAGATGGGAGTATGCAACTTTGTATTGATTATCGGGAGTTGAATCATGACACCATCAAAAATAGGTACCCATTACCACGTATTGATGACCTGTTTGACCAGTTGCAAGGAGCCAAATTCTTTTCAAAGATTGATCTTCGTTCCGGATATCACCAATTGAAGATTAGAACCGATGACATTTCAAAGACGGCTTTCAGAACTCGGTACGTGCATTATGAATTCCTAGTCATGTCTTTTGTATTGACTAATGCTCTTGCTGCCTTCATGGATATGATGAACTGAGTATTCAAGGAATATTTGGATCACTTTGTGGTCGTCTTTATTGATGACATCCTCATATATTCCAAAACCCGTGAAGATCATGAGCAACACTTGAGGCTGATACTCCAAAAGCTTCGTGAATATAAGCTTTATGCCAAGTTGAAGAAATGCGAGTTCTGGCTTGAAGAAGTAGAATTCCTTGGGCACGTGGTATCAAGTCATGGAATATCTGTTAACCCAGCAAAGATTGAAGCTATTCAAAGCTGGGAGCAACCTAAATCGGTGACCAAAGTACGTAGCTTTCTCGGTTTAGCTGGTTATTATCAGAGATTCGTGGAAGGATTTTCTCGAATCGCTACTCCACTAACTCAGCTGACTCAGAAAGATACAAAGTTCGGTTGGAGCGAGGAATGTGAGAAGAGTTTTCAAGAACTCAAGAGGAGACTCATTATAGCACCTGTTCTGACAATACCATCTGGTTTGGAGGGATTTGTCATCTACAGTGATGCTTCGGGCAAAGGGTTAGGATGTGTTCTCATGCAACATGGAAAAGTCATAGCCTATGGCTCACTACAACTCAAAGAATATGAGAGGAATTATCCTACTCATGATCTAGAGTTGACAGCTGTTGTCTTCGCACTAAAGATTTGGAGGCATTACTTGTATGGGGAGAAAGTGGAGATCTTTACGGATCATAAAAGCCTTAAATATTTCTTCACTCAAAAGGAACTCAACATGCGACAACGACGTTGGCTTGAACTATTAAAAGATTATGATCATACCATCCAATACCATCCTAAAAAAGTGAACGTGGTAGCTGATGCGTTGAGTAGAAGATCATATGCAGGTACGAGTGCGATATTGTCAACGCAAAGGCCCATTTTGTATGACTTGCAAAGGATGAAGATAGAGATAAAGACTCCAGGGACCCACGTGATGATGGCGAATATACGAGTAGAACCGACTTTAATTGATGAAGTTAAAGCTGCTCAAGTTACAGATCCGGAGCTGATGCGTATGAGGAAGAAAGTGCAAGAAGGTGCTATGCCGGAAGCAAGAATCGATGAAGAAGGAATACTTCGAGTCAACTCCAGACTTTGTGTTCCTAACGACCCTGATTTACCGTATACAATCATGATGGAGGCGCACAACACACCATTTGCAATCCATCCTGGGAGTACCAAAATGTATCGTTGTAACATTCCATAATTTTAAAGTGTTATAATAAATATTAATTGATTTATATAAATATTTAATGGATATGTTTATTGATGGAATAATTAATTGTTCAATTTGAGTGATGTGGTGTATTTAATTATTTGTTGAATAAATAATTAAATAGTAAATATTAAATATTTATTGAATTATATGGCAATTTGAATAGATGTGATTTAATTAATTATTTGTTGTCTAAATAATTAAGGAGCTAAATAAATTAGTTGTTATGAGATTTTATAATAATTAATAAGCTAGAGAGCTTATAGTGGTTTTAAATAAATAATAATATTTTAAATGTGAAATTGTAGTTTAAAATATTAGTTGGTTAAATGAAATTATAATTGTAAAAGAAATTATAATTATTTATGTGTTAAAGTAATTTAATAGATTAATGTTTTATTTGATTTATTTAATT
The DNA here is from genome assembly GCA_016801055.1 of Panax notoginseng. Lineage (NCBI taxonomy): Eukaryota > Viridiplantae > Streptophyta > Magnoliopsida > Apiales > Araliaceae > Panax > Panax notoginseng. The sequence continues at coordinate 12,385,150 of CM029015.1, forward strand.
AAATAAAGTGGGACTAATAACCTTGCTATAAAGGAGTTATTAAAATAAATTAAAAGAGCTTAATTTAGTTTTGCCAAACATGCCTTATTGTATAATAAGTCTTTAATCTAATAGTATTTTAGCAAACAAGGTATAATGATTAATCTATTTGTTTTAATTCAAATTACCAAACAAGGAGTAAGGATTAATGGATTATTTTTATTATGCTAGCCAAACAAGCCTTAAGGCTTTTGATTTTTAAAACTTATGTAACTGACATAACTTATGGCAGTACTTATATTATATAATTATTATAATTATATCTTATATGCGTTATAATATTATACGTAAGATTAGAGGAGAGAGAAAGGAGAGAAAAAGAGAAAAGCTCAGAGGAAGAAGAAGAAGAAAAGAAGAAAACTAAGAGAAAACTTGAGAGAATTTTACAGGTTTTGGAGAAAAGATTTGGAGAAAAAGGGATAGTATCATCATCTTCATAATCCAAGGTAGGAGCCATCTTCTTCTTTTGTAAACTCTATTTTTCTTCTTCCCAAAAAGTCTCTGTGAAAATTTTATAAAAGAAAATTTGTTGTTATGATTATAACTTTGTATGATTATCGATTATATATGTGTTTCATGAGTTATGTATGATCATAGAGAATTTAATTCATGTATGTATGTAATTTATGAAGAAAATATTTTACAGAGAGTTTTTATGTATGAATATGGCTTTAGTTAAAATAGAAATTAAGGTTTAATTAGTTGTTGTATTGATAATTTGATTTTTAGAATTGCTAGAGTATGTAGAATCATAATCATGATGTTTGGAAATTTCTATTTTGATTGAATAACAAAGTCACAGTGTTGATTTTCATGAAAGATATCAAAAATGGAGTTTTTGCCAAAAATAATGAAATTGGGTGTTGTATATTTGATGTTTGTGCTCAATTATGAATAGAAACATGTTAGGGGTTGTCACAATGTGTTTATATGAAGTTTATATGTAAAATAGATTATAACCAGTCTATTAGATTCGAGCTTTTTGGCCAATTTGGCTTTTTCTATGTAGCTGCCGAGGCTGTCTGTCGAGGACTGCAGCGCGGCGCCGCGGCGTGAGCGTGCAGTACCTTTGTGGCGCCGCAGCGCCATGACCACGCCGCAGCGCGAGCCTGTAGCCTTGAGCTCGGCGCCGCAGCGCCATGACCACGCCACAGCGCGAGCCACAGTGTTAACTGTGGCGCCGCGGCGCGACTTAGCAGAATGGTCTGACAGTTTTTTTAAGTGTACAAAACTTGAAAATAAATGTTATGTGTTGATTATAATAATGTTAAATGATAATTTCAGTAGTATTAGACTATGAATAATCATGTTATTAAGTGTTATCTACTTGAAATATAATTGATTATGTGAATGGGTAATTCAACCCATATGAGGAATGTAATTATTTATATAAATGTACAATGTTGGTTATGACTAATTATGTTAATATGACATATGTATAGGATATTAATTCAAGTGGTAAGAGTGTAGCTTGTGCTAAAGGCAAGTTTTCTAAACCTATCTTTTACATTAAGCAAGTTTTATCTAACTCTAGAACCTCGTTGTTCACGTTTAATGTCGTTAAACACATTATTGTTTTAATTCCATTTCAATTGTACAAGTTGCTAACTTTACACTTTCATAGAGTTAGATTGTTTATTATTGATAAAGCTCTTGTATCTATTGGTTTATAAGGATGCAAGTATTCTACATATTATCTTTTGTTGTTGAACAAGTTTTTAATATGTAACTCGTTAGTTAGTATTCGAATCACCATATTCTAGTGATGAGTAACTTTGTCATTCAATTTACTACTCATGATGCATGTTTAGTATTCAATCCTTAATGATATTGAATGTTATGATTATTCCATGCTTATGCTATTAGATTATTCATAAAGCATGATGTTAATTTATAAATATCAATTTAACTATGATTATTCCATAGTATACAGTTATTTCGTTTGTAATCAACTAACCCTTAGTTGATTACCGTTGAACTCTAAATTACCCTATGATGTATCCAAACCAAACTCATTTTGGTACGGACTTGTATTCTAAATACTGAGAAGAACAACTCTTTTATAAGAGGTTACGCTTAGCATTGAAATGATTGTGCTTAATACATTGTACGAATGGTTGATCCCCCAAAGTACGGGAAGTCCTTATAGTCTTATGACTGTTAAAGTTTAAGGTGAAAGATTACTTATAACTGTGGACATGATTCGTGGTCATTAGACCCTCAGTAAATGTTAAAGTTTTCAGAAAGTAATAGAATTTATTGTTCAGTTCTATTGAGCCTAATGTTGGCAAATGATGTAAAAGTTTAATGATTTATCTATTATTATTTCAAGTGGGCCTTGTTTGCTCACTCTTGCCTGTAAACTTTCTTACAGCTAAGGTTGAAACTGGTGACGTACCTAGTACCAGTAAAGGAAAAGGAAAGATAAAACAATGCTGAAAGACCTGTAATAGTTGGATAACTTATTTGTAGACTTTGTTTAAAAAGTGTAATGAAGTTTATTTTATTTTTTCCGCATGAATGAATGTTTGTAAATGTTAGATAACCTGGGAGATTTATTTAAGTTTAATCCTATATGGGCAGGTTTTATTTATTCAATTTTATTATAATTGGGTAGTTAGAAATGAATGTTTTGATTACGTGAACACCAAATCTTGAGGAAATGAAGTACCAGGATTTGGGGGTGTCACAATCGTGATCTTCGTCATACATTTTGGTGGAACAATATGAAGAGAGAGATAGTGCTGTTTATCTCAAGGTGTCTAACTTGTCAACGAGTCAAGGCGGAGCATCAAGTACCAAAAGGTCCATTGCAACCACTTGAAATTCCAGAATAGAAGTAGGAGCACATTACCATGGATTTCGTTAATGGTCTTCCCAAGGTTTCTCAAGGCATTGATGCAATTTGGGTCATTGTTGATAGATTGACCAAGTCTGCTCACTTCTTACCAATACGAGAAACTTATACACTTGAACGTCTTGCTCGCATGTACACAAATGAGATTGTAAGACTGAATGGTATGCCAGTATCCATAATTTCTGATCGTGACCCAAGATTCACTTCACGATTTTGGGTTAGTTTGCAAAAAGCTATGGCCACAGATTTACGATTTAGTTTGGCATATCATCCTCAGACGGACGTACAATCAGAGAGACTATTCAAACTCTGGAAGATTTATTAAGACTCTGTGTCCTTGACTTCAAGGGATGTTGGGACAAGTTCTTACCGTTGGTGGAGTTTTCCTACAACAACAGTTATCAAGCAAGCATTGACATGGCTTCATTCGAGGCGTTGTATGAAAGAAAATGTCGTTCTCTAGTATGCTAGGATGAGGTGGGTGAAGCAACATTGTTGGGACCGGAGTTAGTACGTATGACTACGGAAAAGATTCAAACAATCCGACAACGTATAAAGACCTCACAAGATCGACAAAAGAATTATGTTGATCTTCATCGAAAGGATGTGAAATTTGATATTGGAGATCATATGTTGTTACGTGTTGCTCCATGGAAAGGAGTTACAAGATTTGGAAAGAGAGGAAAGCTCAATCCTCGATTCATTGGCCCATTTTTAATCCTCGATCGAGTAGGAACTATGGCCTATAGACTCTCTTTACCGCCAAGTATGTCTCATGTTCATAACGTTTTTCACATATCCATGTTATGTAAATATGTGGAAGACCCGAACCACATTATTGAGTTAGAACCGGACGAAATAGCGGAAGATTTAACGTATGAAGAGGTTCCTGTTCAAATCTTGGATAAGAAGGAACATATTCTACGCTCCAAGGTTATACCTCAAGTCAAAGTTTTGTGGAGAAACCACAATGTTGAGGAAATGACTTGGGAGTTAGAATCTGAAATGAAATCAAGGTATCCTTACCTCTTTGATATACCAGGTATGTACCCTAATTTCGAGGGAGAGATTTCTTAAGAAGGGGAGGTTGTAAGACCCCAACTTTTTGAATAAAGATGAGTTTTCTATAATTATCATTTTTGAATATTATGGAATGAATTTAATAATATGTTATAGTTGTGGGTAATATTTATAAATTTTGCAAAGTATGCAAGTTGTCATATTATATTCGATTGGTCGGGAAATATTCTTTTTGTCAGGGAATATTCGTACGACGGTACAATCATTGGTGGACCCCAAAAAAGAATTATTGTCGGATTGAGAAAATGACAAAAATATTTTATTAAAAATAATGGCGGAAGTTTTACCGTTAATACTGTTGAACTACTCGGTAGTAAAAGTACAGTAATACGTGTGGTTGCATAGTAGCACACGGTATTGATTATTGTTTCTTATGTGATAAATCACTCAGGTTTGTTTTATTAGTATTATTAACGTAATAAAATAGAAAAATCTTTTTATATAAAATAGAATACTTTTATAAAGTTATTCGTTTTATTAGGATATAGTAAAATCTTTTATATAAAACAGAATACTTTTATAAAGTTATTCGTTTTATTAGACAATAATTAGATTATATTATATTCTATTATGCATAGTGCTTGCATAGTGTTGCATAGTAAAATCTTTTTATATAAAACAGAAAATTTTTATAAAGTTATTCGTTTTATTAGATTATAAATAGAATATATTATATTTTATTTAAAAGATTTTGCTTTAATTATGGACCGTCCGATTAAAGTAAATCAATCTGGACCGTTCATGAGTTAGTTACTATGCAATCCATTCTTCTATAAATAGAAGCTCATTCCTTCATTATTTTCTTACGAATTCACTGAAACTTTAAAGAGATAAACTGTAGAGAGAAAGAAGAAAAGTATTCTGCTACTTAACTACTCTTATATCCAGTTTCTTTTACGGTAAGGGATAATATTCTTTTGTATTCATGAAGAGAACTTCTGTTATTCCATTCCTTATTATTTTGTTGGAATAACCTGTATACGCAGGCTACCCTATACTTGGTGACATTTTTCTATTATTCTGTCTTTATTATTCTATTGGAATATCCTGTCTGTGTGTTTTACACCGGACCTGGTTCCGTCTTTATTATTCTGTTGGAATATCCTGTCTGCGTGTTTTACACCGGACCTGGTTCCGTCTATATTATTCTGTTGGAACATCCTGTCGGTACAAATTTTGCCTGGCCTGGTTCCGTTATTATTATTCTGTTGGAATAACCTTTCTATGCGAAGTACCGCATGCATGGTGATTTCTTTTGTTATTCCATTCTTTATTATACTCAGTTGGTTAAAGTTTTGACTTCTATACTCCATAAAATTAGTGGAATATCCTTGATATTTGCGTTTCATTTAGTATCTTTTCATGGAAATATTCTTCTGAGCATTCTTAAATTTTACTCTACAAAGAAGTATCATGTTGACAATTTGGACGTTATTGGTTATTGGACAAATTAATTCTTGAACTTGTTTTATTGAATTCTTATATCATTGTCATCATCCTCATGTTTATATTTTTTTAAAAGTCATCTGTGGCCTGTAGTGCATAGATGGACTTGGTATGATTATGACCAGGGATTATTCGGTGTAATCATGACCGTAATGTTACAAATGATGTGGTAAAAGTCCTTATTGGCCCGTAGTGCATTGATGGACAGTTGTTGGCATGATCATGACCATTGATGAATACACGAATATCCTTGGCCCGTAGTGCATGGATAATTTGTGGTCGTGACCCTAATGAATATCCTTGGCCGTAGTGCAGGGATGATGTGGATTATTTATTAAGCTGAGTCTCAGCGATAAAAGTGATGAAAAACTTTTTAAATCATAAAAGATAGTAGATTTTATTCTCTACTTGACTCTTTTAATGGATTGCTTATTCCGCTGCAGTTAAACTTGATGTCAATTGTATTTTATCAGTTTAACATTGTTGGTGTAAGACCCCAACTTTTATAAATAAAGATGAATTTTCTATAAATATTATTTTTGAATATTATGGAGTAAAATTGATATAATGCTATAGTTGTGGGTAATATTTATAAATTTTGCAAAGTACGCAAGTTGTTATAAAATATTCGTTTGGTCGGGAAATATTCGTACGACGGCACAATCATTGGTGGACCCCACAACAGAATATTGTCAGATTGAGAAAACGACAAAAATACTTTATGTAAATAACGGCGGAGGTGCTACCTTTAAAACTGTTGAACTACCCGGTTGTAAAAGTACAGTAATACGCGTGGTTGCATAGTAGGACAAGGTATTGATTATTGATGCTTACGTGAGAAGTCACTCAGTTATACTCAATTATTGCTACAGTAATTGCTGCATCATATCTCTTATATTATTGATTCAATTATTGTCACAGTATCACCTGTATAATTTGTTATATTATTAAATCAATAATTGAGATGACAAGTTATAAATGATTAATAATTGTTGAAAGGTTAATTATGTGTTGATTAAAAATAAAATGATTTGTGGTAATATTTATTCAATCCTTGATGTATATAAAGAGTCTATTATGAGACGTTTGTGGTAAGTTTGGTTATTTTATGGGGCGCCCATATGTCATCATCTAAGAGTCTCTTCGTCAATAATAATTACCTTCGTCAATAGTAATTACCTTCGTCAATAGTAACTACCTTTACCAGACGTCAAACCACTTGTCATTTCACATTACAGGAGTCGAACCACTTGTCGTTTCACATTAAAGGCGTCGAACCACTTGTCGTTTCACATTACAGGCGTCAAGCCACTTTCCTTTTCACATTTCAAGTGCTAAGCTAGAAATCTTCTGTAAATAGAGGCCTAGTGCTTCATTATTTTTCACGAATTCATTCAAGCTATAGAGAGAGAAAGTATAGAGAGAATAAGAGAGAAAGAAGAAGAGTATTCTGTTACTACACTACTGCAGTATTCAATCTCCTACTAATGTAAGGGGTGTTATTCTTTCTTATTCACGAAGAGAACTGTTGTTATTCTATTGCTTATTATTCTGTTGGAATAACCTGTATACGCGGTCTACCCTATACTTGGTGACATTCTTCTATTATTTTGTTGGAACATCCTATCTGTGTGTTTTACACCGGACTTGGTTCCGTCTTTATTATTATTCTATTGGAACATCCTGTCTATGTGTTTTACACCAGACCTGGTTCCGTCTTTATTATTATTCTGTTGGAACATCCTATCTGTGCTTTACGCATGACCTGGTTCCATTCTTTATTATTCTGTTAGAATATCCTTTTTGTGCATTTTACACCGGACCTGGTTTCGTTATTTATTATTCTGTTGGAATAACCTGCCTGTGCGGTCTATCGCATGCATGGTGATTTCTTTTGTTATTCCATTCTTTATTATACTCAGTTGGTTAAAACTTTGATTTCTATACTCCATAAAATTAGTGGAATATCCTTGATATTTGCACTTCATCTAGTATCTTTTCATGGAAATATTCTTCTTAGCATTCTTGAATTTTACTCTACAAAACAGTATCATGTTGACAATTTGGACGTTATTAGTTCCTGGATAAATTAATTCTTGAACTTGTTTTATTGAATTCTTATATCATTGTCATCATCCTCATGTTTATATTCTGTTGAAAGTCATCTGTGGCCTGTAGTGCATAGATGTACTTGGTATGATTATGACCAGGGATTATTCGGTGTAATCATGACCGTAATGTTATAAATGATGTGGTAAAAGTCTCATTGGCCCGTAGTGCATTGATGGACAGTTGTTGGCATGATCATGACCATTAATGAATACACGAATATCTTTGGCCCGTAGTGCCTGGATAATCTATGGTCGTAATACAAAAGAATATCCTTGGCCGTAGTGCAGGGGTGATTCGATAATGTGGATTATTTATTAAGCTGAGTCCCAGCGATAACAGTGTTGAAAAACCTTTTAAATCATAGAAGATAGTAAATTTTATTCTCTACTTGACTCTTCTAATGAATTGCTTATTCCGCTGCAGTTAAACTTGATATTTATTATATTTTATCAATTTAACACTATTGAAGGCTAATGATAAATTATTCTGCATTATCTTAGTCATAATATTTCTTACTGGGCTAGTTGAGCTCACCCTTTCTTGCACTGTTCTCTTCAGGAAATGAGAATATAGCTGGGACGAGTCGGGAAACGGAGTGATGGTCCAGATGATAGTATTAGTAGTCCTCACTATTCTGTGAAATAGTGTGACAATAATTGTAATGAGGACTCCTTTTGAGTTTGTATAATCTCTAGTAGACAATAATTGTATTCAAACTCACAGTTATGTTTTGTCGTATTGTACACGACAGTTGCATTAGTAAGTTGTATTTGAATTCTGTACCATGTATTTGGCGACTCAAGATGGGTGATGTATACCTAATTCTGGGGGCGTCACAGTTGGTATCAAAGCTTAGGGATATGATACCTGGCTAAGATGTGAGAATAGAACTAGGAGGGAAGAGACTGGAAATTCCTTCGCTAGTATGACCTGCCGAAGTTTTTTTAGTATTTAATTGGTCGGTCAGAATATAGTATGTTAAATGTCAATTAACTTTTGTTTTGTGGCAGTATCTGAAAATGACATCCGAGAATGTTGAGAATAGCAATGGAGCACATGCGACCGTTGATTCACCACATATCAATAATCAGGATAATGTGCATCAGGAAGGTGACAATCCTAATGCAAACAACAACACTGACTAAATGATGAATGATGAATTGTTCAGAGGCTTTATGCAATTCATGCAACAGCAGGCGAGAGCGGCTCCTGTTCAAAATGTAGGTGGAAACACTGGAAACTCTCGGGCGGTCACCGCTAAACAGTTCAAGGATCTGGGACCACCGGAGTTTAAGGGAGAGCCAAAACCACTTATAGCGAAAATATGGATAAAGCAGATCACCAAGATATTTGATGTCTTGGGATGCTCCGAGGAGCAAAAGGTTCCCTTTGCCGCCTTTATATTGTGAGGAGAGGCAGATTACTGGTGGGAATCGGTTAAGCGTACTCAACCTGCAGCACTGAAGATGTCTTGGGAGAAGTTCCAAGAGCTATTCAACGATAAATACTTTTCCGAAAGTATTCGTCTCATGAAGGTGGTGGAGTTTATCAAATTAGAGCAAAATAATATGACCGTATCGTAATACGAGGCAAAATTTGCAGAGTTATCCCGGTTTGCATCCCACTTGGTGGATAATGAAGAAAGAATGACGCGGATGTTTTTAAGAGATTTGAAGCCGGAGATACGTCAACATCTTATTTCTCATAAAATGTGTTTGTATTCAGATGTTGTAAATAGGGCTCAGTTGGTGGAGCGCGATAACGAGTCAACGCAACCAAAAGAGAGCAGCCGGCAAAATGATAATACCAGTGAGAGCAGTCATCGAAGCGGTGACAACAAGCGTGGAGGGAATCAACAGGCCAGAAATGGTAACCACTTCGGTGGTAATCAAGGCCAAAACAATAGGAATGGACATTTTAAGAAGAGGAGATTCAACAATGATGGAAAGACGTCAGCACCAGCACCCGTTGTTAAGGAAGGAGAACGACCACCTATCATATGTTTCAAATGCGGAGGGGAGGGACACATCAGTCCAAATTGCGCGATGCCGTCCAAAGCATGTTATAATTGTGGAAGAGAAGGTCACTTAGCCCGATTTTGTCGTTTACCGAAGACAAATTCAGCTAGGATGGAGGCACCAAAGGCCGTCCCAGAAAAGTCAAAACCGGTAGTGCAAGGGAGAGCGTTTGTTGTGACCTCCCAGAAAGCAAGGAACCCGAATGAGGTCATCACGGGTAAGCTTATAATAAACTCTAACGAAGTCTATACTTTATATGATACTGGTTCTACCCATTCTTTTATTTCTCCTACTTGCGATCATCGATTAAATTTGACTCCAGAAAAATTAGACTTTGACTTATCTGTGGAAACTCCGTTGGGAGAAACCTTCATTACCTCCACTGTTTATAAGTCTTGTTTGGTTCAAATCGGTACCCTCACATTACCTATCGATCTTATTTCATTGAAAATACTTACATTTGATGTGATTCTAGGGATTGATTGGTTAACTACTCATCATGCTAAAATTGATTTTTTTCGTAAGGTTGTTAGCTTTCATATTCCTAATCAACCTATTATGCGAATTCAAGTGACCAAATCATTAAAATCAATCACGGTCATCTCAAGCCATAAAGCTATTCGTTTATTGAAAAACGGATGTCAAGCTTTCTTAGCTCATGTCACGGATCTAAACAAAAATACGTCAGTTTTGAATGATATTTCTGTTGTTAATAAATTTCCTGACGTATTCCCCGAAGAACTTTCTGGCCTACCCCCTTAGCATGAAATTAAATTTTATATCGACCTTGAACCCGGTACAAAACCCATTTCCAAAGCCCCATATCGAATGGCTCCTATTGAACTTCAGGAGTTAAAGACCCATCTACAGGAATTATTAGACATTGGCTTTATTCGTCCTAGTACTTCTCCTTGGGGTGCTCCTGTTCTATTCGTGAAGAAAAAAGATGGGAGTATGCGACTTTGTATTGATTATCGGGAGTTGAATCATGTCACCATCAAAAATAGGTACCTATTGCCACGTATTGATGACCTGTTTGACCAGTTGCAAGGAGCCAAATTCTTTTCAGAGATTGATCTTCGTTCCGGATATCACCAATTGAAGATTAGAACCGATGACATAGTAATTACCTTCGTCAATAGTAATTACCTTCGTCAATAGTAATTACCTTTACCAGACGTCAAACCACTTGTCGTTTCACATTACAGGCGTCGAACCACTTGTCGTTTCACATTACAGGCGTCAAGCCACTTGTCTTTTCACATTTCAAGTGCTAAGCTAGAAATCTTCTATAAATAGAGGCCTAGTGCTTCATTATTTTTCACGAATTCATTCAAGCTATAGAGAGAGAAAGTATAGAGAGAATAAGAGAGAGAAAGAAGAAGAGTATTCTGTTACTACACTACTGCAGTATTCAATCTCCTACTAATGTAACGGGTGTTATTCTTTCTTATTCACGAAGAGAACTGTTGCTATTCTATTGCTTATTATTCTATTGGAATAACCTGTATACGCGGTCTACCCTATACTTGGTGACATTCTTCTATTATTCTATTGGAACATCCTGTCTGTGTGTTTTACATCGGACCTGGTTCCATCTTTATTATTATTCTATTGGAACATCCTGTCTATGTGTTTTACACCAGACCTGGTTTCGTCTTTATTATTATTCTGTTGGAACATCCTGTCTGTGCTTTACGCATGACCTGGTTCCATTCTTTATTATTCTGTTGGAATATCATGTCTGTGCGTTTTACGCCGGACCTGGTTCTGTTATTTATTATTCTGTTGGAATAACCTGCCTGTGCGGTCTATCGCATGCATGGTGATTTCTTTTGTTATTCCATTCTTTATTATACTCAGTTGGTTAAAACTTTGACTTCTGTACTCCATAAAATTAGTGGAATATCCTTGATATTTGCGCTTCATCTAGTATCTTTTCATGGAAATATTCTTCTGAGCATTCTTGAATTTTACTCTACAAAACAGTATAATGTTGACAATTTGGACGTTATTAGTTCCTGGATAAATTAATTCTTGAACTTGTTTTATTGAATTCTTATATCATTGTCATCATCCTCATGTTTATATTCTGTTGAAAGTCATCTGTGGCTGTAGTGCATAGATGGACTTGGTATGATTATGACCAGGGATTATTCGGTGTAATCATGACCGTAATGTTACAAATGATGTGGTAAAAGTCTCATTGGCCCGTAGTGCATTGATGGACAGTTGTTGGCATGATCATGACCATTAATGAATACACGAATATCTTTGGCCCGTAGTGCCTGGAAAATCTGTGGTCGTAATACTAAAGAATATCCTTGGGCGTAGTGCAGGGGTGATTCGATGATGTGGATTATTTATTAAGCTGAGTCCCAGCGATAACAGTGTTGAAAAACCTTTTAAATTATAGAAGATAGTAGATTTTATTCTCTACTTGACTCTTCTAATGGATTGTTTGCTGCAGTTAAACTTGATATTTATTATATTTTATCAGTTTAACACTGTTGAAGGCTAATGATAAATTATTCTGCATTATCTTAGTCATAATATTTCTTACTGGGAAATGAGAATAAACCTTTCTTGCACTGTTCTCTTCAGGAAATGAGAATATAGCTGGGACGAGTCGGGGAACAGAATGATGGTCCAGATGATAGTATTAGTAGTCCTCACTATTCTTTGAAATAGTGTGACAATAATTGTAATGAGGACTCCTTTTGAATTTGTATAATCTCTAGTAGACAATAATTGTATTCAAACTCACAGTTATGTTTTGTCGTATTGTACACGACAGTTGTATTAGTAAGTTGTATTTGAATTCTGTACCATGTATTTGGCGATTCAAGATTGGTGATGTATACCTAATTTTGGGGGCGTCACAGTTGGAGACTAATGATAAATTATTCTGCATTATCTTAGTCATAATATTTCTTGCTGGGCTAGTTGGGCTCACCCTTTCTTTCACTGTTCTCTTCAGGAAATGAGAACGTAGCTGGGACGAGTCGGGGAATGGAGTAATGGTCTGGATGATAGTGTTAGCTACTAGTCCTCACTATTCTCTTAAATAGTGTGACAATAAATGTAATGAAGACTTATTCTGAGAGTGGATATTGTCTAGAAGACATTATTTATATTTAAACTCACAGCTCTCTTGTTGTATAATTAAGATTGTATTTATATTCTGTACCATATATTTGGCGACTCAGAATAGGTGATGTATACCTATTTTGGGGGCGTCACATTATTTGTTGGTTGGTCAGTATATAGGGATATTATGTGATATGTTGATTTCTTTAATTAACCTTTGTTTTATGGTAGTATTTAAGAATGGCGACTGAGAATATTAACAGTGGAGTAAATGAAACTGTGGAGACACCTTTACTCACTAATGAGGAGAACGTGTAGCAGGCCGGCAACGTTCCTCCTGTAAACAACACCACTGATCAGATGATGAACGATGAGATGTTTAGAAGCTTTTTGCGGTTCATGCAAAACCAGACGAAGGAGACTCCTGTTCAAAATATAGGTAGAAACAATGGCAACGCACAACTGGTTACATCCAAGCAATTCAAAGAGTTGGGACCACCAGAATTCTGGGGAAAGCCGGATCCAATTAAAGCAAAAACGTGGGTCAAGCAAATTACCAAGATATTCGATGTCTTGGGATGCACGGAGGAACAAAAGGTTCCATTCGCCACCTTTATGTTCTGTAATGAGGCAGATTGCTGGTGGGAATCTGTGAAGCATACCCACCCAGCCGCACTCAACATGTCTTGGGAGACATTTAAGAAATTGTTTAATGACAAATACTTTCCTAAAAGTGTTCGTCATATGAAGGAGGTAGAGTTTATTAGATTGGAACAAAATAACATGACGGTGTTTCAGTATGAGGCGAAGTTTGCGGAGTTATCCAGGTTTGCACCTCATTTGTTGGAGAATGAGGAACATATGACGCGGATGTTTCTGAGAGATTTGAAACCCGGTATACGTCAATATCTCATTTATCATAAATTTTCTCTCTATTCAGATGTTGTCAACATGGCTTAATTATTATAGTGAGATAACAAGTACGCTCAATCGAGGGACCACAACCAAGATCATACCGGTGACAGCAGTCATCAGAACAATGATAACCAGCGGAGAAAGAAGAATACGGACAAGAGCGACAACCACTCTGGTGGTAATCATGGCCATGAGAATAGAAGAAGCGAGTCGGGGGGAGATTTTCAAGAAAGGAGATTCAACAATGACAATGCGAAGACGTCAGCACCAGTAGCAACTGGTTCCAAGAGAGGAGAACGACCACCGGTCATATGGCGAAAAAGAAGGACATATCAGCCCAAACTGCCCACAACAGTTTAAGGTATGTTATAATTATGGAAAGGAAGGACATATCACTCGAGATTGCACTGTAGCGAAACCAAGTCCAGCGGGGATGGTGACTCAAAAGGTTGTCCCAGAAAAGTCAAAGTCAACTGTTCCTGGAAGACAGTTTGTCGTGACTAGTCAAAATGTGAGGAACCCAAACGAGGTGATCACGGGTAAGCTAATCATAAATTCTTGTAAAGTTTATACCTTACTAGATACCGGTGCTACCCATTCATTTATCTCTCCTACTTGTGCTCAACGTTTAAATTTAACTCCGGAGAAATTAGACTTTGACCTATCTGTGGAAACTCCATTAGGAGAAACTTTCATCACATCCACTGTTTATAAATCTTGTTTGATTAAAGTTGGCACCATCACCTTACCTGTTGACCTGATCTCTTTAAAGATACTTGCTTTTGATGTGATTTTAGGGATTGATTGGTTAACTACTTATCATGCCAAAATTGATTATTTTCGTAAGGTTGTTAGTTTTCATATTCCTAACCAACCTGTTGTACGAATTCAAGCAACTAAACCATTAAAATCAATCACTGTCATATCTAATCATAAAGCTATTCGTTTATTAAAAAACGGATGTCAAGCTTTTTTAGCCCCTGTTATGGATTTGAATAAAGACACGTCAAATTTGAATAATATTCCTGTTGTTAGTAACTTTCCTGACGTATTTCCTGAAGAACTTCCCGATCTACCCCCAGAACGTGAAGTTAAATTCATTATTAATCTTGAACCTGGAACGAAGCCCATTTCTAAAACCCCATATCGAATGGCTCCTATTGAACTTCAGGAGTTAAAGGTCCAACTACAAGAGTTATTGGACATCGATTTTATTCGTCCTAGTACATCTCCTTGGGGTGCTCCTATTTTATTCGTAAAGAAGAAAGATGGGAGTATGCGACTTTGTATTGACTACCGGGAATTAAATCATGTCACTATCAAGAATAGGTATCCGCTACCTCGCATTGATGACCAGTTTGACCAGTTGCAAGGAGCACAATTCTTTTCAAAGATCGATCTTTGTTCTGGATATCCAGCTGAAGATTAGAACTGAGGATATTCCAAACACTGCCTTCAGAACTCGGTACGGGTATTATGAATTTTTAGTCATGTCTTTCGGATTAACTAATGCTCCTGTGGCTTTCATGGATATGATGAACCGAGTATTCAAAGAATATTTGAATCAGTTCATTGTTGTCTTTATTGATTACATCCTCATATATTCTAAAAGTCGTGAAGATCATGAGCACCATTTGAAGCTAGTACTCCAAAGGCTTCGTGAAAACAAGTTATATGCCAAGGTGAAGAAATACGAGTTCTGGCTTGAGGATGTAGCATTCCTAGGGCACGTGGTGTCAAAACATGGAGTATCTGTCGACCCAGCAAAGATTGAAGCAATACAAAGTTGGGAGCAACCAAAGTCGGTGACCGAAGTATATAGCTTTCTGGGCTTAGCTGGTTATTATCGAAGATTCGTGGAAGGGTTTTCTCGAATTGCTACTTCGTTAACTCATTTGACTCGGAAGGATACAAATTTTGTATGGAGCGAGGAATGCGAGAAGAGTTTCTAAGAGCTCAAGATGAGACTCATTTCGGCACCTATTTTGACAATACCGTCTTGTTCGGATGGATTTGTTATCTACAGCGATGCTTCGGGCAAAGGGTTAGGATGTGTTCTCATGCAACGCGGGAAAGTCATAGCCGATGCCTCGCGACAACTTAAAGAATATGAGAGGAATTATCCTACTCATGATCTAGAGTTGGCAGCAGTCGTTTTCGCGCTAAAGATCTGGAGGCACTATCTATACGGGGAGAAAGTGGAGATATATTCAGACCATAAAAGCCTCAAATATTTCTTCACCCTAAAGGAACTCAACATGCGGCAACGACGTTGGCTCGAGCTGTTGAAAGACTACGACCATACCATTCAATACCATCCGAAAAAAGTAAACGTGGTAGCTGACGCGTTGAGTAGAAGATCATATGCAGGAACGAGTGCGATGATGTCAAGTATACGCATAGAACCAACTTTAATCGATAAAGTTAAAGCTGCTCAAGCCACCGACCCGGAGCTGATGCGTATGAAGAAGAAAGTACAAGATTGTGTTATTCCGGAAGCAAGAATCGATGAAGAAGAAATATTTCGAGTCCACTCCAGACTTTGTGTTCCTAACGACTCTGATTTGAAGAACAAGATCATGATGGAGGCACACAATACACCGTTTTCAATCCATTTCGGAAGTACCAAAATGTATCATGATCTTCGACATACATTTTGGTGGAACAATATGAAGAGAGATATTGCAAAGTTTATCTCGAGCTGTTTAACTTGTCAATGTGTAAAGGCGAAGCATCAAGTACCTAAGGGTCCATTGCAACCACTTGAGATTCCGAAATGGAAGTGGGAACATATTACCATAGATTTCGTTACGGGTCTTCCCACGGTTTCTCAAGGCATAAATGTTATTTGGGTTATTGTTGATAGATTAACCAAGTCTGCTCATTTCTTGCCGATACGGGAGACTTATTCCCTTGAACGTCTTGCTCGTATGTACATAAATGAGATTATGAGATTGCATGGCATGCCAGTATCCATAGTTTTTGATCGTGACCCAAGATTCACTTCTCAAAAAGCTATGGGCACGAATTTACGGTTCAGTTCGGCATACCATCCTCAAATGGACGGACAACCAGAGAGGACTATTCAAACTCTTGAAGATCTATTAAGACTCTGTGTCCTAGACTTCAAAGGGAGTTGGGATAAGTATTTACCATTGGTGGAGTTCTCCTACAACAACAGTTATCAGGCAAGTATAGGTGTGGCTCCATTCGAAGCATTATATGGACGAAAGTGTCGCTCTCCAATATGTTGGGATGAGGTGGGTGAAGCAACATTGTTGGGACCCGATTTGGTACGTATGACTACAGAAACGATCCAAATGATTCGACAACGTATACAAACGGCACATGATCGACAAAAGAGTTATGCAAATCTTCATCGAAAGGACGTGGAATTTAGTATTGGGGATCACGTATTGTTGCGTGTTGCTCCATGGAAGGGAGTTACAAGATTCAGAAAGAGGGGAAAGCTCAATCCACGATTTATTGGTCCATTTCAGATTCTTGACCGAGTAGGAAATGTGGCCTATAGACTCGCGTTACCTCCAAGTATGTCTCGTGTTCATAATATTTTTCACGTATCCGTGCTTCGTAAATATGTGAAAGACCCGAACCACATTATTGAGTTAGAACCGGACGAGATAGCCGAAGATTTAACGTATGAGGAGGTACCTGTCAAGATCTTAGATAGGAAGGAGCATGTCCTACGCAAAAAGGTCATACCACAAGTCAAAGTTGTGTGGAGGAACCATGCTATAGAGGAAATGACCTGGGAGTTGGAAACGGAAATGAAAGCGAGGTATCCTCATCTTTTTGAAACACTAGGTACGTACGTCAATTTCGAGGACGAAATTTTATAAGGAGGGGAGGTTGTAAGACCCCAAATAATTAATAAATGTAATTTAATTTCCTCTATTTATTATAGTAAGGGTTGATTTGATTAATGTGGTTAGTTATGGGTAAAATGCGTAAATATTTCAAATAAGCAAGTGGTTATAAAATATTCATTATTGTTGGGGAATATTCGTTTGGTCGTGGAATATTCTTACTATCGGGGAATATTCGTACGACGGCACAACCTTGTGTGGACCCCATAATGAAAAGCAATTGGATGAAGAAAATGACAAATATAAGTTATTTATAAATGACGGCGTAGTTGTTACCGTTAATACTATTGAAATACTCGGTGGTTAAAACACAGTAGCACACAGTATTGCACTAATTATTGATTCTTACGTAAGAAGAAACTACTCAATAATTGTTACAGTAATTACTGTTCAATATTTTATTTTATTGATTCAATAATTGTTACGTTGATATTTTGTATTACTGTTGTTTCAATAATTGTCACTACACAGTATTTTCCATTATCGGAGCAATAATTCATATTATCTAAATAATATTATTAGATAACATTATTGGCAATGTATAGAAAGTTTTGTCTAAGGAGAGGTTTGGTCATCTAATTGCGCGCCAGTAAGGGAAATCCTTTTTGGAAAGCCCCCTCTTTCCTGGGAACTGCATGGTTGTCAGTATTGTGATTCTGTAATATTATTTGTGAATAATTAATTATTGATTTATATGATAAGAAAAATATTAATTTTATGTGGATACAGATAGAGAAAATTTTTAATGTGACAATTGTTGAAAATTAATATTTTATCATTTTCTGATAAAATAATTTATTTAAATATATTATTATATTTTAATAATATAATAATGGTGATATTTTTACAATGAATGTAGGATATATGAGTATATGAGGAGGAAGAGTATTTTTGTTGCAAATAAATGTTAAAAACATGTTAAACATGTCGGTGGACCCCATTTCTTGGCTGAAATTTGATTATAGCCTGGAAAATCGCCCGTTTGTGGATTTCGGTCAATTTCTGTTTGGAATTTGGAAATACTTTCTTCTGCAAAGTTGTAGAGAATGAAATTTTCTATAGAAAAGACATGAGGTTTTAATTTTTCTGACAAAAGGGCTATTTATTATGAATTATTGAAGTTTCGAAGTTCCGAAATAATTGATTTTTGGAAGTTTTAATTATTTTTAATATGAAAAACATTTTTGTCATTAATTGTGGGTTTTGCATGTGTTGGAAATTGCTGAATTCAGATCTAAGAAAGTAGGCGTAAGAAATTTTTATAAATATATTATTATTTTATTAAATTTTCTGATTTGGTGTTCTAAGCATTTTCCTATAAATAGGGTGCTTAGGTTAGAATTGAAAAGCACACCAAAAACTGAAGTTTTCTCTCTCTATATATTGAGCGTATTCTTGTGAGTAATTTGATACTTTGAGTGTTGCTATACGGTGCAAGTTCCCTTCAGCACTATATCCGATATTCCAGCTAGAAGTACTGTCTTTTCAAGGTAAGGGATGTTATTTTCTTCTTAAATGATATTATTTTCTTCAATATCATTATGCCGAAATATTGGTTTGAATTTTAATCAAATTTGAAACTTTTTGTGTCGGGGTTTCTATTCACGTATACGGCACTATTCACGAATACGACACTATTCATCGAAAAATGAAAAATTTCCTTTTAGTCCAAAATATCTATCATGGATACTAGCTTTGATTGTATACATGTTTTGATCATTCTTGAATTTTACTCCATTATGATTATTTATGAGGTATTTTTGGATATGGATAAACCGAAATACGAATCCTTAATATTTATTCTTTTATTTCACTGAATTCGTTTTCTTTAAAATATTTTTCATCATCCTCAGTCCTAAATGATGATATAATTGAATATCTTTGGCCTGTAATGCAAAGATTAAAGTTTTTATGATGAATATCTTTGGTCATAGTGCAAAGATGAACATGTGTTGAGATAAACATGACCAACTGATGAATATCTTTGACCTGTAGTGCAAAGATGAATATTTGATTCAAGATGTGTATTGATTGATGTTACAGGGATAAAAATACTGTTGATGGACTTTTAAATTCATAGATAATAGTAGATTTCATTCTCTACGTAACTCTTCTATGAATTATTATTTCCGCTGCGAATATTGATCTGAAACTTGTTGTCTATTGTATTTTATCAGATTTTCCCTGTTGAAGACTAACGATAATTTGTTCTATATTATCTTAGTCATAATATTCTTTACTGGGCTAGTTGAGCTCACCCTTTTCCTTTTTGTTCCATTTTTCTTCTCAGGAGGCAAGAATGTAGCAAGTTCTAGTCGGGGTATGGAATGATGGTTCTAGAGAGTTGTTTAGTAGTCCTCACCATTTTTGTAAAATAATGTATCAATAATTGTGATGAGAATTTATTTAGGTATGGATATTGTCTAGAAGACAATATTTGTATTTAAACTCACAATTTTTATGATGTATTAATACAGTTGTAGTTATTTCTGTACCATGTTATTGCCGACTAAAAATGGGTGATGTATACCTATTTTGGGGGCGTCACATTCACCCTACAGTTCTTGTATACGAACCTAACAAGAATCACTTCCCTATTCACAATTTCTATGTTTAAAGGGAAATTCAGCTCTTCACTAGGTATTTCTAACCTCTTAGCAATTTCATCAGATATAAACGAGCAAGTAGCACACGAATCAAATAATACATATGCATCTATATCATTGATTGGGATAACACCTGACACGACATCTTTTGATTGTACCGCGTCTTGCACCGTCATGTTGAAGGTTCTTGTTGTGGGTTTATTTGTTGATGTTGGTCCAACAATAGCCAATGTACCTCCACTAGCATTTCCCTTTCTCCCATTTGTCTCACCAAATCTCTTCTTAGGGCATTCACGAGCAAAGTGATCCTTGGATCCGCACGTGAAGCACACATTTTTCTTAGCTTGAGTGCAATTTGGGGTGATGTGACCCTCCTGGCCACAATTAAAGCATACTTGTTTCCCAAGCAAACACACTCCCTTGTGAAACTTTCCTCACGTAGCACAGCTTCGAACTTTTAATTTTGCTGGTTTCTTTGCTGATTTCCAGCTCCTCTATTCCCATTCCACTTCCTCTTCAGGTTGTTTCCATTTTCGCCGTTACTACCACCACTCTTAGCTTCACCTTCAAGTTTCTTCTTCCTCTGCTACTAGTTATGTTTTGTTACTGCCTCGCCTCCACTTTCAGTGAGAATCGCCTTCTCCATCACTGCTGCAAATGTCTTCAACTAGAATAGGGAAACCCTACTATACAACCAGGGTTTCAGTCCCTGCTCGAACCTCTTTGCCTTTGCCTCGTCTGTGCTGACTTGATATGGCGCAAACCTCGCCAACTCGTTGAATTTTACGGCATACTCAGACACCGACATTGTTCCCTGCTTTAATTCCAAAAACTGCACTTATAACTGGCTCTTCGAACTTTCAAGAAAATAGGTCTCGAAAAACAGCTCCTTAAACGTATCCCAGGTAATCACTCCTGGTCCTTCCCGAGTTTTGTTGGCCTGCCACCAATAACTCGCATCTGCTTTCTGTGACACCCCCAAATCCGGTACTTCGATTCCACGGGATTTGGTGTTCACTGTACAAGCATCATCTATCTATCTACCCATAAATAATATCAAACCATACAATAGATAAAAATCATAAATAAAATCTCTTCCCTTAAGGGTTACATCAACTGAATCATAAATAAATCCCAGGTTAACTAACCTTAAAACATCTGTGCGGAATTCTAAACAAATAAGTCTTAAACAACAACAAAAGTCTTAAACATAATACATCATCAATTAAAATAACAAGTCTTCATCACTTGCTAACTTTTCCCTTGCCCTTACTAGTGGAGGGTTCATCGCTTCTTTCATTCTTAACTGCAATGTTATTATTAAGCAAGAGTGAGCACAAATGCCCACAAGTATAATAATGAAATAACATTATAATAACATGCGAATAAATCAAAGACATCTGAATAAAAGTTCAACTTTTGAATCGAGAATGAATAACAAGAATCAAAAGAATTCTGAGGGTCATAAGACCTTGAACTATGTCCTAGGTTAACAAAAAATATATTTGAAACCTTTAACAGTCATAAGACTATGGACCTTCTTCTCGTACTTAGGGGGATCAGTCCTTAGTACCATACTGTGCACAATATCTTAGCGCTAAAGCGTAAATAATCCCCTATACAGGGTTGTTCATCTCAGTTTGACATTCGAGTCCGCACCAAAGGAAGTTTGGTTTGGATAAATTCATCAAGGGTTCTGAAATTTAGAACGCTCATCAACTAAGGACTAGCTGAATCAGTAAGGTTCACTAGTCCAAAAAGTTTGACAATAATGATATTCAATATGATTAACAATCTCAAGAAATATACAATAAAACAATTATTGTATAACTGAATCATACTTTGAAAGACAATCAATCTTTAATATAATACTCGAACTTGAATAATAGTTTAAATTTAGGAAATTGGCTCAATGTAAAAGATAGAGTTAAGAAACTTGCCTCATGCGTAGATTACACTTTAACTAAGCACGTTCTTTGAATTAAATCCTACATACCATTCATATACACAATACCAGTTAATTATAAATTAACTAATCAACATAAACTCATTCTCGTTGTCTACTTTAATTATTGACTACACTTAGTCAATTTACCACTTTGTCACATAATTTGTATTTCATGAATTATCAAGCTAATTATGTATTTAATAATTTACTCCACATGCAATTATGTTATTTACATGTTAAACAACTATTTTATCATCACATTATTCTTCTAACATGTTTACATGTTCATTACATCAATCCACTAATACATTGTTAGACTTAAACATTTTTTTTTATAAAAATAACTCATTCTGAATTTTCTGGAGAGTGGCGCAGCGGCGCCACGTTTGTACTAAGGCTTCGCGCTGCGGCGCAATGGCGCTGCGGCCGGACACTTGGAGCTGCGGTGTCGTGGCGCTGTGGCTCGAGTTATGGCGCTACAGCACGGTGGCGCTGCGGCGCGGGAAATGAACTGGTAGCCGGCGCTGCGGCGCGGCATACCAGACACAGAAATGGCTGTTCGCGAAAAATCGCAGAACGTGCCAATTTCTCCCAATTTCTTATTTTCTACTCAAAATTAGACATACCCACAAGTTATAGTTCATGTATATTCATAATACAACATCTATAAAGTGATTTTAACCCATTAAAACATATAATCACAGATTTAAATCATGTAAAATTGGACTGTTCTTGATGTTCTTGAAGTTTTTGAACAAAACACATAATTTAGCCGTACGGATTCGTTATAACACCGAATCCGTTCGTTTAAGGCTTGATCTCTTCGTATTAACATGCTCAATAATATAATGGTGTAAAATTTAGGGATAATATATAATCAATACATCAATTATCACATATATGGCCATATGGCCATATCACGTACTCTGTTTATTTTGAAATAACATATGCGACATGTATTTTAATGAAACAGATGATATGGTTTGTGAAATATATATAATTAAATACGATTTGATATATCATAACACACATACAACTCATAATCAATACTCCTAACTCAATTACAGAGGTTAAACCAAAACTTTGAAAGCCATTTTCTTATAAAAACTTAATGATGTAAAAACAGAATTTCAGAAGGAGAAGATTACCCAACGCGTAGTGTGGATTTTAGTAAGAGATGAATTCCTTCTCAATCACTGACTCACAATTCTCCTCAACAATTATCAGATTCTCTCTAACTAGTTTTATCAGACTTAGAAAAATAATGAAAAGAAAAGAGAACGTCGTAATAAGGAAAAGGTCTGACACGCGTTGGTGGTCAGTTACCCAGTCATGGGTAACTGCCCTCAACTTCTCATAGTGCCATGTTTGGCTAGCAAGAGAATAATTCAAAACCATTTAATTTAATAAAACCTTTATAATATAGTTTAATTCATGTCACACTCTTATAAAATAAATCCCATATTTTATTTAATTTTCTTGAAATAAAATATAATAATTTATCATAATTTCACATAGTCACATAATTAAATTTCTCTTTAATAAATAATAACAATTTATTAAATCTCTAATTAATAATTACATTAATTAGATAACATTATGCTTAATTAAATATTTCATTTAATTCGACAATCTCACATAATTACATACTTGAAAAATAAAAATTCTCTACATTAATTTAATAAATGTAACACATAAAATTAACTTAATCTACCACAATTGCATCGATTAATTATTAAACCTAATAATTAAATCATTGAAAAATATTTATTTAATTCAATAAATATTAAAATTAAATTACAAAATTCTCGTTCGTCACATCTTTCCCCCCTTAAAAGGATTCTGTCCCCAGAATCACGACTCAATAAATTCAACCCGTTACATTCTCCCCCCTTACAAAGATTCTGTCCCCAGAATCGCTTACAAATAATTAAGTAAATAAATGAGGGTAATTCTTCATCATATTCTCTTCGAGTTCCCACGTAGATTCTTCAGCTTTGTGGTTCCTCCAAATTACCTTAACAGAAGGTATTACTTTATTTCTCAGAACTTGTTCTTTTCGGTCGACAATTTGGACAGGAATTTCTTCATAAGATAAGTCTTTCTCAAAATGCAGGGGTTCGTATTCAATTATATGCTTGTAATCAGGTTTGTAAGGTCGTAACACAGAAACATGGAAGACGCTGTGGATATTCTCGAGTGCTGGAGGTAAGGCTACCTCGTACGCAACTTCTCCAATTCTTCGCAGTACCTCAAAGGGTCCAATAAATCTTGGGCTCAATTTTCCTTTCTTTCCGAACCTGATCTTTCCCTTCCAGGGAGAGACCTTCAAGAAAACATAACTACCTGATTCAAACTCGATAGTCTTACGATGTGGATCAGCGTATTTCTTCTGTCTATCTTGAGCCGCTACCAGTCGTGCTCGGATCATCTTGACTATTTCTGCCGTCTACTGTACCAATTCTGGCCCTAGCAATTGTCTTTCACCAACTTCATTCCAATAAAGCGGAGTTCTGCACTTTCTGCCGTATAACGCTTCGTAAGGTGGCATACCAATACTAGCATGGTAACTGTTGTTGTAGCCGAACTCTACTAACGGTAGGTGATCATCCCAATTTCCTTTGAAGCCCATTACACAGGCTCGTAACATATCTTCCAGTGTTTGAATCGTTCGTTCGCTCTGTCCGTCTGTTTGAGGGTGGTAAGCTGTACTCATTCGCAGTTGTGTACCCATGCATTCCTGAAGACGTTTCCAGAAATTTGATGTGAAGCGCGGATCCCTATCGGAAACAATAGACACCGGCACTCCGTGCCTCGAAACAATCTCTTTCACATATAATCTTGCCAACTGATCTAAGTTAAATCTGATTTTGATAGGAAGGAAGTGCGCGGATTTCGTCAGTCGGTCAACGATAACCCATACTGCGTCGTAGCCTTTCTGAGTCGTCGGAAGGCCAACCACGAAGTCCATCGTAATATGTTCCCATTTCTATTCTGGGATCTCTAACGGTTGTAGCAATCCACTCGGTCTCTGATGTTCTGCTTTAACTTTCTGACATGTCAGGCATTTGGCAACACATTCTGCAACATCACGTTTCAAATTCGGCCACCAGAAATATTGTCGAAGATCTTGGTACATTTTTGTACTACCAGGGTGAATCGAATATCTTGAACTATGAGCCTCACTCAAAATTTCTTCCTTAATTTCTTGTATTGGCGGAACCCAAATTCTACTTTCAAATCTCAATATTCCTTCCTTATCCCTCTTAAATCTTGGTTCGGTTCCTTCAGATATCTTCGATGATACCTTTTTGCATTCATCATCCTGGAGCTGAGCCTCCTTCACTCTATCTAGTAGAGTTGTACCAGATTGCATCTGAAATAGCTTCTCATCAATCTCCATAGGATACTTCACTTCTAACTCCAGTTTCTCCATATCTGCAATTAGCTCCTGCTGAGCAGTCAACATCATCAATTTCTCACGACCCTTTCTACTTAAGGCGTCGGCAACCACATTAGCCTTACCCGGATGGTATAAAATCTCACAGTCATAATCTTTGATTAATTCCAACCATCTTCTTTGACGCATATTCAAATCTTTCTATGTAAAAATATATTTCAAACTCTTGTGGTCCGTATATATTTCACACTTCTCCCCGTATAGATAGTGCCTCCAAATTTTCAAAGCAAAAACAACTGCAGCTAACTCTAAATCATGGGTTGGGTAACCCTTCTCGTAATCCTTCAACTGCCATGATGCATACGCAATGACTTTGCCGTTTTGCATCAGCACACAGCCAAGTCCTTTATGCGACGCATCGCTAAAAACAACAAAATTTCCTGTATCATCCGGAAGAGATAACACAGGCGTTGTACTCAACCTCTTCTTTAATTCTTGAAAACTCTCCTCACACTTCTCCGTCCAAACAAATTTCACAGCTTTTCGAGTTAAATTTGTTAACGGAGTTGCGATCTTAGAAAAATCTTTTATGAATCTTCTATAATATCCTGCTAATCTAAGAAAACTTCTTACTTCTGACGGCGTTCTCGGCTGATCCTAGTTAATCAAAGCTTCTACTTTGGATGGATCTACCGAAATTCCATCTTTATCGATTACGTGACCAAGAAATTGTACTCTCTCGATCCA
The DNA here is from genome assembly GCA_016801055.1 of Panax notoginseng. Lineage (NCBI taxonomy): Eukaryota > Viridiplantae > Streptophyta > Magnoliopsida > Apiales > Araliaceae > Panax > Panax notoginseng. The sequence goes on from CM029015.1 coordinate 12,411,295, forward strand.
GAATTCATATTTCGAAAATTTAGCATACAACTTCTCCCTTCTCAATACTTCCAACGTTAACCTCAAGTGTTCTTCATGTTCCTATTTGGTTTTGGAATATACCAAAATGTCGTCTATAAATACCACCACGAATTTGTCCAAAAACGACTTGAATACACCATTCATTAGTCCCATAAATGCTGCAGGAGCATTCGTAAGACCAAACGACATTACTAAAAACTCATAATGACCATATCGTGTTCGGAACGCTGTCTTCGGTACATCCTCTGGCCTCACCTTCAGTTGGTGATAACCACTCCTCAAGTCAATCTTGGAAAAGTATTTTGCTCCCTTCAATTGATCAAACAGATCATCGATCCTCGGTAATGGATATCTGTTCTTAATCGTGACCTTATTTAATTCTCTGTAGTCAATGCAGAGCCTCATCGATCCGTCCTTCTTTTTCACGAACAACACCAGCGCTCCCCACGGCGATACGCTCGGTTGAATGTACTTTTTGTCCAACAATTCTTGTAGTTGTACCATTAATTCCTTCATCTCTACTGGCGCCATTCGGTATGGTGCCTTCGATATTGGAGCAGTTCTGGGCACCAAATCAATCACAAAGTCTACTCTATCTGGTGGGAGTCCTGGCAAATCGTCTGGAAATACATCGACGAAGTCCCTCACAATCGGTATCTCCTCTACCTTCGGGTTCTCTTTTCGACTGTCGACTATGTAAGCTAAATATCCTACACAGCCTTGTCTTAACAACTTCCTGGCCTGCAACATCGTCAGACAACTCGCTTGTCTAGGCGACTTGCTACCATAAAACACAACCTTTGACGAAGTCATAAGGTTAATACGCTTCTTTTGGCAGTCAATTACAGCCCTATGATTGGATAACCAATCCATACCCAATATAACGTCGAATTCCCCCAATCGAATAGGGATAAGATCTACGTTCATGATATTACCCTTAATATCCACCCTACAGTTCTTAAACACGTACTTAACAGGGATTATTTCTCTATTCGCAATTTCTATGTTCATGGGGTAATCCAATTCATCCATAAGCAAAATCTAAACTATTAGCAAAGTCTTCGGATATAAAGGAACAAGTAGCACCCGAATCAAATAAAACGTAAGCATTAATTTCATTGATCGGAATGATACCTGACACCACCTCACGAGACTGGATTGCATCCTGCACCATCATATTGAAAGTTCTGGCAGTTGGTCGGTTTGTTACAGGTGGTCCGGTGATGGTTAAGGTATTTCCACTGCTATTTCCCCGATTTTCTCCTTGTCCTGATCCTCCCGATCCCTTCTTGGGACAGTCTCTTGCTAAATGATCTTTCGAACCACAGTTGAAACAAGCACCCTTCTTTGGGTTTGGACAATTTGGTGCTATGTGGCCTTCCTGACCACAATTATAGCACACTCTCTTTCCCTTCAAACAAACTCCTAGATGTGCCTTACCGTAAGTCGGACATGCTTCTATCTTCTTTTTCTGCCCTCCGTGTTGACTTCCAGCTGTTGAGCTATCCGTCTACTTCCTCTTCTGATTATTATTATTCCCAGTATTACTTCCACCAGTCTTGTTATTACCTTCATTCTCACTCTTTTTCTTTTTCTGTTCTTGGTTGTACTTAGTCACTGCATCACTTCCTCCTTCCGCGAGAATGGCCTTTTCCAAAACTCTCGTAAACATGTTAAGTTGAAACATTGATACCTTGCTGTATACCCAAGGCTTCAGTCCTTGTTCGAATCGTCTGGCTTTCCTCTCGTCAGTGTGTATTTGATACGGGGCAAACCTTGCCAACTCATCGAATTTAGCTGCGTATTCAGGCACGCTCATGTTTCCCTGTTTCAGTTCCAGAAATTGCACCTCCATCTGATTCTGCGAACTAGCTGAGAAATACATTTCGAAAAACATCTCTTTGAATCTCTCCCACGTAATTACACCTTCACCTCCTCGCATCTTGTTTGCCTGCCACCAGTAGCTAGCCTCAGACTTCAGCATAAATGTTGCAAAAACGGTCTTCTGATCTTCTTGAACCCTAGCAATGTCGAAAACCTTCTCCATTTCCATCACCCACGTTTGAGCCTCGATCGGGTTTCTGGAACCTTTGAACTCTGGCGGTCCCACTGCCTTAAAATATTTAAACGTTGTGCTAGGTGGAGCTTGAGGTTGGTTATTCATGACTCCAGTTAGTAAATTCACCAACTGCTAAACAGAATTAGCGTTGGCGTTATTGTTATTATTGGTTGACTCTTCCTGAGCCGGTTGACGTTGTTGTCTTCTCCTTGGCGGCATTTTTTCTGTTAAATAAACGTTTATTAGAACTTTATTTATTTCTTTAAATAGTTAAGACATTACTCAACAATTTAACATATCACTTAACACATCATCTCAAACAACTTGATATCTTTTCATTCAAATAAAAGTTTTAACATCAAACTATAGCACACTGCTATTTACATCATCTATCCTGGAATAAGGAATCCACAAGATTTAAAACATTCAAATATTAACATATTCCTTAGTTCATAAACACATCGGAATTTACATAAAACTATATAAGTCTTTCACATAAATAAACAGATTCTATTCCTGTCTTCCAAAGTGCTCAATAGCCTTGCCACGCTCCTCATTCATAATACGAGACATCGTCCTGCGATCCAACATATACGATGGAAGTCCTTCAAACTGGATGGGGTACCTTAACACTCGCTCTTGAACCTCATCCATCGCATGATTAAGTGTGGCGTATGTGTCTTCAAGCTTTGCCTTCTTTGCACGACTATCATCTTCTGCACGATCAGCTCGATGTGATTCTCTTACCCATCCTTCCTCTGCTATTTTCAGTCTTCCGGAGGTTTCCTTCAGTTCCTTCTTCAGCTTCTCTATCTCCTCGGTCTTATCTTCGATTTGACCCTTCTCATGAACCAGATCCCACTCCACGTTTCCTAAACGTGTATGAAGGGTCACAATCTCTCTATCCTTCTCCTCTAAAGTAGACTGCTGAACAGTCGCTCGCTCAGTCAATTCCTGAACCTCATCTTGTAACTCCACGTTACGATCATATAGTGTGTCATACATCTCAGCATCAACAGTGTACCGTGGTAGCTCCTCTTCTTCTTCCTCCTCATCAAACTCCTCCTCAGGATCCTCCTCAGGATCAGTCTCGGGCTCATGCTCCTGACCAACAACGGTGATCAATGGAGATGACTCCCTCTGAACTAACTGTTCCCTAACAACATGAATGTCTCGGGGCTCCTCCTCAGTCGGTACTATAGGTAATCGGGGTCCCTCCTCAGCTTGACTAGCTTCTCCATCATTCGTCATCCTGACAACAAAATTTTAAGTTTTAGCTACTAAGTCACACTATCTAACGCATACTTAACACATAAACACATAATGTATTTTATTATCTTCAATGAATTACAAAAATTCATTTCTTAGAACTCGATAAGAGTTTTCAATTACTATCTTCTTCTATAAGGCTACTACCTAAGGTTGTTTCCCCCACCTAAGGTTCAAAACCTACAGCTCTGATACCAACCTGTGACACCCCCAAATCCGATACTTCGATTCGACAGGATTTGGTGTTCACTGTACAAGCATCATCTATCTATCTACCCATAAATAATATCAAACCATACAATAGATAGAAATCATAAATAAAATCTCTTCCCTTAAGGGTTACATCAACTGAATCATAAATAAATCCCAGGTTAACTAACCTTAAAACATCTGTGCGGAATTCTAAACAAATAAGTCTTAAACAACAACAAAAGTCTTAAACATAATACATCATCAATTAAAATAACAAGTCTTCATCACTTGCTAACTTTGCCCTTGCCCTTACTAGTGGAGGGTTCATCGCTTCTTTCATTCTTAACTGTAATGTTATTATTAAGCAAGAGTGAGCACAAATGCCCACAAGTATAATAATGAAATAACATTATAATAACATGCGAATAAATCAAAGACATCTGAATAAAAGCTCAACTTTTGAATCGAGAATGAATAACAAGAATCAAAAGAATTCTGAGGGTCATAAGACCTTGAACTATGTCCTAGGTTAACAAGAAATATACTTGAAACCTTTAACAGTCATAAGACTATGGACCTTCTTCTCGTACTTAGGGGGATCAGCCCTTAGTACCATACTGTGCACAATATCTTAGCGCTAAAGCGTAAATAATCCCCTATACAGGGTTGTTCATCTCAGTTTGACATTCGAGTCCGCACCAAAGAAAGTTTGGTTTGGATAAATTCATCAAGGGTTCTGAAATTTAGAACGCTCATCAACTAAGGACTAGTTGAATCAGTAAGGTTCACTAGTCCAAAAAGTTTGACAATAATGATATTCAATATGATTAATAATCTCAAGAAATATACAATAGAACAATTATTGTATAACTGAATCATGCTTTGAAAGACAATCAATCTTTAATATAATACTCGAACTTGAATAATAGTTTAAATTTAGGAAATTGGCTCAATGTAAAAGATAGAGTTAAGAAACTTGCCTCATGCGTAGATTACACTTTAACTAAGCACGTTCTTTGAATTAAATCCTACATACCATTCATATACACAATACCAGTTAATTATAAATTAACTAATCAACATAAACTCATTCTCGTTGTCTACTTTAATTATTGACTACACTTAGTCAATTTATCACTTTGTCACATAATTTGTATTTCATGAATTATCAAGCTAATTATGCATTTAATAATTTACTTCACATGCAATTATGTTATTTACATGTTAAACAACTATTTTATCATCACATTATTCTTCTAACATGTTTACATGTTCATTATATCAATCCACTAATACATTGTTAGACTTAAACATTTTTTTTTATAAAAATAACTCATTCTGAATTTTCTGGAGAGTGGCGCTGCGGCGCCACGTTTGTACTAAAGCTTCGCGCTGCGGCGCAATGGCGCTGCGGCCGGACACTTGGAGCTGCGGCGTCGTGGCGCTGTGGCTCGAGTTATGGTGCAACAGCACGGTGGCGCTGCGGCGCGGGAAATGAACTGGTAGCCGGCGCTGCGGCGCGGCATACCAGACACAGAAATGGCTGTTCGCAAAAAATCGCAGAACGTGCCAATTTCTCCCAATTTCTTATTTTCTACTCAAAATTAGACATACCCACAAGTTATAGTTCATGTATATTCATAATACAACATCTATAAAGTGATTTTAACCCATTAAAACATATAATCACAGATTTAAATCATGTAAAATTGGACTGTTCTTGATGTTCTTGAAGTTTTTGAACAAAACACATAATTTAGCCGTACGGATTCGTTATAACACCGAATCCGTTCGTTTAAGGCTTGATCTCTTCGTATTAACATGCTCAATAATATAATGGTGTAAAATTTAGGGATAATATATAATCAATACATCAATTATCACATATATGGCCATATGGCCATATCACGTACTCTGTTTATTTTGAAATAACATATGCGACATGTATTTTAATGAAACAGATGATATGGTTTGTGAAATATATATAATTAAATACGATTTGATATATCATAACACACATACAACTCATAATCAATACTCCTAACTCAATTACAGAGGTTAAACCAAAACTTTGAAAGCCATTTTCTTATAAAAACTTAATGACGTAAAAACAGAATTTCAGAAGGAGAAGATTACCCAACGCGTAGTGTGGATTTTAGTAAGAGATGAATTCCTTCTCAATCACTGACTCACAATTCTCCTCAACAATTATCAGATTCTCTCTAACTAGTTTTATCAGACTTAGAAAAATAATGAAAAGAAAAGAGAACGTCGTAATAAGGAAAAGGTCTGACGAGCGTTGGTGGTCAGTTACCCAGTCATGGGTAACTGCCCTCAACTTCTCATAGTGCCATGTTTGGCTAGCAAAAGAATAATTCAAAACCATTTAATTTAATAAAACCTTTATAATATAGTTTAATTCATGCCACACTCTTATAAAATAAATCCCATATTTTATTTAATTTTCTTGAAATAAAATATAATAATTTATCATAATTTCACATAGTCACATAATTAAATTTCTCTTTAATAAATAATAACAATTTATTAAATCTCTAATTAATAATTACATTAATTAGATAACATCATGCTTAATTAAATATTTCATTTAATTCGACAATCTCACATAATTACATATTTGAAAAATAAAAATTCTCTACATTAATTTAATAAATGTAACACATAAAATTAACTTAATCTACCACAATTGCATCGATTAATTATTAAACCTAATAATTAAATCATTAAAAAATATTTATTTAATTCAATAAATATTAAAATTAAATTACAAAATTCTCGTTCGTCACACTTTCAACATAAATGTTGCAAAAACAGTCTTCTTATTCTCCTCAACCCTAGTAACCTCGAAAACTTTCTCGATTTCCATAATCAAGGTCTGTGCTTCAACTGGATTCATGGACCCATGAAATTCTGGTGGTCCAACCGTCTTGAAACCCTTAAATGTAGTACCTTGGTTCTGAGGTTGATTCTGCAAAGCATGTAACGCCCTAGAAAATCGAACATCTTGTAATTACTTTTAATAATGAATAAAATAATATTATTTATTATTATTACGTGTTGAGAAGATGAAGGTTGTTCTATAACCTAGAAATGTCGAAACGTCGTAGTATTTTAATTACGTGGGAGAATTAAAGTGTTTGGATTTCTAAAACAAAAAATAAAAGTTTTCTGAGAAATTTTCTGAAAAATACTATTCATCGATTTCTGCTCGGGAATTATTTTTGAACTTCCAAGAAATACGTAGCGTTATAATATCAAGGTGAGATCAATTATGTAATAATAACCTAGGTATGGAAAACGTAATATTTCGCATGCGAACTTAATTTGGGAATGTTAGGTTATTAAGCGTTAAGGAAAGAAAGTTGTGATTATATAATGTGTATGCATTGTAGGAAGGTAGTGAATGTAAGTATAATACGACGTATTGTACTATTATGTATGAAGAATGAAATAACGTATATTACGATTAAATATACGAGTTAACATACTAGAATTATACGTGGGGTATAATTATTAAGTTGATAAGTCTAAGGTAATGGACTTGTAGGATTGATAGTCTAATATAGAAGTCCAATGTATGTGATCATCAAGCCCAAGTGTTTGATTATCATAAGCCCAAACCATTGTAGCATGAGCCCATTAAGAGAGAAGCTAGATTAATTATCAAAGCCCAATGACTAAGCCATGATCCACAGGTCAAACCAAGTAGGAAGTGGGTAGACTTGATGGGCAAGATTTATGTGTGATGACCAAGTGTTGTGCTAATCAAGAAAGGAATAGTAAGGAGGTGGAGAATAAGGAGGTGGATGGTTTAAAGACCATTCTACCCTAGCTTTTGATAGCCTATAAATAGCAAACTCTCATTCATTGATTTGCTTGATAAAATTTCCTCTCAACTCCTCTCAAATATAAGCTACTTAATTGGTAGAGAGAATAAGTCACTTAAGACTTATAAGCTACTTTAACCTTTGCTAGTTTTCCAAAGTGGATTGAAGTCTTCAAGGGTAAGACTCATCTCTTTTATCTACCTCTCTTCTATGATAGGATTGATAGAGAAGGGGGATTGGTTGTTAAGACTATGTAATAAGTTAATAAGGAATGAACTTAAGCCGAATAATTTGGATAAGCAACTTAAACATTAATAAGTTGCTAGAACCATGAAGAACTTATCACAAGTTGCCATATGATGATTAGTATGTTGATTATAGCATAAGAACTTTGATTGAAGGACTTAAGTTATTAATAAGTCATGAGCATGAAGATTTTTAGTTCATAAGTTGAATAAGTTAATAACTTATAAGAATAAGTCAAAAATTACTTTGATTATAAGTTGGTGTAGTAAATAACTTGTAATGATCTTATGTGGGTTAAAATCCATTTAGAACGCTTAGTAATGAAGATTTGACGGACTTCACACGATTGGACGATTATCGTCGAATTCGTGAAATTCTCGGAATGAAAGTCGTATTTTGTGTTTGAAGTTAGAAATGTTGGTTTTCGATGGAGACAAGTCATATTGGTCATTATAGAGTTGCGGACTCAAAAATGATCGGATTCCGACTTGAAACGAAGAAACGAGCGTTGAACGTTCACGACCGTTTATCGTTTTTGTTAAAAATGAACTCATAGGTGAATTTTTAGCAAACAAAGTCAAATAGATAAAATTCTTGCATGAACGCGTAGATTATGAAATTTGTGAACCGTAGGCTTTTGAACGGACCAATTCGGACTTAAAACGAAGAAGTTATGCGTCCGGGAAGTTCTCAAAATTTTTAAACTGCACAAACTGTCTGAGGCACAGAGTCCGCGCCGCGGCGCGACTCCAAGCCTAAAAGCCTGCGTCGCATTGCAAGGCCGGAACCCTGCATACTGCTAACTTGCACCGCAGCGCGAGATGCAGAGTAAATGTTGGCGCCGCGGCGCCAGTCACAAGAAATTGATAGTAAAGAATATTTTCAAGTGTAGATGGAAAGGGAACTTGATAGTAATGTATTAAGATGTAATCATAACATGGTTAAGACATTGTAAGGTACTTGTAAGACACTAATGCATGTTGATTAAGAGTTAATAATCAATCTAAGATGAACGAAATGTGAATGACGTAATGAAAGTCGGAAACCCTAATAACAAATCTAAGTCAGGGTTTACATTGAGATGGAGGGTAAGATATAATAGTATACATACTTGATTGTATAAGACCTAATGTGGTATGTTATATGGTTATGTATTGTAGAATTGTAGAGACTTAAAGTGTACGTGTGTTAATCTGTAAAGCAGACGTTAAAGGCAAGTATTCTAACCCTTGTTCCAGTTCAGTCTGGACAAGCTTTGTAATTCATGTAACTTTTCGCATGAAGTCTTGAATGATGAAGTCTAAAGCCAATTCTTTCGGCAAGACTTATATTATGATTTCATCAAGCATGATTAATGTTTACCGAGTTATATTGGTATGGTTTTCAATCGAAGACCAAGTATGCTAAAATGTTTTTGTCGTTTAACGACAGGCACGTGAGGTTGCCATAACTTAAACGTATACACGTTTAATGAATGTAGTGTTGATCAATATAGAGTACTATGAGCTGATCACTCAGAAGTGCTCGTAAGCTATGCCGAACTTACGGACTTAGTGCCGGGTTGTCCTTTTCAAAAGAAATTATGAAATGCTCTTAGCCTTGAGCCTTAGTTGATATCCTACTGAATATTATTGGAAAATGTTTTGACGGAAAAGAAGTGCTATTTTGAATTATCAATAGTACTTCGTAACTATTGTACAGTTATTGAAGATATATGAGTTCTATGTTTCAAGCATGTTGTTTATTAGAATTGTAGTACTTGCTGAGCTAGCCATGCTCACTCTTGCTTGAACCATATGAACACCGCCAAGATCGAGCGGACCGAAGGCTCGGGCAAAGATAAGGGCAAGGCGAAGACGAACCCTTAGCTTAGTATGTAATAGAATAGTTCAATGATTGTAATATATTTGATATTATGACAAGAACAACTGAAAGGGTTACAAAGAACCTGGGGAATGTAATATTATTTTGAATATATATAGAAGTTATATTAGTCCTTTTGATACTATTTAAGGGAATGAATGAATGAATGGTAGTACAATGTAGCACCATCTGTCGGGTTGGAAGATACCCGGATTTGGGAGCATTACAAAGCACCCATCAGTAACGTCACCAGCTGCTGAACTAGGTTACCATCCACATTGTTGTTGTTTTCCTCAGTGGTTCCCCATCGTGGTTGACGTCTTGAAGCTATTTTCTGTTAAAATACATCCATTAGATTCTGCTCAACCTTTTAAGTATTATATACTTAGGTTGCACATCATAAAAGTTTACCACATAACACTTAACACCTTTGAATAAAACAATAACTTTTATTCATTCATCATCTTTTAAAAACATCAAAACAATAGCATCACTGCTATTTACATTACTTTCCTGAACTATAACAGTTGCAGGGCAACATCATCATCATCTATCCCATTGGTTATATCATAACCGAGATTTATATTTCATTTATTTTCTAATCATCTTTTAATTACACTTTCTACAATTTCCTACTAAGATATTGCGTAGCTTTATGATGCTCTTCTTCCATAATTCAGAACATTGTTTGGCGATCCAATACGTATGATGGTAGCATCTCGAACTGAATCGGATAACTCATAACTCGATCTTGAGCTCGATTGACCACAGTGTTGAATACGTTGTTCATCTCTTCCATCTTTTTCCTCTTTGCTTGTGCGTCCCTCTCTGCTATTCCGGCTCATTGATAAGCTTCACTGTACGCGTCTTCGGCTCTTGCTCTCTTGGTAGATTCCTCTTTCAGCTTATTCTCCAGTTCTGCAATCTTCTTCATCAGTTGCTCATTTTCTCCTTTGGTGTGGATCAACTTCTCTTCAACGTTGTTCAGTCGTTCTTCTCGATCTTGGATCTCATCATCCTTCTGTGCCATCGAGGTATGTTGTTCAGCTACTATCTCTTGTAACTCCTCGACGATGTCTTGAAGTTCCGCATTGCGATCATACACCTCATCGTACATGTGACGCCCCAAAATCCAGGTTCTCTAACCTCAGATTCAGTGCTCACGATCTATCATCATCATAAGCATTCTATAACTACTACGAAATAATAAACTGTTGGTTTATATGTTTATGTTTTAATAATGATAATATGTTTTGCATGGAAATAATATGTTTTGCATGGAAATAATATATTTTGCATGAGAATTATATTATGGTCATGTGAATAATATTATATGGTTGTATATGTGAACATAACTTAATGGCCAGGATATAATATTATATAATATGCATGGATTATGGGTGATTATAATATTCAAATATATTAGTCCATCTAAATTACGTGATTGCTGGAATCTCTCATCTCAGTGAGAATAAATTTGATTAACTGTTAAGTTAATTCAAATTTGAATTAGAAGCTTAAAAAGGTAACTGTTCTAAATTGCTAAGAACCTTATCTTGCATATCTTTTATCCCTTCATATCAGCTGCTTAGTATAATATCATATCTTCTAAATGATCTTATCAAGGAAAACAATATATCCATTGCTTTAAATATTAGTTGCTGATTTTATGATATTGTTAATCTGTGATTGAGAAATTAATAGGATCAGTTTTTCACATAGTCGTTGGAAGCTCTACTATATATTTCATCCTTCACGACATTTGAAGACATGACTTGGAAAAGCTTCAATCAATCTTATATTATTTATCCAATAGCATTTCTAAGTTTTTCCAGCGATATATTTGTATTGTTCTTAAATTGTTTAGTGCTGGAACATTGATACTTCGTGTAAACAAAATCTTTATTCCGAGTGTAAGCCGTGTGTGGCTTGGTCTATCTCGAAATAGATAGGATCTGTTCAAAGGAAGCTTTCAAGGTTGTAGAGGTGCAAAGGTCTCAGTGGTGAGAAAGGTTGCAGTAGTGCAAAGGGGGCAGAGGTGTCCATTACAACGGAAAGCTTATTTGAACAAGGAGTCTTTTTATTGTATTTAATTTGAGTTTTAAATATTAATAAAAAGAGTCTCCAATCCTAGTTGGGATTGGACGTGGATTAGGCTACTAGATAGAGGATAGGGGCTGAACCACGTAAAAATCCTTGTGTCTATAGTTTGATTATCTCGTGTTTTGATTTGATATTATCTCATGAATAACTGAACTTAAAATTGCAACGTAGATTTTCTGGCAGTGCGAAATACACTTATCCAGACATTCCTCATATCACTTCATTCTGTCTGTGTTATAAGAAAAGTGAAATTTTCTCTAAAACAGACACAATAAACTATTTTCCAAACTATCTATTTTAGTCCAGAATCTGAAAATTGAAAAATTGGTCATTGTTGATTACTTTTGGCTTAGACACCTATTCACCCCCCTCTAGGTGTGCTTATACACGAAATTACATTTGGTATCAAAGCAAGGCTCTACTAATATTTATCTTTGCAGGTCATAGGGAAAGATCCTATGGCACACCTCAATTTTCAAGAAGGTCAATCAACAAGTAGACCACCTCTGTTACTCGGAAGTGAAAACTTCAACTTTTGGAAGTTCAGAATGATGATTTATCTTAAGCGAGACCCATGGGAGTGGTGGGTTGTTGAAAATGGACCTGCCATTCCAAGACATGATGATGGGAGACCAAAGAATCTCATGGAAATGGATTCCAATGAATCATACATGGTATCTTATGACTCCAAAGCCATGAACACGTTGCTGAGTGGAATGATTCAAGTTGAAATCGATAAAGTCTCTGCGTGTACTACTGCAAAAGAAATATGGGACACAATCATCATGAGCCACGAAGGAACAACTAAAGTGAAAGAAGTCAAGCTGAGCATGTTGATGCAAGAATATGAACTTTTCAAGTTAGAGAAGAATGAATCAATCAAAGAAGCTCAAGCTAGATTCCTCACACTGATGAATTCACTAAGTATGCTCGACCGGAAAATTGATCAAAAGGAAATAAACAAAAAATTACTTAGAGTCATGCCCAAACGATTTGCACCAAAGGTTACAACCCTTCAAGACTCAACAACAATCAGTACTATGGAAACTCTCACTCTATTTGGAGAGCTTGAAGAATTTGAGAATCAACTAAAGAGGTATGATGAAGAAGATGAGGGACCAAAAAGGAAGACCTTAGCATTACAAGCGGAAAGCTACATGGAAGGTGATGATGAAGACTCCGATAAAGAAATAGCTATGATGACCCAGAAATTGAGAGAGCTGATTAGAAAGAAGAACAAATCAAAATTCCAAGGCAAAACATTCAACAACAAGAAGGACTTCAAACAAAAGCCACAAGAAGAAACTTGTTATAAATGTGGAAGGCCAAGTCACTACAAGAGAGAGTGTTTTCAACTCAAAAATAAGAACAAAGGAAACAATTCAAAAGGAAAAGCATTTATGACATGGAGCGATGATGAATCCGATCATGATGATGAAACTGCTCAACTATGCTTCACTGGGATAAACAGTCAGGAATCATCCTAGGTAAACACTGAACTTGGCGAAATTACTATTTCTGATTATCTTGTTTTAAAAAATGAAAACATTCGTATTAAAGAGAAAAATGCTCGTTTAAAAAATTGGATAAATGATCTAATGAAAGAAGTAGAAACTTTGATTGAGGAAAAACAAGAAATAGTTAAAGATTGCACATCTAGTGAAGTATCTAAGTTAAATGCTAAAATTGATTATTTAGATAACTATAACAAAATTCTATATAATCGTGCAAACAAGTTGAATGAAGAAAACAATGCTCTTAAAAAGGAAAATGAGAATTTAAAAGAAAGTTTAAAAATGAGAGATACATGTATTGATGCGTTTAATGATGGAAAAATAGTTAACGTACAAAATACTAATGAGGAAGAAATAGGTTCTTTAAAAAGGAATCTTGCTAAATTTGTTCAAGGAGAAGAAAATCTAAATATTATGTTGGGAGTTCAAAGGTCAAGTCTAGACAAACAAGGTATTGGATACAATCCTGTCAAGAACATAAAAAGCAATACTAATAAAATTAGAGTAATAAATAATAAACCAAGGAACAAGCTTCTTTATTGCTCACCTTTTGTTACTTGCAAAAAATGTGGTTTAAAGGGACATTTTGATACTAATTGTAATAAAATGAAAATAAAACAAGTTTGGGTAAAGAAAGGAGAATTACTTGCTACTAACAAAATTGGACCCAAACAAATGTGGGTACCAAAACGATGAGCTACTTCGTTGTTTTGTAGGTGTGTTTTAAAGCTAAAGTACCTTCACATAAATGGGTCCTAGATAGTGGATGTTCTCGACACATGACGGGTGATAGTACTAAATTCATCTCACTAACTACTAAGAAGGGAGGAACTGTCACCTTTGGAGATGACACCGCATGCCAAATCGTCGGTAAAGGTAAAATTAGAAATGGTAAGGTTTTCATTGATAATGTCCATCATGTTGAAGGATTGAAATATAATTTAATTAGTGTAAGTCAACTAATGGATAGTGGTCATAAAGTAATATTTGAAAAAGATAAATGTGCTATTATTCATGCTTCACATAATGTTCCTTTAGTAGCCAATAGGGAAGGTAATATATATACAATCAACTTCAAAAATCAAGATGAAGATATTTGTTTAGCTGCTATTCAAGATCAAACCATTCTATGGCATAGAAGGTTAGGGCATGTGCATATGGAGCTAATTACCAAGCTAGTTTCAAAAGAGCTTGTCAAAGGATTACCAAAGCTAAAATATGAAAAGACAGGCATATGCAATGCATGTCAGCTAGGTAAGCAAGCAAGAAATTCTTTTATAAGCAAAAATCAGGTATAAACTTCTTCGCCTCTTTAATTATTGCATCTTGATCTATTTGGACCCGAGAGATATGTTAGTATAGGAAATAATCATTATGCTTTTGTTATTGTGGATGATTTTTCAAGATTTACATGGGTTTTATTCTTGAAAACTAAAGATCAAGCTTTTGCAGAATTTGAAAGGCTCATAAGGAATGTTGAAACAAAACACAACATTAAACTAATTAGTATAAGGAGTACCATGGTGGTGAATTTGGAAAGGACTTTATACCATATTGTAATGAGAAAGGTGTTACACATGAGTTCTCTGCACCAAGAACACCACAACAAAATGGAGTCGTGGAACGTAAAAATCGTACTCTCCAAGAAACTGCAAGAACTTTGCTTCAAGAAAGTAAACAAGAGATTTTGGGCAGAGGCTGTAAGTACTGCATGTCACATTTTAAATAGAGTACTACTTAGACCCATTTTATTAACGACACTATATGAGTTATTAAACAAAAGGATTCCTAACATTGGTTATTTTAAAGTATTTGGTGCTAAATGTTTTGTGTTAAATACTTATGGAAATCTTGGTAAATTCGATGCTAAATCAACCGAAGCAATTTTCCTTGGTTACTCATTGCATAGTAAAGCATATAGAGTTTATAATCTTGATAAGTCAAAAGTTGAAGAATCTATGCAAGTTATTTTTGATGAGCTTAACATTGATCTGTCAAAAGAAGAAGGTGAGATTTCTGCAAAAAAAATTCCCAGATTCATGGAACTGAAATAGTTGAATCCAGGCAGACTGAGCCGTCTGCATTAGAAGAAAGATCAAGCGAATCAGGAAAACAAACAAAGGAAAACAAACAGCATGAGTCGTCTGTTTTAGAAGAAAACACAGACTTGTAAACATCTGAATCCAGACAGATCGAACCGTCTGTTTTAGAAGAAAACTCAGATGATCAAACCGAGACAACAACTCACAATCAAGAACAGGAAGCAGAGGAGCAAATGTCAAATATCAGACTTCCCAGATCAACTAGAACTGTGAGAAACCATCCTCCAAACCTGATCATAGGTGATCCCAACACTTGGATGAACACTAGAAGAAAAGCAAGGAATTATTACGCATTTTCAGCCTTCCTTTCACAAATAGAACCAAAGAGTGCGAAAGAAGCAATCGAAGATGAATATTGGTCTATTGCCATGCAGGAGGAATTAAACCAATTCGAAAGGTGTCAGGTATGGGAACTTGTTAAACCTCCTAAGGATGCTTCTATAATTGGTACAAAATGGATTTTCAAAAATAAACGAGATGAAAATGGCAGAATCACTAGAAATAAAGTTAGATTAGTAGCTCAAGGCTATAACCAACAGGAAGGAATAGATTTTGAAGAAACGTTTACCCCTGTTGCAAGGTTAGAAGCAATAAGAATCTTATTAGCCTATGCATGCTATAGACAGTTTAAATTATATCAAATGGATGTGAAAAGTGCCTTTTTAAATGGTTATTTAAATGAAGAAGTATATGTTAAACAAACACCCGGATTTGAACATGAAAAATATCCACACTATGTGTTTAAACTGAAAAAGGCTTTGTATGGATTAAAACAAGCTCCAAGAGCTTGGTATGAAAGATTAAGTAAGTTTTTACTAGATAATGGTTTTAATTACGGTAAAATTGACTCTACTCTTTTTATTAAAACCAAAAACAAAGACTTACTGATTGTTCAAATTTATGTGGATGATATAATTTTTGGAGCAACTACTAATTCTTTGTGTGAGTGGTTTTCCCAATGTATGCATAATGAGTTTGATATGAGCCTTATGGGTGAGTTAAATTATTTCCTGGGGCTTCAAATCAAACAATCCAATGAAGGGATTCACATTCATCAATCCAAGTATGTGAAAGAGCTATTGAAGAGATTTGGTTTTGAAAATACCAAACCAAAGTCAACCCTAATGAGCACAACTGTCAAGTTAACAACCGATACTACAGGTAAAGATGTTGAGGTTACTATGTATCGAGGTATGATCGGTAGTTTACTTTATTTAACTGTATCAAGACCAGATATTATGTATAGTGTATGCTTATGTGCTAGATTTCAAGCTCAACCAAAAGAGTCTCATCTTCAAGCGGTAAAACGAATATTTAAATATTTATCTGGGAGAATTAATCTTGGCTTATTCTACCCTATATCTCCAAGCTTTGAACTCATTGGATACTCAGATGCAGATTATGCAGGGTGCCAAGTTGATAGAAAAAGCACAAGTGGAGCCTGTGAATTTTTAGGGCAAAGTCTTGTAGCTTGGCACAGCAAGAAACAAACATCAATGGCCCTATCAACTACGGAAGGTGAATATTTGGCGGCAGGTAGTTGTTGTTCACAACTTTTGTGGATGATACAAACTCTTCATGATTTTAATGTGATATGTGAAAATGTGCCTATTATGTGTGACAATACTAGTGCAATTGATATTTTAAAAAATCTGGTGCTTCACTCTCGTACTAAGCATGTTGAAGTAAGACATCATTTTCTAAGAGATAATGTTGCTAAAGGATTAATAAAATTGGTATTTGTCCCTACTGAACATCAATTAGCTGACATTTTTACAAAACCGTTAAGTGAAGAACGTTTTTATACCTTGAGAAGAGAACTTGGCATGTCTATATGTTCCTAAATGGTCCTTGCTTGCCTATAGTACTAATAACTAATATATAATCAAAACTATTTTTTTTGATAATGACAAAGGGGGAGAGTAGTTTTGGTGTTGTTTGGGACCTTTAAATCTTTATGACTTCTCTACTAATCTATTATTGGTTGTAATTTGGAACTGGGTTAACATTTTGATCTGTGATGCATAATTTGTTGGGCTCTTTCATTTATGAAAGTATTTGGATGATATTATTATGGGTTATCTGTTATTGTGTTGGTTGGATTTTATTTTGATATAATCTCTCATAACAGGTATATAGTCAATAGGCATGAATTAAGGGGGAGTCATAAATTTAGGGGGAGCATATAAATTAAATATTGTCATCATCAAAAAGGGGGAGATTGTTGGTTTATATGTGTATGTTTTAATGATGATAATATGTTTTGCATGGAAATAATATATTTTACATGAGAATTATATTATGGGCATGTGAATAATATTATATGGTTGTATATGTGAACATAACTTAATGGCTAGGATATAATATTATATAATATGCATGGATTATGGGTGATTATAATATTCAAATATATTAGTCCATCTAAATTACGTGATTGCTGGAATCTCTCATCTCAGTGAGAATAAATTTGATTAACTGTTAAGTTAATTCAACTTTGAATTAGAAGCTTAAAAAGGTAACTGTTCTAAATTGCTAACAACCTTATCTTGCATATCTTTTATCCCTTCATATCAGCTGCTTAGTATAATATCATATCTTCTAAATGAGCTTATCAAGGAAAATAATATATCCGTTGCTTTAAATATTAGTTGCTGATTTTATGATATTGTTAATCTGTGATTGAGAAATTAATAGGATCAATTTTTCACATAGCCGTTGGAAGCTCTACTATATATTTCATCCTTCACGGCATTTGAAGACACGACTTGGAAAAGCTTCAATCAATCTTATATTATTTATCCAATAGCATTTCTAAGTTTTTCCAGCGATATATTTGTATTGTTCTTAAATTGTTTAGTGCTGGAACATTGATACTTCGTGTAAACAAAATCTTTATTCCGAGTGTAAGCCGTGTGTGGCTTGGTCTATCTCGAAGTAGATAACATCTGTTCAAAGGAAGCTTTCAAGGTTGCAGAGATGCAAAGGTCTCAGTGGTGAGAAAGGTTGCAGTAGTGCAAAGGGGGCAGAGGTGTCCATTACAGCGAAAAGCTTATTTGAACAGGGAGTCTTTTTATTGTATTTAATTTGAGTTTTAAATATTAATAAAAAGAGTCTCCAATCCTAGTTGGGATTGGGCGTGGATTAGGCTACTAGATAGAGGATAGGGGCTGAACCACGTAAAAATCATTGTGTCTATGGTTTGATTATCTCGTTTTTTGATTTGATATTATCTCCTGAATAACTGAACTTAATATTGCAACGTAGATTTTCTGGCAGTGCGAAATACACCTATCCAGACATTCCTCATATCACTTCATTCTGTCTGTGTTATAAGAAAAGTGAAATTTGCTCTAAAACAGACACAATAAACTATTTTCCAAACTGTCTGTTTTAGTCCAGAATCTGAAAATTGAAAAATTGGTCATTGTTGATTACTTTTGGCTTAGACACCTATTCACCCCCCCCTCTAGGTGTGCTTATACACGAAATTACATAAAACATACATTGTTCATTATAATAAAGTCTCATAAACTGGTCCCAAGGTCTCCATAACCTTAACTTTAAATACACCATTCATAATACAAACAGTTTACTTAAGAAATTCCATCAGATAATAGTTAAATTGACATTCATTCTAAACTACTCCTGGATCTTGCCCTTGCCCTTGTTCTTCGTGTTGGTTCCTTCGGGCTTAACTGAAATAGATGTCATGATATAGCAAGAGTAAGCAACTACTTTGCTTCGCAAGTTTATATACCAGAGAGATATATCATGACATAGAAAGAAATATTGCGTTCAATGTTCAACAATAGTATAAGATTGTGAAGGAATATGAATTAATAATTAACAATTGAATATCCGATAATTGAATAACATGAACTGAGTGGTTTTGAATAACAATGAATATTTGCCAAGGTGCTCAGTGATTTAAACTGGACCTCTGAATAAGTTTTGGTATTCAAGGGGATCAGCCTTTCATACCTCGTGATTTATGCATAAACACTTAATAATCCGGCATTGATATCATGCCTTAATCAAATTCGTCCTTTTCTCAGTCAAGAGTTCTTAGTATATCAATTTAATAAGAACAGTTATTTAAAACACATTTGATTTAACAAATTTAGACATGCTTGATCTAGCTGATACAATTAGCATAGATCTATTTCATAAACAGTTCATAAATGAAGAACTTTAATTTAATTCATAGTTCAATAGCAGTAGAACGGAATTCAATTGCACAAAGTGCGAATTTCAATAATCAATATAGACATGAATAATCATCAATAATTATTCACTAACATGCTTTGAAAATAATAACTCGAGCTTGAGTTAGGAAACTTGCCTCGATCGTAGGTTACGGCTACGAAATTAAATTTCAATCCACTATGCAGTTAAATTATCTTCCTTTGAGAGACCTATAATTAATCTTTCAATTAGTCAAAGCATAACATTAGATTATGTAATCACATAGATATTATACATTACATTTAGTTCTATAAACATTATCCTGTCTAGATAGTGTTACTATTAATTAAAGACTACATTTAATTCACATAATATTATTAACTTAGATAATATTTAATTCACCTTCTAGTATTATTGGTTTACTATTAATACTTTCATTCACTTACTAATATTATTATCATCTTAGTAATATTTCTATACTTTAATAATATTATTAATCCTCTTAATAATATTTTAATCATGCATTAATATTATTACCATAATAATATCTTACTTATGCTTTACCATCATTAATAATACTTTCAATCATTTATTAATATTTTATTCACTTACTAATATTATTTATTATTTAATAATATTTTATTCCTTTACTAATGTTATTATATTTAATAACATTTTATTTAATCTCGAATATTATTATTTAATAATATTTTAATCATTTAATAATAATACTTTAATCTAATATTATTAATCTTTTAATAATATTTTACTCTAGGATTAATATCTTAATCTAATATTGTTAATTATTTAATAATATTTTAATGAAATTTTAATCTTAATATTTTTATTTACTTAACAACATCATATTATAATATTATTAATATTATAATAATATTCCAATGATTTACTAAATTAATAAACAATTTATTCCAATTGTTCATCCTTTATTAACCTCTTATTTAATATCCATAAAAGGTCATAAATAATATTTATTATTATGAATTACCAAAATGCCCTAAAATAGTCATGATATATTATATTATGAGCATTCAAGCATAAAAATCATATTTTTCTCATCAAAGACATCATTTAACTATTTATTTCTTTTTATTCATAACTTAACCATTTTTAGGAAAAATAGCAAACTGATTCCAAAAATTCTCAACTTCTGGATTTTGATAGAATATGAACCAACAATGATCTCCTAATTTTTCTGGAATTTTAGAAAATGATTTACTATTTTTAAAGTGCACAAAACATTCGGATCTTGCTCTATTTTTAATAAATTGAGTTTTGCTCAGAAAAATCTGACATTTTCAGGGTATGCTCTCGTAACATATATGAAGCCACTGTAAAAATTTCGGAATTTTCCAGTGTATACGCAGTGAGATATTCGAAGGTTAATATTTCGGAGTCCTTTACGGAAATAGTCATTACGCACAATATATAACTCGAAACGTGCCCGTTCTTTTTCCTGCATATACATAACTTCTCAAGGTACCTCTGTGATTTTTCTTAGATTTTTAAAAGACAAGAAATGGACCAAAACAGCCTCATGAAAAATAGATCAGTAGCTGATTTAGGGTTTTCAAAGCCTCAACATGCAAAGTGGATTGTTTTGGGAAAATAGTCTCAAAGGTTTCAAAAATTGCTAGATTTGTGCTCTACTACTTGGGTTTACTACATAACTCATGTATCTAGCACCCCCCTTCGACGGATCACAATTCCAAGTTGTAAAACTTGAGTTACACAAGATTTAGTGGAAGAAAAACAAGAGTTTTCACCCTTGGAGAACATATGCTCATTTTCTTCCTCTAAGTCTTTGATCTAACACTCAAGATACTTAGTTCCATACATGATGATATGTAGAACTAGTGTATCTTGAGTATTTGTATATAACCCCATCAAAACTCAAGCTAGCAAAACAAAGTAAAAGAAGAAGATGAAGGTAAGTTATACCTTGACTTAGTTGCTACCTTTCTTGATTTTCCAAAATAAGTAATATACTTAGGAGGCATGAACAACTAGCACTCCTATCTCTTCTCTCTATAGCCGAAACCCTCTCTCTCTTTTCTCTCTATGAAGTTGGCTAGCTTGGGAGCAAAAGATAGAAGAAGAAGATGGAGAGAAAATGAGATGTTGGAAGAATGAAATGTGATTATAAAATGAAATGGGCAATTCACTAATAATCCTCCCATAACTATTTTGTTGTCCATTGGGTAAAAACTTTGTATTATTATTTCCATTAGGCTAGACATGATTAAATGTGCATAATGGAGTGGCAACCAATGGGAGCTTGACAACATTGTCCTTGTGTTTAATAATGTCTACTAATGGACAAGTTAGCTTAATTATTCCACTTAGGATCCTCTAGCCCATAATATCCTCCATTTAGCTTTTATTTTAAATGCCCAATTTTGATTAATCAAATGTCTAGAATACCCCTAATCAAGTGGGCTAATTATTGGATTGTATTTTATTTTCTTTGGGCTTCTCCTTTAATTGTTTTGGGCTATGTACTAAACATAGTCTAGCAATTTTAATAATGTTACCCAATTTGATTATTTAGGGCTTCCGTTTCCAATCATATGAAGTTTAATTACTTATACATGTGACTTTATCTCATAACCTAATTAGATTTACAAGAATTAGGTTTAAAATTATTAGTCACTTGAAATACTAAGTTTACCCACTTAAGTTAGTATACATATTAAATACTAACTTTTCCGTATTACCATAACCCTTAGGTTATTTAATAGTCTTACCTAATGTATAATTAGGTTACGAAGCTTTCATTTTATGAAATCTATAAATGTATGTATCCATAAGTATAGTATATATGTTAATTGCCCCATACACCACTTCACATATGTGGTCACATATTAAATCCTTATATAACACAACGTTTTAAAAAAAATCGATAATGTACATACATATATGGTGACTTAAAATTCACGGTTATTACAGTACATACGGGCAGCTATCGAGTTTAGTGGAATCTCTTCCTCCTCATCCTCCGACCGTGTAAGCTCAACGGGATCCTCCTCATCCGTCTCTATCTCATCCTCCTCATCAGGTACTCTCTTCTGCTCAACTACTGTGACCAACGGAACTGTTTCCCGTGGCAGTAGTTGTTCCCAAATCACCTGAATATCCCGAGGCTCCTCCTCTCTAGCCTGACTGGATCCTCCTACATTAGCCATCCTGTCAACCAAATTTTAAGTTTTAATTACTAATCATTACTACTCGACACTCACGAGCACATAAGTTGTAATCACATAAGCACATAACTGTTTTATTACTTTCTCTTTCCTAAAACTCGATAAGAGTTTATCATTACTATCTTTTCAAAGGTTACTTCCTAAGACTTTTCCCTCACCTAAGGTTCATAACCTAATGCTTTGATACCAACCTGTGACACCCCTAAATCCAGGTACTTTTTTCCCACAAGATTTGGTGCTCACTATCCAAACATTTATACTATCTACCCAAATGAAATATTATTTAATCCATAATCCTCCCTTTAAATAGGGTTACATCATTTAATCCAAAAACATCCCAGGTTATCTAACCTTAAAACATCATTCAAATGCTGAATTAAATTATTACATTACATCATTATTAAAAGTTTGTGATCATCATAACAAATAAAAGTACAAATCAGCATCACTTGTACAATTTTCCCTTTCCTTTGCTGGTTGAAGGCTCGTCTACCTTCTCAACTTTAGCTGCAATGAGTTTAAAAATATGCAAGAGTGAGCAAAACAATTGCTCACTGGATATAATAGAGAAGCAACAGGAGAATAACAATAATATCTGCCAATAAATAGGCTCATCAAAAACTGGATGGTACTCTAATAATGATGATCAAAAATGAAATCCAAAATATGGAATATATGTAACTGAGGGTCATAAGACCAAGAACCATGTCCACAGTTACGAGTAATCTTTCAACTCCAACTTTAACAGTCATAAGACTATAATGACTGCTCGTACTTAGGGGGATCAGCCCTTCGTACAATGTATTGTGCACAAACATTTTAACGCTACGCGTAAATTATCCCCTAATAATAAATAAGGTTGTTCATCTCAGTATTTAGAGTATAAGTCCGCACCAAAGAAAGTTTGGCTTGGATAAACTTTCAAGGGTAATTTAAATTTCAACGAATATCAACTAGAGGACTAGTTGAATTAACAGTATTTGATAATCACAACAGTTGTTTAATAACAACATAACATAGAATAATTGAGAATCATAAATGAACTGATTATACATATTAAACTCATGCCTGAAATAACTATAAAGCATAAGTATTCAATAGAATGAATAAAATGGTTAACCTTTGCTTGAACAGTAAATAAGCTAAGATTAGAGTCTTATAACATTAGAAATGAAAATTACAGAACGTACAATAACTAATAGCAAGCTGGAAACTAAAAACTTGCTTGACAAGATATTAAATTCATGCAAGGATTAAAACAATTCAATAATAGGAACGAGAATTCAAAAACTGTGTTTATTATACAATAATATAATTTAAGAAACTTGCTTAACTATAAACAAGTTAGAATGAATCAACAAAGTCAATAGAATGAAACAATTGACTTATTCAAATACAGTTAAGACAATAAGCTTGCTCAGTCAAAAGAATAAAGTTACACAACATAGTAATAGAATTAACTCAACGAAAGTGTAGAGTTAGAAACTTTCTCAATGTAAAAAGATAGGGTTTAGAAATTTGCCTTGAGCGTAAGCTATAAAATTAAACTCACGATAACCTATATATAGGTTTAGAACCATCATCTATTAGATACACCACAACATATGCATTTCTAGTTAGACTTGTTATGATAACACAAGTCTTAATCTACTATTCAAATATCAGAAAATCCAAGTGTTTTACTTTGCAACACTTATCTAATGTTCATTGTGTATACTAAGTTATCACATAACGCGTTCTCGATTTACTAATCATTTTGTAACTTTGAACTAACTAACCACCATTCAGTATATTATATTAACCTTAACATTACCCATTTAACATTCTAACATAATTTCATATCTCATTATGTTGCTATCCAAAGTCTGCAGTAACAGCAGAAGCCAGAATCACAAACCAGGGTATGGCGCAGCTGCGCCATACAAAGGCTTGGGACCGGCGCAGCTGCGCCATTTTTTGCCTTGGTACCAGCGCAGCTGCGTCGGTGTTCAGACAGACGCAGAGAAGGCTAATGAACAGTAGCTGACTTTAGCCTAACAAAGACAAATTTCACCCACCAAACAATGATAATAACACGTAAAATAAATATACAACTATCATATATATGATTGCTCACATATCCAACCACCTAACACAATTTAACAACAACTAAAACTATTTTAATTTCTCAAAATTCATATTTTCATACAAAAACTCAATTTTTGATATTCATTCTAGAAATCATCACTGTGAATTCATTATTTGACCAAAACACTCTATTCAAATTTCGTTATGCTCGTATCTCAATGAACTACCAAATACAAGTTTCAATTTATAATTCCATATACTATTTGGCCACTAAAATTGATACTTTTCATGAACATATGAAAAATACATATAAACATACATTGTCAAAAATTTCTTGTACTGTAAACCAAAATTAGCATGCAATTATTGTTTAAACATAATATCTAATCATTATAAGCATGTCCAACCACCATAACTTAGTTATCTATCAATAATTCGGAAAAACATAATTCACAAAGTATGAAAATTATTGTCGTAATACTCATATATATGCTTATAATATAGAGATTATGGAACATACCTTTAATTTCTAAGATAATTCTTGCTAAACTCGCTGGAATTGGCTTTGAAATCCTCAGGCTTCCTCCTAATCTCTCTCAATTCTCAAACTCTCTTCTCTTCTCTTTTCCTTCTCAGTAGACTATCTCTAATTTAAGCGTAAACAAATAAACTGATATAGCCATAATACCTATACTAAATATATCGGTTACCAACTAATAAACGTATATAATACAAATATATTATATTTATTATTTTAATTATTTTAATTATTTTATTTTATTTCAAAACTAGAAATTTCAAAAGCCATAAGGTTTGTTTGGCAAAACTCTTTAAATTAAAGAGTTAAAATACTTAAGCCTTGTTTGACAAAAACTAATTTAAATCCTTTTTAATTTATTTTAATAAACATTTTAGTTTATAAATTACAATCACATATTATATTTTAAATAAATATTTCCCACTTTATCAAATACCACAAAATTATAATTTCATATTATAATTTTATTTGATAATTTAATATACCATATTATATTAAATTATTAATCACAATATAATACCTCATGTTATAATACAAATCTCTAAATTATAAATTAATTTAATTTAGAAATTTTCTAATAAATTTAATTTAAATTCTCAACCATCACATCAGTAAAATATTTATTTTATCAATTCAATAAAAGACACATCAAATAAATATTTATATTATTCAATAAATATTTAAATTATAATTTGAAATTTCGTATCGTTACAATAACTGTTGTTGTAGGAGAATTCCGCTAATGGCAAGAACTTGTCCCAATTTCTTTTGAAGTCAAGGACACAGAGTCTTAATAGATCCTCAAGAGTCTGAATAGTTCTCTCTAATTATCCGTCCGTTTGAGGATGATATGCCGAACTAAATCGTAAATCCGTGCCCATAGCTTTTTGCAAACTAACCCAAAATTGTGAAGTGAATCTTGGGTCTCGATCAGAAACTATGGATACTGGCATACCATGCAGTCTCACAATCTCATTTATGTAAATACGAGCAAGACGTTCAAGTGTATAAGTTTCTCGTATAGGTAAGAAATGAGCAGACTTGGTCAATCTATCAGCAATGACCCAAATCGCATCAATGCCTTGAGAAACCTTGGGAAGACCAGTAAGGAAATCCATGGTAATGTGCTCCCACTTCCATTCTGTAATTTCAAGTGGTTGCAATGGACCTTTTGGCACTTGATGCTCAGCCTTAACTCGTTGACAAGTTAGACACCTTGAGATGAATTCTGCTATCTCTCTCTTCATATTGCCCCACCAAAATGTATGTCGAAGATCACGATATATTTTGGTACTCCCAGGATGGATTGCAAACGGTGTGTTGTGCACCTCCATTATGATCTTATACTTTAAATCAGAGTCGTTAGGAATACAAAGTCTGGAGTTGACTCGAAGTATTCCTTCTTCATCGATTCTTGCTTCCGGAATAGCACCTTCTTCTTCATGCGCATCAGCTCCAGGTCTGTAGCTTGAGAAGCTTTAACTTTATCGATTAAAGTCGGTTCTACTCGTATATTTGCCATCATCACGTGGGTCCCTGGAGTC
This sequence comes from Panax notoginseng, assembly GCA_016801055.1. Classification (NCBI taxonomy): domain Eukaryota; kingdom Viridiplantae; phylum Streptophyta; class Magnoliopsida; order Apiales; family Araliaceae; genus Panax; species Panax notoginseng. The sequence continues at coordinate 12,438,067 of CM029015.1, forward strand.
TTTATCTCTATCTTCATCCTTTGCAAGTCATACAAAATGGGCCTTTGCGTTGACAATATCACACTCGTACCCGCATATGATCTTTTACTCAATGCGTCAGCTACCACATTCACTTTTCCAGGATGGTATTGAATGGTATGATCATAATCTTTCAAAAGTTCAAGCCAACATCGTTGCCTCGTATTGAGTTCCTTTTGGGTGAAGAAATATTTGAGGCTTTTATGATCCGTAAAGATATCCACCTTCTCCCCATACAGGTAATGCCTCCAGATTTTAAGTGCGAAAACGACAACTGCCAACTCTAGATCATGAGTAGGATAATTTCTCTCACATTCTTTGAGTTGTCGTGAGGCATATAGGCTATGAATTTTCCATGTTGTATGAGAACACATCGTAAACCCTTGCCTGAAGCATCACTGTAAATGACAAATCCTTCCGAGCCAGATGGTATTGCCAGAATAGGTGCTGAAATAAGTGTCCTCTTGAGTTCTTGAAAACTCTTCTCTCATTCCTCGGTCCAACTAAATTTTGTATCTTTCCGAGTCAGCTGAGTTAATGGAGTAGTGATTCGAGAAAACCCTTCTACGAATCTCCGATAATAACCAGCTAAGCCGAGAAAGCTACGTATTTCGGTCATTGATTTAGGTTTCTCCCAGTTTTGTATTGCTTCAATCTTTGCTGGGTCAATAGATACTCCATATTTTGACACCATGTGCCCAAGGAATGCTACTTCCTCAAGCCAAAACTCGTATTTCTTCAGCTTGACATATAGCTTATTTTCACGAAGCCTTTCAAGTATCAGCTTCAAATGGTGCTCATGATCTTCACGACTTTTGGAATAGATGAGGATGTCATCAATAAAGACAATCACAAAATGATCCAAATATTCCTTGAATACTCGGTTCATCATATCCATGAAGGCAGCAGGAGCATTAGTCAATCCAAAAGACATAATTAGGAATTCATAATGCCCGTACTGAGTTCTGAAAGCAGTCTTTGGAATGTCATCAGTTTTAATCTTCAACTGATGATATCCGGAATGAAGATCGATTTTTGAAAAGAATTTGGCGCCTTGCAACTGGTCAAACAGGTCATTAATACGAGGCAATAGGTACCTATTTTTGATGGTGACGTGATTTAACTCCCGATAATCAATACAAAGTCGCATACTCATATCTTTCTTCTTTATGAATAGAACAGGAGCACCCCAAGGAGACTTACTAGGACGAATGAAATCGATGTCTAACAACTCCTGCAGTTGAGTTTTTAACTCCTGAAGTTCAATAGGAGCCATTCGATATGGGGCTTTGGAAATGGGTTTTGTACCGGGTTCAAGGTCGATACCAAACTCAATTTCACGCTCTGGGGGTAGGCCAGGAAGTTCTTCAGGGAATACGCCAGGAAATTTATTAACAATAGAAATATCATTCAAGACTGACGTATTTTTGTTTAAATCTGTGACATGAGCTAAGAAAGCTTGACATTTGTTTTTTAATAAATAAATAGCTTTATGACTTGAGATGACAGTGATTGACTTTAATTGTTTGGTTGCTTGAATTCGTATAATAGGTTGGTTAGGAATATGAAAGATAATAACCTTACGAAAACAATCGATTTTATCATGATGAGTAGTTAACCAATCTATCCATAAAATCACATCAAATGCAAGTATTTTCAAAGAAATAAGATCGGCAGGTAACGTGCGGTTACCAATTTAAATCAAACAAGATTTATAAACCGTGGATGTAATAAAGGTTTCCCCCAATGGAGTTTCAACAGATAAGTCAAAGTCTAATTTCTCTGGAGTCAAATTTAAACGTTGAGCGCAAGTAGGAGAAATAAAAGAATGGATAGAACCGGTATCAAATAAGGTATAGACTTCGCTAGAATTTATGATTAGCTTACCCGTGATCACCTCGTTCGGATTCCTCACTTTTTGGGAGGTTACGACAAACGCTCTCCCTTGAACTACCGGTTTTGTCTTGTCTGGGACTGCTTTTGATGCCTCCATCCCAACTGGACTTGACTTTGGTGCACGAAAAAATCAGGCTAGGTGACCTTCTTTTCCACATTTGTAACATGCTTTGGACTGTTGCGTATAGTTTGGACTGATGTGTCCCTCCTGTCCGCATTTGAAATATACGACCCGTGGTCGTTCTCCTTCTTTAACAACAGGTGCTGGTGCTGACGTCTTTCCATCATTATTAAATCTCCTCTTCTTAAAATTACCACTTCTATTATCTTGGCCATGATTACCACCGAAGTGGTTACCATTTCTAGCATGTTGATTTCCTCCACGTTTGTTGTCACCGCTTCAATGACTACTACCACTGGTATTATCGACTTGTCGGCTGCTCTCTCTTGGTTGGGTTAACTCATTATCGCGCTCCAATAATTGAGCCCTATTTACAACATCAGAATACAAACACAATTTGTGAGAGATAAGGTATTAACATATCTCGGGTTTCAAACCTCTTAGAAACATCCGCGTCATTCTCTCATCGTTATCAACTAAGTGGGACACAAACCGGGATAACTTGGCAAACTTGGCTTCGTACCGCGACACGGTCATGTTGTTTTGCTCCAGTTTAATGAACTCTGCCTCTTTCATGTGACGAATACTTTCAAGAAAGTACTTGTCGTTGAACAGTTCTTGGAAATTATCTCAAGTCATCTTCAGTGCGGCATGTTGAGTACGCTTTACAGATTCCCACCAGTAATCTGCCTCACCTCGCAACATGAAGGTGGCAAAGGGAACCTTTTGCTCCTCGGAGCATACCAAGACATTAAATATCTTGGTGATCTACTTTATCCACGTCTCCGCCTTAAGTGGTTTTGGCTTTCCAATAAACTCCGGTGGTCCCAGCTCCTTGAACTGCTTAGCGGTGACCGTATGAGAGTTGTCAGTGTTCCCACCTGTATTTTGGACAGGAGCCGGTCTCGCCTGATGTTGCATGAATTCCATAAAGCTTCTAAACATCCCATCATTCGTCATTTGATCGGTATTGTTGTTTATCTGAAGATTATGGCCTTCTTGATGCACATTATCCTGGGTATTGATCGTTGGTGACTCAACGGTCTCATGTGCTCCATTGCTTATCTCAACATTCTCGGATGCCATTTTCAAGTACTGTCACAAAACAAGGGTTAATTGACATGCCACATATTATCCCTATACTCTGACCGACCAATTAAATAAGAAATAAGCTTAGGTAGGTTATACTAGCGAAGGAATTACCCGTTTCTCCCCTCCTAGTTCTAGTCTCGCATCTTAGCCAGGGATCATATCCCTAAGCTTTGATATCAACTGTGACGCCCCCAAAATAGGTATACATCACACATTCTGAGTCGTCAAATACATGGTACAAAATTCAAATACAACTTAATCAATATAACTTCCGTGTAAATACGATAAAACATATGCTGAGAGTTTAAATACGAATATTGTCTTCTAGACAATATCCACACTCAAATTCAATCTTATTACAATTATAATCACACTATTTCATAGAATAGTGAGGACTACTAAGACACCCATCTGGACCGTCACTCCGTTCCCTGACTAGTCCCAGCTATATTCTCATTTTTTGAAGAGAACAATGAAAGCAAAGGGGTGAGCTCAACTAGCCCAGTAAGAAATATTATGACTAAGATAATGCAAATAAATTATCATTAGCCTTCAACAGTGTTAAACTGATAGAATATAATAGACAACAAGTTTAACTGCAGCGGATCAAATAATCCATTAGAAGAGTCAAGTAGAGCATGATATCTATTATCTTCTATGATTTAATAGTTATCATCAATTTTATCGCTGAGACTTAGCTTAATAAATAAACCACATCACTGAATTAATCATGCACTACGAGCCAAGGATATTCATTATTATTACCAGTTGGTCATGTTCATCTCAACAACAATCCATCAATGCACAACGGGCCAATGAGGATTTTTACCACATCATTCATTACATTACGGTCATGATTATACCGAATAATCCCTAGTCATAATCATACCAAGTCCATCTATGCACGTAAGCCAAAGATGACTTTAATATAAGCACGAGGATAATGACAATGATATAAGAATTCAATAAAACAAGTTCAAGAATAAGTTTTAAAGATTTATAATTTGATTTATCCATAATTCAATAATGTCCAAATTGTCAATATGATACTGCTTTGTAGAGTAAAATTCAAGAAAGCTCAGAAGAATATTTTCATGAAAAGATACTGGATGAAGCGCAAATATCAAGGATATTCTACTAATTTCATGGAGTATAGAAGCCAAAACTTTAACCAAATGAGTATAATAGAATATATGAACTGCAAATAGATTTTCACCCACCACGCGGTAATCCACGTAGACAGATTATTCCAACAGATCAATAACGAATGGAACCAGGTCATGCGTAATCCGCACAGACATGATATTCCAACAGAATAATAAAGAACGGAACCAGGTCATGCGTAATCCGCACAGACAGGATATTACAACAGAATAATAAAGAACGGAACCAGGTCATGCGTCATCCGCACAGACAGGATATTCCAACAGAATAATAAAGAATGGAATAACAACAGAATTCACCAGGCATGCGATAGACCGCACAGACAGGTTATTCCAACAGTATAATAAAGAATGAAATAACAGAAGAATTTCACCATGTATGCGGTACTTCGCATAGACAGGTTATTCTGACATAATAATAAAGAATGGAATAACAACCCTTACGAGTATTGAAAGAAAATAACTCTCTTCATGGATACGAAAGAATAATACCCCTTATCTTAGTAGGAGATTGAATACTGCAGTAGTGTTGTAACAGAATACTCTTCTTCTTTCTCTCTTATTCTCTCTATACTTTCTCTCTCTATAGCTTGAATGAATTCGTGAAAAATAATGAAGAACTAGGCTTCTATTTATAGAAGATTTCTAGCTTAGCCCTTGCAATGTGAAAAGGCAAGCGGCTTGACGACTGGTGATATGAAAAGAAAAGTGGTTTGACGCCTGCAATTTGAAACACCAAGTGGTTTGACGCCTGTAATGTGAAACGACAATTGGTTCGACACCTGTAATGTGAAATGACAATTGGTTCGACGCTTGTAATGTGAAACGACAATTGGTTCGACGCCTGTAATATGAAACGGCAAGTGGTTTGACGTCTGGTAAAGGCAATTACTATTGGTGAAAGAGACTCTTAGATGATGACATGTGGGCCCCCATAGTATAAACCAAACTTACCACAAACGTCTCATAATAGACTTCTTATTTACATCAAAGATTGAATAAATATTACCACAAACCATTTTATTTTTAATCAACACATATTTAATCTTTCAATAATTATTCATCATTAACATTATAACTCGTCCTCTCAATTATTGATTTAATAATATAACATATTATACAGATGATACTGTGTCAATAAATGAATCAATAATATAAGAGATATGATGCAGCAATTACTATAGCAATAATTGAGTATAACTGAGTGATTTCTCACGTAAGAATCAATAATCAATACCGTGTGCTACTATGCAACTACGTGTATTACTGTACCTTTATTACCGGGTATTTCAACAGTTAACGGTAAAACTTCCGTCGTTATTTTTATAAAAAGATAATTTTATCGTTTTCTAACTCCGACAATAATTCCGTTGTGGGGTCCACCACTGATTGTGTCGTCGTATGAATATTCTCTGATAAAAAGAATATTCCTCGACCAAACGAATATTTTATAACAACTTGCTAATATTACCCACAACTATAACATTATATCAAATCTATACCATAATATTCAAAAATGATATTTATAGAAAAAATAATCTTTATTCGTAAAAGTTGGGGTCTTACACGATAGACCGCACAGACAGGTTATTCCAACAAAATGATAAATAATGGAACCAGGTCATGCGTAATACGCACAGACAGGATATTCCAACAAAATAATAAAGAATGGAATAACAGAAGACTTCACCAGGCATGCGATAAACTGCACAAACAGGTTATTCCAACAAAATAATAAATAATGGAACCAGGTCATGCGTAATACGTACAGATAGGATATTCCAACAGAATAATAAAGAATGGAATAACAGACGAAATTCACCATGTATGCGGTACTTCGCATAGACAGGTTATTCCAACATAATAATTATTGGGTAAAATCTATATACGCACAACACGCAAGTATACGTGGTCAACAAGTTATAGAGTGATAAGTAGAGTATCGTTCCCACAGAGACTAACTAGCAATAACCTTAACTTACAATTACCAATTTCCTATTAACCCTAATTTTATCAAACAAATTAACTCAATAATTAAAATTAAAGAATCTAAATTAAAGAATAATGAAACTGTAACATTCCATAATTTTAAAGGGTTATAATAAATATTTATTGATTTATATAAATATTTAATTGATATGTTTATTGATGAAATAATTAATTGTTCAATTTGAATTGATGTGATTTAATTAATTATTTATTGTGTAAATAATTAAGGAGCTAAATAAATTAGTTGTTATGAGATTTTATAATAATTAATAAGCTAGAGAGCTTATAGTGGTTTTAAATAAATAATAATATTTTAAATGGGAAATTGTAGTTTAAAATATTAGTTGGTTAAATGAAATTATAATTGTAAAAGAAATTATAATTATTTATGTGTTAAAATAATTTAATAGATTAATGTTTTATTTGATTTATTTAATTAAATAAAGTGGGACTAATAACCTTGCTATAAAGGAGTTATTAAAATAAATAAAAAGAGCTTAATTTAGTTTTGTCAAACATGCTTTATTATATAATAAGTCTTTAATCTATTAGTATTTTAGCAAACAAGTTATAAGGATTAATCTATTTATTTTAATTCAAATTACCAAACAAGGAGTAAGGATTAATGAGTTATTTTTATTATGCTAACCAAACAAGCCTTAAGGCTTTTGATTTTTAAAACTTATGTAACTGACATAACTTATGGCAGTACTTATATTATAGAATTATTATAATTATATCTTATATGCGTTATAATATTTTACGTAAGATTGGAGGAGAGAGAAAGGAGAGAAAAAGAGAAAAACTCAGAGGAAGAAGAAGAAGAAAAGAAAAAAACTAAGAGAAAAATTGAGAGAATTGAGAGAATTTTACAGGTTTTGGAGAAAAGATTTGGAGAAAAAGGGATAGTATCATCATCTTTCATAATCCAAGGTAGGAGCCATCTTCTTCTTTTGTAAACTCTTTTTTTTTTCTTCCCAAAAAGTCTCTGTGAAAATTTTATAAAAGAAATTTTGTTGTTATGATTATAACTTTGTATGATTATCGATTATATATGTGTTTCATGAGTTATGTATGATCATAGAGAATTTAATTCATATATGTATGTAATTTATGAAGAAAATATTTTACAGAGAGTTTTTATGTATGAATATGGCTTTAGTTAAAATAGAAATTAAGGTTTAATTAGTTGTTGTATTGATAATTTGATTTTTAGAATTTCTAGAGTATGTAGAATCATAATCATGATGTTTGGAAATTTCTATTTTTGATTGAATAACAAAGTCACAGTGTTGATTTTCATGAAAGATATCAAAAATGGAGTTTTGCCAAAAAAACAATGAAATTGGGTGTTGTATATTTGATGTTTGTGCTCAATTATGAATAGAAACATGTTAGGAATTGTCACAATGTGTTTATATGAAGTTTATATGTAAAATAGATTATAACCAGTCTATTAGATTTGAGCTTTTTGGCCAATTTGGCTTTTTCTATGTAGCTGCCAAGGTTGTCTGCCGAGGACTGCAGCGCGGTGCCGTAGCGCGAGCGTGCAGTACCTTTGTGGCGCCGCAGCGCCATGACCACGCCGCAGCGCGAGCCTGTAGCCTTGAGCTCGGCGCTGCAGCGCCATGACCACGCCGCAGCGCGAGCCACAGTGTTAACAGTGGCGCCGCGGCGCGACTTAGCTGAATGGTCTGACAGTTTTGTTTAAGTGTACAAAACTTGAAAGTAAATGTTATGTGTTGATTATAATAATGTTAAATGATGATTTCAATAGTATTAGCCTATGAATAATCATGTTATTAAGTGTTATCTACTTGAAATATAATTGATTATGTGAATGGGTAATTCAACCCATATGAGGAATGTAATTGTTTATATAAATGTACAATGTTGGTTATGACTAATTATGTCAATATGACATATGTATAGAGTATTAATTCAAGTGGTAAGAGTGTAGCTTGTGCTAAAGGCAAGTTTTCTAAACCTATCTTTTACATTAAGTAAGTTTTATCTAACTCTAGAACCTCGGTGTACACGTTTAATGTCGTTAAACACATTATTGTTTTAATTCCATTTCAATTGTACAAGTTGCTAACTTTACACTTTCGTAGAGTTAGATTGTTTATCATTGATAAAGCTCTTGTATCTATTGGTTTATAAGGATGCAAGTATTCTACATATTATCTTTTGTTGTTGAACAAGTTTTTAATATGTAACTCGTTAGTTAGTATTCGAATCACTGTGTTCTAGTGATGAGTAACTTTGTCATTCAATTTACTACTCATGATGCATGTTTAGTATTCAATCCTTAATGATACTGAATGTTATGATTATTCCATGCTTATGCTATTAGATTATTCCTAAAGCATGACGTTAATTTATAAATATCAATTTAACTATGATTATTCCATAGTATACAGTTATTTCGTTCGTAATCAACTAACCCTTAGTTGATTACCGTTGAATTCTAAATTACCCTATGATGTATCCAAACCAAACTCACTTTGGTACGGACTTGTATTCTAAATACTGAGAAGAACAACTCTTTTATAAGAGGTTACGCTTAGCGTTGAAATGATTGTGCACAATACATTGTACGAAGGGTTGATCCCCCTAAGTACGTGAAGTCCTTATAGTCTTATGACTATTAAAGTTTAAGTTGAAAGATTACTTATAACTGTGGACATGATTCGTGGTCATTAGACCCTCAGTAAATGTTTAAGTTTCCAGAAAGTAATAGAATTCATTGTTCAGTTCTATTGAGCCTAATGTCGGTAAATGATGTAAAATTTAATGATTTAATTATTGTCATTTCAAGTGGGCTTTATTTGCTCACTCTTGCCTGTAAACTTTCTTACAGCTAAGGTTGAAGCTGGTGACGTACCTAGTACCAGTAAGGGAAAAGGAAAGATGAAACAATGCTGAAGACTTGTAATAGTTGATTAGAATAATCTCAGACTTTATTTCAAAGATTGTAATGATGTTTATTTTAATTTTCCGCATGAATGAATGTTTATAAAGGTTAGATAACCTGGGAGATTTATTTAAGTTTAATCCTGTATGGGCAGGTTTTATTTATTCAATTCGTTTATAATTGGGTAGTTAGAAATGAATGTTTTGATTACGTGAACACCAAATCTTGAGGAAATGAAGTACCAGGATTTGGGGGTGTCACAGGTTGATATCAAAGCTTTAGGTTATGAACCTTAGGTGGGGGGAAAAGCCTTAGGAAGTAACCTTTTGAAAAGATAGTGGAGATAACTCTTATTGAGTTTTAAGAAAGAAATAATAAAACACTTATGTGCTTATGTGTTTATATTTATGTACTCGTGAGTGTAGAGTAGTAATGATTATTAATTAAAACTTTAAAACTTTGTTGTCAGGATGACTAATGTTGGAGAGTCTGTAACGATCCGAATTTCAAATTGTAATATTAAATATTTATTAATATATAAATATTTATTTGATGCGCTTATTGTTGAAATTGATGAGAGAAATATTTTATTGATGTAATGGTTGCTAGTAAATATTTACTAATCTAAATTCATTAGACAATATTCTAAATTAAATTAATTTATAATTTAGAGAGTTATAATATAACATGAGATGTTATATTATTGTTTTAATTTAATAATTTAAGGTGGTATATTAAGTTATTAAATAAAATTATAATGAGATTATAATTTTGTGATATTTGGTCAAGTGGGAAATTTATTTAGTATGTGGTAATTAGTTTATTTAATTAAGATTGGATATGGAAATTCAAGTAAACAGTGCAGGACAATAAACTATATTATAAATAACTTATGAAAATAAATTAAAGGAGTTTTAAATTTGGTTTTACCAAACAAAGCCTTAGAGCTTTTGAAATTTTAATTTTAATCTTGTTTTGCTAAACAAGGCTTAAAGAATGATTAAGTCATTATTTTAATAGGTTTTACCAAACAAGGCCTTATGGCTTTTATGTTTAAAATAATAATAATAATAATAAAAACTGATAAGTATTTAGTAGCCTTATTATATTATACGTCAGTTTTATTTTTATGTTAGCGTCAGTTTTAGTTTACGTGAAAAAGGGTTTGGCCTAAGCCTAAGAAGAATAGAGAGTTACAAAGAAGTTTGAGAGAGACATATTCTCTGAGAAATTGAAAAAGAGGTTATTATGAGAATCAAAGAAGGGAGAGGAAGGATAATCAAGTCATTCTCATCATCTAATTAAGCTTAAGGAGAAATTAAAAGGTAATATTATAGCCCTAGCTTTTAGTTATGTTTTATCAAAGTTTTTTTTCTCTTTAATTGGTTATGGTGCATGATTTGAGTAAAGAATTGGTTTATAAAGATTATTGAGTGTGTATAATCTGTTAACCATCATATATGATTGATACTTGTTTGTCAAATTCGTGAGAATTGGAATTGTTGGAAGAAATTATAAAACATTGTTTATATTTATATGTTACGGCTTAGAAAGTACGAAATTTCATGATCAATAATTGCTATAATCTGCAATTTGATAATAGATGTTGTTAGTATGTTGAAAAACGAAAACAACCCAAGTTGAATGAGTCAAAACGGATGTAAAACGAATTCACAGTAAAGAATTTCGCTATGAATGTCAAAAGAAGAAGAAAGAAGAGAAATAGTGAAATTAAAGATTGTAATCTTTGATGTTTACGTTGTTTATATGGTTAGAAACGTGTTAGAAACATTAGATTATGTTTATGTAAACCTATTTACTCATTGGGTAGTTTGGCATGGTTGTTAGGAAGGAGTTTGGAGGCCTAATTTGGCTTTTCGTAGTGTGCTAGAGCTTAAATTGCATAATCGCAGCAGTGACCCCCGCCCCGGCGGGCCCCCTAGTCCAAAAACCCCCGCCCCGGCGGGGGGGTGTTCTGTCAAGCCAAAATTTTGAAAAAAAAAACTGACCGGACGTAGTTTACTAAAATGAGTATAACTTTTTCATACAAACTCTGATTGATGCGATTCAAGATGATTCGGAACGAGGACGAATAGGCCTACACCTTTTATTCTTTAAGGTTTTCAATTTGAAATCGTTATGAAGGGTCAAAATGGTCATCTTTAGGACTGTTATGTTTTCGGAGGCATTCGGAGGGCGTCAGACATGCACGTATGCTAGTGTAGTGCTCTTGACAATAAAAGATGTTGTTCTAAGTTATAAAACATGAATGTTAATAAATATAATGATGCTTAACATTAATATAATGATGTATTAGATTAGTTATTGAAGCATAGTAAGCATACACAAAAGATGCAAATCGGGCGTGTGATGAATAAATGTCGAAACGCCGTGATAATTGTTAATGAACGTAAAAAGTGTTTTTAGTCAAATGAAATGGATATTATAAAGTATTAAATGGGTTTAATATAAAACTAATAATGATTCCTAGCAAAATTTAAACACTTTAATGAATTTCGAATATTACATAAGTCGAAAAGTTAACACAATCTAATTGAACATTGTGTGTTAATTAATAGGAAAGATTATGAGATGTGGAGTAGAGTTTACATTATAATTACTATGTGTTGTTATGTGACTAATAGTTAATGTGTATAATTATATAATTGTGTAGGGCACGAGAAGTGCAGATAACTGTAAGCTGTTAAACTGTTATTGGTAAACAACGATCAAGACAAGTCTTTCGGTTCCTATTTGTTATGTGGACTTGGTGAACTGTTTTAAATTGTATGATATGTTATACATGTTGAAATCATAAAATGTTTAAGTCAATAAATGACTGTATTGTTTTGGCTAAGTAATGATGATTGAGTAAGGAACTCAATCTTTATATTTGCTATATGAATTAAAAACATGTATGCCATGTTACCTTAATGAGATGTATATCGAGCATGTTATTATGTGTTATGTGATGCATGAAAACTGTTAGACTTTGCTGGGCTGTCGAGCTCACTCTTGCAAATAACCAGTTTTACAGGTCAAGATTTTAAGGTAAAGATATGTGCTAAGTGAGTTATAGAGATCTATATTCACGAAGATTACTTATGTTTTATGAGAAATGTATTTCATATTTTGAACGTAACATGTTGTTGAATTGTAAGTTGAGCTATCCAATGTATATGGATATTTAGTTATGATGTAAGACTTTGTATAGTCATTTTGTTGTAACGATTCATGATATAAGATTGAATCAAAGAGATGTAATGTAAAGGTTGCGATTTAGGGCATGAAAGAAGGAAATGTATAAACGTTTTAAATATTCCGCAATTTTAGTGTTTTTAATATCGAATAATGATGTAAAATTTGAGATTTAATGTGTGGTTAACGACCAAAGTTGAGATTTAAATTATATAGATTTTGGGGTCGTTACAGTTGGTATCAAAGCTGTAGGTTATAAACCTTAGGTAGGAGTACCTTAGGCTATAACCTTAGAGAAGGAAGGTGAATATAATGAAAGAATAAGCTCAAATAGAGTTTGAACAATAAGAAGTAATGTAAGAAACGTATAAAGAAGGGATAAAACTTGCGTGAAATGATTCAAAGAAGAATCTCGCAGAGGTATAAGGAATATGAATGTGGGGTTACTCAACTCCAATAATAAGGATGTAAGGTGATAACAAATAGACAATGTCTATAAAAAGAGAATGATAAAGAAGTTTAGAATAGAGAGTTATATTTAAGTATGGTGCAATTGTACTCTTTAGTAGTTGATGTATGGTATCTGGGCTAAACGATTCCTTCATAGAGCGGAGGTATATACGAACTAGTAACTCGAAACCTAGTTTGTTGCTTGTTTGTGGGAAACCACTCAGCGTACCATATTGAAACTGTTAGAGACTCAATGTGTACCAATTATAGAAATAGACACGTATGATGAGAGTGTAGAACTTGAATGAAATTTTGAGCGATGTAAATAAAGTTGAAAATTCTTAAAGGAAGAATTGTTATATAAACAAGAATATTCAAAGAAGAATCTAAGAGATATAAAGATAAGAAATGGGAGTTTCCTAACTCCAAAATCCAAGATAACGAGTAATGTAGTAAATAATGAAAAAGAGAAAGAAAAAGGATCGTAAAACAAAACGATCACGAGTTAAGAAAAGAATTTTAAGGGAGATGTTTATAGAATAAGATCACGACGTGGTCTAGATCTGTTTAAGTTATAAAAGAAAGATGGTCTATAATGTTTGAATAATTATAGCTTAATGCTATGAAGATGGAGTACTATGAAATAGTACGAGATAACTCATGAGGAGTTATAGATGATGTGATACGAGGAATTCGTATCGAGCAAAGAGCAAGTTATAAGCAAAATAGAGTTAGGTGGGATTTCAATTGAGGACTCATGTGATGGCTGAGTTGTACAAACCTTTGTATGGGCGAGGGTTTTGTGATTGCACTAAGTTTATCACATTGATAATCATTGGAATGTTTGTGTCGCGCTATTTGTTGTATGCCTGTTGAGAAGGTGATTCTTTTCTCATGTGTATAACAAATAGGTAGAGTATAGTTAGAGAATATTATAAGGTTAAGTGCAAGTTCTTAAAACTCATACTTATGGTAGGTTCGTGACTCATAATTATATGGTATGTTTTTGAACCCCTCAGCGAATGGACGCCTATGGTCTGACTAGGATAAGTTCTTAAACTCATATGATTGTGGCAAGTTCCTGAACTCATAACGTGTGGTAAGTTTGACGAACTGGGTGTAATTAAGTGTGAATGGAGTATTGAGGATGATAGGAATAGATAGACCTATTAAGCAATGGATCATTATAGAAAGTGGAGTTGATGGTGGAAGCATAGGTATTCTAAATCTACTAGCTATGCTAGACTTTCGAAATTTATTGACTTCATGCTGATGTTTACACTTCTATTTTTCTTGAAAAACATTGGATCAAATGATAGAACCAATGAGTTTTAACAACAATACTGTTATTCGTATGTCTATGCTAATTGCTTCGGCTAGACAAAAATGATTTGTAATATATCAAAATGTATTTTATATCATCAATGCATCATGTAACCTGGTGCAAAGATGAAAAAAAATGATGGAGTCATCAATGCAGTATTACCTAGTGCTGGATGTGATCTAAGGATCGTCAGCCCACTATGGTATGATGTAGTATGATAAAATCAACAAATGACGGAATTCTCAACGGACTGTAAATACAGTGCGGTATCATGACGTTATAAAAATATTTTTGAGATTTCTTTAAGATATGAGAATACATATGTATGTATGTATATGTATATTTCGATTGATGTTCGAATTGTTGTAGAGGTCTATGCTATTTGATTCAGCTAGACAAATATTGAAAGATGTTCATGAAATGCATGCGTTTCTTGAGAAGTTATGCCAAACCAAATTGTTTTGGTGCAGATTCAGATGTTGAAAAGCTGAGATGAACAACCCTTTTATAGGGGATTACGCAGAGGCGTTGAGATGTTTGTGCACAATACATTGTACGAAAGGCTGATCACCCTAAGTACGAGGAGTCCCTATAGTCTTATGACTGTTAAAGTTTAAGTTGAAAGATTACTTATAACTATGGACATACGCATAGCGTTTAAATGTTTGTGCACAATACATCGTACGAAGGGCTTAACACCCTAAGTACGGGGGTCCTTATAGTCTTATGACTGTTAAAGTTGAAGTTGAAAGATTACTTGCAACTGTGGACATAGTTCGTGGTCTTATGACCCTCAGCATGATTTGGAATCTTTTAAATTCATGTTATTCATATCGCTTCCCAATTATTGAGCAATTGTTGAAGATTCTTGATATTCTAAAAGGTGAATGTGGTAAGGATGATATTCTTTAGAAAGAAGTGAGTCGTAGAATGCGACACTAAATGATGAATATGTTGAATAAGTGAGAAAAGAGATTTTGAAGTGAGAACGATATGAGTTATCAAAGAATAATGTGAAACTTTTAATATAAAAGTTAATAGTTGTAGAATGATAATTGTGGAAAGGAAGTAGTTATAGAAACCAATGAATGAATGAAGTAGTGACGTAAAATCTATTTTGATAGATTGAATATTCATTGATAAAATTTCGAGGACGAAATTCTTAGAAGAATGGGTGAATGTAATATCCCGAGTGTTCATGATAACGATCCTTAAAAAAAAGGAAATGAACGGGTTAAAGAACATGTAATACTCAAATATAATTGAGTCTGAGTAAAGGTTATGAAATAAAACTTACAAGAATTTATTTTAAAGAATGGTGGTAGTAGGAAATATAAAACCTATATTAAGGTAATGTGTTGAAGTTATTCAACGAAGAGATTTGGTGAAAACCTGAGGAGGGAAGGGTTTCAGTGATTCCGAGGACGGAATCCTTATAAGGTGGGAAGAATGTAACAATCCAAAATTTTATTTATAATTTTAAATATTTATTGAATTAAATAAATATTTTTAATTGACGTGTTTGTTGTTTAGTAGATATTTATTGGATTATTTATTAGTAAGTAAATAATCCATGAGTTATAGAAATTAACTTAATTAAGATAAAAGAGTGAAGAATGTATCAATTTGATTATTTGAGTTGTGATTCTGGGGACAGAATCCTTGTAAGGAGGGAAGGATGTAACGATCCGAATTTCAAATTGTAATATTAAATATTTATTAATATATAAATATTTATTTGATGCGCTTATTGTTGAAATTGATGAGAGAAATATTTTATTGATGTAATGGTTGCTAGTAAATATTTACTAATCTAAATTCATTAGATAATATTCTAAATTAAATTAATTTATAATTTAGAGAGTTATAATATAACATGAGATGTTATATTATTGTTTTAATTTAATAATTTAAGGTGGTATATTAAGTTATTAAATAAAATTATAATGATATTATAATTTTGTGATATTTGGTCAAGTGGGAAATTTATTTAGTATGTGGTAATTAGTTTATTTAATTAAGATTGGATATGGAAATTCAAGTAAACAGTGCAGGACAATAAACTATATTATAAATAACTTATGAAAATAAATTAAAGGAGTTTTAAATTTGGTTTTACCAAACAAAGCCTTAGAGCTTTTGAAATTTTAATTTTAATCTTGTTTTGCTAAACAAGGCTTAAAGAATGATTAAGTCATTATTTTAATAGGTTTTACCAAACAAGGCCTTATGGCTTTTATGTTTAAAATAATAATAATAATAATAAAAACTGATAAGTATTTACTAGCCTTATTATATTATACGTCAGTTTTATTTTTATGTTAGCGTCAGTTTTAGTTTACGTGAAAAAGGGTTTGGCCTAAGCCTAAGAAGAAGAGAGAGTTACAAAGAAGTTTGAGAGAGACATATTCTCTGAGAAATTGAAAAAGAGGTTATTATGAGAATCAAAGAAGGGAGAGGAAGGATAATCAAGTCATTCTCATCATCTAATTAAGCTTAAGGAGAAATTAAAAGGTAATATTATAGCCCTAGCTTTTAGTTATGTTTTATCAAAGTTTTTTTTCTCTTTAATTGGTTATGATGCATGATTTGAGTAAAGAATTGGTTTATAATGATTATTGAGTGTGTATAATCTGTTAACCATCATATATGATTGATACTTGTTTGTCAAATTCGTGAGAATTGGAATTGTTGGAAGAAATTATAAAACATTGTTTATATTTATATGTTACGGCTTAGAAAGTATGAAATTTCATGATCAATAATTGCTATAATCTACAATTTGATAATAGATGTTGTTAGTATGTTGAAAAACGAAAACAACCCAAGTTGAATGAGTCAAAACGGATGTAAAACGAATTCACAGTGAAGAATTTCGCTATGAATGTCAAAAGAAGAAGAAAGAAGAAAAATAGTGAAATTAAAGGTTGTAATCTTTGATGTTTACGTTGTTTATATGGTTAGAAACGTGTTAGAAACATTAGATTATGTTTATGTAAACCTATTTACTCATTGGGTAGTTTGGTATGGTTGTTAGGAAGGAGTTTGGAGGCCTAATTTGGCTTTTCGTAGTGTTCTAGAGCTTAAATTGCATAATCGCAGCAGTGACCCCCGCCCCGGCGGGCCCCCTAGTCCAAAAACCCCCGCCCCGGCGGGGGGGTGTTCTGTCAAGCCAAAATTTTGAAAAAAAAAACTGACCGGACGTAGTTTACTAAAATGAGTATAACTTTTTCATACAAACTCTGATTGATGCGATTCAAGATGATTCGGAACGAGGACGAATAGGCCTACAACTTTTATTCTTTAAAGTTTTCAATTTGAAATCATTATGAAGGGTCAAAATGGTCATCTTTAGGACTGTTATGTTTTCAGAGGCATTTGGAGGGCGTCAGACATGCACGTATGCTAGTGTAGTGCTCTTAACAATAAAAGATGTTATTCTAAGTTATAAAACATGAATGTTAGTAAATATAATGATGCTTAACATTAATATAATGATGTATTAGATAAGTTATTGAAGCATAGTAAGCATACACAAAAGATGCAAATCGGGCGTGTAATGAATAAATGTCGAAACGCCGTGATAATTGTTAATGAACGTAAAAAGTGTTTTTAGTCAAATGAAATGGATATTATAAAGTATTAAATGGGTTTAATATAAAACCAATAATGATTCCTAGCAAAATTTAAACACTTTAATGAATTTCGAATATTACATAAGTCGAAAAGTTAACACAATCTAATTGAACATTGTGTGTTAATTAATAGGAAAGATTATGAGATGTGGAGTAGAGTTTACATTACAATTACTATGTGTTGTTATGTGACTAATAGTTGATGTGTATGATTATATAATTGTGTAGGGCACGTGAAGTGCAGATAACTGTAAGCTGTTAAACTGTTATTGGTAAACAACGATCAAGGCAAGTCTTTCGGTTCCGATTTGTTACGTGGACTTGGTGAACTGTTTTAAATTGTATGATATGTTATACATGTTGAAATCGTAAAATGTTTAAGTCAATATATGACTGTATTGTTTTGGCTAAGTAATGATGATTAAGTAAGGAACTCAATCTTTATATTTGCTATATGAATCAAAAGCATGTATGCCATGTTACCTTAATGAGATGTATATCGAGCATGTTATTATGTGTTATGTGATGCATGAAAACTATTAGACTTTGCTGGGCTGTCGAGCTCACTCTTGCAAATAACCACTTTTGCAGGTCAAGATTTTAAGGTAAAGATATGTGCTAAGTGAGTTATAGAGATCTATATTCACGAAGATTACTTATGTTTTATGAGAAATGTATTTTAAATTTTGAACGTAACATGTTGTTGAATTGTAAGTTGAGCTATCCAATGTATATGGATATTTAGTTATGATGTAAGACTTTGTATAGTCATTTTGTTGTAACGATTCATGATATAAGATTGAATCAAAGAGATGTAATGTAAAGGTTGCGATTCAGGCCATGAAAGAAGGAAATGTATAAATGTTTTAAATATTCCACAATTTTAGTGTTTTTAATATCGAATAATGATGTAAAATTTGAGATTTAATGTGTGGTTAACGACCAAAGTTGAGATTTAAATTGTATGGATTTTAGGGTCGTTACAGAGTCCAGTCAGGCTAGGGAGGAGGGACCTCAAATGCCTATAGAGGAGGAGCCTCGCGATATTCAGGTAGTTTGGGAACAACTATTGCCACGGGAGTCAGCCCCGTTGGTCACAGTAGTTGAGGAGGATGATGATGTGGAGACAGACGAGGAGGATCCTGTTGAGTTACCATAGGATGATGATGATGATGATGATGATGTGGAGACAGATGAGGAGGATCCCATTGAGTTGCCACAGGAGGATGAGGATGACGAGGATGAGGAGGAAAGGATTCCACTTAACTTGATAGCTGGCCGTATGTACGATGAAGTGCATGACCTTAACGTGGAACTTCAAGATATAGTGGAGGAGTTGCGGGATATAGTAGCTGAGCAACAGACTACAATGACACAAAACGACGGTGTGATCCAGGATTGTGAGGGACGACTGACAAACGCCGAGGAGAAACTAGCACAGACTGAAGGAGAGAAGGAACAGTTGATCGAGATGGTTGCTGAACTGAAGAGCAGGCTGAGAGAAGAGGCGGCTAAGAGGGCAAGAGCTGAAGATGCTTACGAGGAAGCTTATCAACGAACTAGAAGAGCAGTAAGGAGCTCACAGGCAAAGAGGATGAAGATGGAAGAAATGGATAAAGTATTCGACACCGTAATTAATCGAGCTCAAGATCGAGTCATGGGATATCCAATTCAGTTCGAGACACTGCCATCATTCGTGTTAGATCGCAGAACAATGTTTCGAGTCATGGAGGAAGAATGTGATAGGGCTAAGAAGTATCTTAATAGATCATCGTAGAAAATGTGCCTGTAATGCACGTGATAAGTATTAAATAATGTGTAAATCCCTAGTGTTAAGTAACCATGGGATATGATAATAATGATGATGTCCTGTAACTTTTGTAGTTCAGGAAAGGAATGTAAATAGCAGTGATGCTATTGTTTTGTTTATGTTTTCAAAGTAATGATGAATAAATAAATGTTATTATTTTAATCAAAGTGTTATGTGATATGTGGTTATTTCATTTATAGAGGCAAGTTAATTAGAAATACTTAAAAAAGTTGAGTAATAGTCTAATAGATGTTTTATTTTAAACAGAAAATGCCTCCCATACGTCAACCAACACGACAGAGAACCACTGAAGAAGCTAACGACAATGTTTATGCGAATCCCGTTCAACAACTAGTGACACTACTGACGGGAGCATTGCAAAACCAACCATAAAACAATGGTGTAACGTTTAAGGACTTCAAGGCGGTTGGACCACCTGAATTCCGGGGATCCATGAATCCAGTTGAAGCACAAACCTGGATTATGGAGATAGAGAAGGTGTTCGCAACTTTCATGTTGAAAACAGAAGCTAATTATTGGTGGCAGGCTAATAAAACCCGTGAAGGGCCAGAAGTGATGACCTGGGATAGGTTTAAGGAGTTGATCTTCGAGACCTATTTCCCAGAGAGTTCAAAGAGTCAGCTGGAAGTACAGTTTCTGGAGCTGAAGCAAGGGATGATGACGGTATCCGAGTAAGCTGCAAAATTCAACGAATTGGCGAGGTTTGCGCCATATCAGGTTAGCACAGACGAACGCAAGGCGAAGAGGTTTGAACAGGGACTGAAGCCCTGGCTGTACAGTAGGGTTTCCCTCTTCTAGTTGAAGACATTCACAGCAGTGATGGAGAAAGTAGTACTCGCTGAAGGTGGAGGCGAGGCGGTGACAAAATTCAACCAGGAACAAAAGAAGAAGAAGAATGAGAGTGAGATGAAGAATGGTGGTGGTAGCAGTGGAAACAACAACAACAACAAAAACAACAAGAAGAACAACAAGAGAAAGTGGAAGGGGAGTATGGGTACTGGAAACCAGCAGGGTAACCAGCAGAACAAAAAGTTTGAAGCATGTGCAACATGTGGGAAGTTTCACAAGGGTGTGTGCTTGATGGGGAAACGAGTTTTCTACAATTGTGGTCAGGAGGGTCACATCGCCCCAAATTGCACTCAATCAAAGAAGAATGCGTGCTTCACATGCGGATCTAAGGATCACTTTGCTCGTGAATGTCCTAAGAAGAATGAGGGAGTGACAACCAGAAACAATGGAGGAGGTAACAATGGAGGTACGTGGGCTATTACAGGACCTGCAGCATCAAACAAACCCACATCCAGAACCTTCAACATGACTGTGCAAGATGCTGTGCAATCAAAGGATGTAGTGTCAGGTATTATCCCAATCAATGATATTGATGCATATGTATTATTTGATTCGGGTGCTACTTGCTCGTTTATGTCTGATGAATTTGCTACGAGGTTAGAATTGCCTAGAGAAGAACTGAACTTTCCTTTGAACATAAAAATTGCGAATAAGGAAGTAATCCCTGTTAGATTCGTATACAAGAACTGTAGGGTGAACATTAAGGGGAATATCTTGTTGGTAGATTTGATTCCGATTAGACTCGGGGAATTTGATGTAATTTTGGGAATGGATTGGTTGTTCAAATATGGAGCAGTAATTCACTGCCAAAGGAAGTGTGTAAACCTTATGACTCCGTCAAAGGTAGTATTTTATGGTAGCAAGTCGCCTAGACAAATGAAATGTCTGACGACTATGCAGGCCAAGAAGTTGTTGGGTCAAGGTTGTATGGGCTATTTAGCTTACATAGTCGATACTCAGAGGAAATGTGTGAAATTAGAAGAAATACCGGTAGTGAGAGAATTCGAAGACGTGTTTCCAGATGATTTGCCAGGACTTCCGCCGGACAGAGAAATTAAATTCGTGATCGACTTAGTGCCGAGAATAGCACCGATATCTAAGGCTCCGTACAGAATGGCTCCGGTAGAAATGAAGGAACTGATGGTATAGTTGTAAGAGCTGCTAGACAAGAAATATATTCAACCAAGTGTATCGCCGTGGGAAACACCAGTTTTGTTCGTGAAGAAGAAGGACGTGTCGATGCGTCTTTGCATTGATTACAGGGAGTTAAACAAAGTCACTATTAAAAACAAGTACCCATTGCCAAGAATAGATGACTTGTTTGACCAATTGAAGGGTACTAAATACTTTTCGAAAATAGATTTGAGAAGTGGGTATCACCAGTTGAAAATGAGGAAGAAGGATATACCACGAATGACATTCAGAACTCGATATGGACATTACGAGTTTCTAATGATGTCTTTTGGTTTAACCAATGCATCTGCTGCGTTCATGAATTTGATGAACAGGGTGTTTAAACCATTCCTAGACAAATTTGTAGTGGTATTCATCGACGACATTCTAGTGTTTTCCAAGACTCAAGAAGAACACGTGGAACACTTACGTTTGACATTGGAGACACTAAGAAAGGAAAAGTTGTACGCGAAATTCTCTAAATGCGAATTTTGGCTCGACCGTGTACAATTTTTGGGTCATGTTATTGACAAGGATGGGATTTCAGTGGATCCATCAAAAGTGGAAGCTGTAATCAATTGGGAACAACCAAGAACACCGTCAGAAGTGAGGAGTTTCTTGGGATTGGCTGGTTATTATAGAAGATTTATTCAAGATTTTTCTAAGATAGCCACTCCGTTAACAAATTTGACAAGGAAAGCTGTAAAATTCGTGTGGACGGAGAAATGTGAAGAAAGTTTTCAAGATTTGAAAAAGAAGCTAAGTGTAGCACCTGTGTTGACATTACCAGACAATACAGGAAATTTTATGGTGTATAGTGATGCTTCACATAAGGGGTTGGGTTGTGTTCTTATGCAGAACGGCAAAGTTATTGCGTATGCATCAAGACAACTGAAGGATTATGAGAAAGGGTATCCAACTCATGATTTGGAATTGGCTGCAGTTGTATTTGCTTTGAAGATATGGAGACATTATCTTTATGGGGAGAAATGTGAGATCTACACAGACCACAAAAGTCTGAAGTATATTTTCACTCAGAAAGATTTGAACATGCGTCAGAGAAGGTGGATGGAGCTGATAAAAGATTACGATTGTGAGATCTTTTATCATCCGGACAAAGCGAATGTGGTGGCAGATGCCTTAAGCAGGAAAGGTCGGGAGAAGTTGATGCTGATAACAACTCAGTAGGAGCTCATTTCGGCAATGACAAAACTAGAGTTGGAAATCAAATTTTCAAAAGAATCTGACGAACAACTGTTTCAGATAGAAGCTGGTCCAACTTTAGTGGACAAAGTGAAGAGTGCCCAACTACAAGACGAAGAGTGTGGGAAAATCAAAGAGAATTTGATTGAAGGCGGTGATGTAAAATACAAGATCGACACTAAAGGATTACTACGGTTTGAGGGAAGAATCTGGGTTCCAGCAACACCAGAACTGAAAGAAGAAATTTTAACCGAAGCTCATAGCTCAAAGTATTCAATTCATCTAAGAAGCACAAAAATGTATCAGGATTTACGCCGACATTTTTGGTGGCCAAATATGAAAAGGGACGTTGCCGAATGCGTAGCGAAGTGCTTGACATGTCAGAGAGTAAAAGCCGAACATCAAAGACCCAGCGGATTACTTCAACCATTGGAAATACCGGAATGAAAATGGGAACACATCACGATGGATTTTGTGGTGGGTCTTCCAACTACTCAGAGAGGATACGATGCGATTTGGGTGATAGTGGACAGACTAACGAAGTCAGCGCATTTTTTACCAATAAAGATTAGGTTCAATCTTGATCAGTTGGCAAGATTGTACATTAAGGAAATCGTTTTGAGGCACGGAGTGCCAGTGTCAATTGTGTCCGATAGAGATCTGCGGTTTACATCAAATTTCTGGAAGAGATTACAAGAATGCATGGGGACACAGTTGCGAATGAGTACGGCTTATCATCCACAAACAGATGGCCAAAGCGAAAGAACAATTCAGACATTGGAAGATATGCTGAGAGCATGTGTCATGGACTTTAAAGGAAGCTGGGAAGATCAACTACCATTGGTAGAATTTGCTTACAACAACAGTTATCACGCGAGCATCGGCATGCCGCCTTACGAAGCATTGTACGGCAGAAAGTGCAGAACTCCACTGTGCTGGGATGAAGTCGGTGAACGCCAACTGCTAAGACCAGAACTGGTACAACAAACTGCTGACGTTATCAAACTCATCAGAACAAGATTAGTGGCAGCACAAGACAGACATAAAAAGTATGCTGATCAACACAGACAAGATCGTGCATTCGATGTAGGAACTTTTGTATTCCTAAAAGTTTCTCCCTAGAAGGGGAAAATTTGTTTCGGTAAGAAGGGAAAACTAAGTCCGTTTATTGGACCCTTTTAAGTGCTGCGAAAAGTGGGAGAAGTGGCTTACGAGGTAGCTCTACCTCCAGATTTGGAAAACATTCATAATGTTTTTCACATTTTGGTGTTACGACCATATAAACCCGACTACAAACATGTGATTGAGTATGAACCGTTGCAGTTCGAGAAAGATTTGTCTTATGAAGAGGTTCCTATCCAGATAGTCGACAGGAAAGAACAAGTGCTCAGGAATAATGTGATACCTTCTGTGAAGGTGATATGGAGGAACCACAACGCTGAAGAAGCTACCTGGGAACTCGAAGAGAAAATGATGAAAGAATACCCTGAGTTATTTGTTTAATCTGTGTCTTCGATTCTGGGGACATAATCTTTGTAAGTAGGGAAGAATGTAACGAATGATTTGTTTGAATTGTGATTTTGAGGACAGAATCCTTGTAAGGAGGGAATGATGTAACATTCCATAATTTTAAAGGGTTATAATAAATATTTATTGATTTATATAAATATTTAATGGATATGTTTATTGATGGAATAATTAATTGTTCAATTTGAATTGATGTGATTTAATTAATTATTTGTTGTGTAAATAATTAAGGAGCTAAATAAATTAGTTGTTATGAGATTTTATAATAATTAATAAGCTAGAGAGCTTATAGTGGTTTTAAATAAATAATAATATTTTAAATGGGAAATTGTAGTTTAAAATATTAGTTGGTTAAATGAAATTATAATTGTAAAAAAAATTATAATTATTTATGTGTTAAAGTAATTTAATAGATTAATATTTTATTTGATTTATTTAATTAAATAAAGTGGGACTAATAACCTTGCTATAAAGGAGTTATTAAAATAAATTAAAAGAGCTTAATTTAGTTTTGTCAAACATGCCTTATTATATAATAAGTCTTTAATCTATTAGTATTTTAGCAAACAAGGTATAAGGATTAATCTATTTGTTTTAATTCAAATTACCAAACAAGGAGTAAGGATTAATGAGTTATTTTTATTATGCTAGCCAAACAAGCCTTAAGGCTTTTGATTTTTAAAACTTATGTAACTGACATAATTTATGTCAGTACTTATATTATATAATTATTATAATTATATCTTATATGCGTTATAATATTTTACGTAAGATTAGAGGAGAGAGAAAGGAGAGAAAAAGAGAAAAACTCAGAGGAAGAAGAAGAAGAAAAGAAGAAAACTAAGAGAAAAATTGAGAGAATTGAGAGAATTTTATAGGTTTTGGAGAAAAGATTTGGAGAAAAAGGGATAGTATCATCATCTTTCATAATCCAAGGTAGGAGCCATCTTCTTCTTTTGTAAACTCTTTTTTTTTCTTCTTCCCAAAAAGTCTCTGTGAAAATTTTATAAAAGAAATTTTGTTGTTATGATTATAATTTTGTATGATTATCGATTATATATGTGTTTCATGAGTTATGTATGATCATAGAGAATTTAATTCATATATGTATGTAGTTTATGAAGAAAATATTTTACAGAGAGATTTTATGTATGAATATGGCTTTAGTTAAAATAGAAATTAAGGTTTAATTAATTGTTGTATTGATAATTTAATTTTTAGAATTTCTAGAGTATGTAGAATCATAATCATGATGTTTGGAAATTTCTATTTTTGATTGAATAACAAAGTCACAGTGTTGATTTTCATGAAAGATATCAAAAATGGAGTTTTGCCAAAAAAACAATGAAATTGGGTGTTGTATATTTGATGTTTGTGCTCAATTATGAATAGAAACATGTTAGGAATTGTCACAATGTGTTTATATGAAGTTTATATGTAAAATAGATTATAACCAGTTTATTAGATTCGAGCTTTTTGGCCAATTTGGCTTTTTCTATGTAGCTGCCGAGGCTGTCTGCCGAGGACTGCAGCGCGGCGCCGCGGCGCGAGCGTGCAGTACCTTTGTGGCGCCGAAGCGCCATGACCACGCCACAGCGCGAGCCTGTAGCCTTGAGCTCGGCGCCGCAGTGCCATGACCACGCCGCAGCGCGAGCCACAGTGTTAACTGTGGTGCCGCGGCGCGACTTAGCAGAATGGTCTGACAGTTTTGTTTAAGTGTACAAAACTTGAAAGTAAATGTTATGTGTTGATTATAATAATGTTAAATGATGATTTCAGTAGTATTAGACTATGAATAATCATGTTATTAAGTGTTATCTACTTGAAATATAATTGATTATGTGAATGGGTAATTCAACCCATATGAGGAATGTAATTGTTTATACAAATGTACAATGTTAGTTATAACTAATTATGTCAATATGACATATGTATAGAATATTAATTCAAGTGGTAAGAGTGTAGCTTGTGCTAAAGGCAAGTTTTCTAAACCTATCTTTTACATTAAGCAAGTTTTATCCAACTCTAGAACCTCGTTGTACACGTTTAATGTCGTTAAACACATTATTGTTTTAATTCCATTTCAATTGTACAAGCTGCTAACTTTACACTTTCGTAGAGTTAGATTGTTTATCATTGATAAAGCTCTTGTATCTATTGGTTTATAAGGATGCAAGTATTCTACATATTATCTTTTGTTGTTGAACAAGTTTTTAATATGTAACTCGTTAGTTAGTATTCGAATCACCGTGTTCTAGTGATGAGTAACTTTGTCATTCAATTTACTACTCATGATGCATGTTTAGTATTCAATCCTTAATGATACTGAATGTTATGATTATTCCATGCTTATGCTATTAGATTATTCCTAAAGCATGACGTTAATTTGTAAATATCAATTTAACTATGATTATTCCATAGTATACAGTTATTTCGTTCGTAATCAACTAACCCTTAGTTGATTACTGTTGAATTCTAAATTACCCTATGATGTATCCAAACCAAACTCACTTTGGTACGGACTTGTAATCTAAATACTGAGAAGAACAATTCTTTTATAAGAGGTTACGCTTAGCGTTGAAATGATTTTGCACAATACATTGTACGAAGGGTTGATCCCCCTAAGTACGTGAAGTCCTTATAGTCTTATGACTGTTAAAGTTTAAGTTGAAAGATTACTTATAACTGTGGACATGATTCGTGGTCATTAGACCCTCAATAAATGCTTAAGTTTCCAAAAAGTAATAGAATTCATTGTTCAGTTCCATTGAGCCTAATGTCGGTAAATGATGTAAAGTTTAATGATTTAATTATTGTCATTTCAAGTGGGCTTTGTTTGCTCACTCTTGCCTATAAACTTTCTTACAGCTAAGGCTGAAGCTGGTGACGTACCTAGTACCAGTAAGGGAAAAGGAAAGATGAAACAATGCTAAAGACTTGTAATAGTTGATTAGAATAATCTCAGACTTTATTTCAAAGATTGTAATGATGTTTATTTTAATTTTTCGCATGAATGAATGTTTGTAAAGGTTAGATAACCTGGGAGATTTATTTAAGTTTAATCCTGTATGTGCAGATTTTATTTATTCAATTCTTTTATAATTGGGTAGTTAGAAATGAATGTTTTGATTACATGAACACCAAATCTTGAGGAAATGAAGTACCATGATTTGGGGGTGTCACAGAAACTATCACAAAATAATCACAAATATCAAAATCTGGAATTTCAAACAATTAATGGAGAATTAGACTTATGATTTCACCCTAAGCTTCACTCTGATTTTAACACCTTAATTCCAATTCAACTCACTACCCCGGTTTATTAATCAAGAACATGAACGTAGTATTAACCACCTCTCGATGCACTAATACCATATTAACTTAAATCCACAATTAAGATAGAAACAAGTTAAACACCTTAATTAACTAACTCACTATATCTCTGTGTGAATTACAATTAAAGAAGGTTTAAGAATAAGTTCTCTATCCGGTTACATCCAATGTCAAGCATATCTCTACCTTAACATTCATCAAGATTCTGCTATTCACAAAATTCATGAACAGATGCTATATTAATTAGGTCTAGATTTGAATATCCTCTCTCGATTCCATACAAATCCACAAAGAATTGTTGATCAGGCAATTCATAAATTCAAGCTCAAATCAATATAGATAAACTAGAAATAGACTATTGAATTGGAAATCAAAGTTATACAATAATCATTTCACTTAAAGATCCATCATAAGCCTAAAAAGTGAATTAGTTCATACTAAACGAAATAAACACTGAATAAATCATAGAAAACATTCTTTTGATTACAAATAATAGCCTAAGACGAAGAATATTGAAAAACACCCTTCACGTAGCCTAGAATCGCAATCGTCTTGAAAATCTCCTCGAAATACTCCTCCAAAGCTTGCTATGAAAAACTCATATCAATCTTCGTAATATGCCCTCTTGTATTGTTGAAGTTGTTATAGATAGAGTAGTAAATGTCTAGCACACAAGCTCCAGCCGAAATTCCCTTCAATTAGAGTTCCATTGTCATGCAATAATCTAGATTCCATGCCCAAGAAGAAGTTTAGTCATAGTAGGACATAGCCACAACTGCCACCCCCCGCCCCGGCGGGGGTTCATGTACTATATTCGTCCGCCCCGGTGAGGGTGTAAAGGTAAAATACGCCCGCCCCGGCGGGCTACCTTTATGCTAACTAAAGCTTAAGACCCCCCGCCCCGGCGGGGGTACATAGTAGAATTTTGCCCGCCCCAACGGCCTTGTATTCTGCTGCATGACATGCTGAACTTCAAAATTTCTTCCAATTATGCTCTAATTGACTTCAAATCACACCGGATAGTTCCAAATGTACGTTAAATGCCGCAACCACCATCCTACACATGCAATAACATAAAACGAGTAAAAAGGAACATGATCACAAGACTTTAGCAACAAATAAGCATGAAATGGACATTGAATCGCGTATATAAAATCCCCTTAACAAAATCCCCCAAACTTAAATCGTGCTAGTCCTCGAGCACAAAACTACTACATGCAATGCAATGAGATGAAATGACTACGACTTAACTTATATGCTTTCGAATCCAATAATATCGCAGAATCAAGATTATCTTAACGGCCTCAGTAAAAACAAGCAACTATACAATATCAATTACCAAAAACCAATCTACAATTCCGTTTTAATCCTCAAATCTAAAGCCATCATCATTGGTATTGTGTGTGTGTGTGTGTGTGCAACATCCATGATAACCGATATGGACTCAAATTCAATACCTAAACAATCTCTTAGAAGGAATCATACAACGTAAACTTAACAAATTCAAAAATAGACAACTTCAACCAAAACTAAACAATCACTAAACTCGGGGGTTCAAGCAGGGTACTTATACTTTATTTTCATCTACTTTGTTTATTATATACGGGGGCTTTTTGCTCTTTTCCTGTTTTAATCATTTTTTTTCTTTTTCTTCTATATACATACATGACTGTGTAATGTCTCATCCCATTAGGCTGACAGTGCTACCCCTTAGCGAGCTTTCAACCAACGACTCCCATACCATAAAAGACCTTAGGGCGCTAGGTGTAAAGACAATCCTCTCGGGCGTACTTGCTTAAGTAACAAAGGCTCCGAAATAAGACTAGTCACGATATATATATACTCTTTATATATAAAGCTTATATACCCCACATATCATCCCCCAAACTTAGGTGTAAGACCCCAAATTTTATGAAATAAAAGTATTCATTTTTTCTATTTTGATGAATAGTTAAATTGATAAAAGTTTAAAGTTAAGGGTGATATTTAAAATTTTTTTAAAGTAAGTGATGATGAAGTTTTGTTTTATTAGTATTATTAATGTAATAAAATAGAAAAACTTTTTATATAAAACAGAATACTTTTATAAAGTTATTTTATAAATAGAATATATTATATTTTATTATGCATAGTGTTGCATAGTGCCTGCATAGTGTTTTGCATAGTAAAATCTTTTTATATAAAACAAAATACTTTTATAAAGTTATTCGTTTTATTAGATTATAAATAGAATATATTATATTTTATTTAAAATATTTTGCTTTAAATATGGACCGTCCGATTAAAAGTAAATCAATCAGGACCGTTCATGAATTAGTTACTATGCAGTCCATTCTTCTATAAATAGAAGCTCATTCCTTCATTATTTCTTACGAATCCACTGAAACTCTAGAGAGAGAAACTATAGAGAGAATTCTTCTTCTATAATCTTGAGCGTATTTTCTTTAAAGTTTAAGAACGCTTTGAGCGTAGTGCAAGTTTCTTCAAGTACATTTCCGCCCTACACGTCGGAGTACTTTTCTTTATAAGGTAAGGGATATTATTTGTTGTACCCGTAAGGGGTATTATTTCTTTTGTATTCATGAAGAGAACTTCTGTTATTCTATTATTTATTATTCTGTTAGAATAACCTGTATACGTGGGCTACCCTACTTGGTGAAATTCTTCTGTTATTTCATTCCTTATTATTATGTTGGAATAACCTGTTTATGTGAAGTACCGCATACATGGTAAAATTCTTCTATTATTTCATTCTTTATTATTCTGTCGGAATATCCTGTGTGTGCATTTTACGCCGGACCTGGTTTCATTATTTATTATTCTGCATTTCTTATTCTGTCGGAATATCCTGTCTGTACGTTTTACGCCGGACCTGGTTCTATTATTTATTTTTCCGCATTTATTATTCTGTCGGAATATCCTGTCTGTGCATTTACGCCGGACCTGGTTTCATTATTTATTATTCTGTTGGGAATAACATGTCTGTGCAGTCTATCGCACGCATGGTGAATCCTTCTGTTAGTCCATTCTTTATTATTCTGTTGGAATAACATATCTATGTGGATTACCACATGCATGGTGAATGATCCTTTGTATTTCTTTCCGTATTAAATTATGAAAATGATCTGTTTACGTGGATTATGATAAAAGTCATAATAAAAGCATTGGACTGGTGAAAATCATGGGTATATGTGGTATTAGTAAGTGTTGTGATGAGTTGTGTTGGTTATTATGTGAAAACATGAAAGTTTCTTAGAAATCACAAAGGGTTGAAAAATCAGATTTTGGTAAAAATAGAACATGAAATTCAATTGACCATATCTCCTATTATATTTCGAATTTTTGAGTGTGGTCAAGTTCTAGAGTTAGATCTATGAGTTATATAACTTATCCAAGTGGAATCACTGGAAAAGGTATTGTAGATTTTCGTGTGGACTGATTTTAGCAAAGCACGAAAAACTAAAAAAATGGAAAAAGCTACTATCCAGATTTTTAAAAGGGCATTTTTGGCCACTTAATTTATGAGAAAAATTCCGGTCTTTTGGGACATGAAATTATATGGTATAAGGTGCCTCCTGTCCAAAAATGAGCTCATTTCGACTTAAAATGAGCAAGTTATGACCATTTTAATATTTAGATTTTTTCGACGAAAAATGCTATAACCGGAGTTCTATAACTCCGATGACCATGAAATTTAAACTGGAAGATCACGTTAACATATGTAAGATCCTGCCAAGATTTGGGAATTTATGGAGTTAACCTTTGGGTAACTAATTTCTTAAGGAATTAATTAGAAATTTATTTTTTGAAAAAAAGTAAATGAATTTTAAAAATTCCGAGAAAAATATGTATTCATTATGAGTTATTCATATGATTATGGACATAAATTATTGATTGATGTTACAGGGATAAAATATTATTGGTGAACTTTTAACATGGGGAAGATAATAGACCTGATGGTCTATTTGACTCTTTTAATGGATTGCTCGTTCCGCTGCAACTATGGTTGAAAAGTGTTATAATCTACCATATGTTCTAAATCTCTGATTTATTATTGACAAAAGCTATTGATAATTTAATTATCTTTAGTTTTGATATTCTTTACTAGGCTAGTTGTGATCACCCTTTTGCTTCATAATTCCTTTCAGGTAATAAGAGTGTAGCTGGGTCGAGCGAGGATAACAGTGGAATAGAACGGTGGTCTATAGCTGTTGGGGTTCTCCCTAAATAGTATGGAAATAATTTTATTGAGAAATTTAGATAAGTGTGTCGTATTGTATACGTCATTTGATATTTAATTTTGGTGAACCGAATAGGGTGAGGTGAACCCAACTTTGGAAGGGTGTTTTGCCACTATCATACAAGATGTCTGATGACATATAACCTCGTGTTATCACAAGACAAGGTTGTGCACATCCACTTGCTGAGTATATCTACGAGCACTACCTATATGATCTAGGAGTTTATTTGAAATATAATTTTCACTTGGAGACAGTGGAGATAGTTATATGTCAAGAAAAGACTCACCATTGGAAAGAAGATGATAGTAGTCTTCTCATTTTTCTTTGGGGTCTATTGGGTCAACCAAGGATAATTCTGTGGACATATGATATCTATCATAACCTAGACGCATGGCCTCCCATGTACGAAGGTTTCCTTGAGCACTTCCCAAAGATTTTAATTTCTAAAACAGTTTTTGACTGTACTTATTGTAAGACCCCGAATTTTATGAAATAAAAGTATTCAATTTTTTTTATAGTTACTATTCAGTAAATGGTTAAATTGATAAAAGTTTAAAGTTATGGGTGAAATATGAATTTTTTTCAAAATAAGCAAGTGGTTATAAAATAATTATTGTTGTCGGGGAATATTCGTTTGGTCGTAGAATATTCTTTCTGTCGGGGAATATTCGTACGACGGCGCAGCTATTTGTGGGCCCCATAACGAATAACTTTCGGGTGAAGAAAATGACATATTTGAGTTTTTACAAATAATGACGTAGTTGTTACTGTTAACACTGTTGGAATACCCGGTGATTAAAATACAGTAATACGCGTTATTGCACAGTAGCACACGGTATTGCACAGTATTTTTAAAATTATTGATTCTTACGTAAGAAGGCACTACTCAATAATTGTTACAGTAATTACTGTTCAATATTTTATTTTATTGATTCAAT
Source organism: Panax notoginseng (assembly GCA_016801055.1). Taxonomy (NCBI): domain Eukaryota; kingdom Viridiplantae; phylum Streptophyta; class Magnoliopsida; order Apiales; family Araliaceae; genus Panax; species Panax notoginseng. The sequence continues at coordinate 12,470,965 of CM029015.1, forward strand.
AATTGCTACGTTGAAATTTTATATTATTGTTGTTCAATAATTGTCACTGCACAGTATTTCCCATTATCAGATCAATAATTCATATTATTTGAATAATATTATTAGATAACATTATTGGTAATGTCTAGAAAGTTCTGTCTAAGGAGAGGTTTGGTCATCTAATTGCGCGCCAGTAAGGAGAAATTCTTATTGGAAAGCCCCCTCTTTCCTGGGAACGGCCTGGTTGTCATAAATGTGATTCTGTAATATTATTTGTGAATAATTAATTATTGATTCATATGATAAGGAAATATTTATTTTATGTGGATATAAATGAGGGATATATTTTTGTGGTTAAAAATGAAGGAGTTAATGTTGAGATTTTTATCAGTATTTTTGTCGGAATGGAGGTATTAAAAATTAGGGTTTTTGAGATATTTTGCGGGGGTTATAATTTTTAATCCGACCGTTGGATCGTGGTAATTTTTGGATATGTTATACATATATAAGTTGAGTATATGTCCACAAATTTTGAACCGTTAAAAATGAACGTATGATTTGTTATGAATTTTAAGAGATGGCTGATTCAGAAATCAGGTTATAAATCATTTTTGGTGGAAAATTCTAGAATTGGTGGGCCCCACTTGTGGTTGGTGAAGAAATGTGCTGAATTATATTTCAAATGTGGTGGGTGGGAATAGTAGCAGGTAAAGCCATCAGGTTGCAGGTCAAACCTACCAAAATTTTCCTATAAATAGAGGGCTAAGTTAGAATTGAAAATCACACCAGAAACATAAGCTTTCTCTCTTTCTCTCTCTATATTATGAAGCATATTTTGTGAGTATTTAGATACTTTGAGAGTTGCTATTCAGTGCAAGTTTCCTTCGGCTTTGCATATCGATCAGAAGTACTGCTCTTTTGAGGTAAGGGATTGTAAGGGATAGTAAGGGATATTAAGGGATTTTAAGGGTTGTTATGATTTTCAGTTTCGTAATTTTTCTAATCTTCAAAAATTCTGGAAAAATTTGAAATGATATTTTGATGAGTTTTCTTGATTGTGTCCAAAAATGGTGATTTTTGGATGTATAAGTTGAGAGTTATGAATTTTATGAGAAAAGACTATTTTAAAAGTAACCGCTTATAATTTCTTGTGGTTAACTCCAAAATTGATGAAATTTTTATTGGGAGTACATGTATATGATAGGAGTATACTCTGTGAATTTCAGAATTTTTAGATAAAAGTACAATTTTTGATAAATGTCTAAATATTCGGCTGTTTTGGCCATATGAAAAATAGTAAATGACTTTTAAAAATTCTGAGAAAAATATATGTTCACTATGGGACTATATTATGCTAAATTTCAGAAAAGAAATATTTTTGGAACTGATTTGGTATTTTTCATAAAAATAGTCTAGTTATGAGTAAATGAATTAAATATGTTTTGTGAAGAAAGAAAATTGGAAAATAGGATTTTATGGCTTGAGAATCCTATATGAGGTATATGCAGATTTTTGATGAGGATTTTTGGTTATTGGTGATGAAATCTTATGAGTTTGGCATTTTAGATGATTAAATGCATTTATTTAGTAAAGTGTAAACAATTAAAATAAATTGTTTATAAATTTAAGAAATGTTATTCTTTCAATATCATTATACCGAAATATTGGTATGGATTTTATTGTAAAATTTCTATCTTTTGTGTTGGGGTTACTATTCACGAGTTACTATTCATGAGTTACTATTCACGAGTTACTATTCATGGATTACTATTCACGAGTTACTATTCATGATAAAATTGGTTTCTTTTTCTGACCAAATTATAGTTGAGTTATGAATATTACTCTTGAGATTAAATCTATATGTTGATCATATTATTTTTATTATCATATATAACATTTTTATAACCTTGATGTTGAAATTCTCTTTCACTGGAGTGTAAAGATGGGTAGATTATTGGTATGATCATGACTAGGGTTCTCTTTGGCCTGTAGTGCAAAGTTGAATTGTGACTGGTATGATCATGACCATTGAATTTATAATTGAATATCTTAAGCTTAAGTGCAAAGGTGAATTGATCAACATGGTTATAATTATTGTTTATATAAATTCTGAAATGATTATAATTCTTTGAGATATTAATATATTTGGCATGTAGTGCAAATATGAACTGTTGATGAATATATTTGGCCTGTAGTGCAAATATGAACTGTTGATGAATATCTTTGGCCTGTAGTGCAAAGATGATATGTTGTTGAATATCTTTGGCCTGTAGTGCAAAGATGAACTGTTGTTGAATATCTTTGGCCAGTAGTGCAAAGATAAACTGTTGACGAATATCTTTGGCCCGTAGTGCAAAGATGGATTTGTTAGTATGATTATAAACAGGAATTGTGATTTGGTATAACCATGATCTTTGATGTTTCAGGTAAAGACAGGTGATGAAAATATTCTTCGTCCTGGGTGCGAAGAAAAATTTATAGTCACAATTATGATTATGAGTTATTCATATGATTGTGGAAAGGAACTGTTGAGTGATGTTACATGGATAAAATATTGTTGGTGGATTTTTAACATGGAGAAGATAATAGACTTTATAGTCTATTTGACTCTTCTAATGGATTGCTCGTTCCGCTGCAACTATGGTTGAAATTTTTATCATTTACCATATGTTCTAAATCTCTGATTTATTATTGATGAAGGCTATTGATAATTTAATTATCTTTAGTCATGATATTCTTTACTGAGCTAGTTGTGCTCACCCTTTTGCTTCACAATTCCTTTCAGGTAATAAGAGTGTAGCTGGGTCGAGCGGGGGTAACAAGGGAATAGAACGGTGGTCATCATTTAGTAGTTATATTTGGTGAAGAAAATAGGGTGAGGCGAACCCAACGTTGGAAGGGTGTTTTGTCACTATCATACAAGATGTCTAATGACATACAACCTCGTGTCATCATAAGACAGGGTTGTGCTCATCCACTTGCTGAGTATATCTATGGGCACTACCTATATAATCTTGGTGTTTGTTTGAAGTATAATTCTCAATTAGAGACAGTGGAGATAATGATAAGTCAAGAGAAGACTCACCATTGGGAAGAATATGATAGTAATCTTCTCGTTTTTCTTTGGGGTCTATTGGGTCAACCAAGGATAATTCTGTGGCCATATGATATCTATCATAACCTAGACGCGTGGCCTCCCATGTACGAAGGTTTTCTTGAGCACTTCCCAAAGATTCTAATTTCTAAAACAGTTTTTGACTATACCTTTATGTAAGGTGTTATTGTGAGGTGATGTCCACGGTTGGAACATGAGTCACATTTGGTATATATTTGTATCCAAACTCATAGCATATGTGTTGTTGTATTTTGCACGACAATTGTTGTAATAAAGTTGTAGTTGTTTTCTGTACTATGTATTTGGCGACTCAGAATGGGTTGGATGGAATGAACCTATTTTGGGGTCGTTACATTTGGTATCAGAGCTATAAGTAAAGAGCCCCGAGCCTCTCGCTGGTGACTTCCTGTTGATGGGGGATGCACCAAAGCCAGACTCTCCGTAGGGGACGCCGTTCTGCGGTGGCAAACTGATAGGTACCATTGTGAGGTGCTGTGGTTGAAGCACCATGAGAGTTACATTTGGTATCAGAGCTTAGGGATATGATCTCTGGCGGAGATCAGGGAATACAACTAGGTGGGGAGAGATGAGTAAATCCTTCGCTAGTGTGTCCTACCTAAGCTTATTTGTTGGTCAGTCATAATATCGGGATATTATGTGATATGTTAATTTGTTAAATTAACCCTTCTTTTAAAGCTGTATTGTAGAATGATATTTGAAATACAGGAGATGAACAATGGAGAAATTATGATGACAGAGAAGATGGAATCTGAAATGAAAGGAAGGTATTCTCAACTCTTTGAAATACCAGGTACGTAAATTTCGAGGACGAAATTTCATAAGGAGGGGAGATTGTAAGACCCCGAATTTTATGAAATAAAAGTATTCAATTTTTTTTTATAGTTACTATTCAGTAAATGGTTAAATTGATAAAAGTTTAAAGTTATGGGTGAAATATGAATTTTTTTCAAAATAAGCAAGTGGTTATAAAATAATCATTGTTGTCGGGGAATATTCGTTTGGTCGTGGAATATTCTTTCTGTCGGGGAATATTCGTACGACGGCGCAGCTATTTGTGGGCCCCATAACGAATAACTGTCGGGTGAAGAAAATGACAAATTTGAGTTTTTACAAATAACGGCGTAGTTGTTACCGTTAACACTGTTGGAATACCCGGTGGTTAAAATACAGTAATACGCGTTATTGCACAGTAGCACACGGTATTGCACAGTATTTTTGAAATTATTGATTCTTACGTAAGAAGGCACTACTCAATAATTGTTACAGTAATTACTGTTCAATATTTTATTTTATTGATTCAATAATTGCTACGTTGAAATTTTATATTATTGTTGTTCAATAATTGTTGCTGCACAGTATTTCCCATTATCAGATCAATAATTCATATTATTTGAATAATATTATTAGATAACATTATTGGCAATGTCTAGAAAGTTCTGTCTAAGGAGAGGTTTGGTCATCTAATTGCGCGCCAGTAAGGAGAAATTCTTATTGGAAAGCCCCCTCTTTCCTGGGAACGGCCTGGTTGTCATAAATGTGATTCTGTAATATTATTTGTGAATAATTAATTATTGATTCATATGATAAGGAAATATTTATTTTATGTGGATATAAATGAGGGATATATTTTTGTGGTTAAAAATGAAGGAGTTAATGTTGAGATTTTTATCAGTATTTTTGTCGGAATGGAGGTATTAAAAATTAGGGTTTTTGAGATATTTTGCGGGGGTTATAATTTTTAATCCGACCGTTGGATCGTGGTAATTTTTGGATATGTTATACATATATAAGTTGAGTATATGTCCACAAATTTTGAACCGTTAAAAATGAACGTATGATTTGTTATGAATTTTACGAGATGACTGGTTCAGAAATCAGGTTATAAATCATTTTTGGTGGAAAATTCTAGAATTGGTGGGCCCCACTTGTGGTTGGTGAAGAAATGTGCTGAATTATATTTCAAATGTGGTGGGTGGGAATAGTAGCAGGTAAAGCCATCAGGTTGCAGGTCAAACCTACCAAAATTTTCCTATAAATAGAGGGCTAAGTTAGAATTGAAAATCACACCAGAAACATAAGCTTTCTCTCTTTCTCTCTCTATATTATGAAGCATATTTTGTGAGTATTTAGATACTTTGAGAGTTGCTATTCAGTGCAAGTTTCCTTCGGCTTTGCATATCGATCAGAAGTACTGCTCTTTTGAGGTAAGGGATTGTAAGGGATAGTAAGGGATATTAAGGGATTTTAAGGGTTGTTATGATTTTCAGTTTCGTAATTTTTCTGATCTTCAAAAATTCTGGAAAAATTTGAAATGATATTTTGATGAGTTTTCTTGATTGTGTCCAAAAATGGTGATTTTTGGATGTATAGATTGAGAGTTATGAATTTTATGAGAAAAGATTATTTTAAAAGTAACCGCTTATAATTTCTTGTGGTTAACTCCAAAATTGATGAAATTTTTATTGGGAGTACATGTATATGATAGGAGTATACTCTGTAATTTTCAGAATTTTTAGACAAAAGTACAATTTTTGATAAATGTCTAAATATTCGGCTATTTTGGCCATATGAAAAATAGTAAATGACTTTTAAAAATTCTGAGAAAAATATATGTTCACTATGGGACTATATTATGCTAAATTCCAGAAAAGAAATATTTTTGGAACTGATTTGGTATTTTTCATGAAAATGGTCTAGTTATGAGTAAATGAATTAAATATGTTTTGTGAAGAAAAAAATTGGAAAATAGGATTTTATGGCTTGAGAATCCTATATGAGGTATATGCAGATTTTTGATGAGGGTTTTGGTTATTGATGATGAAATCTTAAGAGTTTGGCATTTTATGATGATTAAATGCATTAATTAGTAAAGTGTAAACAATTAAAATAAATTGTTTATAAATTTAAGAAATGTTATTCTTTCAATATCATTATACCGAAATATTGGTATGGATTTTATTGTAAAATTTCTATCTTTTGTGTTGGGGTTACTATTCACGAGTTACTATTCATGAGTTACTATTCACGAGTTACTATTCATGGGTTACTATTCACGAGTTACTATTCATGATAAAATTGGTTTCTTTTTCTGACCAAATTATAGTTGAGTTATGAATATTACTCTTGAGATTAAATCTATATGTTGATCATATTGTTTTTATTATCATATATAACATTTTTATAACCTTGATGTTGAAATTCTCTTTCACTGGAGTGTAAAGATGGGTAGATTATTGGTATGATCATGACTAGGGTTCTCTTTGGCCTGTAGTGCAAAGTTGAATTGTGACTGGTATGATCATGACCATTGAATTTATAATTGAATATCTTAAGCTTAAGTGCAAAGGTGAATTGATCAACATGGTTATAATTATTGTTTATATAAATTCTAAAATGATTATAATTCTTTGAGATATTAATATATTTGGCATGTAGTGCAAATATGAACTGTTGATGAATATATTTGGCCTGTAGTGCAAATATGAACTGTTGATGAATATCTTTGGCCTGTAGTGCAAAGATGATATGTTGTTGAATATCTTTGGCCTGTAGTGCAAAGATGAACTGTTGTTGAATATCTTTGGCCAGTAGTGCAAAGATAAACTGTTGACGAATATCTTTGGCCCGTAGTGCAAAGATGGATTTGTTAGTATGATTATAAACAGGAATTGTGATTTGGTATAACCATGATCTTTGATGTTTCAGGTAAAGACAGGTGATGAAAATATTCTTCGTCCTGGGTGCGAAGAAAAATTTATAGTCACAATTATGATTATGAGTTATTCATATGATTGTGGAAAGGAACTGTTGAGTGATGTTACATGGATAAAATATTGTTGGTGGATTTTTAACATGGAGAAGATAATAGACTTTATAGTCTATTTGACTCTTCTAATGGATTGCTCGTTCCGCTGCAACTATGGTTGAAATTTTTATCATTTACCATATGTTCTAAATCTCTGATTTATTATTGATGAAGGCTATTGATAATTTAATTATCTTTAGTCATGATATTCTTTACTGAGCTAGTTGTGCTCACCCTTTTGCTTCACAATTCCTTTCAGGTAATAAGAGTGTAGCTGGGTCGAGCGGGGGTAACAAGGGAATAGAACGGTGGTCATCATTTAGTAGTTATATTTGGTGAAGAAAATAGGGTGAGGCGAACCCAACGTTGGAAGGGTGTTTTGTCACTATCATACAAGATGTCTAATGACATACAACCTCGTGTCATCATAAGACAGGGTTGTGCTCATCCACTTGCTGAGTATATCTATGGGCACTACCTATATAATCTTGGTGTTTGTTTGAAGTATAATTCTCAATTAGAGACAGTGGAGATAATGATAAGTCAAGAGAAGACTCACCATTGGGAAGAATATGATAGTAATCTTCTCGTTTTTCTTTGGGGTCTATTGGGTCAACCAAGGATAATTCTGTGGCCATATGATATCTATCATAACCTAGACGCGTGGCCTCCCATGTACGAAGGTTTTCTTGAGCACTTCCCAAAGATTCTAATTTCTAAAACAGTTTTTGACTATACCTTTATGTAAGGTGTTATTGTGAGGTGATGTCCACGGTTGGAACATGAGTCACATTTGGTATATATTTGTATCCAAACTCATAGCATATGTGTTGTTGTATTTTGCACGACAATTGTTGTAATAAAGTTGTAGTTGTTTTCTGTACTATGTATTTGGCGACTCAGAATGGGTTGGATGGAATGAACCTATTTTGGGGTCGTTACACTTATATGTAACGTACCATTGTAAGGTTGTGGTCGAGACACCATGAGAGTTACATACATTTGTATTAAAACTCACAGTTTAACTGTGGTCGTACTCTGCACGACAGTTCAACAGTTGTATAAATGAAGTTGTATTTGATTTTTATAGTGTATTTTCTGACGACTTAAGATAGGTGATGTATACCTATTTTTGGGGGCGTCACATTAGGTTCTTGCTTAATTTTCGCCTTTACTGTTTATCTTTATCATTTTCTCATTTACTCTAGCATTATCCTTTAAAGACCATTTAGGTATCCATTTGAACTGACCAGTCAACAATGATGTTATTATTCGTGTTATCCTTATTATACCAATTCAAACAAGCTCAAGATTGATTCATAGTAGAAATTGTATCACAGTTCTAATACTCAATATTGTATTTGTTAACTTATTGTAAATCACATCATTGGCCCGCAAATAATATGAAATACACCATTGATAGACTCACGCAAACACAATATTTAACTCACTAATTTTTATTTTTTTTATATATGGATAACAAAATGCATTACAAGATTATTTACTATGCAATGAAAAACATTAACCTAAGCTATTATGAATGCACCTAAGCTATCATGCAATACTGAAATTAAGATGCAATACTGAAATAAAAATGATAAAATGCAACCTAAGTAATACATATGCATGCAAACATGTATTTAAATCCCCCAAACTTAAGTAATACAATGTCCTCATTGGATGAATAGTCAAAATAAGTACGTGAGGACTTCTCTGTTATCGCTTAAGCCTGAGGAGGTGGTTGTTGTTTCGACTGAATCACTTGGTGGAAACCTTGGCATTGGCATGGGCTGTTGATATGGAAATTGGGCTGCCGGGTTGAAGCTTTGAAGAGTTGTGTTGAGTGAGGCAAAATATGCGTTCATAGCTTCAAACATGTAAGCTTGCCTCATTGTCAATCGCCTCATTTCCCGACGTGTTGTGTAATACCCGGAAAAAAAATTGTTTTGTTTTAAAACATATTAATTGGACTTTATTTTTATTTGGGTCAAATAGTATTTAATTTATGTGGACTAATAAATATTAATAAATGAATTAAAGAGATAAAATTGGGCTTTAAAGCTAATTAAGTCTTATTTATATTCGTGTAATAATAAAATTTATTAAAGTTAGGAAAATAAATAAATATATAACAAAACCTAATCTTACTTTCGTTATACGACTAAGAAAAAGAAAGGAGAATACAACAGCGGCTAAACAAAGGAAAGAGGTGAAATCGGATTTACTGGTATGACATAATAAACAAGAATTGACAAGTTATATATGTATATGCGTGTGTCTTTTCTTTGCAATCTAAAATTAATACTAATCTGTGAGTTTTTGGTGATGTCACCAAGTTCCATAACACAGTGTGTGGTTTTCTTTTTCTTTTTTTTTTCTTTTTCACTAATATAACAGTTTATATGTGGTCAATCAAAGGTGTGCATCATTAGTAATAAGATCATTTATATATATGCATCTAGCAATCAATAATCAGAGAATGGATAAATAATGGACAGACATTGAAAGTGGCTTATGAACCATATGGTGATTTATAAATAATTCCAGAGTAATTGAATAACTTTTATAAACTAAATTCATGTTCACGTAGCTTTGTCCCATAATGAGTGACTTGCGTAAAATATTATGAAGTAATAAAGAATAATAATTAGACAATTTCATATTAACAGATTTATAAAAGATAAAGAGTTATTAAAGTTAATAATATAATTATTATTATGTTTATAAATTGATTAATTATTTATTCTTCTAATTAGTTTGGACGAAAGGAGTGTAACAAATTAAATTTGGAGTATAAATTTTGGATATTACATCGCTTAATCCAGGTACGGATTCCGTACTCTTTCAACGAGACTCTTTTGTTTTTAATTTGTTCGTTTCGTTATTCATTTCGAAATTTAGTTTTGCCTCTCATAATTGTTCCTTTTTAAATTCATGAAAATGTTTCATTTTGACATTAGTATTTGAAACTAGTATTTGTACTCTTTGGTCTAGTGTGTCATGGTTAATATTTATTTCGATCTTTGTAGAAAGTACATGTTAATATTTTGGAGACTTTGTGTTGATATTTCGTTTCAGTTTAACATGTACATGTTAGAACCCTTTGTTGTGTCGCATGTGTTGTGACATTATATTTTGTTAGAATACCGTAGGGTATACCTGAACTATAACCACCTGTGGGGGTACCACAGGCATGTCCTCTTGGCACCGAAACATGACACCTTTCGTGGCGGTGTGATCAGTCCACGGCATATCCATTTTGTGCTCCGGTGGGAGTTGGCCATTTGGTGTTTTGTTGTTGGAGGCGTATGGGTCGACCCTAGTTATTCTATTTTGTTCTGTTCTACGGATTGGTGATGTTTGTTGTAAGACCCCAACTTATTATGAATAAAATTAAATTTTCTCTATTTATTATCTTGAATTAATAAGGTGTTAATTTGATATAATGCTTTGGTTATGGGTGAAATGTGCAAATTTTACAAAATAAGCAAGTGGTTATAAAATATTCATTGTTGTCATGAAATATTCGTTTAGTCGTGGAATATTCTTATTGTCGGGGATTATTCGTACGACGGCGCAGCTATTTGTGGGTCCCATAACGGAAACGGTTAGATGAAGGAAAACGACAAAGTATGAGTTTTATGAAAAATGTCGTAATTGTTAATGTTAACACCGTTGAGTTACCTGGTGGTTAAAATACAGTAGCACACGGTATTGCACAGTAGTGTTGAATTATTGATTCGTACGTAAGAAGGCACTACTCAATAATTGTTACAGTAGTTACTGTTTAATATTTTATTTTATTGATTCAATAATTGTTGTGTTGATATTTAATATTATTGTTGTTTCAATAATTGTCACTGCACAATATTTCCCATTATCAGATCAATAATTCATATTATTTGTAAGACCCCAAATTATTAATAAATAAAATTTAATTTCCTCTATTTATTATAGTAAGGGTTGATTTGATTAATGTGGTTAGTTATGGGTAAAATGTGCAAATTTTCAAATAAGCAAGTGGTTATAAAATATTCATTTTTGTCGGGGAATATTCGTTTGGTCGTGGAATATTCTTGCTGTCGGGGAATATTCGTATGACGGCGCAGCCTTGTGTGGGCCCCATAACGGAAAGCGATTGGATGAAGAAAATAAAAAATATAAGTTGTTTATAAATGACGGCGTAGTTGTTACCGTTAATACTGTTAGAATACCCGGTGGTTAAAATACAGTAGCACACGGTATTGCACCAATTATTGATTCTTACGTAAGAAGGCACTACTCAATAATTGTTACAGTAGTTATTGTTCAATATTTTATTTTATTGATTCAATAATTGTTGCATTGATATTTTATATTATTGTTGTTTCAATAATTGTTGCTGCACAGTATTTTCCATTATCAGATCAATAATTCATATTATTTGAATAATATTATTAGATAACATTATTGGCAATGTCTAGAAAGTTCTGTCTAAGGAGAGGTTTGGTCATCTAATTGCGCGCCAGTAAGGAGAAATCCTTATTGGAAAGCCCCCTCTTTCCTGGGAACGGCCTGGTTGTCATAAATGTGATTCTGTAATATTATTTGTGAATAATTAATTATTGATTCATATGATAAGGAAATATTTATTTTATGTGGATATAAATGAGGGATATATTTTTGTGGTTAAAAATGAAGGAGTTAATGTTGAGGTTTTTATCAGTATTTTTGTCGGAATGGAGGTATTAAAAATCAGGGTTTTTGAGATATTTTGCGGGGTTATAATTTTTAATCCGACCGTTGGATCGTGGTAATTTTTGGATATGTTATACATATATAAGTTGAGTATATGTCCACAAATTTTGAACCGTTAAAAATGAACGTATGATTTATTATGAATTTTACAAGATGACTGGTTCAGAAATTGTTGAATTTTCGGAGTTTATCATTTTGATGGAAAATTCTAGAATTGGTGGGCCCCACTTGTGGTTGGTGAAGAAATGTGCTGAATTATATTTCAAATGTGGTGGGTGGGAATAGTAGCAGGTAAAGCCATCAGGTTGCAGGTCAAACCTACTAAAATTTTCCTATAAATAGAGGGCTAAGTTAGAATTGAAAATCACACCAGAAACAAGTTTTCTCTCTTTCTCTCTCTAGATTATTGAGTGTATTTTGTGAGTATTTAGATACTTTGAGAGTTTCTATTCATCAGAGCAAGTTTCTTTCAGCCTTATACCGGTATTCCGACCAGAAGTACTGATATTTTGAGGTAAGGGATATTATTTTCTTCTTAAATGATATTATTTTCTTCAATATCATTATGCTGAAATATTGATATGAGTTTTTATCAAATTTGGAACTTTTTGTGTCGGGGTTACTATTCACGTATACGGCACTATTCACGTATACGGTACTATTCACGAATACGGCACTATTCACCGAAAAATAAAATTTTCCCTTTTTGTCCAAGATGTCTATTATGGTTACTATCTTTGATTGTATCCATGTTTTGATCTTTATTTTTGAATTCTGCTTCACAATTGATTATTATGAAGTATTATTGATCTTGGATAAACTGTTATACGAATCCCTACTATTTGTCCTTCTGTCTCATTGGATTCGTTCTCTTTAAGATATTTTTCATCATCCTCAGTCCTAAATGATGATATTACTGAATATCTTTGGCCTGTAGTGCAAAGATGTATGATTACTTGATGAATATCTTTGGCCTGTAGTGCAAAGATGAACAGGTGTTGAGATGAACATGACCGACTGGTGATACAAATGAATATCTTTGGCCTGTAGTGCAAAGATGAATATTTGGTTAAAGATGATTATTAATTGATGTTACAGGGATAAAATATTGATGATGGACTTTTAAATCTTAGAAGATAGTAGAATTCTTTCTCTACTTGACTCTTCTAATGGTTTGCTGTTTCCGCTGCAGTTGTTGATCTAAAACTTGTTGTCGATTATATTCTATCAGATTTTTCCCTGTTGAAGACTAACGATAATTTGTTGTATATTATCTTAGTCATAATATTCTTTACTGGGCTAGTTGAGCTCACCCTTTTCCTTTTTGTTCCATTTTTCTTCTCAGGAGGTGAGAACATAGCAGGATCTAGTCGGGGTATGGAGTGATGGTTCTAGAAAGATGTTTTAGCAGTCCTCACTATTTCTGTAAAATAGTGTTTGAATAATTGTAATGAGGATTTATTTGAGTGTGGATATTGTCTAGAAGACAATATTTGTATTTAAACTCACAGTATGTGTTGTCGTATTTTGCACGACAATTGTATTATTGAAGTTGTAGTTTGCTTTCTGTACCATGTATTTGGCGACTCAGAATGGGTGTTGTATACCTATTTTGGGGGCGTCACAGTTGGTATCAGAGCTTAGGGATATGATCCCTGGCTGAGATGTGAGACAAGAACTAGGAGGGGAGAGACGGGGAATTCCTTCGCTAGTATGACCTGACTAAGTTTATTTGGTGTTTATTTGGTCGGTCAGAGTATAGGGATAATATATGACATGACTATTAACCCTTGTTTTATGGCAGTATTTAAGAATGGCAGCTGAGAACGTTAATAATGGAGTAAATCAGACCGTGGAGACACCTTTGATCACCACCCAGGGGAACGTGCAACAGGAAGGCAATATTCCTCCTGTAAACAACGTTACCGAGCAAACGATGAATGATGGAATGTTTAGGAGCTTTTTGCAGTTCATGCAAAATCAGACGAGGGAGACTCGTGTGCAGAATACGGGTGGAAATGATAACAACGCGCGGTTTGTCACAGCTAAGCAGTTCAAAGAATTGGGACCACCAGAATTTAAGGGAAAGCCGGATCCGATCATGGCGGAAACGTGGGTCAAGCAAATTACCAAGATATTCGATGTCTTGGGATGCACGGAGGAACAGAAGGTTCCATTCGCCACCTTTATGTTCCGCGGTGAGGCAGACTACTGGTGGGAGTCTGTGAAGCGTACCCAGCCTGACGCACTCAACATGTCCTGGGAAACATTTCAAAAACTGTTCAATGACAAGTACTTTCCTGAAAGTATTCGTCATATGAAGGAGGTGGAGTTTATCAGACTGGAACAAAACAACATGACGGTGTCCCAGTACGAGGCGAAGTTTGCAGAGTTATCCAGGTTTGCACCTCATTTGGTCGAAAATGAGGAACGAATGACAAGGATGTTTCTGAGAGGTCTAAAACCCGAGATTCGACAATATCTTATCTCTCATAAATTTTCTTTATATTCAGATGTTGTAAACAGGGCTCAATTATTAGAGCGAGATAATGAGTATGTGCAACCGAGGGACCACAACCAGGGTCATACCGGTGGCGGCAGTCATCGAAGCAATGAAAACCAGCAGGGAGGAAAACATTCGGACAAAAGCGGTAACCACTCTGGTGGTAATCGTGGTCGTGATAATAGAAGGAGCGAGTCGGGAGGAGATTTCAAGAAGAGAAGGTACAACAATGATAACGTGAAGACGTCAGCACAAACATCAACTGTTTCTAGGGGAGGAGAACGACCACCGGTCGTATGTTACAAATGTGGGAAAGAGGGACATATCAGCCCAAACTGCCCACAACAATCCAAGGTATGTTATAACTGTGGAAAGGAGGGTCATATAGCTCGAGAGTGTTCTGTAGCAAAACCAAGTTCAGCGGGGATGGTGACTCCAAAAGCTGTCCCGGATAAGTCGAAATCAGCGGTTCCTGGAAGGGCGTTTGTCGTTACTGGCCAAAACGCGAGAAACCCGAACGAGGTGATCACGGGTAAGCTAATCTTGAATTCTTGCGAAGTTTATACTTTACTAGATACCGGTTCTACCCATTCTTTTATCTCTCCTGCTTGTGCTCAACGTTTAAACTTGACTCCGGAGAAATTGGACTTTAACTTATCTGTTGAAACTCCGTTGGGTGAAACCTTCGTTACATCTACAGTTTATAAATCTTGCATGATCCAAGTTGGCACTATCACATTACCTGTTGATCTTATCTCTTTAAAGATACTTGCTTTTGATGTGATTTTAGGAATTGATTGGTTAACCACTCATCATGCCAAAATTGATTGTTTTCGTAAGGTTGTTAGTTTTCATATTCCTAACCAACCTGTTATTCAAATTCAAGCAACCAAACCATTGAAGTCAAACTCTTTCATATCAAGCCGTAAAGTCATTCGTTTATTGAAAAACGGATGTCAAGCTTTCTTAGCTATGTCATGGACTTGAACAAAAATACGTCAGATTTGAGTGATATTTCTGTTGTTTGTTTCCTGACGTATTTCCTGAAGAATTTCTTGGCCTACGCGTGATATTGAATTTTGTATCATCTTTGAATCTGGTACAAAACTCACTTCTAAAATCTCATATCGAATGGCTCCTATTGAACTTCAGGAGTTAAAAACCTAATTGTAGAAGTTTGTACCCGAGCCTTTATCTGGTGACTTCCTTTGTGGAATGCACCAAAGCCAGACTCTCCGTAGGGGACGCCATATTCGTGCGATAGTAAACTGATAGGTGTCATTGTGACGTACTATCCAAGATTGGGATATAAATCACAATTGAGAGCAACCGAAGTCGGTAACCGAAATACGTAGCTTTCTAGGCTTAGCTGGTTATTATCGGAGATTTGTGGAAGGATTTTCTCGAATCGCTACTCCGTTAACTCAGCTGACTCGGAAAGATACAAAATTCGTATGGAGTGAGGAATGCGAGAAGAGTTTCCAAGAACTCAAGAGGAGACTCATTTCGGCACCTGTTCTGACAATACCATCTGGTTCGGATGGATTTGTTATCTACAGCGATGCTTCAGGCAAAGGGTTAGGATGTGTTCTCATGCAACATGGGAAAGTCATAGCCTATGCCTCACGACAACTCAAAGAATATGAGAGGAATTATCCTACTCATGATTTGGAGTTGGCAGCAGTCGTTTTTGCGTTGAAGATCTGGAGACACTACCTGTATGGGGAGAAAGTGGAGATCTATACAGATCATAAAAGCCTCAAATATTTCTTCACCCAAAAGGAACTCAACATGCGGCAGCGACGTTGGCTCGAGCTGTTGAAAGATTACGATCATACCATCCAATATCATCCTGGAAAAGCAAACGTAGTAGCTGACGCATTGAGTAGAAGATCATATGCGGGTACGAGTGCAATGTTGTTAACACAAAGGCCCATTTTGTATGACTTGCAAAGGATGGAGATAGAGATGAAGGCTCCAAGTACCCACATGATGATATCAAATATACGAGTAGAACCGACTTTAATCGATAAAGTTAAAGCTGCTCAAGCTACGGACATGGAGCTGATGCGTATGAAGAAGAAAGTGCAAGAAGGTGCTATTCCAGAAGCAAGAATCGATGAAGAAGGAATACTTCGAGTCAACTCCAGACTTTGTGTTCCTAACGATTTTGACTTGAAGCATAGAATAATGATGGAGGCACACAACACACCGTTTGCAATCCATCCTGGGAGTACCAAAATGTATCACGATCTTCGACATACATTTTGGTGGAGCAATATGAAAAGAGAGATCGCGGAGTTTATCTCGAGGTGTTTAACTTGTCAACGTGTAAAGGCGGAGCATCAAGTGCCAAAGGGTCCATTGCAACCACTTGAGATCCCGAAATGGAAGTGGGAACACATTACTATGGATTTTGTTACGGGTCTTCCCAAGGTTTCTCAAGGCATAGATGCGATTTGGGTTATTGTTGATAGATTAACCAAGTCCGCTCATTTCTTGCCGATACGTGAGACTTATTCCCTTGAACGTCTTGCTAGTATGTACGTGAACGAGATTGTGAGATTGCATGGCATGCCAGTATCCATAGTTTCGGATCGTGACCCAAGATTCACTTCACGATTTTGGGTTAGCTTGCAGAAAGCTATGGGCACGGATTTACGATTCAGTTCGGCATACCATCCTCAAACGGACGGACAATCAGAGAGGACTATTCAAACTCTTGAAGATCTATTAAGACTTTGTGTCCTAGATCTCAAAGGGAGTTGGGATAAGTACCTACCATTGGTGGAATTCTCCTACAACAACAGTTATCAGGCGAGCATAGGTGTGGCTCCATTCGAGGCGTTGTATGGAAGAAAATGTCGTTCTCCAGTATGCTGGGACGAGGTGGGTGAAGCAACATTGTTGGGACCAGAGTTGGTACGCATTACTACAGAGAAGATCCAAACGATTCGACAACGTATACAAACGGCACAGGATCGACAAAAGAGTTATGCGGATCTTCATCGGAAGGACGTGGAATTTAATATTGGGGATCATGTATTATTACGTGTTGCACCATGGAAGGGAGTTACAAGATTTGGGAAGAGAGGAAAGCTCAATCCAAGATTTGTTGGTCCATTTGAGATTCTTGAGCGAATAGGAAATGTGGCATATAGACTCGCATTACCTCCAAGCATGTCTCGTGTTCATAATGTTTTTCACATATCTATGCTTCGTAAATATGTTAAAGACCCGAACCACATTATTGAGTTAGAACCAGACGAGATAGCTGAAGATTTAACGTACGAGGAGGTACCTGTTAAGATCTTGGATAGGAAAGAGCATGTCCTACGCACGAAGGTTATACCACAAGTTAAGGTTTTGTGGAGAAACCATGCTATTGAAGAAATGACCTGGGAGTTGGAATCAGAAATGAAAGCGAGGTATCCTCACCTTTTTGAAACATCAGGTACGTACGTCAATTTCGAGGACGAAATTTCATAAGGAGGGGAGGTTGTAAGACCCCAACTTATTAATGAATAAAATCAAATTTTCTCTAAATATTATTGTGAATAATAAGGGGTTAATTTGATATAATACTTTGGTTATGGGTGAAATGTGCAAATTTTGCAAAATAAGCAAGTGGTTATAAAATATTCATTTTGTCGGGGAATATTCGTTTGGTCGTGGAATATTCTTGCTGTCGGGGAATATTCGTACGACGGCGCAGCCTTGTGTGGGCCCCATAACGGAAAGCGATTGGATGAAGAAAACGACAAGTATAAATAACGGCGTAGTTGTTACCGTTAATACTGTTGGAATACCCGGTGGTTAAAATACAGTAGCACACGGTATTGCACCAATTATTGATTCTTACGTAAGAAGGCACTACTCAATAATTGTTACAGTAGTTATTGTTCAATATTTTATTTTATTGATTCAATAATTGTTGCATTGATATTTTATATTATTGTTGTTTCAATAATTGTTGCTGCACAGTATTTTCCATTATCAGATCAATAATTCATATTATTTGAATAATATTATTAGATAACATTATTGGCAATGTCTAGAAAGTTCTGTCTAAGGAGAGGTTTGGTCATCTAATTGCGCGCCAGTAAGGAGAAATCCTTATTGGAAAGCCCCCTCTTTCCTGGGAACGGCCTGGTTGTCATAAATGTGATTCTGTAATATTATTTGTGAATAATTAATTATTGATTCATATGATAAGGAAATATTTATTTTATGTGGATATAAATGAGGGATATATTTTTGTGGTTAAAAATGAAGGAGTTAATGTTGAGGTTTTTATCAGTATTTTTGTCGGAATGGAGGTATTAAAAATCAGGGTTTTTGAGATATTTTGCGGGGGTTATAATTTTTAATCCGACCGTTGGATCGTGGTAATTTTTGGATATGTTATACATATATAAGTTGAGTATATGTCCACAAATTTTGAACCGTTAAAAATGAACGTATGATTTATTATGAATTTTACAAGATGACTGGTTCAGAAATTGTTGAATTTTCGGAGTTTATCATTTTGATGGAAAATTCTAGAATTGGTGGGCCCCACTTGTGGTTGGTGAAGAAATGTGCTGAATTATATTTCAAATGTGGTGGGTGGGAATAGTAGCAGGTAAAGCCATCAGGTTGCAGGTCAAACCTACTAAAATTTTTCTATAAATAGAGGGCTAAGTTAGAATTGAAAATCACACCAGAAACAAGTTTTCTCTCTTTCTCTCTCTAGATTATTGAGTGTATTTTGTGAGTATTTAGATACTTTGAGAGTTTCTATTCATCAGAGCAAGTTTCTTTCAGCCTTATACCGGTATTCCGACCAGAAGTACTGATATTTTGAGGTAAGGGATATTATTTTCTTCTTAAATGATATTATTTTCTTCAATATCATTATGCTGAAATATTGATATGAGTTTTTATCAAATTTGGAACTTTTTGTGTCGGGGTTACTATTCACGTATACGGCACTATTCACGTATACGGTACTATTCACGAATACGGCACTATTCACCGAAAAATAAAATTTTCTTTTTGTCCAAGATGTCTATTATGGTTACTATCTTTGATTGTATCCATGTTTTGATCTTTATTTTTGAATTCTGCTTCACAATTGATTATTATGAAGTATTATTGATCTTGGATAAACTGTTATACGAATCCCTACTATTTGTCCTTCTGTCTCATTGGATTCGTTCTCTTTAAGATATTTTTCATCATCCTCAGTCCTAAATGATGATATTACTGAATATCTTTGGCCTGTAGTGCAAAGATGTATGATTACTTGATGAATATCTTTGGCCTGTAGTGCAAAGATGAACAGGTGTTGAGATGAACATGACCGACTGGTGATACAAATGAATATCTTTGGCCTGTAGTGCAAAGATGAATATTTGGTTAAAGATGATTATTAATTGATGTTACAGGGATAAAATATTGATGATGGACTTTTAAATCTTAGAAGATAGTAGAATTCTTTCTCTACTTGACTCTTCTAATGGTTTGCTGTTTCCGCTGCAGTTGTTGATCTAAAACTTGTTGTCGATTATATTCTATCAGATTTTTCCCTGTTGAAGACTAACGATAATTTGTTGTATATTATCTTAGTCATAATATTCTTTACTGGGCTAGTTGAGCTCACCCTTTTCCTTTTTGTTCCATTTTTCTTCTCAGGAGGTGAGAACATAGCAGGATCTAGTTGGGGTATGGAGTGATGGTTCTAGAAAGATGTTTTAGCAGTCCTCACTATTTCTGTAAAATAGTGTTTGAATAATTGTAATGAGGATTTATTTGAGTGTGGATATTGTCTAGAAGATAATATTTGTATTTAAACTCACAGTATGTGTTGTCGTATTTTGCACGACATTTGTATTATTGAAGTTGTAGTTTGCTTTCTGTACCATGTATTTGGCGACTCAGAATGGGTGTTGTATACCTATTTTGGGGGCGTCACATTCACGTTCTGGGGGTAGACCGGGAAGTTCTTCAGAAAATATGTCAGGAAATTCACTAATAATGGAAATAGTATTCAAATCTGACGTGTTTTTGTTCAAGTCTGTAACATGGGCTAAGAAAGCTTGACATCCACTTTTCAAAAAACGAATAACTTTATGGCTTGATATGACAGTGATTGACTTTAATGGTTTGGTTGTTTGAATTCACATAATAGGTTGGTTAGGAATATGAAAACTAACAACCTTACGAAAACAATCAATTTTAGCATGATGCGTGGTTAACCAATCAATCCCTAAAATCACATCAAATGCAAGAATTTTCAACGAAATAAGGTCGGCAGGTAATGTGATGGTACCGACTTGAATCAAGCAATATTTATAGACAGTAGATGTAATAAAAGTTTCTCCTAACGGAGTCTCAACAGATAAGTCAAGGTCTAATTTCTCCGGAGTCAAGTTTAAACGTTGAGCACAAGCAGGAGAGATAAAAGAATGGGTAGAACTGGTATCTAATAAGGTATAAACTTCGCAAGTGTTTATGATTAGCTTACCCGTGATCACCTCGTTTGGGTTCCTCGCGTTTTGTGCAGTCACGACAAACGCCCTTCCAGGAACCACCGACTTTGACTTGTCCGGGACAGCCTTTGGAGTCGCCATCCCTGTTGAACTTGGTTTCACAACTAGACAATCTCTAGCTATATGACCTTCCTTTCCACAGTTATAACACACCTTGGATTGTTGTGGGCAGTTTGGGCTGATGTGTCCCTCCTTCCCGCATTTGTAACAAACGACCGGTGCTCGTTCTTCTCCCCTAAAAGCAGTTGATGTTTGTGATGACGTCTTCACGTTATCATTGTTGTACCTTCTCTTCTTGAAATCTCCTCCCGACTCGTTCCTTCTATTTTCACGGCAACAATTACCACCAGAGGGGTTACCGCTTTTGTCCGAATGTTTTCCTCCCTGCTGGTTTTCATTGCTCCGATGACTGCCGCCACCGGTATGACCCTGGTTGTGGTCCCTTGGTTGAACATACTCATTATCTCGCTCTAATAATTAAGCCATGTTTACAACATCTGAATATAAAGAAAATTTATGAGAGATAAGATATTGCCGAATCTCGGGCTTTAGACCTCTCAAAAACATCCTTGTCATTCGTTCCTCATTTTCGACCAAATGAGGTGCAAACCTGGATAACTCTGTAAACTTCACCTCGTACTGGGACACCGTCATGTTGTTTTGTTCCAGTCTGATAAACTCCACCTCCTTCATATGACGAATACTTTCAGGAAAGTACTTGTCATTGAATAGTTTTTGAAACGTTTCCCAAGACATGATGAGTGCGGCTGGCTGGGTACGCTTTACAGACTCCCACCAGTAGTCTGCCTCACCGCGGAACATAAAGGTGGAGAATGGAACCTTTTATTCCTCCGTGCATCCCAATACATCGAATATCTTGGTAATTTCCTTGACCCACGTTTTCGCCATGATCGGATCCGGCTTTCCCTTAAATTCTGGTGGTCCCAACTCTTTGAACTGCTTGGCTGTGACCAGCCGCGCATTGCTAGCATTTCCACCCGTATTTTGTGCACGAGTTTCCCTCGTCTGGTTTTCCATGAACTGTAAAAAGCTTCTAAACATCCCATCATTCATCATTTGTTCAGTAGTGTTGTTTACAGGAGGAATATTGCCTTCCTATTGCACGTTCCCCTGGGTGGTGATCAAAGGTGTCTCCACGGTCTGATTTACTCCATTATTAACGTTCTCAGCTGCCATTCTTAAATACTGCCATAAAACAAGGGTTAATAGCCATGTCATATATTATCCCTATACTCTGACCGACCAAATAAACACCAAATAAACTTAGTCAGGTCATACTAGCGAAGGAATTCCTTGCCTCTCCCCTCCTAGTTCTTGTCTCACATCTCAGCCAGGGATTATATCCCTAAGCTTTGATACCAACTGTAACGCCCCCAAAATAGGTATACATCACCCATCTTGAGTTGCCAGATACATGGTACAGAAATAAATACAACTTCAGTAATATAATTGCCGTGCAAAATACGACAACACATATACTGTGAGTTTGAATTCAAATATTGTATACTAGAGAGTATACAAACTCAAAAGGAGTCCTCATTACAATTATTGATACACTATTTTACAAAAATAGTGAGGACTTCTAAATAGCTATCTCGAATCATCACTCCATACCCCGGCTAGTTCCTGTTAAATTTTCTCCTCCTGAGAAGAACAATGGAACAAAAAGGGTGAGCTCAACTAGCCCAGTAAAGAATATTATGACTAAGATAATATACAACAAATTATCATTAGTCTTCAACAGGGAGAATATGATAAAATATAATAGACAACAAGTTTTAGATCAACAACTGCAGCGGAACAGCAATCCATTAGAAGAGTCAAGTAGAGAAAGAATTCTACTATCTTCTAAGATTTAAAAGTCCATCATCAATATTTTATTCCTGTAACATCAATCAATATACATCTTGAATCAAATATTCATCTTTGCACTACAAGCCAAAGATATTCATTTGTATCACCAGTTGGTCATGTTCATCTCAACACCTGTTCATCTTTGCACTACGGGCCAAAGATATTCATTAGGTAATCATTCATCTTTGCACTACAGGCCAAAGATGTTCATTTGTATCATCATTTAGGACTGAGGATGATAAAAAATATTTTAAAGAAAACGAATCCAGTGAGATAAATGATTAAATACTAAGAATTCGTATTACAGTTTATCTAAGTTCAATAATATTCTGAAATAACCAATTTTGAAGCAGAATTGAAAAATAATGATCAAAACATGGATACAATCAAAGATAGTACCCATAATAGACAACTTGGACAAAAAGAAGAAAATTTCATTTTTCGGTGAATAGTGTCGTATTCGTGAATAGTGTCGTATACGTGAATAGTACCGTATACGTGAATAGTAACCCCGACACAAAAAGTTTCAAATTTGATAAAAAGTTCATACCAATATTTCGGTATAATGATATTGAAGAAAATATCATTTTAAGAAGAATATAACACCCCTCACCTCAAAATAACCGTATTTCTGACTGAATTTCGGATATATTGTTGACAGAAACTTGCACTGAATAACAACTCTCAAAGTATCTAAATACTCACAAAAATACGCTCAATAATCTAGACAGAAAGAAAACTTGTTTCTGATGTGATTTTCAATTCTAACCTAAGCGTCTATTTATAGAAAAATGCTAGAACGCCATAGGAGACTAAAATAATAAAATATATTATTTCTTTCTTATTATTCCTACGCATGCCATCCTTGAATCCATCAATTTTGAAAATTTTCAGTAGCCCATTTGCATTCAACACCAACCAAAAAGTGGGTCCCACCCATAATTTAATAAAAATTATTTTATTTTTCAAAACTTCAACAATTCATAGAAAATAGCCCGGTTATCAGAAAAATACCAATTTTATATCCATTCTTCCTGAAATCGAATTCTCTACAATTTTGTAGCTTTGAGTTTTTCCAAATTCTAAACATAAAATATCCAAAATTCACAAACGGATGATTTTTAATACCCCCACACCGATAAAATACTGATAAAATACTTCAGCATTAATTCCCTCATTTTTATCTACATAAAAATAAATATATTCATCATTTATATCCACATAAAATAAATATTTTCTTATCATATGAATCAATAATTAATTATTTACAAATAATATTACAGAATCACATTTATGACAACCAGGCCGTTCCCAGGAAAGAGGGGGCATTCCGATAAGGATTTCTCCTTACTGGCGCGCAATTAGGTGACCAAACCTCTCCTTGACAGAAATTTCTAGACATTGCCAATAATGCTATCTAATAATATTATTCAAATAATATGAATTATTGATCTGATAATGGGAAATACAGTGCAGTAACAATTATTGAAACAACAATAATATAAAAATATCAACGCAGCAATTATTGAATCAATAAAATAAAATATTGAACAGTAACTACTGTAACAATTATTGAGTAGTGCATTCCTTCGTAAGAATCAATAATTCAAAAATACTGTGCAATCCGTGTGCTACTATTCAACCACGCGTATTACTGTATTTTAACCACCGGGTATTCCAACAGTGTTAACGGTAACAACTACGCCGTTATTTAATTTTGTCATTTTCTTCATCCGACATTTATCCGTTATGGGGCCCACAAATAGCTGCGCCGTCGTACGAATATTCTCCGACAGAAAGAATATTCTACGACAAAACTAATATTCCCTGACAACAATGAATATTATATAACCACTTATTTATTTTGCAAAATTTTGCACATTTCACCCATAACCAAAGTATTATATAAAATTAATACCTTATTATTCACGATAATATTTAGAGGAAATTTGATTTTATTTATAATAAGTTGGGGTCTTACAACGGTGACTCAAAAGGTTGTCCCAGAAAAGTCAAAGTCAACAATTCCTGGAAGAGCGTTTGTCGTGACTGGTCAAAATGCGAGGAACCCAAACGAGGTGATCACGGGTAAGCTAATCATTAATTCTTGCGAAGTTTATACCTTACTTGATACCGGTGCTACCCATTTATTTATCTCTCCTACTTGTGCTCAATGTTTAAACTTGACTCCGAAGAAATTAGACTTTGATTTATCTGTGGAGACTCCGTTAGGAGAAACTTTCATCACATCCACTGTTTATAAAATCTTGTTTGATTCAAGTTGGCACCATCACCTTACCCGTTGACCTTATCTCTTTAAAGATACTTGCTTTTGATGTGATTTTAGGGATTGATTGGTTAACTACTCATCATGCCAAAATTGATTATTTTCGTAAGGTTGTTAGTTTTCATATTCCTAACCAACCTGTTGTACGAATTCAAGCAACTAAGCCACTAAAATTAATCGCTATCATATCAAGTCATAAAGCTATTCGTTTATTGAAAAACGGATGTCAAGCTTTCTTAGCCCATGTTATGGATTTGAATAAAGACACGTCAGATTTGAATAATATTCCTGTTGTTATTGATTTTCCTGACGTATTTCCTGAAGAACTTCCCGGTCTACCCCCAGAACGTGAAGTTGAATTCTTTATTGATCTTGAACCTGGTACAAAGCCCATTTCTAAAACTCCATGTCGAATGGCTCCTATTGAACTTCAGGAGTTAAAGGTCCAATTACAGAAGTTATTGGACATCGGTTTCATTCGTCCTAGTACATCTCCTTGGGGTGCTCCTGTTTTATTTGTAAAGAAGAAAGACGGGAGTATGCGACTTTGTATTGACTATCGGGAATTGAACCATGTCACCATCAAGATTAGGTATCCGCTACCTCGTATTGATGACCTGTTTGACCAGTTACAAGGAGAACAATTCTTTTCAAAGATCGATCTTCATTCTGGATATCATCAGCTGAAGATTAGAACTAAGGATATTCCAAAGACTGCCTTCAGAACTTGGTACGGGCATTATGAATTCTTAGTCATATCTTTTGGATTGACTAATGCTCCTACGGCTTTCATGGATATGATGAACCGAGTATTCAAGAACTATTTAGATCGGTTCGTTGTTGTCTTTATTGATGACATTCTCATATATTCCAAAAGCCGTGAAGATCATGAGCACCATTTAAAGCTGGTACTCCAAAGGCTTCGTGAAAACAAGCTATATGCCAAGTTGAAGAAATGCGAGTTTTGGCTTAAGGAAGTAGCATTCCTTGGGCACATGGTGTCTAAACATGGAGTATCTGTCGACCCGACAAAGATTAAAGCAATACAAAGTTGGGAGCAACCGAAGTCGGTGACCAAAGTACGTAGCTTTCTAGGCCTAGCTGGTTATTATCGGAGATTCGTGGAAGGGTTTTCTCAAATCGCTACTCCATTAACTCAGCTAACTCGGAAGGATACAAAATTCGTTTGGAGCGAGGAATGCGAGAAGAGTTTCCAAGAGCTTAAAAGGAGACTTATTTCGGCACTTGTTCTAAAAATACCATCTGGTTCGGATGGATTTGTTATCTACAGCGATGCTTCGGGCAAAGGGTTAGGATGTGTTCTCATGTAACATGAGAAAGTCATAGCCTATGCCTCGCGACAACTTAAAGAATATGAGAGAAATTATCATACTTATGATCTAGAGTTGGCAGCAGTCGTCTTTGCGTTAAAGATCTGGAGGCACTATCTATATGGGGAGAAAGTGGAGATATATTCAGACCATAAAAGCCACAAATATTTCTTCACTCAAAAGGAACTCAACATGCGGCAACGACGTTGGCTCGGGTTGTTGAAAGATTATGACCACACTATTCAATACCATCCTAGAAAAGTGAACGTGATAGCTGAAGCGTTGAGTAGAAGATCATATGCAGGAACGAGTGCGATGATGTCAAGTATAGGCATAGAGCCAACTTTAATAGAAAAAGTTAAGGTTGCTCAAGCCACCGACCTGGAGCTGATGCGTATGAAGAAGAAAGTACAAGAAGGTGCTATTTCGGAAGCGAGAATCGATGAAGAAGGAATACTTCGAGTCAACTCCAGACTTTGTGTTCCTAACGACTCTGATTTAAAGTACAAGATTATGATGGAGGCACACAATACACCATTTGCGATCCATCTTAGAAGTACCAAAATGTATCGTGATCTTCGACATACATTTTGGTGGAACAATATAAAGAGAGAGATTACGAAGTTTATCTCGACGTGTTTAACTTGTCAATGTGTAAAGGCGGAGCATCAAGTACCTAAGGGTCCATTGCAACCACTTGAGATTCCAAAAT
Organism: Panax notoginseng; assembly: GCA_016801055.1. NCBI lineage: Eukaryota > Viridiplantae > Streptophyta > Magnoliopsida > Apiales > Araliaceae > Panax > Panax notoginseng. Next base: position 12,497,863 of record CM029015.1, read on the forward strand.
GGAAGTGGGAACACATTACCATGGATTTTGTTACGGGGCTTCCTACGGTTTCTCAAGGCATCGATGCTATTTGGGTTATTGTTGATAGATTAACCAAGTCTGCTCATTTCTTGCCTATACGGGAGACTTATTCCCTTGAACGTCTTGCTCATATGTATGCAAATGAGATTGTGAGATTGCACGGCATGCCAGTATCCATAGTTTCGGATCGTGACCCAAGATTTACTTCAAGATTTTGGGTTAGCTTGCAAAAAGCTATGGGCACAGATTTACGATTTAGTTCAGCATACCATCCTCAAACGGACGGACAATCAGGGATGACTATTCAAACTCTTGATGATTTATTAAGATTCTGTGTCCTAGACTTCAAAGGGAGTTGGGATAAGTATTTACCATTGGTGGAATTCTCCTACAACAACAGTTATCAGACAAGCATTGGTGTGGCCCCATTTGGAGCATTGTATGGACAAAAGTGTCGCTCTCCAGTATTTTGGGACGAGGTGGGTGAAGCAACATTGTTGGGACCCGAGTTGGTACGTATGACTACAGAAAAGATCAAAATGATTCGATAACGTATACAAATGGCACAAGATCGACAAAAGAGTTATGCGGATCTTCATCGAAAGGACGTGGAATTTAGTATTGGGGATCATGTATTGTTGCATGTTGCCCCATGGAAGGGAGTTACAAGATTCGGGAAGAGAAAAAAGCTCAATCCACGATTTATTGGTCCATTTTAAATTCTTGACCGAGTAGGTAATATAGCCTATAGACTCGCGTTACCTCCGAGTATGTCTCGTGTTCATAATATGTTTCACATATATGTACTTCGTAAATATGTGAAAGACCCGAACCACGTTATTGAGTTATAACCAGATGAGATAGCTGACGACTTAACGTACGAAGAGGTACCTGTCAAGATCTTGGATAGGAAGGAGCATGTCCTACGCACAAAGGTCATACCACATGTCAAAGCTTTGTGGAGGAACCATGCTATTGAAGAAATGACCTGGGAGTTAGAATCAGAAATGAAAGCGAGGTATCCTCACCTTTTTGAAACACCAGGTACGTACGTCAATTTCGAGGATGAAATTTCATAAGGAGGGGAGGTTATAAGACCCCAACTTATTATTTAATAAAATTAAATTTCCTCTATTTATTATCTTGAAATAGTAAGGGTTGATTTGATTAATGTGGTAAGTTATGGGTAAAATGCACAATTATTTCAGACAAGTAAGTGGTTTTAAAATATTCATTGTTGACGGGGAATATTCGTTTGGTCGTGGAATATTCTTACTGTCGGGGAATATTCGTACGACGGCGCAGCCTTGTGTGGGCCCCATAACGGAAAGCGATTGGATGAAGAAAACGACAAGAATAAGTTGGTCATAAATAACGGCGTAGTTGTTACCGTTAATACTGTTGGAATACCCGGTGGTTAAAACACAGTAGCACACGATATTACACCAATTATTGATTCTTACGTAAGAAGGCACTACTCAATAATTGTTACAGTAATTACTGTTCAATATTTTATTTTATTGATTCAATAATTGCTGCGTTGATATTTTAGATTACTGTTGTTTCAATAATTGTCACTACACGGTATTTTCCATTATCGGAGCAATAATTCATATTATCTGAATAATATTATTAGATAACATTATTGGCAATGTCTAGAAAGTTCTGTCTAAGGAGAGGTTATTTAATTGCGCGCCAGTAAGGAGAAATCCTTACCGGAAGGCCCCCTCTTTCCTGGGAACTGCCTGGTTGTCAGTAATGTGATTCTGTAATATTATTTGTGAATAATTAATTATTGATTTTTTATGATGATGAAAATATTCATTTTATGTGGATATAGAAGGAGAAATTTTTTAATGTGACAATTGTTGAAAATTGATATTTTATCTTTTTTGATAAAATAATTTATTATTATATTTTAATGGTGATATTTTACAATGAATGTGGGATATATAAATAAATGAGGAGGAAGAGTATTTTTGCGGCATTAAATATTTAACACATGTTTTGTGTGTTGGTGGACACAATTTTTGACTAAAATTTGATTATAGCCTGTAAAATCGTCCGTTTGTGAATTTCGGTCAATTTCTGTTTAGAATTTGGAAAAACTTTCTTCTGCAAAGTTGTAGATAATGGAATTTTCTATAGAAAAGACATGAGGTTAGAATTTATCTGACAAAAGGGCTATTTATTATGAATTATTGAAGTTCCGAAGTTTCGAAATAATTGATTTTTAGAAGTTTTAATTATTGTTTTTAAGAAAAACGTTTTTTTTTGCAATTTAGTGGGCTCAACATGTGATATAAATGTGCTAAATTTTGATGTGGTGGGCTAAGGAAAATTTAATTAAAAATAATAATATTTTATTAAATTTTCTACTTTGGTGTTCTAAGTATTTTTCTATAAATAGGGTGCTTAGGTTAGAATTGAAAATTATTCCAGAAACTGAAGTTTTCTCTCTCTTTCTCTCTCTATATTATCGAGCGTATTCTTGTGAGTATTTTGATACTTTGAGTGTTGCTATACAGTGCAAGTTCCCTTCAGCACTATATCTAGTATTCAAGTCAGAAGTACTGTCTTTTCGAGGTAAGGGATGCTATTTTCTATTTAAATGATATTATTTTCTTCAATATCATTATGTTGAAATATTGGTTTGAACTTTTAATCAAATTTAAAACTTTTTGTGTCGGGATTACTATTCACGTATACGACACTATTCACGTATACGGCACTATTCACGAATACGGCACTATTCATCAAAAAATGAAAATTTTCCTTTTCGTCCAAAATATCTATTATGGATAATAGCTTTGATTGTATCCATATTTTGATCAGTCTTGAATTTTACTTCACTATGATTATTTATGAGGTATTTTTGGACATGAAATAGCTGAAATACAAATCCTTGATATTTATTCTTTTGTTTCACTAGATTCGTTTTCTTTAAAATATTTTTCATCATCCTCAGTCCTAAATGATGATATTATTGAATATCTTTGGCCTGTAGTGCAAAGATAAATGATTTTATAATGAATATCTTTGGCCTGTAGTGTAAAGATGAACATGTGTTGAGATGAACATGACCGACTGATGAATATCTTTGGCCTGTAGTGCAAAGATGAATATTTGATTAAAGATGTATATTGATTGTTGTTACAGGGATAAAATATTGATGATGGACTTTTAAATCTTAGAAGATAGTAGAACTCATTCTCTACGTGACTCTTCTAATGGATTGCTGTTTCCGCTGTATTTGTTGATCTAAAACTTGTTGTCTATTATATTTTATCAGATTTTTCCCTGTTGAAGATTAACGATAATTTGTTGTATATTATCTTAGTCATAATATTCTTTACTGGGCTAGTTGAGCTCACCCTTTTCCTTTTTGTTCTATTTTTCTTCTCAAGAGGTGAGAACATAGCAGGATCTAGTCGGGGTGTGGAGTGATGGTTCTAGAAAGATGTTTAAGCAGTCCTCTCTATTTTTGTAAAATAGTGTTTGAATAATTTTAATGAGGACTTATTTGAGTATGGATATTGACTAGAAAACAATATTTGTATTTAAACTCATAGTTTGTGTTGTCGTATTTTACACGACATTTGTATTATTGAAGTTGTAGTTTGCTTTCTATACCATGTATTTTGGCGACTCATAATGGGTGTTGTATACCTATTTTGGGGGCGTCACAGTTGGTATCAGAGCTTATGGATATGGTCTCTGGCGGAGATCGAGGAATAGAACTAGGAGGGGAGATATGAGTAAATCCTTCGCTAGTGTGTCATATCTAAGCTTATTTGTTGGTTAGTCATAATATAGAGATATTATGTGATATGTTAATTTGTTTAATTAACCCATATTTTATGGCAATATTTAAGAATGGCTGCTGAGAATGTTAACAATGGAGTGTATGAGACTGTGGAACAACCTTTAGTCACAAACCAGGAGAACGTGCAACACAAAGGCAATATTCCTTATGTGAACAACACTACCGAGCAAACGATGAATGATGGAATGTTTAGGAGCTTTTTGCAGTTCATGCAAAATCAGACGAGGGAGACTTGTGTACAAAATACAAGTGGAAATGATGGCAACGCGCGGTCTGTCACGGCCAAACAGTTTAAGGAGTTAGGACCACCAGATTTCTGGGGAAAGCCCGATCCGATTAAGGCGGAAACATGGGTGAAGCAAATTACCAAGATATTCGATGTCTTGGGATGCAAGGAGGAACAGAAGGTTCCATTCGCCACCTTTATATTCCGTGGTGAGACAGATTACTGGTGGGAATCTGTGAAGCGTACCTAGCCAGCCGCACTTAACATGTCTTGGGAAAGATTTCAGAAACTATTTAATGACAAGTACTTTCCAGAAAGTATTCGTCATATGAAGGAGGTAGAGTTTATTAGACTGGAACAGAACAACATGACGGTGTCTCAATAAGAGGCGAAGTTCGCGGAGTTATCCAGGTTTGCACCTCATTTGGTAGAAAATGAGAAACGTATGACGCAGATGTTTCTGAGAGGTCTAAAACCCAAGATTCATCAATACCTTATCTCTCATAAATTTTCTCTGTATTCAGATGTTGTCAATAGGGCTCAATTATTAGAGCGAGATAATGAGTATACTCAACCAAGGGACCACAACCAGGGTTATACCGGTGACAGCAATCATCAGAACGATGACAACCAGCGAGGAGAGAAATATACGGACAAAGGCGGTAACCACTCGGGTGGTAATCGTGGCCATGATAACAGGAGAGGTGGGTCAAGTGGAAATTTCAAAAAGAGGAGATTCAATAATGACGGGAAGACATCAGCACCAGCACCAACAACGAATTCTAGGGGAGGAGAACAACCGCCAGTTAGATGTTACAAATGCGGGAAAGAGGGACATATCAGCCCAAACTGCCCACAACTGTGACGCCCCCAAAACAGGAATACATCACCTATTCTGAGTTGCCAAATACATGGTACTGAATATAAATACAAACTAATTATACAACAGTCGTGTAAAATACGAAAAAATATATGCTATGAGTTTTAATACAAATATTGTCACCTAGACAATATCCACACTCAATAGAGTCCTCATTACATTTATTATTACACTATTTCACAGAATAGTGAGGACTACTAATGCACCATCTAGGACTATCACTATGTTTCCTGACTAGTCCCAGCTACGTTCTCATTTCCTGAAGAGAACAATGAAAGTAAAAGGGTGAGCTCAACTAGCCCAGTAAGAAATATTATGACTAAGATAATGTAGAATAAATTATCGTTAGCCTTCAACAGTGTTAAACTGATACAATATAACAAACATCAAGTTTAACTGCAGCAGAACAAGCAATCTATTAGAAGAGTCTAGTAGAGAATAAAATCTACTATCTTCTATGATTTAAAAGGTTTTTCATCACTTTTATCGCTGAGACTCAGCTTAATAAATAATCCACATTATCAAATCATCCCTGCACTACAGCCAAGGATATTCTTTAGTATCACGACCATGAATTATCCATGCACTACGGGCCAAAGATAATCATGTTTTCATCAACGGTCCTGATCATGTCATAAAATAATTCATCTTTTCACCCTTGGCCGAAGAGAATCCATAGCCATAATCATATAAAAAACTGTCCATCAATGCACTACGGGCCAATAAGGACTTTTTCCACATCATTTGTAACATTACGGTCATGATTATATCGAATAATTCCTGGTCATAATCATACCAAGTCCATCTATGCACTACAGGCCACAAATAACTTTCAACATAATATAAACATGAGGATGATGACAATGACATAATAATTTAATAAAACAAGTTCAAGAATTAATTTATCCAGGAATCAATAACGTCCAAATTGTCAACATGATACTGCTTTGTGGAGTAAAATTTAAGAATGCTTAGAAGAATATTTCCATAAAAAGATACTGGATGAAGCGCAATTATCAAGGATATTCCACTAATTTCATGGAGTATAGAAGTCAAAACTTAAACCAACTGAGTATAATAAAGAATGGAGAAATCACCAGGCATGCGATAGACCGCATAGACAGGTTATTCCAACAGAATAATAAATAACGGAATCAGGTCCGACGTAAAACGCACAGACATGATATTCCAACAGAATAATAAAGACGGAATCAGGTCCGGCGTAAAACACACAGACAGGATATTCCAACAGAATAATAAAGACAGAACCAGGTCCGGCGTAGAACGCACAGACAGGATATTCTAACAGAATAATAAAGACGGAACCAGGTCTGGCGTAGAACGCACAGACAGGATATTCCAACAGAATAATAAAGAATGGAATAACAGAAGAATTTCACCAAGTATGCGATACTTCGCATAGATAGGTTATTCCAATATAATAACAAAGAATGGAATAACAGTTCTCTTCATGAAGACGAAAGAAAGAAATAATATTCCCTACCTTAGAAGAAACTAGATATAGAAGTAGTGAAGTAGCAGAATACTTTTCTTCTTTCTCTCTATAATTTCTCTCTATAATAATTGTTCTATAGCTTTAGTGAATTGGTGAGAAATGAAGGAAGAATGAGCTTCTATTTATAGGAAAATATAGTTTCGATAATTGAACGTTTTGGGGCTCGAAATATTACAGTATAATACCTTCCTCTTTTTCTTTATTTTTAATTTAGTCCTGCAAGTATTATCAATCGTGCACCAACTTCCCTAATAGTAAATCATGTGAATCAATAGTACAATCATGTGAATAATAGTATAATCATGTGAAAAAATTAATTACAGTATAGTACCTTCAACTATACCTCTATTTTTAACTTAGTCATGCAAGTATTATCAATCTTGCACCACCACCCCTAATAGTATAAGAATGTGAATCAATAGTATCCCGTGAATAATAACTCGTGAATAGTAACTCGTGAATAGTACTCCGAAACGAAAAGTACTCCGAATACCCGAGTGAACAATATAACCTCCAGACATCAATTATCATCGAAATAAATGTCAATTTCTACTAACACTATTAATCCCAATACAATGGAACAATCAATTTCATCTTTAATCAACACAACTTATTCATCATTAATATTGTAACTCACAATATTTAACAACCAGGTCGTTCCCAGGAAAGAGGGGGCTTTCCGATAAGGATTTCTCCTTATTGGCGCGCAATTAGGCGACCAAACTTCTCCTTGACAGAACTTCTAGACATTGTCAATACTGCAAATAAGAATATGAATAACTTTGTCATCTCAACTATTGATTTAATAATAATAAATATTATGCAGATGATACTGTGACAATAATTGAATCAATAATATAAGAGATATGATGCAGTAATTACTGTAGCAATAATTGAGTATAATTGGGTGACTTCTTACATAAGCATCAATAATCAATACCGTGTGCTACTATGCAACCACGCGTATTACTGTACTTTTACTACCGGGTAGTTCAACAGTTTTAACGGTAACACTTTCGCCGTTATTTTTATAAAAAGATAATTATTTCATTTTCTAACTACGACAATACTTCCGTTGTGGGGTCCACCAATGATTGTGTCGTCGTACGGATATTTCCCGACAAAAAGAATATTCTCCGACCAAACGAATATTTTATAACAACTTGCATACTTTACAAAATTTATAAATACTACCCACAATTATAACATTATATCAAATTCACTCCATAATATTAAAAATAAAAAATTATTTCGAGAAAAATTAAATATTTATTCATAAAATCTAGGGTCTCACAATCTCCCCTCCTTATGGAATTTCGCCCTCGAAATTTACGTGCGTACCTGGAATGCCGAAGAGATGAGGATACCTTGACTTCATTTCAGATTCTAACTCTTGAGGTATAACCTTTGAGTGTTGAATAAGATACTTCTTATCCAAGATTTTAGCACGTATCTCCTCATACGTTAAATCTTCTACTATCTCGTCTAGTTCTAATTTAATAACGTGGTTCGGGTCGTCCACATAATTACGTAACATTGATACGTGAAAAACGTTATGAACACGCGACATACTTGGCGGTAAAACGAGTCTATAGGCCACAGTTCTTACTTCATCGAGGATTTCAAATGGGCCAATTAAATCGAGGGTTGAGATTTTCTCTCTTCGTCGATTCTTGCTTCTAGAATAACGCCCTCTTGAACCTTCTTCTTCACATTCATCGGCTCTAGGTTTGTAGCTTGAGCGGCTTTAACTTTATCGATTAAAGTCGATTCTACTCGTATATTCGTTATCTTCACGTGGGTTCGTATATTCACACTTGTAACCGCATACGATCTTCTACTCAACGCGTTAGCTACTGTGACAACCCCAAAATAGGTCCATTCCACCCAACCCATTCTGAGTCGTCAAATACATGGTACAGAAAACAACTACAACTTTATTACAACAATTGTCGTGCAAAATACAACAACACATATGCTGTGAGTTTGGATACAAATATATACCAAATGTGACTCATGTTCCAACCGTGGACAACACCTCACAATGACACCTTACATAAAGGTATAGTCAAAAACTGTTTTAGAAATTAGAATCTTTGGGAAGTGCTCAAGGAAACCTTCGTATATGGGAGACCACGCGTCTAGGTTATGATAGATATCATATGGCCACAGAATTATCCTTGATTGACCCAATAGACCCCAAAGAAAAATAAGAAGATTACTATCATATTCTTCCCAATGGTGAGTCTTCTCTTGACTTATCATTATCTCCACTGTCTTTAATTGAGAATTATACTTCAAACAAACACCAAGATTATATAGGTAGTGCCCATAGATATACTCAGCAAGTGGATGAGCACAACCCTGTCTTATGATGACACGAGATTGTATGTCATTAGACATCTTATATGATAGTGACAAAACACCCTTTTAAAAATTTGGGTTCACCTCACCCTATTTTCTTCACCAAATATAACTACTAAATGATGACCACCGTTCTATTCCCTTGTTACCCCCGCTCGACCCAGCTACACTCTTATTACCTGAAAGGAATTGTATAGCAAAAGGGTGAGCACAACTAGCTCAGTAAAAAATATCACGACTAAAGATAATTCAATTATCAATAGCCTTCATCAACAATAAATCAGAGATTTAGAACATATGGTAAATGATAAAAATTTCAACCATAGTTGCAGCGGAACGAGCAATCCATTAGAAGAGTCAAATAGACCACAAAGTCTATTATCTCCTCCATGTTAAAAATCCACCAACAATATTTTATCCATGTAACATCACTCAATAATTCTGGTCCACAATCATATGAATAACTCATAATCATAACTGTAGTTCTAAATTCCTCTTCTCATCCAGGACGAAGATAATTTTCATCACCTATCTTTACCTGAAACATCAAAGATCATTGTTATACTAAATCACAGTTCCTGTTCATAATCATACTAATAACTTCATCTTTGCACTACGGCCAAAGATATTCATTTGTATCAGTTGGTCATGTTCATCTCAACACATGTTCATCTTTGCACTACTGGCCAAAGATATTCAACAACATGTCATCTTTGCACTACAGGCCAAAGATATTCATCTACAATTTATCTTTGCACTACAGGCCAAAGATATTCCTCAACAGTTCATATTTGCACTACAGGCCAAATATATTCATATCTCAAAGAAATATATAATCATTTCAGAATTTATATAAACAATAATTATAACCATGTTGATCAATTCACCTTTGCACTTAAGCTAAAGATATTCACTTATAAATTTAATGGTCATGATCATACCAATCAACGATTCAACTTTGCACTACTGGCCAAAGATAACCCATAGTCATGATCATACCAAAAATCTACCCATCTTTACACTCAAGTCAAAGAGAAATATCATCATTAGGGTTATAAAAATGTTATATATAATAATAAAAATAATATGATCAACATCTAGTTTTAATCTCAAGAGTAATATTCGTAAATCAACTATAATTTGGTTAGAAAAAAAGAACCAATTTTTATCGTGAATAGTAACTCGTGAATAGTAACTCATGAATAGTAACTCGTGAATAGTAACTCATAAATAGTAAACCCGACACAAAAAGGTAGAAATTCTACAATAAAATCCATACCAGTATTTCGGTATAATGATATTGAAAGAATAATATTTCTTAAACTTATAAACAATTTATTTAAATTGTTTACACTTTACTAAATAATGCATTTAATCATTCTAAAATACCAAACTCATAAGATTTTATCACCAATAATCAAAACCCTCATCAAAAATCTGCATATACCTCATATAGAATTCTCAAGCCATAAAATCCTATTTTCCAATTTTCTTACTTCACATAACATATTTAATTCATTTACTCACAACTAGACCATTTTCATGAAAAATACCAAATCAGTTCCAAAAATATTTTTTTTTCTGAGATTTAGCATAATATAGTCCCATAGTGAACATATCTTTTTCTCAGAATTTTTAAAAGTCATTTACTATTTTTCATATGGCCAAAACAGCCGAATATTTAGACATTTATCAAAAATTATACTTTTGTCCAAAAATTTTGAAATTTACAGAGTATACTTCTATCATATACATGTACTCCCAATAAAAATTTCATCAATTTTGGAGTTAACCACAAGGAATTATAAGCGGTTACTTTTAAAATAGTCTTTTCTCATAAAATTCATAACTCTCAATCTATACATCCAAAAATCATCATTTTTGGACACAATCAATAAAACTCATCAAAATATCATTTCAAATTTTTTCAGAATTTTTGAAGATCAGAAAAATTACGAAACTGAAAATCATAACAACCCTTAAAATCCCTTACTATCCCTTACAATCTCTTACCTCAAAAGAGCAGTACTTCTGATCGGTATGCAAAGCCGAAGGAAACTTGCACTGAATAGCAACTCTCAAAGTATCTAAATATTCACAAAATATGCCACATAATATAGAGAGAGAAAGAGAGAAAGCTTATGTTTCTGGTGTGATTTTCAATTTTAACTTAGCCCTCTATTTATAGGAAAATTTTGGTAGGTTTGACCTGCAACCTGATGGCTTTACCTGCTACTATTCTCACCCACCACATTTGAAATATTATTCAGCACATTTCTTCACCAACCACAAGTGGGGCCCACCAATTTTAGAATTTTCCACCAAAATGATAAACTCCGAAAATTCAAAAATTTCTGAACCAGTCATCTCGTAAAATTCATAATAAATCATACGTTCATTTTTAACGGTTCAAAATTTGTGGACATATACTCAACTTATATATGTATAACATATCCAAATATTACCACGATCCAACGGTCGGATTAAAAATTATAACCCTCGCAAAATATCTCAAAAACCCTAATTTTTAATACCTCCATTCCGACAAAAATACTGATAAAAACCTCAACATTAACTCCTTCATTTTTAACCCCAAAAATATATCCATCGTTTATATCCACATAAAATAAATATTTCCTTATCATATGAATCAATAATTAATTATTCACAAATAATATTACAGAATCACATTTATGACAACCAGGCCGTTCCCAGGAAAGAGGGGGCTTTCCAATAAGGATTTCTCCTTACTAGCGCGCAATTAGATGACCAAACCTCTCCTTAGACAGAACTTTCTAGACATTGCCAATAATGTTATCTTATAGTATTATTCAAATAATATAAATTATTGATCTGATAAAGGAAAATACTGTGCAGCAACAATTATTGAAACAACAATAATATAAAATATCAACGCAGCAATTATTGAATCAATAAAATAAAATATTGAATAATAACTACTGTAACCATTATTGAGTAGTGTCTTCTTACGTAAGAATCAATAATTGGTGCAATACCGTGTGCTACTATACAATAACGCGTATTGCTGTATTTTAACCACCGGGTATTTCAACAGTATTAACAGTAACAACTACGACGTTATTTGTAAAAACTCAAATTTGTCGTTTTCTTCATCCGACAGTTATTCGTTATGGGGCCCACAAATAGCTGCGCCGTCGTACGAATATTCCCCGACAGAAAGAATATTCCACGACCAAACGAATATTCCCTGACAACAATGATTATTTTATAACCACTTGCTTATTTTGAAAAAAATTTATATTTCACCCATAACTTTAAACTTTTATCAATTTAACCATTTACTGAATAGTAATTATAAGAAAAATTGAATACTTTTATTTCATAAAATTCGGGGTCTTACAATCTCCCCTCCTTATGAAATTTCGTCCTCGAAATTTACGTACCTGGTATTGAGAATACCTTCCTTTCATTTCAGATTCCATCTTCCTGTCATCATAATTGCTCATCTCCTGTATTTCAGATATCATTCTAGAATACAGCTTTAAAACAAGGGTTAATTGAACAAATTAACATATCACATAATATCCCGATATTATGACTGACCAACAAATAAGCTTAGGTAGGACACACTAGCGAAGGATTTACTCATCTCTCCCCTCCTAGTTATATTCCTCGATCTTCGCCAGAGATCATATCCCTAAGCTCTGATACCACCTGTGACAAAATGTCCCATCAGTGGACTGCACCTCACAGTGGTACCTATCAGTTTGCCACCGCAGAACGGCGTCCCCTACGGAAAGTCTGGCTTCGGTGCATCCCCCATCAACAGGAAGTCACCAGTGAGAGGCTCGGGGCTCTTTACTTATAGCTCTGATACCAACTGTGACAACCCCAAAATAGGTCCATTCCACCCAACCCATTCTGAGTCGTCAAATACATGGTACAGAAAACAACTACAACTTTATTACAACAATTGTCGTGCAAAATACAACAACACATATGCTGTGAGTTTGGATACAAATATATACCAAATGTGACTCATGTTCCAACCGTGGACATCACCTCACAATGACACCTTACATAAAGGTATAGTCAAAAACTGTTTTAGAAATTAGAATCTTTGGGAAGTGCTCAAGGAAACCTTCGTATATAGGAGACCACGCGTCTAGGTTATGATAGATATCATATGGCCACATAATTATCCTTGGTTGACCCAATAGACCCCAAAGAAAAACAAGAAGATTACTATCATATTCTTCCCAATGGTGAGTCTTCTCTTGACTTATCATTATCTCCACTGTCTCTAATTGAGAATTATACTTCAAACAAACACCAAGATTATATAGGTAGTGCCCATAGATATACTCAGCAAGTGGATGAGCACAACCCTGTCTTATGATGACACGAGGTTGTATGTCATTAGACATCTTGTATGATAGTGACAAAACACCCTTCCAACGTTGGGTTCGCCTCACCCTATTTTCTTCACCAAATATAACTACTAAATGATGACCACCGTTCTATTCCCTTGTTACCCCCGCTCGACCCAGCTACACTCTTATTACCTGAAAGGAATTGTGAAGCAAAAGGGTGAGCACAACTAGCTCAGTAAAAAATATCATGACTAAAGATAATTCAATTATCAATAGCCTTCATCAACAATAAATCAGAGATTTAGAACATATGGTAAATGATAAAAATTTCAACCATAGTTGCAGCGGAACGAGCAATCCATTAGAAGAGTCAAATAGACTATAAAGTCTATTATCTTCTCCATGTTAAAAATCCACCAACAATGTTTTATCCATGTAACATCACTCAACAATTCTGGTCCACAATCATATGAATAACTCATAATCATAACTGTAGTTCTAAATTCCTCTTCCCATCTAGGACGAAGATAATTTTCATCACCTATCTTTACCTGAAACATCAAAGATCATGGTTATACTAAATCACAGTTCCTGTTCATAATCATACTAATAACTTCATCTTTGCACTACGACCAAAGATATTCATTTGTATCAGTTGGTCATGTTCATCTCAACACATGTTCATCTTTGCACTACTGGCCAAAGATATTCAACAACATGTCATCTTTGCACTACAGGCCAAAGATATTCATCAACAATTCATCTTTGCACTACAGGCCAAAGATATTCATCAACAGTTCATATTTGCACTACAGGCCAAATATATTCATATCTCAAAGAAATATATAATCATTTCAGAATTTATATAAACAATAATTATAACCATGTTGATCAATTCACCTTTGCACTTAAGCTAAAGATATTCAATTATAAATTTAATGGTCATGATCATACCAATCAACGATTCAACTTTGCACTACTGGCCAAAGAGAACCCATAGTCATGATCATACCAAAAATCTACCCATCTTTACACTCAAGTCAAAGAGAAATATCATCATTAGGGTTATAAAAATGTTATATATAATAATAAAAATAATATGATCAACATCTAGTTTTAATCTCAAGAGTAATATTCGTAAATCAACTATAATTTGGTTAGAAAAAAAGAAACCAATTTTTATCGTGAATAGTAACTCGTGAATAGTAACTCATGAATAGTAACTCGTGAATAGTAACTCATAAATAGTAAACCCGACACAAAAAGGTAGAAATTCTACAATAAAATCCATACCAGTATTTCGGTATAATGATATTGAAAGAATAATATTTCTTAAACTTATAAACAATTTATTTAAATTGTTTACACTTTACTAAATAATGCATTTAATCATTCTAAAATACCAAACTCATAAGATTTTATCACCAATAATCAAAACCCTCATCAAAAATCTGCATATACCTCATATAGAATTCTCAAGCCATAAAATCTTATTTTCCAATTTTCTTACTTCACATAACATATTTAATTCATTTACTCACAACTAGATCATTTTCATGAAAAATACCAAATCAGTTCCAAAAATATTTTTTTTTTGAGATTTAGCATAATATAGTCCCATAGTGAACATATCTTTTTCTCAGAATTTTTAAAAGTCATTTACTATTTTTCATATGGCCAAAACAGCCGAATATTTAGACATTTATCAAAAATTATACTTTTGTCCAAAAATTCTGAAATTTACAGAGTATACTTCTATCATATACATGTACTCCCAATAAAATTTTCATCAATTTTGGAGTTAACCACAAGGAATTATAAGCGGTTACTTTTAAAATAGTCTTTTCTCATAAAATTCATAACTCTCAATCTATACATCCAAAAATCATCATTTTTGGACACAATCAATAAAACTCATCAAAATATCATTTTAAATTTTTTCAGAATTTTTGAATATCAGAAAAATTACGAAACTGAAAATCATAACAACCCTTAAAATCCCTTACTATCCCTTACAATCCCTTACCTCAAAAGAGCAGTACTTCTGACCGGTATGCAAAGCCGAAGGAAACTTGCACTGAATAGCAACTCTCAAAGTATCTAAATACTCACAAAATATGCTTCATAATATAGAGAGAGAAAGAGAGAAAGCTTATGTTTCTGGTGTGATTTTCAATTCTAACTTAGCCCTCTATTTATAGGAAAATTTTGGTAGGTTTGACCTGCAACCTGATGGCTTTACCTGCTACTATTCCCACCCACCACATTTGAAATATTATTCAGCACATTTCTTCACCAACCACAAGTGGGGCCCACCAATTTTAGAATTTTCCACCAAAATGATAAACTCCGAAAATTCAAAAATTTCTGAACCAGTCATCTCGTAAAATTCATAATAAATCATACGTTCATTTTTAACGGTTCAAAATTTGTGGACATATACTCAACTTATATATGTATAACATATCCAAATATTACCACGATCCAACGGTCGGATTAAAAATTATAACCCTCGCAAAATATCTCAAAAACCCTAATTTTTAATACCTCCATTCCGACAAAAATACTGATAAAAACCTCAACATTAACTCCTTCATTTTTAACCAC
Source organism: Panax notoginseng (assembly GCA_016801055.1). Classification (NCBI taxonomy): domain Eukaryota; kingdom Viridiplantae; phylum Streptophyta; class Magnoliopsida; order Apiales; family Araliaceae; genus Panax; species Panax notoginseng. The sequence goes on from CM029015.1 coordinate 12,513,658, forward strand.
AAAAATATATCCCTCATTTATATCCACATAAAATAAATATTTCCTTATCATATGAATCAATAATTAATTATTCACAAATAATATTACAGAATCACATTTATGACAACCAGGCCGTTCCCAGGAAAGAGGGGGCTTTCCAATAAGGATTTCTCCTTACTGGCGCGCAATTAGATGACCAAACCTCTCCTTAGACAGAACTTTCTAGACATTGCCAATAATGTTATCTAATAGTATTATTCAAATAATATGAATTATTGATCTGATAAAGGAAAATACTGTGCAGCAACAATTATTGAAACAACAATAATATAAAATATCAACGCAGCAATTATTGAATCAATAAAATAAAATATTGAACAATAACTACTGTAACAATTATTGAGTAGTGTCTTCTTACGTAAGAATCAATAATTGGTGCAATACCGTGTGCTACTGTACAATAACGCGTATTACTGTATTTTAACCACCGGGTATTTCAACAGTATTAACAGTAACAACTACGACGTTATTTGTAAAAACTCAAATTTGTCGTTTTCTTCATCCGACAGTTATTCGTTATGGGGCCCACAAATAGCTGCGCCGTCGTACGAATATTCCCCGACAGAAAGAATGTTCCACGACCAAACGAATATTCCCCGACAACAATTATTATTTTATAACCACTTGCTTATTTTGAAAAAAATTCATATTTCACCCATAACTTTAAACTTTAATCAATTTAACCATTTACTGAATAGTAATTATAAGAAAAATTGAATACTTTTATTTCATAAAATTCGGGGTCTTACAATCTCCCCTCCTTATGAAATTTCGTCCTCGAAATTTACGTACCTGGTATTGAGAATACCTTCCTTTCATTTCAGATTCCATCTTCCTGTCATCATAATTGCTCATCTCCTGTATTTCAGATATCATTCTAGAATACAGCTTCAAAACAAGGGTTAATTGAACAAATTAATATATCACATAATATCCCGATATTATGACTGACCAACAAATAAGCTTAGGTAGGACACACTAGCGAAGGATTTACTCATCTCTCCCCTCCTAGTTATATTCCTCGATCTTCGCCAGAGATCATATCCCTAAGCTCTGATACCACCTGTGACAAAATGTCCCATCAGTGGACTGCACCTCACAGTGGTACCTATCAGTTTGCCACCGCAGAACGGCGTCCCCTACGGAAAGTCTGGCTTCGGTGCATCCCCCATCAACAGGAAGTCACCAGCGAGAGGCTCGGGGCTCTTTACTTATAGCTCTGATACCAACTGTGACAACCCCAAAATAAGTCCATTCCACCCAACCCATTCTGAGTCGTCAAATACATTGTACAGAAAATAACTACAACTTTATTACAACAATTGTCGTGCAAAATACAACAACACATATGCTGTGAGTTTGGATACAAATATATACCAAATGTGACTCATGTTCCAACCGTGGACATCACCTCACAATGACACCTTACATAAAGGTATAGTCAAAAACTGTTTTAGAAATTAGAATCTTTGGGAAGTGCTCAAGGAAACCTTCGTATATGGGAGACCACGCGTCTAGGTTATGATAGATATCATATGGCCACATAATTATCCTTGGTTGACCCAATAGACCCCAAAGAAAAACAAGAAGATTACTATCATATTCTTCCCAATGGTGAGTCTTCTCTTGACTTATCATTATCTCCACTGTCTCTAATTGAGAATTATACTTCAAACAAACACCAAGATTATATAGGTAGTGCCCATAGATATACTCAGGAAGTGGATGAGCACAACCCTGTCTTATGATGACACGAGATTGTATGTCATTAGACATCTTATATGATAGTGACAAAACACCCTTCCAACGTTGGGTTCGCCTCACCCTATTTTCTTCACCAAATATAACTACTAAATGATGACCACCGTTCTATTCCCTTGTTACCCCCGCTCGACCCAGCTACACTCTTATTACCTGAAAGGAATTGTGAAGCAAAAGGGTGAGTACAACTAGCTCAGTAAAAAATATCACGACTAAAGATAATTCAATTATCAATAGCCTTCATCAACAATAAATCAGAGATTTAGAACATATGGTAAATGATAAAAATTTCAACCATAGTTGCAGCGGAACGAGCAATCCATTAGAAGAGTCAAATAGACCATAAAGTCTATTATCTCCTCCATGTTAAAAATCCACCAACAATGTTTTATCCATGTAACATCACTCAACAATTCTGGTCCACAATCATATGAATAACTCATAATCATAACTGTAGTTCTAAATTCCTCTTCTCATCCAGGACGAAGATAATTTTCATCACCTATCTTTACCTGAAACATCAAAGATCATGGTTATACCAAATCACAGTTCCTGTTCATAATCATACTAATAACTTCATCTTTGCACTACGGCCAAAGATATTCATTTGTATCAGTTGGTCATGTTCATCTCAACACATGTTCATCTTTGCACTACTGGCCAAAGATATTCAACAACATGTCATCTTTGCACTACAGGCCAAAGATATTCATCTACAATTCATCTTTGCACTACAGGCCAAAGATATTCCTCAACAGTTCATATTTGCACTACAGGCCAAATATATTCATATCTCAAAGAAATATATAATCATTTCAGAATTTATATAAACAATAATTATAACCATGTTGATCAATTCACCTTTGCACTTAAGCTAAAGATATTCACTTATAAATTTAATGGTCATGATCATACCAATCAACGATTCAACTTTGCACTACTGGCCAAAGATAACCCATAGTCATGATCATACCAAAAATCTACCCATCTTTACACTCAAGTCAAAGAGAAATATCATCATTAGGGTTATAAAAATGTTATATATAATAATAAAAATAATATGATCAACATCTAGTTTTAATCTCAAGAGTAATATTCGTAAATCAACTATAATTTGGTTAGAAAAAAAGAAACCAATTTTTATCGTGAATAGTAACTCGTGAATAGTAACTCATGAATAGTAACTCGTGAATAGTAACTCGTGAATAGTAAACCCGACACAAAAAGGTAGAAATTCCACAATAAAATTCATACCAGTATTTCGGTATAATGATATTGAAAGAATAATATTTCTTAAACTTATAAATAATTTATTTAAATTGTTTACACTTTACTAAATAATGCATTTAATCATTCTAAAATACCAAACTCATAAGATTTTATCACCAATAATCAAAACCCTCATCAAAAATCTGCATATACCTCATATAGAATTCTCAAGCCATAAAATCCTATTTTCCAATTTTCTTACTTCACATAACATATTTAATTCATTTACTCACAACTAGACCATTTTCATGAAAAATACCAAATCAGTTCCAAAAATATTTTTTTTTCTGAGATTTAGCATAATATAGTCCCATAGTGAACATATCTTTTTCTCAAAATTTTTAAAAGTCATTTACTATTTTTCATATGGCCAAAACAGCCGAATATTTAGACATTTATCAAAAATTATACTTTTGTCCAAAAATTCTGAAATTTACAGAGTATACTTCTATCATATACATGTACTCCCAATAAAAATTTCATCAATTTTGGAGTTAACCACAAGGAATTATAAGCGGTTACTTTTAAAATAGTCTTTTCTCATAAAATTCATAACTCTCAATCTATACATCCAAAAATCATCATTTTTGGACACAATCAATAAAACTCATCAAAATATCATTTCAAATTTTTTCAGAATTTTTGAAGATCAGAAAAATTACGAAACTGAAAATCATAACAACCCTTAAAATCCCTTACTATCCCTTACAATCCCTTACCTCAAAAGAGCAGTACTTCTGATCGGTATGCAAAGTCGAAGGAAACTTGCACTGAATAGCAACTCTCAAAGTATCTAAATATTCACAAAATATGCTTCATAATATAGAGAGAGAAAGAGAAAAAGCTTATGTTTCTGGTGTGATTTTCAATTCTAACTTAGCCCTCTATTTATAGGAAAATTTTGGTAGGTTTGACCTGCAACCTGATGGATTTACCTGCTACTATTCCCACCCACCACATTTGAAATATAATTTAGCACATTTCTTCACCAACCACAAGTGGGGCCCACCAATTCTAGAATTTTCCACCAAAATGATAAACTCCGAAAATTCAACAATTTCTGAACCAGTCATCTCGTAAAATTCATAATAAATCATACGTTCATTTTTAACGGTTCAAAATTTGTGGACATATACTCAACTTATATATGTATAACATATCCAAATATTACCACGATCCAACGGTCGGATTAAAAATTATAACCCTCGCAAAATATCTCAAAAACCCTAATTTTTAATACCTCCATTCCGACAAAAATACTGATAAAAACCTCAACATTAACTCCTTCATTTTTAACCCCAAAAATATATCCATCGTTTATATCCACATAAAATAAATATTTCCTTATCATATGAATCAATAATTAATTATTCACAAATAATATTACAGAATCACATTTATGACAACCAGGCCGTTCCCAGGAAAGAGGGGGCTTTCCAATAAGGATTTCTCCTTACTAGCGCGCAATTAGATGACCAAACCTCTCCTTAGACAGAACTTTCTAGACATTGCCAATAATGTTATCTAATAATATTATTCAAATAATATGAATTATTGATCTGATAAAGGAAAATACTGTGCAGCAACAATTATTGAAACAACAATAATATAAAATATCAACGCAGCAATTATTGAATCAATAAAATAAAATATTGAATAATAACTACTGTAACCATTATTGAGTAGTGTCTTCTTACGTAAGAATCAATAATTGGTGCAATACCGTGTGCTACTGTACAATAACGCGTATTACTATATTTTAACCACCGGGTATTTCAACAGTATTAACAGTAACAACTACGACGTTATTTGTAAAAACTCAAATTTGTCGTTTTCTTCATCCGACAGTTATTCGTTATGGGGCCCACAAATAGCTGCGCTGTCGTACGAATATTCCCCGACAGAAAGAATATTCCACGACCAAACAAATATTCCCCGGCAACAATGATTATTTTATAACCACTTGCTTATTTTGAAAAAAATTCATATTTCACTCATAACTTTAAACTTTTATCAATTTAACCATTTACTGAATAGTAATTATAAGAAAAATTGAATACTTTTATTTCATAAAATTCGGGGTCTTACAGCTACCATGTTCGCTTTTCCTACGATGGTATTGAATGGTACGATCGTAATCTTCAACAGCTCGAGTCAACGTCTTTGGCGCATGTTACGTTCATTTTAGTTGAAGAAATATTTGAGGGTTTAAGAAATGGGTTTTGTACTGGGGTCAATACAAAATTCGATTTCACGCTCTAGGGTAGGATAAGAAGTCTTCAAGAATACGTCAGGAAATTTATTAACGATAGAAATATCATTTAAAAAAACTGTGACTCTCATCCAAGACTTGGATAACACATGAAATGAAGGTTTCTACTAACGAAGTTTCAACCAATAAGTCAAAGTCTAACTTCTCAGGGGTCAAATTTAAACGTTGAGCGCAAGCAAGAGAGATAAAAGAGTGGGTAGAATCGGTATCTAATAAGGTATAGACTTCGCAAGAATTTATAATTAACTAACCCGTGCTAACTTTGTTCGGGTTACTCACTTTTTGAGATGTCACGAAAAACGCTCTCCCTGAAACCACCGACTTTGTTTTGTCCGTATCCGCCTTTGGTGCCACCATTCCAGCTAGACTTGACTTCACTACACGACAAAATCGAGCTAAATGACCTTCTCTTCTTGAAATTTCCACTTCTATTATCTTGGCCATGATTACCACCGAAGTGGTTACCATACTTGGCATGTTAAATCCCCCCACGATGGTTATCATTATTCTGATGGTCGTTGCCACCGGTATGATTATTATCGTGTTGTTGGTCGTTACCTTTTAGTTATGCTGACTCATTATCGCGCTCCAATAACTGAGCCCTATTCACAACATCTGAATATGAACAAAGTTTGTGAGAAATGAGGTATTGACGTATATTGGGTTTCAAACCTCTTAGAAATATTCGCGTCATTCGCTCCTCATTATCGACCAAATGGGATGCAAATCAGGACAACTCGACAAACTTAGCTTCGTAATGCGACACGTTCATATTGTTTTGCTCCATCGCACATCACAAAATTTTTAGATGTCATTCTCAAATACTGTCACAAAACAAGGGTTAATTAACATATAACATATTATCCCTATACTCTGACCGACCAATTAAATACCAAATAAACTTAGGTAGGTCATACTAGCGAAGAAATTCCCCGTCTCTCCCCTCGTAGTTCTTGTCTTACATCTCAGCCAGGGATCATTTCCATAAGCTTTGATACCAACTGTGACGCCCCCAAAACAGGAATACATCACCTATTCTGAGTCGCCAAATATATGGTACTGAATACAAATACAAACTAATTATACAATAGTCGTGTAAAATATGACAACACATATGCTGTGAGTTTTAATACAAATATTGTCATCTAGACAATATCCACACTCAATGGAGTCCTCATTACATTTATTATTACACTATTTCACAGAATAGTGAGGACTACTAATGCACCATCTAGGATCATCACTCTGTTCCCCGACTAGTCCCAGCTGCGTTCTCATTTCCTGAAGAGAACAATGAAAGTAAAAGGGTGAGCTCAACTAGCCCAGTAAGAAATATTATGACTAAGATAATGCAGAATAAATTATCGTTAGCCTTCAACAGTGTTAAACTGATACAATATAACAAACATCAAGTTTAACTGCAGCGGAACAAACAATCCATTAGAAGAGTCAAGTAGAGAATAAAATCTACTATCTTCTATGATTTAAAAGGTTTTTCATCACTTTTATCGCTGCGACTCAGCTTAATAAATAATCCACATCATCAAATCATCCCTGCACTACAACCAAGGATATTCTTTAATATCACGACCATGAATTATCCATGCACTACGGGCCAAAGATAATCATGTTTTCATCAACGGTCCTGATCATGCCATAAAATAATTCATCTTTGCACCCTTGGCCGAAGAGAATCCATATCCATAATCATACCAAAAACTGTCCATCAATGCACTACGGGCCAATGAGGACTTTTTCCACATCATTTGTAACATTACGGTCATGATTATACCGAATAATTCCTGGTCATAATCATACCAAGTCCATCTGTGTACTACATGCCACAAATGACTTTCAACATAATGTAAACATGAGGATGATGACAATGACATAATAATTCAATAAAACAAGTTCAAGAATTAATTTATCAAGGAATCAATAACGTCCAAATTGTCAACATGATATTGCTTTGTGGAGTAAAATTCAAGAATGCTCAGAAGAATATTTCCATAAAAAGATACTGGATGAAGTGCAATTATCAAGGATATTTCACTAATTTCATGGAGTATAGAAGTCAAAATTTAAACCAACTAAGTATAATAAAGAATGGAATAACAAAAGAAATCACCAGGCATGCGATAGACCGCACAAATAGGTTATTCCAACATAATAATAAATAACGGAATCAGGTCCGGCGTAAAACGCACAGACAGGATATTCCAACAGAATAATAAAGACGGAATCAGGTCCGGCGTAAAACGCACAGACAGGATATTTCAACAAAATAATAAAGACGGAACCAGGTCCGGCGTAGAATGCACAGACAAGATATTCCAACATAATAATAAAGACGGAACCAGGTCCAGCGTAGAACGCACAGACATGATATTCTAACAGAATAATAAAGAATGGAATAACAGAAGAATTGCACCAAGTATGCGGTACTTCGCGTAGACATGTTATTCCAACATAATAACAAAGAATGGAATAATTGTGACAACCCGAAAATTTGGACAATTTTATAAAATCATAAAAGATTGAATAAATGTTATAAGATGAACCTAGACATAAAATAAGTGTATGGATTTGACGTTTCTGTAAATGAATTTTAAGGATTTCAAAATTTTTGGAGAAGAACTTGAATGATTTGATAGACTATAAGTGATAGTCTGATAATGAGGTATATATTTAGTGTATGAGTTCATAAGATTATGTGTATGTGGTTCTAGTATTTTAATTATATACTAGTGACCTAATCTAAGAGTTGTGGACCACGTCTCAATTTATTAAATTATTTTGTATGAATATGTGAGTAAGTGAATTAAGAATTAAGTTATGTAACCTAATATATATATTTGGTGTGATAAGTAAATAACCTAAGAGGTTATAATAGGTGAGACTGTTAGTATATAAAATATATACTAATTCTAAGAGATTTTTTTTATACATCTCAGTTAATTAATTTTATAACCTAATTATAGCAAGTCTAATTGGGTTAAGGAAATGAATGGGCATGTGATTGAGGATTTAAGTTATAATTGAGGAAATGAAAACCTTAATTAAATAATTAGGGAATGGTAATATTAAGAGTGTTGGAATATATTATTTGTTAAGGCCCAAAGAAACTAAATTTAGAAGCCCAAAAGAGTTTAATTATAGCCCAATATCTTAGCCCAATGGGAGAGGGGCATTATAGTCATTTGATATATTGAATATTACATAAAACAAAAGTCTAACTTGGGCAATTTAAGGCCATATGCCGGTGGATAGAGAACGAAAAAGGAGGAGAGATTGAGAATGTGACTAAAATTTATTTTGGTCTCTTATTTGTTTAAAGTTGGTTACCAACTCTCCACCAACTCTCCACTAACTCTCCACATGTGTCCTCATTTTATTTGGCCAACACTTTGGCAATGCTTCCAAGTAAAGCTTTGATGGTTTAATGAGAGAAAGAAGAGTATTAGTGTAGATATTAAAATCCAATAACAAGTTATCTTGTTTCTTTCTCTTTTATTCCTTCCAATTAGCTAACATAAGAACAAAATAGAGAGAGAGAGAGAAGAGAAGCCATATTTGGAAGCCCCAATAGAGAAGAGGAGAGAAGGTTTTGATCTTCAAGCTAACCAAGATCATCATCAACATTGAAAAAATAAGAAGGGCTAGCTTGATATTAAGGTATTAAACTACATTTAGCTAGTTATTCTTGTTGCTTTAAATCAAAACATGGAGTCATGTTCTTGATCTTCAAAACTCTAGACCTACATGATTTAGAGTGTTTTATGCGTGGATCAATCCATTTTAATTTTCAAAAGTTAGATCAAAAGCAAGAAAAGTGAAGCTATATTTTCAAAGTGTAGAAAATTTTATTTTTCTTAGTCTTGATTGTGTTTAATCTTGTGTTTGATGCTTGTTTGATGAATTAAGAAACTTTGTTTCTAAACTCAAAAACTATGAATATACATGTTTATGAGTGTTTCATGTTTAGATATACCCATTTTGGGTGTTGTTTTTGTTGGGAATCAAAAGTAAAGAAAAGTGATTTTTCTAGTTTATAAACGCAAACATTTCTATGTACTTTGGATTTCCATCGTTTTTGATCTACACATTCTTTTTACGATCCGTCAAAGAGAGGTGCTAGCTATGTAAGTTAACTACTAAACCCAAGTGGTAGCAGTCAAAAATGTTGAGTACACAGTCCACAGTGACTGATTTAGCAAAAACTATTTTGTGTCTTTTAATGAAAACTGACTGTTTTGGACAGTCAAAGGGTAGGGGCAGTTTAGTCATTTTTCGAACATCTAAAAATTTTGGAAAAATTTGGGAGGGTACTATGATAAGTTATCTAACATCTCCAAGTGGAATCACTTTAAAAGGAGTTGTAGATTTCTGTATGGAATATTTTTAACAAAGTAGGAAAGTGAAATTTTTTCAAAAGTAAGCTGTGAAGAACTTTCCAGGGGCTGTCTCGGCCACTTAAATTGTGCAATAAATTCCGGCCTTTTGGGACATGAAAATATATGGTATTAAGTACCTCCTGTCCAAAAATGAGCTCATTCCGAGTTAAAATGACCAAGTTATGACCATTTTAATTTCTGTGATTTTCCGACAAAAATCGCTATAATCGGAGTTCTATAACTCCGATGGCCACGAAATTTAAACTGGAGACTTTTGTTAACATGTGTAAGATCCCTCCAAGAGTTGGGAGGAATTTCTGGTGTTAAGCATGATGGGGATAATTTCTTAATGAATTAACTGAAAATGATTTTTGAAAAATACCAAAGGAAGTTGGAAAATTTTGGAAAAATATTTTTTGTGTATGAAATATGTGTATATATGTTTGGAAAAAAGATAGAAAAATAATAAGTTGATTTGGTATTTTTGTGAACGGATATGGAATCCAGCTTGCTGGATTGGAAAATCTGATGAATCCAGTTTGCTGGATTAAGAAGAAGTTTACTGAATTGAAAATATGTTGAATTCAGTTTGCTGGATTGCACTCTAGTTGCTGGATTTGTAATCCAGTTTGCTGGATTGTAGTTTGGCTTGCTAGATTAGAAATTTGTTGAATCCAGGTTGCTGGATTCTGTATCCAGTCTGCTGGATTGGCAATTTAGTTGTTAGATTTAGAATCCAGGTTGCTGGATTAGTATTTGACTTATTAGATGTTAAAGAATAACTTATGAAATGAAAAAGCGAGTGATAAATCATAATGTATATGATACAATGATTAAAGAATTATCAAATGATGATAATAATATTGATGTGTTAGGATGTTATCTAATATTTGATTAAGTGTTAGATAATCTATTGATAATGTAATTGTATTATGATACAAAGTAGAATATGCTGATTGAAAGACCAATCTTATTATTAATGATAGGTCTTACCAAAAGAAGTTAACTTAAATTGCATAGCAATAGTCAACAAATCAGGCAAGTTTCCCTAACTCAAACTTGAGTTGTATGTTCAAAGCATGTTAGTGAATAGTTGTTGTTGATTATTCACGTCTATATTGATTATTGATTCGCACGTTGTGCATGTTGTAAATGTTAATCAGGTATGAAAGGCTGATCACCTTCATTACCATTTGGTTCAGTTAATCTGTTCATGTTCATTATTGACCATTCATTTTTATTGACTTGGTCATTCAGCTAAGAAAATTTGTTCATGCTCTTTCACAATGTGTATATTGTTGAAAGTTAGCTAGCTTATTGTTCAATTCTTTCAATCATGATATATCCTCAAATAAATTTAACTTGTTGGGCAAATTTGATGCTCACCCTTGCTATATCATGATAAAATTTTCTGATTTAGAGGAAAGCTCGTGTAAAGACAGAAGTAAAGGCAAAGTGCAAGACTAAATTATGGTGCAGTTAGATTATTAAATCTTCTGACGAAAATAGTATTGTAAACCTTTTTAGATATTGAAGGAATGTATTAAGTTAAGGTTGTAGACCTTGGGAATGATGTGTAAAAGTTTAATGTATAAACAATTTATGTTTATATCTTCCACAATAAATATAGAATTAGTATACCAGATTCGTGGTAAAAAGTGTCCGGATTTTGGGATGCTACAGTTGGTATCAAAGCCGTAGGTTAGAAACCTTAGGTAGGGGTACCTTAGGCAATAACCGCGGAGATGATGATAAGGAATAAACTCAGATCGAGTTTAAGCGATAAGAAATGAATTTTTAGAAATTCATTATTAAGTAAAGAGAAAGATAAAAGAAGATTCAAAGAAGAATCTTGAAGAGCTATAAGGATAAGAATCTGGAGTTACCTGACTCTAGTAATAAAAATGAAAAGTGGTAATAAATAGACAAAGTCTATAAGATGAAAAGTGTAAAATCATAATATTATATGATTAAAGGAAAAGAAGATCGTAAAATAAAATGATCATAATACGGTTATAATATGAGATCACAACGTGATCTGATAAGGTCATAGCAGGAGAAGGATCAATCAAATGATTGAAAACTTTATAACAGAATTGTTGTACGACAGTTGTATACTATGGAATGGTACTATGTAAACTCAGAAAAGAGTGGTAAATGTTAAGATACGGATTAAAGAAAATTCGTATTAAGAAAAGAGAAAGTTAGAATTGAGTAGGATTTTAATTGAGGACTCATGTCAGCAGCTGAGTTGTATGATTCCTTGTATGGGCGGGGAATTTGTACTTGGTTTTAGAATCACTTAGCTTCCTGGTCGATATAGCGGTTAGGTTGACCAATTCTTTGTATGGGCGGGGAATTGTGCGCTTAGCTTCCTATATTGATTAGTGGCCGAGTTTGGTTTGACGACCACTTAGTTTCTGATACTGATAATCATTGAAATGTCTATGTCGCGCTAGTTGCTATATGTATGTTGAGAGGGTAATTCCTTTCTCATGTGTATAACAGATAGATAGGTTATAAGTAGAGAATATCAGGTTAAGTACGAGTTCTTAAAACTCATACTTATGGTATATTTGTGATTCATAATTATATGAAATGTTTATGAACCCCTCAGCGAATGGACGCCAAAGGTCTGACTAGGACAAGTTCTTAAACTATATGATTGTGGAAAGTTTCTGAACTCATAATGTGTGGTAAGTTTGATGAACTGGGTATAGTTAAGTTGTGAATGGAACATTGAGGATGATAGAAATAGATAGACTTATTAAGAAATAGATAAGTAGAGAAATTGAAGTTGATGATGGAAGTATAGGTATTCCAAATCTTCTGGCTATGCTAGACTTCGAAGTTTTTGACATCAAGCTAAATACACACTATGTGCCTTTTTGAAAATGAATTTTTATTCTCAATTCCTGGTGACCCTTGTGTATGCATGGACTTTGGGCCATCTACACCTCGTTACCTGTTGAGATGATAAAACAGATTTGTAATGATTTTTGAACGGTTTAAAGTATAGTATATGCTAATTGATTCGGCTAGACAAAAATGATTTGAAATATCAAATTATCTTTTATTTATCGCTCATGCACCATGTAACCTGGTGCAGAGATGATAAAATTTTGATGGAGTTATAAATACAGGAATACTTAGTGTGAATTTGATCTAAAATCGTTATTCCACTATTGTATGATGTGTTATGACAAAGTCATACAATGACGGCATCCTCAAACGGATTGTAAATACAGTGCGGTATCATGACGTCATAAAATGATTTTAAGAATTTTAAAGTTAAATTATTGCCAACTGGATGTGGCTAACAATGTTTCGATTGAAATTCGAATTATTTGATATGAGTCTAAGCTATTTGATTCAGCTAGACAAATGTTTATAAAAAAAATTCAAAGTATTTTTGAGAAGTTATCCCGAACCAAATTATTTTGGTGCGGAACCCTATGATAAGACCGAGGTAACTATATTGTTTGGATAAAATAATCCAATCTAGTAGCGTAAATATTCGCTAAACATGATTGATACGTAAGCGTACGATAGGCTAATCACCTAAAGTACTAGCATCAGTAGTTTACCTTCTTTGTGATTGTAAACATACCTAGTAATTTATTGTTTTGCGATATAAATATCGTTAAAACTACGTGTTCATGGTCTATATGACCCCTCAGCATGATTTGAAAAGTTTTAACTCCTTAGTCTAAAGACATGGAAGAATGTGATTGTAGTAGAGCTCCTCATAGTAGGAAGCAAGATGTACTCATTAAATTGAACATGAAATTAAGTAAAGGTTAAATTGAAAACCTAATGAATAAAAGGAATGGTGATTGGTAGACTAAAATTTCGAGGACGAAATTCTTAGAAGAAGGGGTGAATGTGACAACCCAAAAATTTGGACAATTTTATAAAATCATAAAAGATTGAATAAAGGTTATAAGATGAACCTAGACATAAAATAAGTGTATGGATTTGACGTTTCTGTAAATAAATTTTAAGGATTTAAAATTTTTTGGAGAAGAACTTGAATGATTTGATAGACTATAAGTGATAGTCTGATAATGAGGTATATGTTTAGTGTATGAGTTTATAAAATTATGTGTATGTGGTTCTAGTATTTTAATTATATACTAGTGACCTAATCTAAGAGTTGTGGACCACGTCTTAATTTATTAAATTATTTTGTATGAATATGTGAGTAAGTGAATTAAGAATTAAGTTATGTAACCTAATATATATATTTGGTGTGATAAGTAAATAACCTAAGAGGTTATAATAGGTGAGAATGTTAGTATATAAAATATATACTAATTCTAAGAGATTTTTTTTATACATCTCAGTTAATTAATTTTATAACATAATTATAACAAGTCTAATTGGGTTAAGGAAATGAATGAGCATGTGAGTGAGGATTTAAGTTATAATTGAGGAAATGAAAACCTTAATTAAATAATTAGGGAATGGTAATATTAAGAGTGTTGGAATATGTGAGACCCCAGATTTTATGAATAAATATTTAATTTTCTCGAATTATATTTTTGAAAATTATGGTGTGGATTTGATATAATGTTATAGTTGTGGGTAGTATTTATAAATTTTGCAAAGTACGCAAGTTGTTATAAAATATTTGTTTGGTCGGTGAATATTCTTTTTGTCGAGAAATATTCGTACGACGGCACAATCATTGGTGGACCCCACAATGGAATTATTGTCGGATTGAGAAAACGACAAAAATACTTTATAAAAATAACGACAAAGGTGTTACCGTTAAAACTGTTGAACTACCCGGTAGTAAAAGTACAGTAATACGCGTGGTTGCATAGTAGCACACGGTATTGATTATTGATGCTTACATGAGAAGTCACTCAGCTATACTCAATTATTGCTATAGTAATTGCTGCATCATATCTCTTATATTATTGATTCAATTATTGTCACAGTATCATTTGTATAATATGTTATATTATTAAATCAATAATTGAGACGGCAAAGTTATTCATATTATTATTTGCAATATTGTTCAATCGGGTATTCAGGACACTTTTCGTGTCGGAGTTACTATTCACGAGTTACTATTCACGAGTTACTATTCACCCGATTACTTTTCACTCTAGTAATTACCTTTATCAATAGTAATTACCTTCTTTAATAGTAATTACCTTCGTCAACAGTAATTACCTTCGTCAATAGTATTTACCTTCGTCAATAGTAATTACCTTCGTCAATAGTAGTTGTCTCTTCAATATTACCAAGAGTTATTTGTCCCTTCAGTTTTCCAAGAGTTATTTGCCCCTTCGGTGTTTCAAGAGTTAAATGCCCCTTCGCAAATAGTAGTTGTCTCTTCAATATTACCAAGAGTCATTTTGACCCTTCGTTAAGACCAAGAGCCACTCTCAGTTTTTCTATAAATAGAAAGCTCATTCCTTCATTATTTCTTACGAATTCACTGAAACTCTAGAGAGAGAAACGAGAGAAAGAAGAAAAGTATTCTGCTACTTCACTTTTCCAATATCCAGTTTCTTCTAAGATAGGGAATATTATTTGTTGTACCCGTAAGGGTTATTAATTCTTTTGTATTCGTGAAGAGAACTTCTGTTATTTCATTCTTTACTATTCTATTGGAATAACCAGTATACGCAGACTACCCTATACTTGGCGACATTCTTCTATTATTCTATCTTTATTATTATTCTGTTGGAATAACCTGTATACGCGGTTTACCTTATACTTGGTGACATTCTTCTATTATTTTGTTGGAACATCCTGTCTGTGTGTTTTACACCGGACCTGGTTCCGTCTTTATTATTATTCTGTTGGAATATCCTATCTGTGTGTTTTACACCGGATCTGGTTTCGTCTTTATTATTCTGTTGGAATATCTTGTCTGTGTGTTTTACACCGGATCTGGTTCCGTCTTTATTATTCTGTTGGAACATCCTGTCGGTGTGAATTTCACCTGACCTGGTTCCGTTATTTATTATTCTGTTGGAATAACCTGCCTGTGCGGTCTATCGCATGCATGGTGATTTCTTTTGTTATTCCATTCTTTATTATACTCAATTGGTTAAAACTTTGACTTCTATACTCCATGAATTTAGTGGAATATCCTTGATATTTGCGCTTCATCTAGTATCTTTTCATGAAAATATTCTTCTGATCATTCTTGAAGTTTACTCTACAAAACAATATCCTGTTGACAATTTGGACGTTATTAGTTCTTGGATAAATTAATTCTTGAGCTTGTTTTATTGAATTCTTATATCATTGTCATCATCCCCATGTTTATATTTTGTTGAAAGTCATCTATGGCCTGTAGTGCATAGATGGACTTGGTATGATTATGACCAGGGATTATTCGGTGTAATCATGACCGTAATGTTACAAATGATGTGGTAAAAATCCTCATTTGCCTGTAATGCATTGATGGACAGTTGTTGGCATGATCATGACCATTAATGAATACACAAATATTCTTGGCCGTAGTGCATGGATAATTGTGGTCGTGATACTAAAGAATATCCTTGGCTGTAGTGCAGGGGTGATTCGATGATGTGGATTATTTATTAAGCTGAGTCTCAGCGATAAATAATTGGTCGCTAGTATGACCTACCTAAGTTTATTTGGTTTTTAATTGGTCGGTCAGAATATAGGGATAATATGTTACATTTCAATTAACCTTTGTTTTATAGCAGTATTGAAGAATGGCAGCTGAGAACGTTAACAATGGAGTGAATGAGATCGTGGAGGCACCTCTAATCTCTAACCAGGATAATGTAATGTCAGGCGAAGAAGGAATTATAGATATCCATGTGGTGAGTGAAGAATTGATAGTTGCACCCGAGATAGTCGCAGAGGTAACAGCTGAGAGTGAGGAAGAAGAGGAAGAAGAGGTACCTGAGGAGAATTTATTAGAGGTATTATATGATCAAAATGTAGAATTGCAAAATCGTATTCATGAGTTAGAAGAGCAGGCTGAAGAACGACAGGCGGTCGTGGAGCAAAGAGATGTAACGATTCAAAATTGTGTTACCCGATATGTGATGCTCGAACAAAATCACGCTTTGGCACAGTGTAAGATATTAAAGTTGGAATCTGAGAATTCAAATATCAAGGATCAGCTGAAAGAAGAAACAACTGAACGAGTGAGAATGAAGGATGCGTGGGTAAAAGCTGAACGACGTGTTGATATTGTGGAAAGAGATGTCCGATCTATAAAGAGAAGATTTAATGATGACGGGAAGACGTCGACAACAGCACCAACACCAGCAACAAATTTTAGGGGAGGAGAACGACCACTAGTTAGATGCTACAGATACGGAGAGGAGGGACATATAAGGCCAAACTGTTCAAAGCCTTCCAAGGTATGTTTTAGTTGTGGAAAAGACGGTCACATAGCTCGATTTTGTCCTGTAGCGAAATCAAGTCCAGCTGGGACGGTGGCACCAAAGGTGGATACGGACAAAACAAAGTCGGTGGTTTCAGGAAGAGTATTTTTTGACTTCTCATGGAGAGAGTAACCCGAACGAAGTTAGCACGGGTTAGTTAATTATAAATTCTTGCGAAGTCTATACCTTATTCGATACCGGTTCTACCTATTCTTTTATCTCTCTTGCTTGCGTTCAAAGTTTAAATTTAACCCTAGAGAAGTTAGACTTTGACTTATTGGTTGAAACTTCGTTAGTAGAAGCCTTCGTTACCTCCACTGTTTATAAATCTTGTTGATTCAAATCAACACTTTCACGTTACCTGTCGATCTTATCTCTTTGAAAATATTTACCTTTGATGTGATTTTTTTTGAAACGATTGGTTAACTGCTCATCATGCCTCTCGTAAGGTTGTTAGCTTTCATACTCCTAACCAACCTGTTATGCTAATTCAAAGTAACCAAACCACTAAAGTCAATCATTGTCATATCAAGCCATAAATATAGAGCCCCGATCCTTTCGTTGTTGACCTCCTTGTGTGGAATGCACCGAAGCCAGACTTTCTGTAGGCGACGCTGTGAATGACGATGGCAAGTTGATAGGTATCAATGTGATGTGTTACCCAAGTCTTGGATGAGAGTCACAGTTTTGAATGATATTTCTATTGTTAATAAATTTCCTTACGTATTCTTGAAGACTTCCTGGTCTACCCTAGAGCGTGAAATCGAATTTTGTATTGACCCCAGTACAAAACCCATTTCTAAAACCCTCAAATATTTCTTCACCTAAAACGAACGTAACATGTGCCAAAGACGTTGGCTCGAGCTGTTGAAGATTACGATCGTACCATGCAATATTATTGTGGGAAAGCGAATGTGGTAGCTGACGTGTTGAGTAGAAGATCGTATGCGTTTACAAGTGCGAATATACGAACTCACGTGAAGATAATGAATATACGAGTAGAATCGACTTTAATCGATAAAGTTAAAGTCGCTCAAGCTACACACTCGGAGCTGATGAATGTGAAGAATTAAGAAGGTTCAAGAGGGCGTTATTCTAGAAGCAAGAATTGACGAAGAGAGAAAATCTATACCCTCAATTTTATTGGCCCATTTGAAATCCTTGATCAAGTAGGAATTGTGGCTTATAGACTCGTTTTACCGCCAAGTATGTTGTGTGTTCAGAACGTTTTCGTATCGATGTTACGTAAATATGTGGACGACTCGAACCACGTTATTAGTTTAGAACCGGACGAGATAACAGAAGATTTAACGTATGAGAAGATACATGTTAAAATCTTGGATAAGAAGGATCATATTCGACGCTCAAAGGTTATACCTCAAGAGTTAGAATTTGAAGTGAAGTGAAGGTATCCTCACATGTGACGAACGAGAATTTTGTAAATTAATTTTAAATATTTATTGAATTAAATAAATATTTTTCGATGATTTAATTATTAGATTTAATAATTAATTGAGGCAATTGTGGTAGATTAATTTAATTATATGTGTTACATTTATTGAATTAATGTAGAGAATTTTTAATATTCAAAGTATGTGATTATGTGAGCTTATTGAATTAAATGAATTATTTAATTAAGCATGATGTTACTTTAATTAATTTAATTGTTAATTAGAGATTTAATAAATTGACATTATTTATTAATGGGATAATTAATTATGTGACTATGTGAAACTATGAGAAATTATTATATTTTATTTATGTTAAATTAAATAAGATATGAGTTTATTTTATGAATTGGGTGTGACATTTTCAAACTATATGATAAAAGGTTTATTAAAATAAAGAGTTTTGTGTCTAGTTGCTAGCCAATCATGGCACTATGGGAGTTGAGGGCAGTTACCTATGACTGGGTAACTGACCACCAACGCGTCTTCTTTTTCACAATACGTCTTCTTCTTATTCATTAATTGCCTAAGTCTGTAAAAGAGAAGGAGAGCATTTGAGAGTTCAGAGAGAAAGTGAGAATTTGTGAGAGATATTATAAGTATTTAATTAACAGGTACTTGTAGAAAGCTTTCATTAACCATCTCCTAACCTATACTCTGGGTAATTCTCCCAAACCCAATTTCTACATTTACGTCTCATAAATTGGCTTTTATATTGTTCGGTAAATCTCTGTATTTGGGAGATATGAGATGATTATAATTTTATGTATGTGTTAATATGTATCAATTCGTGTTTAATTACATATATTACATGATTTCATATCATCAAGTTCATGAAAGTATGTCGTACGTATGTTTTTCAAAATAAACAGAGTACGTGATATGGCCATATGGCCTTATACGTGATAATTGATGTATTGATCATATATTATCCCAAAATTTTACACCCTATTATTATCGAGCATGTTAATACGAAGAGATCAAGCCTTAAACGAACGGATTCGGTGTTATAACGAATCCGTAGTGTTAAATTATAAGTTTTTGTTCAAAATCTTCAAGAACATCCAAATTTACATGATTTAAATCTGTTATTAAGTGTTTAAATGGGTTAAAATCACTCCATAGATGTTAAGTAGTGATTATATATGAATTATAACATGTGGATACATGTGATTTGGTGAAATTAGTGTTAAAAATGTGTTATTTTCGCTGAACTCTGTGTTCTTCGCGAACTGAGAATCAGTTTCTGGAGTCTCGCGCCGCGGCGCCAACTCCAGAACTGAAGTCCCGAGCCGCAGCGCCACTGCGCCACAGCGCCACAGCGCCACTGCGCCACAGCGCCAAGACCCAAGCCACGGCGCCATAGCGTCGCAACGCCAAGGGCCCGACCACAGCACCACCGCGCCGCAGCGCGACTTCTTAGCACATTAGTGGCGCCGCAGCGCCACTCTCCAAAAAACTCAGAAATGAGATTTTAAAATGTTTACGACTATCAATGTGTTAGTGGATTAATGTAATGAACATGTAATCATGTTAGAGGTATTATGAGATGATAAAATAGTTGTTTAACATGTAATAAAATATTATATGTGAATTGAATTATTAAATACATAATTAGTTTGATAATTCATGAAATACAAATTATGTGACAAAGTGGTAAATTGACTAAGTGTAGTCAATAATTAAAGTAGACAATGAGAATGAGTTTATGTTGATTAGTTAATTTATAATTAACTGTTATTGTGTATGTGAATGGTATGTAGGATTTAATTCAAAGAACGTGCTTAGTTAAAGTGTAATCTACGCACGAGGCAAGTTTCCTAAACTTAAACTCTTAAATTGAGCAAGTTTCTTAACTCTACTTTTACATTGAGCAATTTATTTAAACTTATATTATTATTCAAGTTCAAGTATTATACTAAAGATTGATTATCTTTCAAAGCATGATTCAATTATACAATAATTGTTCTATTGTATACATTTGAGATTATTATTCAAATCGAATATCATTATTGTTGAATCTTTTTAGACTAGTGAATCTTAATGATTCAGCTAGTCCTTAGTTGATGAACGTTCTAAATTTCAAAACCCTTATTGAATTATCCAAACCAAACTTCCTTTGGTGCGGACTCGAATGTCAAACTGAGATGAACAACCCTGTATAGGGGATTATTTACGCTTTAGCGCTAAGATATTGTGCACAGTTTGGTACTAAGGGCTGATCCCCCTAAGTACGAGAAGAAGGTCCATAGTCTTATGACTGTTAAAGGTTTCAAGTATAACCCTTGTTAACCTAGGACATAGTTCAAGGTCTTATGACCCTCAGAATTCTTTTGATTCTTGTTATTTATTCTTGATTCAAAAGTTGAGCTTTTATTCAGATGTCTTTGATTATTCGCATGTTATTATCTTGTTGTTTCATTATTATACTTGTGGGCATTTGTGCTCACTCTTGCTATATAATAACATTGCAGTTAAGAATGAAAGAAGTGATGAACCCTCCACTAGTAAGGGCAAGGGCAAAGTTAGCAAATGATGAAGACTTGTTATTTTAATTGATGATGTATTTATGTTTAAGACTCATGTTGTTGTTTAAGACTTATTTGTTTAGAATTCCGCACAGATGTTTTAAGGTTAGAGTAACCTGGGATTTATTTATGACTCAGTTGATGTAACCCTTAAGGGAAGAGATTTTATTATGATTTCTATCTATTGTATGGTTTGATATTATTTATGGGTAGATAGATAGATGATGCTTGTACAGTGAACACCAAATCCCGTGGAATCGAAGTACCCGGATTTGGGGGTGTCACAGGTTGGTATCAAAGCTGTAGGTTATGAACCTTAGGTGGGGGAACAACCTTAGGTAGTAACCTTATAGAAAGAAGATAGGAAAGGAAAACTCTTATCGAGTTTTAAGAAATGAATTTTTGGTAATTCATGAAGATAATAAAATACATTATGTGTCTATGTGTTAATGTATGTGTTCGCTAGCACGGATTAGTAACTAAAACTTAAAATTTTGGTTGTCAGGATGTCGGATGTTGGAGGAGCTAGTCAAACTGGAGAGGAGGAACCTCGAGTACCTACAGAGGAGGAGACCCGAGATATACATGTTGTTAGGGAACAGTTAGTTCAGAGGGAGTCATCTCCATTGATCACCGTTGTTGGTCAGGAGCATGAGCCCGAGACTGATCCTGAGGAGGAGTTTGAGGAGGAAGAGGAAGAAGAGGAGTTACCACGGTACACTATTGATAATGAGATGTATGACACACTATATGATCGTAACGTAGAGTTACAAGATGAGATTCAGGAATTGACTGAGCGAGCGACTGTTCAGCAGTCTACTTTAGAGGAGAAGGATAGAGAGATTGTGACCCTTCATACACGTTTAGGAAACGTGGAGTGGGATCTGGTTTATGAGAAGGTTCAAACCGAAGATAAGACCAAGGAGATAGAGAAGCTGAAGAAGGAACTGAAGGAAACCTCCGGAAGACTGAAAATAGCAGAGGAAGGATGGGTAAGAGAATCACATCGAGCTGATCGTGCAGAAGATGATAGTCGTGCAAAGAAGGCAAAGCTTGAAGACACGTACGCCACACTTAATCATGCGATGGATGAGGTTCAAGAGCGAGTGTTAAGGTACCCCATCCAGTTTGAAGGACTTCCATCGTATATGTTGTATCATAGGACGATGTCTCGTATCATGAATGAGGAGCGTGGCAAGGCTATTGAGCACCTTGGAAGACATGAATAGAATCTGTTTATTTATGTGAAAGACTTATATAGTTTTATGTAAATTCCGATGTGTTTATGAACTAAGGAATATGTTAATATTTGAATATTTTAAATCCTGTGGATTCTTTATTCCAGGATAGATGATGTAAATAGCAGTATGCTATAGTTTAATGTTAAAACTTTTTATTTGAATGAAAAGATATCAAGTTGTTTGAGATGATGTGTTAAGTGATATGTTAAATTGTTGAGTAATGTCTTAACTATGTAGAGAAATAAATAAAGTTCTAATAAACGTTTATTTAACAGAAAAATGCCGCCAAGGAGAAGACAACAACGTCAACCGGCTCAGGAAGGGTCAACCAATAATAACAATAATGCCAACATTAATCCAGTTCAACAGCTAGTTAATTTACTAACTGGAGTCATGAATAACCAATCGCAAGCTCCACCTAGCACAAAGTTTAAAGATTTTAAGGCGGTGGGACCGCCAGAGTTCAAAGGTTCCAGAAACCCGATCGAGGCTCAAACGTGGGTGATGGAAATGGAGAAGGTTTTCGACGTTGCTAGGGTTCGAGAAGATCAGAAGACCGTTTTTGCAACATTTATGCTGAAGTCTGAGGCTAACTACTGGTGGCAAGCAAACAAGATGCGAGGAGGTGAAGGTGTAATTACGTGGGAAAGATTCAAAGAGATGTTTTTCGAAATGTATTTCCCAGCTAGTTCGTAGAATCAGATGGAGGTGCAATTTCTGGAACTGAAACAGGAAAACATGAGCGTGCCTGAATACGCGGCTAAATTCGATGAGTTGGCAAGGTTTGCCCCATATCAAGTACACACTGACGAGAGGAAAGCCAGGCGATTCGAACAAGGACTGAAGCCTTGGGTATACATCAAGGTATCAATGTTTCAACTTAACACGTTTGCGGGAGTTTTGGAAAAGGCCATTCTCGCAGAAGGAGGAAGTGATGCAGTGACTAAGTACAACCAAGAACAGAAAAAGAAAAAGAGTGAGAATGAAGGTAATAACAAGACTGGTGGAAGTAATACTGGGAATAATAATAATCAGAAGAGAAAGTGGACGGATAACTCGACAACTGGAAGTCAACACGGAGGACAGAAAAAGAAGATAGAAGCATGTCTGACTTACGGCAAGGCACATCTAGGAGTTTATTTGAAGGGAAATAGAGTGTGCTATAATTGTGGTCAGGAAGGCCACATAGCACCAAATTGTCCAAACCCAAAGAAGGGTGCTTGTTTCAACTGTGGTTCAAAAGATCATTTAGCAAGAGACTGTCCCAAGAAGGGATCGGGAGGATCAGGACAAGGAGGAAACCGGGGAAATAGCAGTAGAAATACCTTAACCATCACCGGACCACCTGCAACAAACCGACCAACCGCCAGAACTTTCAATATGTCGGTGCAGGATGCAATCCAGTCTCGTGAAGTGGTGTCAGGTATCATTCCGATCAATAAAATTAATGCTTACGTTTTGTTTGATTCGGGTGCTACTTGTTCCTTTATATCTGAAGACTTTGCTAATAGTTTAGATTTGCTTATGGATGAATTGGATTACCCCATGAATATAGAAATTGCGAATAGAGAAATAATCCCTGTTAAGTACGTGTTTAAGAATTGTAGAGTGGATATTAAAGGTAATATCATGAACGTAGATCTTATCCCTATTCGATTGGGGGAATTTGACGTTATATTGGGAATGGATTGGCTATCCAATTATGGGGCTGTAATTAACTGCCAAAAGAAGCGTATTAACCTTATGACTCCGTCAAAGGTTGTGTTTTATGGTAGCAAGTCGCCTAGACAAGCGAGTTGTCTGACGATGTTGCAGGCCAGGAAGTTATTAAGACAAGGCTGTGTAGGATATTTAGCTTACATAGTCGACAGTCGAATAGAGAACCCGAAGGTAGAGGAGATACCGATTGTGAGGGACTTCGTCGATGTATTTTCAGACGATTTTCCAGGACTTCCACCAGATAGAGAAGTAGACTTTGTGATTGATTTGGCGCCCGGAACTGCTCCAATATCGAAGGCACCATACCGAATGGCGCCAGTAGAGATGAAGGAATTAATGGTACAACTACAAGAATTGTTGGACAAAAAGTACATTCAACCAAGCGTATCGCCGTGGGGAGCGCCGATGTTGTTCGTGAAAAAGAAGGACAGATCGATGAGGCTCTACATTGACTACAGAGAATTAAATAAGGTCACGATTAAGAACAGATATCCATTATTGAGGATCGATGATCTGTTTGATCAATTGAAGGGAGCAAAATACTTTTCCAAGATTGACTTGAGGAGTGGTTATCACCAATTGAAGGTGAGGCCAGAGGATGTACCGAAGACAGCGTTCCGAACGCGATATGGTCATTATGAGTTTTTAGTAATGTCGTTTGGTCTTACGAATGCTCCTGCAGCATTTATGGGACTAATGAATGGTGTATTCAAGCCGTTTTTGGACAAATTCGTGGTGGTATATATAGACGACATTTTGGTATATTCCAAAACCAAAGAGGAACATGAAGAACACTTGAGGTTAACGTTGGAAGTATTGAGAAGGGAGAAGTTGTATGCTAAATTTTCGAAATGCGAATTCTAGATCGAGAGAGTACAATTTCTTTGTCACGTAATCGATAAAGATGGAATTTCGGTAGATCCATCCAAAGTAGAAGCTGTGATTAATTGGGATCAGCCGAGAACGCCGTCAGAAGTATGAAGTTTTCTTGGATTAGCAGGATATTATAGAAGATTCATACAAGATTTTTCTAAGATCGCAACTCCGTTAACGAATTTAACTCGAAAAGCTGTGAAATTTGTTTGGACGGAGAAGTGTGAGGAGAGTTTTCAAGAATTAAAGAAGAGATTGAGTACATCGCCTGTGTTATCTCTTCCGGATGATACAGGAAATTTTGTTATTTTTAGCGATGCGTCGCATAAAGGACTTGGCTGTGTGCTGATGCAAAACGGCAAAGTCATTGCGTATGCATCACGGCAGTTGAAGGAATACGAGAAGGGTTACCCAACCCATGATTTGGAGTTAGCTGCAGTTGTTTTTGCTTTGAAAATTTGGAGGCACTATCTATACGGGGAGAAGTGTGAAATATATACGGACCACAAGAGTCTGAAATATATTTTTACACAGAAAGATTTGAATATGCGTCAAAGAAGATGGTTGGAATTAATCAAAGATTATGATTGTGAGATTTTATACCATCCGGGTAAGGCTAATGTGGTTGCCGACGCCTTAAGTAGAAAGGGTCGTGAGAAATTGATGATGTTGACTGCTCAGCAGGAGCTAATTGCAGATATGGAGAAACTGGAGTTAGAAGTGAAGTATCCAATGGAGATTGATGAGAAGCTATTTTAGATGCAATCTGGTACAACTCTACTAGATAGATTGAAGGAGGCTCAGCTTCAGGATGATGAATGCAAAAAGGTAACAACGAAGATATTTGAAGGAACCGAACTAAGATTTAAGATGGATAAGGAAGGAATATTGAGATTTGAAAGTAGAATTTGGGTTCTGCCAGTACAAGAAATTAAGGAAGAAATTTTGAGTGAGGCTCATAGTTCAAGATATTCGATTCACCCTGGTAGTACAAAAATGTACCAAGATCTTAGACAACATTTCTGGTGGCCAAATTTGAAGCGTGATGTTGCAGAATGTGTTGCCAAATGCCTGACATGTCAGAAAGTTAAAGCAGAACATCAGAGACCGAGTGGATTGCTACAACCGTTGGAGATCCCAGAATGGAAATGGGAACATATTACGATGGACTTCGTGGTTGGCCTTCCGACGACTCAGAAAGGCTACAACGCAGTATGGGTTATCGTTGACCGACTGACGAAATCCGCGCACTTCCTTCCTATCAAAATCAAATTTAACTTAGATCAGTTGGCAAGATTATATGTGAAAGAGATTGTTTCGAGGCACGGAGTGCCGGTGTCTATTATTTCCGATAGGGATCCGCGATTCACATCAAATTTCTGGAAACGTCTTCAGGAATGCATGGGTACACAACTACGAATGAGTACAGCTTACCACCCTCAAACAGACGGACAAAGCGAACGAACGATTCAAACACTGGAAGATATGTTACGAGCCTGTGTAATGGACTTCAAAGGAAATTGGGATAATCACCTACCGTTGGTAGAGTTCGGCTACAATAACAGTTACCACGCTAGTATTGGTATTCTGCCTTACGAAGCGTTATACGGCAGAAAGTGCAGAACTCCACTTTATTGGGATGAAGTTGGTGAAAGACAATTGCTAGGGCCAGAATTGGTACAGCAGACGGCAGAAATAGTCAAAGTGATCCGAGCACGACTGGTAGCAGCTCAAGATTGACAGAAGAAATACGCTGATCCACATCGTAAAAATATCGAGTTTGAATCAGGTAGTTATGTTTTCTTGAAGGTCTCTCCCTGGAAGGGAAAGATCAGGTTCGGAAAGAAAGGAAAATTGAGCCCAAGATTTATTGGACCCTTTGAGGTACTGCGAAGAATTGGAGAAGTTGTGTACGAGGTAGCCTTACCTCCAGCACTCGAGAATATCCACAACGTCTTCCATGTTTCTGTGTTATGACCTTACAAACCTGATTACAAGAATGTAATTGAATACGAACCCCTGCATTTTGAGAAAGACTTATCTTATAAAGAAATTCCTGTCCAAATTGTCGACCGAAAAGAACAAGTTCTCAGAAATAAAGTTATACCTTCTGTTAAGGTAATTTGGAGGAACTCGAAGAGAATATGATGAAGAATTACCCTCATTTATTTACTTAATTATGTGCATGCGATTCTGGGGACAGAATCTTTGTAAGGGGGGGAGAATGTAACGGGTCGAAATTATTGAGTCGTGATTCTGGGGACAGAATACTTTTAAGGGGGGATAGATGTGACGAACGAGAATTTTGTAAATTAATTTTAAATATTTATTGAATTAAATAAATATTTTTTGATGATTTAATTATTAGATTTAATAATTAATTGAGGCAATTGTGGTAGATTAATTTAATTATATGTGTTACATTTATTGAATTAATGTAGAGAATTTTTAATATTCAAAGTATGTGATTATGTGAGCTTATTGAATTAAATGAATTATTTAATTAAGCATGATGTTACTTTAATTAATTTAATTGTTAATTAGAGATTTAATAAATTGACATTATTTATTAATGGGATAATTAATTATGTGACTATGTGATACTATGAGAAATTATTATATTTTATTTATGTTAAATTAAATAAGATATGAGTTTATTTTATGAATTGGGTGTGACATTTTCAAACTATATGATAAAAGGTTTATTAAAATAAAGAGTTTTGTGTCTAGTTGCTAGCCAATCATGGCACTATGGGAGTTGAGGGCAGTTACCCATGACTGGGTAACTGACCACCAACGCGTCTTCTTTTTCACAATGCGTCTTCTTCTCATTCATTAATTGCCTAAGTTTGTAAAAGAGAAGGAGAGCATTTGAGAGTTCAGAGAGAAAGTGAGAATTTGTGAAAGATATTATAAGTATTTAATTAACAGGTACTTGTAGAAAGCTTTCATTAACCATCTCCTAACCTATACTCTGGGTAATTCTCCCAAACCCAATTTCTACATTTACGTCTCATAAATTGGCTTTTATATTGTTCTGTAAATCTCTGTATTTGGGAGATATGAGATGATTATAATTTTATGTATGTGTTAATATGTATCAATTCGTGTTTAATTACATATATTACATGATTTCATATCATCAAGTTCATGAAAGTATGTCGCACGTATGTTTTTCAAAATAAACAGAGTACGTGATATGGCCATATGGCCTTATACTTTATAATTGATGTATTGATCATATATTATCCCAAAATTTTACACCCTATTATTATCGAGCATGTTAATACGAAGAGATCAAGCCTTAAACGAACGGATTCGGTGTTATAACGAATCCGTAGTGTTAAATTATAAGTTTTTGTTCAAAATCTTCAAGAACATCAATAACAGTCCAAATTTACATGATTTAAATACGTTATTAAGTGTTTAAATGGGTTAAAATCACTCCATAGATGTTAAGTAGTGATTATATATGAATTATAACATGTGGGTATATGTGATTTGGTGAAATTAGTGTTAAAAATGTGTTGTTTTCGCTGAACTCTGTGTTCTTCGCGAACTGAGAATCAGTTTCTGGAGTCTCGCGCCGCGGCGCCAACTCCAGAACTGAAGTCCCGAGCCGCAGCGCCACTACGCCGCAGCGCCAAGACCCAAGCCACGGCGCCATAGCGTCGCAGCGCCAAGGGCCCGGCCACAGCACCACCACGCCGCAGCGCGACTTCTTAGCACATTAGTGGCGCCGCAGCGCCACTCTCCAAAAAACTCAGAAATGAGATTTTAAAATGTTTACGACTATCAATGTGTTAGTGGATTAATGTAATGAACATGTAATCATGTTAGAGGTATTATGAGATGATAAAATAGTTGTTTAACATGTAATAAAATATTATATGTGAATTGAATTATTAAATACATAATGAGTTTGATAATTCATGAAATACAAATTATGTGACAAAGTGGTAAATTGACTAAGTGTAGTCAATAATTAAAGTAGACAATGAGAATGAGTTTATGTTGATTAGTTAATTTATAATTAACTGTTATTGTGTATGTGAATGGTATGTAGGATTTAATTCAAAGAACGTGCTTAGTTAAAGTGTAATCTACGCACGAGGCAAGTTTCCTAAACTTAAACTCTTAAATTGAGCAAGTTTCTTAACTCTACTTTTACATTGAGCAATTTATTTAAACTTATATTATTATTCAAGTTCAAGTATTATACTAAAGATTGATTATCTTTCAAAGCATGATTCAATTATACAATAATTGTTCTATTGTATACATTTGAGATTATTATTCAAATCGAATATCATTATTGTTGAACCTTTTTAGACTAGTGAATCTTAATGATTCAGCTAGTCCTTAGTTGATGAACGTTCTAAATTTCAAAACCCTTATTGAATTATCCAAACCAAACTTCCTTTGGTGCGAACTCGAATGTCAAACTGAGATGAACAACCCTGTATAGGGGATTATTTACGCTTTAGCGCTAAGATATTGTGCACAGTATGGTACTAAGGGCTGATCCCCCTAAGTACGAGAAGAAGGTCCATAGTCTTATGACTGTTAAAAGTTTCAAGTATAACCCTTGTTAACCTAGGACATAGTTCAAGGTCTTATGACCCTCAGAATTCTTTTGATTCTTGTTATTTATTCTTAATTCAAAAGTTGAGCTTTTATTCAGATGTCTTTGATTATTCGCATGTTATTATCTTGTTGTTTCATTATTATACTTGTGGGCATTTGTGCTCACTCTTGCTATATAATAACATTGCAGTTAAGAATGAAAGAAGTGATGAACCCTCCACTAGTAAGGGCAAGGGCAAAGTTAGCAAATGATGAAGACTTGTTATTTTAATTGATGATGTATTTATGTTTAAGACTCATGTTGTTGTTTAAGACTTATTTGTTTAGAATTCCGCACAGATGTTTTAAGGTTAGAGTAACCTGGGATTTATTTATGACTCAGTTGATGTAACCCTTAAGGGAAGAGA
The DNA here is from genome assembly GCA_016801055.1 of Panax notoginseng. Classification (NCBI taxonomy): domain Eukaryota; kingdom Viridiplantae; phylum Streptophyta; class Magnoliopsida; order Apiales; family Araliaceae; genus Panax; species Panax notoginseng. Next base: position 12,543,587 of record CM029015.1, read on the forward strand.
TTTTATTATGATTTCTATCTATTGTATGGTTTGATATTATTTATGGGTAGATAGATAGATGAAGCTTGTATAGTGAACACCAAATCCCGTGGAATCGAAGTACCCAGCTTTGGGGGTGTCACATCACATGTTCGGCATACCATGTACGTACGTAAATTACGAGGGTGAAATTTCATAAGGAGGGGAGATTGTGAGACCCTAGATTTTATGAATAAATATTTAATTTTCTCGAATTATATTTTTGAAAATTATGGTGTGGATTTGATATAATGTTATAGTTGTGGGTAGTATTTATAAATTTTGTAAAGTACGCAAGTTGTTATAAAATATTCGTTTGGTCGGTGAATATTCTTTTTGTCGGGGAATATTCGTACGACGGCACAATCATTGGTGGACCCCACAACGGAATTATTGTCGGGTTGAGAAAACGACAAAAATACTTTATGAAAATAACGACAGAGGTGTTACCGTTAAAACTGTTGAACTACCCGGTAGTAAAAGTACAGTAATACGCGTGGTTGCATAGTAGCACACGGTATTGATTATTGATGCTTACCTGAGAAGTCACTCAGCTATACTCAATTATTGCTACAGTAATTGCTGCATCATATCTCTTATATTATTGATTCAATTATTGTCACAGTATCATTTGTATAATATGTTATATTATTAAATCAATAATTGAGACGGCAAAGTTATTCATATTATTATTTGCAATATTGTTCAATCGGGTATTCAGGACACTTTTCGTGTCGGAGTTACTATTCACGAGTAACTATTCACGAGTTACTATTCACCCGGTTACTATTCACTCTAGTAATTACCTTTATCAATAGTAATTACCTTCGTCAATAGTAATTACATTCGTCAATAGTAGTTGTCCCTTCAATATTACCAAGAGTTATTTGTCCCTTCAATTTTTCAAGAGTTATTTGCCCTTTCCGTGTTTCAAGAGTTAAATGCCCCTTCGCAAATAGTAGTTGTCTCTTCAATATTACCAAGAGTCATTTTGACCCTTCGTTAAGACCAAGAGCCACTCTCAATTTTTCTATAAATAGAAAGCTCATTCCTTCATTATTTCTTACGAATTCACTGAAACTCTAGAGAGAGAAACGATAGAAAGAAGAAAAGTATTCTGCTACTTCACTTTTCCAATATCCAGTTTCTTCTAAGGTAGGGAATATTATTTGTTGTACCCGTAAGGGTTATTAATTCTTTTGTATTCGTGAAGAGAACTTCTGTTATTTCATTCTTTACTATTCTACTGGAATAACCAGTATACGCGGACTACCCTATACTTGGTGACATTCTTCTATTATTTCATCTTTATTATTATTTTGTTGGAATAACCTGTATACACGGTTTACCTTATACTTGGTGACATTCTTCTATTATTCTGTTGGAACATCCTGTCTGTGTGTTTTACACCGAACCTGGTTCCGTCTTTATTATTATTCTGTTGGAATATCCTATCTGTGTGTTTTACACCGGATCTGGTTTCGTCTTTATTATTCTGTTAGAATATCCTGTCTGTGTGTTTTACACCGGATCTGGTTCCGTCTTTATTATTCTGTTGGAACATCCTGTCGGTGTGAATTTCACCTGACCTAGTTCCGTTATTTATTATTCTGTTGGAATAACCTGCCTGTGCGGTCTATCGCATGCATGGTGATTTCTTTTGTTATTCCATTCTTTATTATACTCAGTTGGTTAACACTTTGACTTCTATACTCCATGAAATTAGTGGAATATCCTTGATATTTGCGCTTCATCTAGTATCTTTTCATGGAAATATTCTTCTGATCATTCTTGAAGTTTACTCTACAAAACAATATCCTGTTGACAATTTGGACGTTATTAGTTCTTGGATAAATTAATTCTTGAGCTTGTTTTATTGAATTCTTATATCATTGTCATCATCCTCATGTTTATATTTTGTTGAAAGTCATCTGTGGCCTGTAGTGCATAGATGGACTTGGTATGATTATGACCAGGGATTATTCGGTGTAATCATAACCGTAATGTTACAAATGATGTGGTAAAAATCCTCATTTGCATGTAGTGCATTGATGGACAGTTGTTGGCATGATCATGATCATTAATGAATACACAAATATTCTTGGCCGTAGTGCATGGATAATTGTGGTCGTGATACTAAAGAATATCCTTGGCCGTAGTGCAGGGGTGATTCGATGATGTGGATTATTTATTAAGCTGAGTCTCAGCGATAACAGTGTTGAAAAACCTTTTAAATCATAAAAGATAGTAGATTTTATTTTCTACTTGACTCTTTTAATGGATTGCTTGTTCCGCTGCAGTTAAACTTGATGTTTATTATATTTTATCAGTTTAACACTGATGAAGGCTAACGATAAATTGTTCTGCATTATCTTAGTCATAATATTTCTTACTGGGCTAGTTGAGCTCATCCTTTCTTTCACTGTTCTCTTCGGGAAATGAGAATATAGCTGGGACGAGTCGGAGAACGGAGTGATGGTCCAGAGGATAACATTAATAATCCTCACTATTCTGTGAAATAGTGTGACAATAATTGTAATGAGGACTCCTTTTGAGTTTGTATAATCTCTAGTAGACTATATTTGTATTCAAACTCGCAGTTTATGTTTTGTCGTATTGTACACGACAGTTGTATTAGTAAGTTGTATTTGGATTTATGCACCATGTAAGTGGCGACCCAAGATGGGTGACGTATACCTAATTTTGGGGGCGTCACAGAATATGTTATTTGTTAAGGCCCAAAAAAACTAAATTTAGAAGCCCAAAAGAGTTTAATTATGGCCCAATATCTTAGCCCAATGGGAGAGGAGCATTATAGTCATTTGATATATTGAATATTACATAAAACAAAAGTCTAACTTGGGCAATTTAAGGCCACATGGTCGGTGGATAGAGAAGGAAAAAGGAGGAGAGATTGAGCATGTGACTAAAATTTATTTTGGTCTCTTATTTGTCTAAAGTTGGTTACCAACTCTCCACTAACTCTCCACATGTGTCCTCATTTTATTTGACCAACACTTTGGCAATTCTTCCAACTAAAGCTTTGATGGTTTAATGAGAGAAAGAAGACTATTAGTGTAGATATTAAAATCCAATAACAAGTTATCTTGTTTCTTTCTCTTTTATTCCTTCCAATTAGCTAACATAAGAACAAAATAGAGAGAGAGAGAGAAGAGAAGCCATATTCGGAAGCCCCAAGAGAGAAGAGGAGAGAAGGTTATGATCTTCAAGCTAACCAAGATCATCATCTACATTGAAAAAATAAGAAGGGCTAGCAAGATATTAAGGTATTAAACTACATTTAGCTAGTTATTCTTGTTGCTTTAAATCAAAACATGGAGTTATGTTCTTGATATTCAAAACTCTAGACCTACATGATTTAGAGTGTTTTATGCGTGGATCAATCCATTTTAATTTTCAAAAGTTAGATCAAAAGCAAGAAAAGTGAAGCTATATTTTCAAAGTGTAGAAAATCTTATTTTTCTTAGTCTTGATTGTGTTTAATCTTGTGTTTGATGCTTGTTTGATGAATTAAAAAACTTTGTTTCTAAACTAAAAAACTATGAATATACATGTTTATGAGTGTTTCATGTTTAGATATACCCATTTTGGGTGTTGTTTTTGTTGGGAATCAAAAGTAAAGAAAAATGATTTTTCTAGTTTATAAACGCAAACATTTCTATGTACTTTGGATTTCCATCGTTTTTGATCTACACATTCTTTTTGTGATCCGTCAAAGAGAGGTGCTAGTTATATAAATTAACTACTAAACCCAAGTGGTAGCAGTCAAAAATGTTGAGTACACAGTCCATAGTGACTGATTTAGCAAAAACTGTTTTGTGTCTTTTAATGAAAACTGACTGTTTTGGACAGTCAAAGGGTAAGGGCAGTTTAGTCATTTTTCGGACATCTAAAAATGTTGAAAAACTTTGGGAGGGTACTATGATAAGTTATCTAACTTCTCCAAGTGGAATCACTGAAAAAGGAGTTGTAGATTTCCGTATGGAATATTTTTAACAAAGTAGGAAAAGTGAATTTTTTTCAAAAGTAAGCTGCGAAGAACTTTCCAGGGGCTGTTTCAGTCACTTAAATTGTGCAATAAATTCCGGACTTTTGGGACATGAAAATATATGATATTAAGTACCTCCTGTCAAAAAATGAGCTCATTCCGAGTTAAAATGACCAAGTTATGACCATTTCAATTTCTGTGATTTTCTGACGAAAATCGCTATAACCGGAGTTCTATAACTCCGATAGCCACGAAATTTAAACTGGAGACTCACGTTAACATGTGTAAGATCCCGCCAAGAGTTGGGAATTTCTGGAGTTAAGTGTAATGGAGCTAATTTCTTAAGGAATTAATTGAAAATGATTTTTGAAAAATACCAAAGGAAGTTGGAAAATTTTGGAAAAATACTTTTTGTGTATGAAATATGTGTATATATGTTTGGACAAAAGATAGAAAAGTAATAAGTTGATTTGGTATTTTCGTGAACGGATATGGAATCCAGCTTGCTGAATTGGAAAATTTGATGAATATAGTTTGCTGGATTGAGAAGAAGTTTACTGAATTAAAAATATGTTGAATCCAGTTTGCTGGATTGCACTCTAGTTGCTGGATTTGTAATCCAATTTGCTGGATTGTAGTTTGGCTTGCTATATTAGAAATTTGTTGAATCCAGGTTGCTGGATATTTTATCCAGTCCGCTGGATTGGCAATTTGGTTGTTAGATTTAGAATTCAGGTTGCTGGATTAGTATTTGACTTATTAGATGTTAAAGAATAACTTATGAAATGAAAAAGCGAGTGATAAATCATAATGTATATGATACAATGATTAAAGAATTATCAAAGGATGATAATAATATTGATGTGTTAGGATGTTATCTAATATTTGATTAAGTGTTAGATAATCTATTGATAAAGTAATTGTATTATGATACAAAGTAGAATATGCTGATCGAAAGATCAAACTTATTATTAATGATAGGTCTTACCAAAAGAAGTTAACTTAAATTGTGTAGCAGTAGTCAACGAATCAGGCAAGTTTCCATAACTCAAACTTGAGTTGTATGTTCAAAGCATGTTAGTGAATAGTTGTTGTTGATTATTCACGTCTATATTGATTATTGATTCGCACGTTGTGCATGTTATAAATGTTAATTAGGTATGAAAGGCTGATCACCTTCATTACCATTTGGTTCAGTTAATCTGTTCATGTTCATTATTGACCATTCATTTTTATTGACTTGGTCATTCAGTTAAGAAAATTTGTTCATGCTCTTTCAAAATGTGTATATTGTTGAAAGTTAGCTAGCTTATTGTTCAATTCTTTCAATCATGATATATCCTCAAATAAATTTAACTTGCTGGGCAAATTTGATGCTCACCCTTGCTATATCATGATAAAATTTTCAGATTTAGAGGAAAGCTCGAGTAAAGACAGAAGTAAAAGCAAAGTGCAAGACTAAATTATGGTGCAGTTAGATTATTAAATCTTCTGACGAAAATAGTATTGTAAACCTTTTTAGATATTGAAGGAATGTATTAAGTTAAGGTTGTAGACCTTGGGAATGATGTGTAAAAGTTTAATGTATAAACAATTTATGTTTATATCTTCCGCAATAAATATAGAATTAGTATACCAGATTCGTGGTAAAAAGTTTCCGGATTTGGGGATGCTACAATAACAGTTCTCTTCATGAAGATGAAAGAAAGAAATAATACTCCCTAACTTAGAAGAAACTGGATATAGAAGTAGTGAAGTAGCAGAATACTTTTCTTCTTTCTCTCTATAATTTCTCTCTATAATAATTGCTCTATAGCTTCAGTGAATTGGTGAGAAATGAGGGAAGAATGAGCTTCTATTTATAGAAAAATATAGTTTCGATAATTGCACGATTTGGGGCTCAAAATATTACAGTATAATACCTTCCTCTTTTTCTTCATTTTTAATTTAGTCCTGCAAGTATTATCAATCTTGCACCAACTCCCCTAATAGTAAATCATGTGAATCAATAGTACAATTATGTGAATAAATAGTATAATCATGTGAATAAATAGTATAATCATGTGAAAAAATTAATTACAGTATAGTACATTCAACTATACCTCTATTTTTAACCTAGTCATGCAAGTATTATCAATCTTGCACAACCGCCCCTAATAGTATAAGAATGTGAATCAATAGTACCCCGTGAATAATAACTCGTGAATAGTACTCCGACACGAAAAGTGCTCCGAATACCCGAGTGAACAATATAACCTCCAGACATCAATTATCATCGAAATAAATGTCAATTTCCACTAACACTAATAATCCCAATACAATGGAACAATCAATTTCATCTTTAATCAACACAACTTATTCATCATTAATATTATAACTCACAATATTTAACAATCAGGTCGTTCCCAGGAAAGAGGGGGCTTTTCGATAAGGATTTCATCTTATTGGCGCGCAATTAGGTGACGAAACCTCTCATTGACAGAACTTTTAGACATTGTCAATACTGCAAATAATAATATGAATAACTTTGTGGTCTCAACTATTGATTTAATAATAATAAATAATATGCAGATGATACTGTGACAATAATTGAATCAATAATATGAGAGATATAATGCAGCAATTAATGTAGTAATAATTGAGTATAACTGAGTGACTTCTTACGTAAGCATCAATAATCAATACCGTATGCTACTATGCAACCACGCGTATTACTGTACTTTTACTACCGGGTAGTTCAACAGTTTTAATGGTAACACTTTCGCCGTTATTTTTATAAAAAGATAATTCTGTCGTTTTCTAACTACGACAATACTTCCGTTGTGGGGTCCACCAATGATTGTGTCGTCGTACGGATTTTCCCCGACAAAAAGAATATTCCCCGACCAAACGAATATTTTATAACAATTTGTATACTTTATAAAATTTATAAATACTACCCACAACTATAACATTATGTCAAATCCACTCCATAATATTAAAAATAAAAAATTATTTCGAGAAAATTAAATATTTATTCATAAAATCTGGGGTCTCACAGCAACAATCCAAGGTATGTTATAACTGTGGAAAGGAAGGACATATAGCTTGTGACGCCCCCAAAATTAGGTATACATCACCCATCTTGGGTCGTCAGATACATAGTATAGAATACAAATACAACTTACTAATATAACTGCCATGAACAATACGACAAAACATAAACTGTGAGTTTGAATACAAATATTATCTTCTAGAGAGTATTCATACTCAAAAGGAGTCCTCATTACATTTATTAACACACTATTACATAGAATAGTGAGGACTACTAACTAATACTATCATTCGAACCATCACTCCGTTCCCCGACTTGCCCCAGCTACGTTCTCATTTCCTGAAGAGAACAGTGAAAGAAAGGGTGAGCTCAACTAGCCCAGTAAGAAATATTATGACTAAGATAATGCAGAATAAATTATCATTAGCCTTCAACAATGTTAAACTGATAAAATATAATAGACATCAAGTTTAACTGCAGCGGAACAAGCAATCCATTAAAAGAGTCAAGTAGAAAATAAACTCTACTATCTTTTATGATTTAAAAGGTTTTTCAACACTGTTATCGCTGGGACTCAGCTTAATAAAATAATCCACATCATCGAATCACCCCTGCACTACGGCCAAGGATATTCGTGTATTCATTAATGGTCATGATCATGCCAACAACTGTCCATCAATGCACTATGGGCCAATGAGGACTTTTACCACATCATTTGTAACATTACGGTCATGATTATACCGAATAATCCCTGGTCATAATCATACCAAGTCCATCTATGCACTACAGGCCACAGATGACTTTCAACATTTTATAAACATGAGGATGATGACAATGATATAAGAATTCAATAAAACAAGTTCAAGAATTAATTTATCCAAGAATTAACAACGTCCAAATTGTCAACATGATACTGCTTTGTGGAGTAAAATTTAAGAATACTTAGAAGAATATTTTTATAAAAAGATACTGGATGAACAACAATTATCAAGGATATTCCACAAATTTCATGGAGTATAGAAGTCAAAACTTAACCAACTGAGTACAATAAAGAATGGAATAACAAAAGAAATCACCATGCATGCGATAGACCGCACAGACAGGTTATTCCAACAGAATAATAAATAATGGAACCAGGTCCGGCGTAAACGCACAGACAGGATATTCCGACAGAATAATAAATAATGGAACCAGGTCCGGCGTAAACGCACAGACAGGATATTCCGACAGAATAATAAATAATGGAACCAGGTCCGGTGTAAAACACACAGACAGGATGTTCCAACAGAATAATAACAAGACGAAACCAGGTCCGGTGTAAAATACAAAGACAGGATGTTCCAACAGAATAATAATAAAAACGGAACTAGGTCCGGTGTAAAATACACAGACAGGATGTTCCAACAGAATAATAATAAAAACGGAACCAGGTCCGGTGTAAAACACACAGACAGGATGTTCCAACAGAATAATAGAAGAATGTCACCAAGTATAGGGTAGACCGCGTATACAGGTTATTCCAACAGAATAATAAGAAATGGAATAACAACAGTTCTCTTCATGAATAAGAAAGAATAACACCCCTTACCGTTTTAAAGAAGAGCTGAAATAAGGAAGTAGTTAAGTAGCAGAATACTTTTCTTCTCTCTCTCTATAGTTTCTCTCTATAGTTTCTCTCTCTAGAGTTCAGTGAATTCGTAAGAAATAATGAAGGAATGAGCTGCTATTTATAGAAAAATAGAATGCATAGTAACTAATCCATGAACGGTCCAGATTGATTACTTTAATCTGACGGTCCATATTTAAAGAAAAATCTTTTAAATAAAATATAATATATTCTATTTATAGAATAACTTTAATAAAGTATTCTGTTTTATATAAAAAGATGTTTCTGTTTTATTACGTTAATAATACGAATAAAACAAAACGTCATTATCGCTAAATAATTCATATTATTAACTGACAATAATTGAATCAAACTGAGTGACTTCTCACATAAGCATTAATAATCAATACCGTGTGCTACTATGCAACCACACGTATTACTGTACTTTTACTACCGAGTAGTTCAACAGTAACAATGGTAAAACTTCCGCCGTTATTTTTAATAAAATATTTTTGTCGTTTTCTCAATCCGACAATAATTCCGTTGTGGGGTCCACCAATGATTGTGTCGTTGTACGAATATTCCCTGTTAAAACGAATATTCCCCGACCAATCGAATATTATATAACAACTTGTGTACTTTGTAAAATTTATAAATATTACCCACAACTATAACATTATATCAAATTAACTCCATAATATTCAAAAATGATATTTATAGAAAATTCATCTTTATTTATAAAAGTTGGGGTCTTACAACCCCCCCTTCTTATGAAATTTCGCCCTCGAAATTAGGGTACGTACCTGGTATGTCGAAGAGGTAAGGATACCTTGATTTCATTTCAGATTCTAACTCCCAAGTCATTTCCTCAACATCGTGGTTTCTCCACAAAACTTTGACTTGAGGTATAACCTTGGAGCGTAGAATATGTTCCTTCTTATCCAAGATTTGAACAGGAACTTCTTCATACGTCAAATCCTCCGCTATTTCGTCCGGTTCTAACTCAATAATGTGGTTCGGGTCTTCCACATATTTGCGTAACATGGATATGTGAAAAACGTTATGAACACGAGACATACTTGGCGGTAAAGCGAGTCTATAAGCCACAGTTCCTACTCGATCGAGGATTAAAAATGGACCGATGAATCGAGGATTGAGCTTTCCTCTTTTTCCAAATCTCGTAACTCCTTTCCATGGAGCAACACGTAAGAACACATGATCTCCTATATCAAATTCCACGTCCTTTCGATGAAGATCAGCATAACTCTTTTGTCGATCTTGTGAGGTTTTTATACGTTGTCGGATCGTTTGAATCTTTTCTGTAGTCATACGTACCAACTCCGGTCCCAACAACGTTGCTTCACCCACCTCATCCCAGCATACTGGAGAACGACATTTTCTTCCATACAATGCTTCGAATGGAGCCATGCCAATACTTGCTTGATAACTGTTGTTGTAGGAAAACTCCACCAATGGTAAGAACTTGTCCCAACTTCCCTTGAAGTCAAAGACACAGAGTCTTAATAAATCTTCTAGAGTTTGAATAGTCCTCTCTGATTGTCCGTCCGTCTGAGGATGATATGCCGAACTAAATCGTAAATCTGTGCCCATAGCTTTTTGTAAACTAACCCAAAATCGTGAAGTGAATCTTGGGTCTCGATCAGAAACTATGGATACTGGCATACCATGCAGTCTTACAATCTCGTTTATGTACATACGAGCAAGACGTTCAAGTGTATAAGTTTCTCGTATCGGTAAGAAATGAGCAGACTTGGTCAATCTATCAACAATGACCCAAATCGCATCAATACCTTGAGAAACCCTAGGAAGACCGGTAACGAAATCCATGGTAATGTGCTCCCACTTCCATTCTGGAATTTCAAGTGGTTGCAATGGACCTTTTGGTACTTGATGCTCCGCTTTGACTCGTTGACAAGTTAGACACCTTGAGATAAACAACGCTATCTCTCTCTTCATATTGCTCCACCAAAATGTATGACGAAGATCATGATACATTTTGGTACTTCCAGGATGGATTGCAAACGGTGTGTTGTGCGCCTCCATCATGATTTCATACTTTAAATCAGGGTTGTTAGGAACACAAAGTCTGGAGTTGACTCGAAGTATTCCTTCTTCATCGATTCTTGCTTCCGGCATAGCACCTTCTTCCTCATACGCATCAGCTCCAGGTCTGTAGCTTGAGCAGCTTTAACTTTATCGATTAAAGTCGGTTCTACTCGTATATTCGCCATCATCACATGGGTCCCTGGAGTCTTTAACTCTATCTCCATCCTTTGCAAATCACACAAAATGGGCCTTTGTGTTGACAATATCGTACTCGTACTTGCATATGATCTTCTACTCAATGCGTCAGCTACCACGTTCGCTTTTCCAGGATGGTATTGAATGGTATGATCATAATCTTTCAACAGTTCAAGCCAACGTCGTTGTCGCATGTTGAGTTCCTTTTGAGTGAAGAAATATTTGAGGCTTTTATGATCCGTAAAGATCTCCACCTTCTCCCCATACAAGTAATGCCTCCAAATTTTAAGTGCAAAGACAACAGCTGCCAACTCTAGATCATGAGTAGGATAATTCCTCTCATATTCCTTGAGTTGTCTTGATGCATAGGCTATGACTTTTCCATGTTGCATGAGAACGCATCCCAACCCTTTGCTCGAAGCATCACTGTAGATGACAAATCCCTCCGAGCCAGATGGTATTGTTAGAACAGGTGCTGAAATGAGTCTCCTCTTGAGTTCTTGAAAACTCTGCTCACATTCTTCGCTCCAACCGAACTTTGTATCTTTCCGAGTCAGCTGAGTTAATGGAGTAGCGATTCGAGAAAATCCTTCCACGAATCTCCGATAATAACCAGCTAAACCAAGAAAGCTACGTACTTCGGTCACTGATTTAGGTTGCTCCCAGCTTTGAATAGCTTCAATCTTTGCCGGGTCAACCGATATTCCACGACTTGATACTACGTGCCCAAGGAATGCTACCTCCTCCAGCCAGAACTCGCATTTCTTCAACTTGGCATAAAGCTTGTATTCACGAAGCTTTTGGAGTACCAGCCTCAAGTGTTGCTCATGATCTTCACGGCTTTTGGAATAAATAAGGATGTCATCAATAAAGACGACCACAAAGTGATCCAAATATTCCTTGAATACCCGGTTCATCATATCCATGAAGGCAGCAGGAGCATTAGTCAATCCAAAGGACATGACTAGGAATTCATAATGCCCGTACCGAGTTCTGAAAGCCGTCTTTGGAATATCCTCAGTTCTAACCTTCAGCTGATGATATCCAGAACGAAGATCGATCTTTGAAAAGAATTGTGCTCCTTGCAACTGGTCAAACAGGTCATCAATACGTGGCAATGGGTACCTGTTTTTGATGGTGACATGATTCAACTCCCGATAATCAATACAAAGTCGCATACTTCCATCTTTCTTCTTCACGAATAGCACAGGAGCACCCCAAGGAGAAGTACTAGGACGAATAAAGCCAATGTCTAACAATTCCTGCAGTTGGATCTTTAACTCCTGAAGTTCAATAGGAGCCATTCGATATGGGGCTTTGGAAATGGGTTTTGTACCGGGTTCAAGGTCGATACAAAATTCAATTTCACGCTCTGGGGGTAGGCCAGGAAGTTCTTCAGGGAATACGTCAGGGAATTTATTAACAATAGAAATATCATTCAAAACTGACGTATTTTTGTTTAGATCCGTGACATGAGCTAAGAAAGCTTGACATCCGTTTTTCAATAAACGAATAGCTTTATGGCTTGAGATGACAGCGATTGATTTTAATGGTTTGGTTGCTTGAATTCGCATAATAGGTCGATTAGGAATATGAAAGCTAACAACCTTACGAAAATAATCAATTTTTGCATGATGAGTAGTTAACCAATCAATCCCTAGAATCACGTCAAATGCAAGTATTTTTAATGAAATCAGATCGACAGGTAATGTGTGGGTACCAACTTGAACCAAACAAGACTTATAAACCGTGGATGTAATGAAGGTTTCTCCCAATGGAGTTTCAACAGATAAGTCAAAGTCTAATTTCTCCGGAATCAAATTTAATCGATGAGCGCAAGTAGGAGAAATAAAAGAATGGGTAGAACCGGTATCAAATAAAGTATAGACTTCGTTAGAGTTTATGATAAGCTTACCCGTGATGACCTCATTCGGGTTCCTTGCTTTCTGGGAGGTCACAACAAACGCTCTCCCTTGCACTACCGGTTTTGACTTTTCTGGGACGGCCTTTGGTGTCTCCATCTTGGCTGAACTTATTTTTGGTAAACGACAAAATCGAGCTAAATGACCTTCTCTTCCACAATTATAACATGCTTTAGACGGCATCGCGCAGTTTGGACTGATGTGCCCCTCCCCTCCGCATTTGAAACATATGATAGGTGGTCGTTCTCCTTCCTTAACAACGGGTGCTGGTGCTGACGTCTTTCCATCATTGTTGAATCTCCTCTTCTTGAAATGACCATTCTTATTGTTTTGGCCCTGATTACCACCGAAGTGGTTACCATTTCTGGCCTGTTGATTCCCTCCACGCTTGTTGTCACCGCTTCGATGACTGCTCTCACTGGTATTATCATTTTGTCGACTGCTCTCTTTTGGTTGCGTTGACTCGTTATCGCGCTCCACTAACTGAGCCCTATTCACAACATCTGAATACAAACACAGTTTATGAGAAATAAGATGTTGACGTATCTCAGGTTTCAAACCTCGCAAAAACATTCGCGTCATTCGCTCTTCATTATCCACCAAGTGGGACGCAAACCGGGACAACTCAGCAAATTTAGCCTCATACTGCGACACGGTCATATTATTCTGCTCCAATTTGATGAACTCCACCTCCTTCATGTGACGAACACTTTCAGGAAAGTATTTGTCATTGAACAGCTCTTGGAACTTCTCCCAAGACATCTTCAGTGCGGCAGGTTGAGTACGCTTAATCGATTCCCACCAGTAATCTGCCTCTCCTCGCAACATAAAGGCGGCAAAGGGAACCTTTTGCTCCTCGGAGCATCCCAAGACATCAAATATCTTGGTAATCTGCTTTATCCATGTTTCCGCTATAAGTGGTTTTGGCTCTCCCTTAAACTCTGGTGGTCCCAGCTCCTTGAACTGTTTAGCGGTGACCGTCCGAGAGTTTTCAGTGTTTCCACCTATATTTTGGACAGGAGCCGCTCTCGCCTGCTGTTGCATGAACTGCATAAAGTTTCTGAACATTCCATCATTCATCATCTGGTCAGTGTTGTTGTTTGCATGAGGATTGTCACCTTCCTGATGCACATTATCCTGATTATTGATATGTGGTGAATCAACAGTCGTCTGTGCTCCATTGCTATTCTCAACATTCTCAGATGCCATTTTCAGATACTGCCACAAAATAAAAGTTAATTGATATGTCATATATTATCCTTATATTATGACCGACCAATTAAATACCATGCAAATAAACTTAGGTAGGTCATACTAGCGAAGGAATTTCCCGTCTCTCCCCTCCTAGTTCTATTCTCACATCTTAGCCAGGGATCATATCCCTAAGCTCTGATACCAACTGTGACGCCCCCAAAATTAGGTATACATCACCCATCTTGGGTCGTCAGATACATAGTACAGAATACAAATACAACTTACTAATACAACTGTCGTGTACAATACGACAAAACATAAACTGTGAGTTTGAATACAAATATTATCTTCTAGAGAGTATTCATACTCAAAAGGAGTCCTCATTACATTTATTAACACACTATTACATAGAATAGTGAGGACTACTAACTAATACTATCATTCGAACCATCACTCCGTTCCCCGACTTGCCCCAGCTACGTTCTCATTTCCTGAAGAGAACAGTGAAAGAAAGGGTGAGCTCAACTAGCCCAGTAAGAAATATTATGACTAAGATAATGCAGAATAAATTATCATTAGCCTTCAACAATGTTAAACTGATAAAATATAATAGACATCAAGTTTAACTGCAGCGGAACAAGCAATCCATTAAAAGAGTCAAGTAGAAAATAAACTCTACTATCTTTTATGATTTAAAAGGTTTTTCAACACTGTTATCGCTGGGACTCAGCTTAATAAAATAATCCACATCATCGAATCACCCCTGCACTACGGCCAAGGATATTCGTGTATTCATTAATGGTCATGATCATGCCAACAACTGTCCATCAATGCACTACGGGCCAATGAGGACTTTTACCACATCATTTGTAACATTACGGTCATGATTATACCGAATAATCCCTGGTCATAATCATACCAAGTCCATCTATGCACTACAGGCCACAGATGACTTTCAACATGTTATAAACATGAGGATGATGACAATGATATAAGAATTCAATAAAATAAGTTCAAGAATTAATTTATCCAAGAATTAACAACGTCCAAATTGTCAACATGATACTGCTTTGTGGAGTAAAATTCAAGAATACTTAGAAGAATATTTTCATGAAAAGATACTGGATGAACAACAATTATCAAGGATAGTCCACAAATTTCATGGAGTATAGAAGTCAAAACTTAACCAACTGAGTACAATAAAAAATGGAATAACAAAATAAATCACCATGCATGCGATGGACCGCACAGACAGGTTATTCCAACAGAATAATAAATAATGGAACCAGGTCCGGCGTAAACGCACAGACATGATATTCTGATAGAATAATAAATAATGGAACCAGGTCCGGTGTAAAACACACAGACATGATGTTCCAACAGAATAATAACAAGACGGAACCAGGTCCGGTGTAAAACACACAGACAGGATGTTCCAACAGAATAATAATAAAAACGAAACCAGGTCCGGTGTAAAACACACAGACAGGATGTTCCAACAGAATAATAATAAAAACGGAACCAGGTCCGGTGTAAAACACACAGACAGGATGTTCCAACAGAATAATAGAAGAATGTCACCAAGTATAGGGTAGACCGCGTATACAGGTTATTCCAACAGAATAATAAGAAATGGAATAACAACAGTTCTCTTCATGAATAAGAAAGAATAACACCCCTTACCGTTTTAAAGAAGAGCTGAAGTAAGGAATAGTTAAGTAGCAGAATACTCTTCTTCTCTCTCTCTATAGTTTCTCTCTCTAGAGTTCAGTGAATTCGTAAGAAATAATGAAGGAATGAGCTGCTATTTATAGAAAAATAGAATGCATAGTAACTAATCCATGAACGGTCCAGATTGATTACTTTAATCTGACGGTCCATATTTAAAGAAAAATCTTTTAAATAAAATATAATATATTCTATTTATAGAATAACTTTAATAAAGTATTCTATTTTATATAAAAAGATGTTTCTGTTTTATTACGTTAATAATACGAATAAAACAAAACGTCATTATCGCTAAATAATTCATATTATTAACTTACAATAATTGAATCAAACTGAGTGACTTCTCACATAAACATTAATAATCAATAACGTGTGCTACTATGCAACCACACGTATTACTGTACTTTTACTACCGAGTAGTTCAACAGTAACAATGGTAAAACTTCCGCCGTTATTTTTAATAAAATATTTTTGTCGTTTTCTCAATCCGACAATAATTCCGTTGTGGGGTCCACCAATGATTGTGTCGTTGTACGAATATTTCCTGTTAAAATGAATATTCCCCGAAAATGAATATTCCCCGACCAATCGAATATTATATAACAACTTGCGTACTTTGCAAAATTTATAAATATTACCCACAACTATAACATTATATCAAATTAACTCCATAATATTCAAAAATGATATTTATAGAAAATTCATCTTTATTTATAAAATTTGGGGTCTTACATAGCTCGGGATTGTCTTGTAGTAAAACTAAGTTCAGCGGGGATGGTGACTCTGAAAGCTGTCCCGGGTAAGTCGAAATCAACGGTTCCTGGAAGAGCGTTTGTCGTGACTGGCCAAAACGTGAAGAACCCAAACGAGGTGATCACGGCTAAGCTAATCTTGAATTCTTGCGAAGTTTATACCTTACAAGATACCGATTCTACCCATTCTTTTATCTCTCCTGCTTATGCTCAACGTTTAAACTTGACTCCGGAGAAATTAGATTTTAACTTATCTGTCGAAACTCTGTTGGGTGAAACCTTCGTTACATCTACAGTTTATAAATCTTGCTTAATCCAAGTTGGCACTATCACATTACCTGTTGATCTTATCTCTTTAAAAATACTTGCTTTTGATGTGATTTTAGGAATTGATTGGTTAACCACCCATCATGCCGAAATTGATTCTTTTCGTAAGGTTGCTAGTTTTCATATTCCTAACCAACCTATCATACGAATTCAAACAACTAAACCACTAAAATCAGTCACTGTCATATCAAGCCACAAAGATATTCGTTTATTAAAAAATGGATGCCAAGCTTTCTTAGCCCATGTTATGGATTTGAATAAAGACAAGTCAAATTTGAATAATATTTTATGTGGTTAGAGAATTTCCTGATGTATTTCCTGAAGAACTTCCCGGTCTACCCCCAAAACGTGATGTTAAATTCTTTGTTGACCTTGAACCGGGTACAAAACCCATTTCTAAAACCCCATATCGAATGGCTCCTGTTGAACTTCAGGAGTTAAAAGTCCAATTACAGGAGTTATTAGACATCGATTTCATTCGTCCTAGTACATCTCCTTGGGGTGCTCCTGTTTTATTCGTAAAGAAGAAAGACAGGAGTATGCGACTTTATATTGACTACCGAGAATTGAACCATGTCACCATCAAGAATAGGTATCCGCTACCTCACACTGATGACTTGTTTGACCAGTTTACAAGGAGCACAATTCTTTTCAAAGATCGACCTTCGTTCTGGATATCATCAGCTGAAGATTAAAACTGAAGATATTTCAAAGACTGCCTTCAAGACTCGGTACGGGCATTATGAATTCTTAATCATGTCTTTTGAATTGACTAATGCTCCTGCTGCTTTCATAGATATGATGAACCAAGTATTCAAGGAATATTTGGACCAATTCGTTGTTGTCTTTATTGACATCCTAATCTATTCCAAAAGCCGTGAAGATCATGAATACCATTTGAAGCTGATACTTGAAAGGCTTCGTGAAAACAAGCTTTATGCCAAGCTGACGAAATACGAGTTCTGGCTTGAGGAAGTAGCATTCCTTGGGCACGTGGTGTCAAAACATGGAGTATCTGTTGACCCGGCGAAGATTGAAGCAATACAAAATTGGGAGCAACCGAAGTCGTTGACTGAAGTACGCAGCTTTTTGGGCTTAGCTGGTTTTTATCGGAGATTCGTGGAAGGATTTTCTCGAATCACTACTCCATTAACTCAGCTGACTCAAAAAGATACAAAATTCGTATGGAGCGAGGAATGCGAGAAGAGTTTCTAAGAGCTCAAGAGGAGACTCATTTTGGCACCTATTCTGGCAATACCATCTGGTTCGGTTGGATTTGTTATATATAGTGATGCTTCAGGCAAAGGGTTAGGATGTGTTCTCATGAAATATGGGAAAGTCATAGCCTATGCCTCACGACAACTCAAAGAATATGAGAGGAATTATCCTACTCATGATCTGGAGTTGGCAGCAGTCGTATTCGCGTTTAAAATTTGGAGACACTACTTGTATGGAGAGAAAGTGGAGATTTATATGGACCATAAAAGCCTCAAATATTTCTTCACCCAAAAAGAACTCAACATGCAGCAACGACGTTGGCTTGAGCTGTTGAAAGATTACGATCACACTATTTAATATCATCCTGAAAAAGCGAACGTAGTAGCTGACGCATTGAGTAGAAAAACATATGCGAGTACGAGTGCGATATTGTCAACATAAAGGCCCATTTTGTATGACTTGCAAAGGATGGAGGTAGAATTAAAGACTCCAGGGACCCACGTTATGATGGCGAATATACGAGTAGAACCGACTTTAATCTATAAAGTTAAAGCTGCTCAAGCTATGGACCTGGGGCTGATGCGTATGAAGAAGAAAGTACAAGAATGTGCTATCCCAGAAGCAAGAATAGATGAAGAAGGAATACTTCGATTCAACTCTAGACTTTACGTTCCTAACGATTCTGAATTAAAGCATAGAATCATGATGGAGGCACATAACACACCGTTTGTAATCTATCCTGGGAGTACCAAAATGTATCATAATATTCGACATACATTTTGGTGGAACAATATGAAAAGAGAGATCGCGGAGTTTATCTCGAGGTGTTTAACTAGTCAACGTGTAAAGGCAGAGCATCAAGTACTAAAAGGTCCATTACAACCACTTGAGATTCTGGAATGGAAGTGGGAACACATTACCATGGATTTCGTTACAGGTCTTCCCAAAGTTTCTCAAGGCATAGATGCGATTTGGGTTATTATTGATAGATTAACCAAGTCTGTTCATTATACGTGAGACTTATTCCCTTGAACGTCTTGCTCGTATGTACGTAAATAAGATTGTGAGAATGCATGGCATGTCAGTATTCATAGTTTTGGATCGTGACCCAAGATTCACTTCACGATTTTGGGTGAGTTTGCAGAAAGCTATGGGCACGGATTTATGATTCAGTTTGGCATACCATCCTCAAACGGACGGACAATCAGAGAGGACTATTCAAACTCTTGAAGATCTATTAAGACTCTGTGTCCTAGATTTCAAAGGAAGTTGGGATAAGTACTTGCCATTGGTGGAATTCTCCTACAACAATAGTTATCAAGCAAGTATAGGTATGGCTCCATTTAAGGCGTTGTATGGACGAAAGTGTCATTCTCCAGTATGCTGGGACGAGATGAGTGAAGCAACTTTATTGGGACCAAAATTGGTATGCATGACTACAGAAAAGATCCAAATGATTCGACAACGTATTCAAACCTCACAAGATCGACAAAAGAGTTATGATGATCTTCATAGAAAGGAAGTGGAGTTTAATATTGGAGATCATGTACTGTTACGTGTTGCTCCACGGAAGGGAGTTACAAGATTTGGAAATAGAGGAAAGCTCAATCTAAGATTTGTTGGTCCATTTGAGATTCTTGACCGAATAGGAAATGTGGCCTATAGACTCGCATTACCTTTAAGCATGTCTCATGTTCATAATGTTTTTCATATATCTATGCTTCGTAAATATATTAAAGACCCGAACCATATTATTGAGTTAGAACCGGACGAGATAGCTGAGGATTTAACGTACGAGGAGGTACCCGTTAAGATCTTGGATAGGAAAGAGCATGTCCTACGCACGAAGGTTATACCACAAGTCAAGGTTTTGTGGAGAAACCATGCAATTGAGGAAATGACATGGGAGTTAGAATCGAAAATGAAAGCGACGTACCCTCACCTGTTCGAAACACCATGTACGTACGTCAATTTTGAGGTCGAAATTTTATAAGGAGGGGAGGTTGTAAGACCCCAACTTATTATGAATAAAATTGAATTTTCTCTATTTATTATCTTGAATTAATAAGGTGTTAATTTGATATAATACTTTGGTTATAGGTGAAATGTGCACATTTTACAAAATAAGTAAGTGGTTATAAAATATTCATTGTTGTCGTGAAATATTCGTTTGGTCGTGGAATATTCTTGTTGTCGAGGAATATTCGAACGACGGCGCAACTATTTATGGACCCCATAACGAAAAACTGTTGGATGAAGGAAAACGACAAAGTATGAGTTTTATGAATAACGACGTAATTGTTACCGTTAACACTGTTGGGTTACCTGGTGGTTAAAATATAGTAGCACACGGTATCGCACAGTAATGTTGAATTATTGATTCGTACGTAAGAAGGCACTACTCAATAATTGTTAAAGTAGTTACTGTTCAATATTTTATTTTATTGATTCAATAATTACTGCGTTGATATTTAATATTATTGTTGTTTCAATAATTGTCACTACACAGTATTTTCCATTATCAGATCAATAATTCATATTATTTGAATAATATTATTAGATAGCATTATTGGCAATGTCTAGAAAGTTCTGTCAAGGAGAGGTTTGGTCACCTAATTACGCGCTAGTAAGGAGAAATCCTTATTGAAAAGCCCCCTCTTTCTTGGGAACGGCCTGGTTGTCATAATTATAATTCTGTAATATTATTTGTGAATAATTAATTATTGATTTATATGATAAGGAAATATTTATTTGATGTGGATATAAATGATGGATATATTTTATGCGGGTATAAATGAAGGAATTTTTAGCATGGATTATTTGTTGAAAGTTTGGAAATTATTTCTCTGATAAAATATTCATTCACATATATTATTATAATATATTATAATAGTTTATATAATAATATTATTATATATATAAGCATGTGATAATTGGAAACGGAAGTAAACAAAATATATATGACTACTTGCTTTCAAAGAAAAGTACGTTGTAAATTTGTTTTAGTTGGTATGATTGGCGTAAATAAAATTGGTGGAAATGGAAATGGTTGGTAGAAATGAAAATGAGTTGCCTGCAAGCTTAATTTCTTTGGGTGGCCCTCATTTGTCAAAAAGATGTGTCATTCATTTCTTTATGTTTTGGCAGAATGTGGTTATATTCTAAATTGATGAGCAGTGCACTTTGAATTTCATTCCAAATGGATGGGCCCTCACCCAATGAAAATAATGAATGAAGTTAGGCAAAGTAGACTTTGGAAATTGGCGAAGAAAGTTTGGGAGAATTAGGCCTAGTTGTTCAAACTTTTCTCCCACCATTTCGCTATAAATAGGGGGTAACCCCTCCTTCCTCAAACACACCTTAAAAAATTTAGAAATTCTTCCTCTATAATATTGTGAGTATTTCTTATGAGTATAAGGATACTTTGAGCGTAGTTTTTCTACAAGATTTTCTCAGAATAATATCCGATATTCAAGTCAAATCCAGTTTCTACCAAGGTAAGGGATGTTATTTTTTTCTCAAATGATATTATTTTCTTCAATATCATTATGCCAAAATATTGGTGAACTTTTTAATCAAATTTAGAACTTTTTTGTGTCGGGGTTACTATTCACGTATATGACACTATTCATGTATACGGCACTATTCACGAATACGGCACTATTTACCGAAAAATAAAAATTTTCCTTTTTGTCCAAGATGTATCCATGTTTTGATCATTATTTTTGAATTCTGCTTCACAATTGGTTATTATGAAGTATTATTGATCTTGGATAAACTGTTATACGAATTCCTAATATTTGTCCTTCTGTCTCGCTGGATTCGTTTTCTCTAAAATGTTTTTCATCATCCTCAGTCCTTAATGATGATACTTGATGAATATCTTTGGTTTGTAGTGCAAAGATGAATGATTAACTGCTGAATATCTTTGGCCCGTAGTGCAAAGAAGAACAGGTGTTGAGATGAACATGACCAACTGGTGATACAAATGAATATCTTTGGCCTGTAGTGCAAAGATGAATATTTGATTAAAGATGTATATATATTGTTGTTACAGGGATAAAATATTGATGATGGACTTTTAAATCTTAGAAGATAGTAGAACTCATTCTCTACGTGACTCTTCTAATGGATTGCTGTTTCTGCTGCATTTGTTGATCTAAAACTTGTTGTCTATTATATTTTATCAGATTTTTCCCGGTTGAAGACTAACGATAATTTGTTGTATATTATCTTAGTCATAATATTCTTTACTGGGCTAGTTGAGCTCACCCTTTTCCTTTTTGTTCCATTTTTTTTCTCAGGAGGTGAGAACATAACAGGATCTAGTCGGGGTGTGGAGTGATAGTTCTAGAAATATGTTTAAGCAGTCCTCACTATTTCTGTAAAATAGTGTTTGAATAATTGTAATGAGGACTTATTTGAGTGTGGATATTGTGTAGAAAATAATATTTATATTTAAACTCACAGTTTGTGTTGTCGTATTTTACACGACATTTGTATTTTTGAAGTTGTAGTTTGCTTTCTGTACCATGTATTTTGGCGACTCAGAATGGGTTTTGTATACCTATTTTGGGGGCGTCACATTTGTGCCAAACACGCCTTCCGATTTTGCACGCATCTGGATTGCGCAGTCCGATGTGTGATTGCCTGTGTGGCATTATTTTGATTGCCTGTGTGGCATTATTTGACTTGCCTATGTGGGAATGTATATTACTATTTGTTTTGAGCTCGGTATGAAATAATACCCAGCCATTTGATTCGGCCTATTATTTTGTTGTGTTAGTTTTGTTCGTTTCAGTTCAATTCATTAAATTGAGTTAGTTATTTCGGTTCATTATTTGTATTCTATATCCGTACTGGGCATTTGGCTCATGCTGTGTTTTTCTTCCGGCAGGTAATCAGGGGGATCAAAGGCAAGTATGGTGAGAGCTCCCTTCTATCCAATGGTTTATATATATTTTGTTAGGTTATGATACATTAATCTATTTAGAGTTGTAATAATTATTTCAGATTGTGGTTTGTGCCATTGTGGCATTTATTATGGTTTGTCTCATGAGATTTAATTATTATGAGACTATTCTTTTGTGGCTTTGAGCCTTGCTATTCAATTCATTAGTTTTGTTATGTTTTGAGTAACCTCTCTTTCTATTTTGGAAAGGGGATGTTACAGAGTTGATATCAGAGCTTAGGTTCTTTCTTGTAGAAAACCTATTTAGGTTTGACCTGTGAGTTATGGGTAGACTTTTGGGTTAGGTTTTGTTCTGTTTGATTTTCTGTTCAGCTATCATATCAGCTTAATTCGAATATTTCTCTAATCTGCTTTGTTATCTATTCGTTGATCTCTTTGTTAGATGGCTCGTAGATCCGCCAGAGTTGTTGGGAGGCTAAGCAACAATAGGGGAAGAGGTGAGGGTCAGCCCAATAAGTAACCTAATGATCAGATTAATGTTTAGTTGGCTACCTTGGTGAATCAGGCGGTGAACCAAGCTTTACCTCAGTTGGTGGCACAGGTTGTACAGGCAATGCAGCAGCCGCCACCAGAAATTCCTGAGCAGGATAACCCGAGAAATAATGGTCAACATGCAAATGTTGAGGAAGGGAATGCAGATGGTATTGATCAACAGGTGGTTCCAATGTATGTGTGGTTGGAAAGGTTTGAGAAGCAAAAACCACAGACATTCAGTTCAGCTCTAACTCCAATTGATGCAGAGAATTGGATTGCCCACTTAGAGAAGATTTTTGATGTGTTGGGGTGCTCGGATAATCAGAAAGTGTTACTTGCTGCTTACAAGCTAGAAGGGGATGCACATAGGTGGTGGAAGGCGGTGAAAGTAACAAAGGGTGATGGATATGTTGGAACACTTAGTTGGGCAGAATTTTGCGAGGTCTTTTATCAACAGTATTTTCCTACTGCTGATAAAGAGGCCTATGCTATAGAGTATCTGTTGATTCGGCAGAAAGATGATGAGTCCATCACAGACTTCATGATGAGGTTCACTAGGTTGGCAAGATTTCCGGGAACCTCAGCAGGGACCGCAGTAGAACAGGCAGAGAAATTTAAGTGGAGGATCCATTACAGGTATCGACAACATCTCATTAACACCAAGTTTGTAGATGTGTCAGTAGTAGCCAATGCTGCCAAGAATATTGAGATGGCGAGACAGGACTTTCGGTCTTCTAAACCGAAAGGGAGTCGAAAGAGGGACAGAGATGACCAGCAAGGTCAAACTTCGGGTTAGCACGGGAAGAATTAGGGTGGTCAGTGGAACAAGAACCGTAGTGGCCAGGAAGGGCAGTGGCGTGGCCAGAATCAGAACAGGGGTCATTAGTAGATGCCTCAACAAGGGCAGAATCGTCAGCTTCAGCTACCTTGGTATGGACAGAATCGTCAGCAGGGGCATAATCGCCAACAGGGGAAAAATCAAGGTCGTTATCCAGGACCAACTGGTGGGGGTAACCCAAATCTCATTCTGATAGCTCCTTGTGCTACTTGTGGGGCAAATCATCCGGGGAGGCAGTGCCACAGACTCACCGGTACATGATTCTTGTGTGGACAGATGGGTAATATGGCTAGAGATTGTATCGGGCCACGTAGAAATGGTGGAGGTGGTGATAACGGTGGCAATGGAGGTCAGCGTCAGGGTGGTCGAGTGTTTGCTTTGACGTATAATCAGGCAGCGGCTGCACCAGGTACTGTATCAGGCACTCTTTTAGTTGGCAATCGTGAGCGTCTATTTTATTTGATACGGGTTCTACTCATTCAGTTTTTGCTCAGTCTTTTGTTCGGCACCTGGGCGTGCCATCTCAGTCTTTAGATTCTATTATAACTATTGCTACCCCGATGGGGACTTCTGTTGTTATTTCTAATTTATATCGAGGGTGTGCGATCAATTTTGGGGATAAGATTCGTGGGGTTAATCTTCTTCCGATAAGTATGCACAATTTTGATGTTATTCTTGGGATGGACTGGTTGGATAAGCACCAGGACACTATCGATTGTCAGGTGAAGAAGGTTATATTTGGAGATGTGAAGTCTCCCGAATTCGTGTTTCAGGGTTCACAGCCGAGTAGAGTGTTGAAGTTGATTTCAGCTTTAAAGGCTGGGAAGTTGGTGGCAAAGGGTTGTGAGGGGTATTTGGCGTTTGTGAAAGATACCTCTAAGGGTGAGTCTCGTATTGAGGATGTTCCAATTGTTCGTGACTTTTCGATGTGTTTCCTGAGGAGTTGTCAGGGTTGCCACCACAGCGAGAAGTGGAGTTTGCTATTGAGCTTGTTCGTGGTGCGGAGCCTATCTCTAAGGCGCCGTATCGGATGGCACCATTGGAGTTGCAGGAGTTGAAGGAACACTTGCAGGAGCTGTTAGATCGTGGTGTGATTCGGCCGAGTGTTTCACCGTGGGGTGTTCCGGTCTTTTTTGTGAAGAAGAAGGATGGGTCTATGAGGCTGTGTATAGACTACAGAGAGTTGAACAAGATTACCATCAGGAATCGGTATCCATTACCAAGGATTGATGACTTGTTTGACCAACTTCAGGGGGCAAAGTATTTTTCAAAGATAGATTTGAGGTCGGGCTATCATCAGTTGAGGGTGAGGAATGAGGATATCCCTAAGACAACTTTTCACACTCGATATGGGCATTACGAGTTTCTGATGATGCCATCCGGGTTGACTAATGCTCCGGCGGTGTTTATGGATTTGATGAATCGGGTGTTCAGGGAGTACTTGGACCAATTTGTTATTGTCTTTATTGATGATATTTTGGTTTACTCCAAGTCTAAGGAAGAGCATGAGGAACATCTTGGCACAGTGTTGGGGATTTTACAGAAAGAGAAATTGTATGCTAAATTCTCTAAATGCTAGTTTTGATTGGAGCAGGTCACATTTTTGGGACATATTGTTTCTGCTGAAGGCATTAAGGTGGATCCTGCGAAGGTTGAGGCTATCACTAAATGGCCAAGACCTACTATAGTGATAGAGATTAGGAGTTTCTTGGGATTGGCAAGGTATTATAGGCGGTTTGTGGAAGGGTTTTCCTTGGTTGCCTTACCATTGACTCAGTTGATGAGAAAGGGCATGAAGTTTGTGTGGAATGAGGAGCATGAGAAGAGTTTCGAAGAGTTAAAGAAACGACTGGTGACAGCTCCTATACTTGCATTGCCGTCGGGGACTGGAGGTTATCAAATTTATAGCGCTGCCTCTAAGAAGGGTTTGTGGTGTGTTTTAATGCAACACCGTAAGGTGATTGCTTATGCTTCTAGACAACTTAAACCTTATTAGGTGAACTACCCCACACATGATTTATAGTTGGCAGTGGTTGTAAAATCCCAAATTTTACGAATAAAGATTTAAAATTCTCGAAATATTTTTTTATTTATGGTGTGGATTAATTGTGGGTAATATTTATAAATTTTACAAAGTACGCACATTGTTATATAATATTCGATTGGTCGGGGAATATTCATTTTAACAGGAAATATTTGTACGACGGCACAATCATTGGTGGACCCTACAACAAAATTATTGTCGAATTGAGAAAATGACAAAAATATTTTATTGAAAATAACGGCGGAAGTTTTACTGTTGATACTGTTGAACTACTAGGTAGTAAAAGTACAGTTATGACGCCCCCAAAATTAGGTATACATCACCCATCTTGGGTCGCCAGATACATGGTACAGAATTCAAATACAACTTTCTAATACAACTGTCGTGTACAATACGACAGAACATAAACTGTGAGTTTAAATACAAATATAGTCTACTAGATGAAGCGCAAATATCAAGGATATTCCACTAATTTCATAGAGTATAGAAGTCAAAGTTTTAACCAACTGAGTATAATAAAGAATGGAATAACAAAAGAAATCACCATGCATGCGATAGACCGCACAGGCAGGTTATTCCAACAGAATAATAAATAACGAAACCAGGTCAGGTGAAATTCACACCGATAGGATGTTCCAATAGAATAATAAAGACGGAACCAGATCCGGTGTAAAACACACAGATAGGATATTCCAACAGAATAATAAAGACAGAACCAGATCCGGTGTAAAACACACAGATAGGATATTCCAACAGAATAATAATAAAGACGGAACCAGATCCGGTGTAAAACACACAGATAGGATATTCCAACAGAATAATAATAAAGACGGAACCAGGTCCGGTGTAAAACACACAGACAGGATGTTCCAACAGAATAATAATAAAGACGGAACCAGGTCCGGTGTAAAACACACAGACATGATGTTCCAACAGAATAATAGAAGAATGTCACCAAGTATAGGGTAAATCGCGTATACAGGTTATTCCAACAAAATAATAAGCAATGGAATAACAACAGTTCTCTTCATGAATAAGAAAGAATAACACCCCGTACGGGTACAACAAATAATATTCCCTACCTTAGAAGAAACTAGATATTGGAAAAGTGAAGTAGCAGAATACTTTTCTTCTTTCTCTCTATAGTTTCTCTCTCTAGAGTTTCAGTGAATTCGTAAGAAATAATGAAGGAATGAGCTTCTATTTATAGAAAAACTGAGAGTGGCTCTTGGTCTTAACGAAGGCTCAAAATGACTCTTGGTAATATTGAAGAGACAACTACTATTTGCGAAGGGGCATTTAACTCTTGAAACACCGAAGGTGAAAATAACTCTTGAAAAACTGAAGGGACAAATAACTCTTGGTAATATTGAAGGTAATTACTATTGACGAAGGTAAATACTATTGACGAAGGTAATTACTATTGATGAAGGTAAATACTATTGACGAAGGTAATTACTATTGACGAAGGTAATTACTAGAGTGAATAGTAACCGGGTGAATAGTAACTTATGAATAGTAACCGGTGAATAGTAACTCGTGAATAGTAACTCCGACACGAAAAGTGTCTTGAATACCCGATTGAACAATATTGCAAATAATAATATGAATAACTTTGTCGTCTCAATTATTGATTTAATAATATAACATATTATACAAATGATACTGTGACAATAATTGAATCAATAATATAAGAGATATGATGCAGCAATTACTGTAGCAATAATTGAGTATAGCTGAGTGATTTCTCATGTAAGTATCAATAATCAATGCCGTGTGCTACTATGCAACCACGCGTATTACTGTACTTTTACTACCGGGTAGTTCAACAGTTTTAACGGTAACACCTCCGCCGTTATTTTCATAAATTATTTTTATCGTTTTCTCAATCCGACAATAATTCCGTTGTGGGGTCCACCAATGATTGTGCCGTCGTACGAATATTCCCCGACAAAAAGAATATTTCCCGACCAAACGAATATTTTATAACAACTTGCGTACTTTGCAAAATTTATAAATACTACCCACAACTATCATTATATCAAATCCACACCATAATTTTCAAAAATATAATTCGAGAAAATTAAATATTTATTCATAAAATCTGGGGTCTCACAATCTCCCCTCCTTATGGAATTTCGCCCTCGAAATTTACGTACGTACCTGGTATGCCGAACATGTGAGAATACCTTGACTTCACTTCAAATTCTAACCCTTGAGGTATAACCTTTGAGTGTTGAATACGATCTTTCTTATCCAAGATTTTAACATGTATCTCCTCATATGTTAAATCTTCTGCTATCTCGTCCGGTTGTAAATTAATAATGTGGTTCGGGTCGTCCACATATTTACGTAACATGGATATGTGGAAAACGTTATGAACACGAGACATACTTGGCGGTAAAACGAGTATATAAGCCACAGTTCCTACTCGATCGGGGATTTCAAACGGACCAATAAAATCGAGGGTTTAGATTTTCTCTCTTCGTTAATTCTTGCTTCTAGAATAACGCCCTCTTGAACCTTCTTAATTCTTCACATTCATCAGCTCCGGGTGTGTAGCTTGAGCGTCTTTAACTTTATCGATTAAAGTCGATTCTACTCGTATATTCATTATCTTCACGTGGGTTCGTATATTTGCACTTGTAAACGCACACGATCTTCTACTCAACACGTCAGCTACCACGTTCGCTTTTCCACGATGGTATTGAATGGTACGATCGTAATCTTCAACAGCTCGAGCCAACGTCTTTGACACGTTATACGTTCATTTTAGTTGAAGAAATATTTGAGGGTTTAAGAAATGGGTTTTGCAATGGGGTCAATACAAAATTCGATTTCACGCTCTAGGGTAGACCAGGAAGTCTTCAAGAATACGTCAAGAAATTTATTAACAATATCATTCAAAACTGTGACTCTCATCCAAGACTTGGATAACACGTGACATTAATACCTATCAACTTGTCATCGTCATTCACACCGTTTCCTACGGAAAGTCTGGCTTCGGTGCATTCCACACAAGAAAGTCAACAACGAAAGGATCGGGGCTCTATATTTATGGCTTGATATGACAATGATTGACTTTAGTGGTTTGGTTACTTTGAATTAGCATAACAGGTTGGTTATAAGTATGAAAGCTAACAACCTTACGAGAGGCATGATGAGTAGTTAACCAATCGTTTTAAAAAAAATCACATCAAAGGCAAGTATTTTCAAAGAGATAAGATCGACAGGTAACGTGAAAGTGTTGATTTTAACAAGATTTATAAACAGTGGAGGTAACGAAGGCTTCTACTAACGAAGTTTCAACCAATAAGTCAAAGTCTAACTTCTCTGGGGTTAAATTTAAACTTTGAAATCAAGCAAGAGAGATAAAAGAATAGGTAGAACCGGTATCGAATAAGGTATAGACTTCGTAAGAATTTATAATTAACTAACCCGTGCTAACTTCGTTCGAGTTACTCTCTCCATGAGAAGTCAAAAAACGCTCTTCCTAAAACCACCGACTTTGTTTTGTCCATATCCACCTTTGGTGCCACCGTCCCAGCTGGACTTGATTTCGCTACAGGACAAAATCGAGCTATGTGACCGTCTTTTCCACAACTAAAACATACCTTGGAAGGCTTTGAACAGTTTGGCCTTATATGTCCCTCGTCTCCACATCTGTAGCATCTAACTGGTGGTCGTTCTCCTCCCCTAGAATTTGTTGTTGGTGCTGGTGCTGCTGCCGACGTCTTCCTGTCATCATTAAATCTTCCCTTTATAGATCGGACATCTCTTTCCATAATATCAACACGTCGTGCGGGTTTTACCCATGCATCCTTCATTCTCACTCGTTCAGTTGTTTCTTCTTTCAGCTGATCCTTGATATTTGAATTCTCAGATTCCAACTTTAATATCTTACACTGTGTCAAAGCGTGATTTTGTTTGAGCATCACATATCGGGTAACACAATTTTGAATCGTTACATCTCTTTGCTCCACGACCGCCTGTCTTTCTTCCGCCTGCTCTTCTAACTCATGAACACGATTTTGTAATTTTACATTTTGATCATATAATACCTCTAATAAATTCTCCTCAGGTTCCTCTTCTTCCTTTTTTTCCTCATTCTCAGCTGCTACCTCTGTCACTAACTCGGGTGCAACTATTTGTTCTTCACTTACCACGTAGATATCTCTAATTTCCTCTTCGCCTGATATTATATTATCCTGGTTGGTGATTAAAGGTACCACGGTCTCATTCACTCCATTATTGACAATTTCAGCTGCCATTTTCAAATACTGCCACAAAACAAAGGTTAATTGACATGTAACACATTATCCCTATATTCTGACCAACCAATAAAATAGCACATAAACTTAGGTAGGTCATACTAGCGAAGGAATTCCACGTCTCTCCCCTCCTAGTACTATTCTCACATCCTAGCCAGGGATCATATCCCTAAGCTTTGATACCAACTGTGACGCCCCCAAAATTAGGTATACATCACCCATCTTGGGTGGCCAGATACATGGTACAGAATTCAAATACAACTTTCTAATACAACTGTCGTGTACAATACGACAGAACATAAACTGTGAGTTTGAATACAAATATAGTCTACTAGAGATTATACAAACTCAAAAGGAGTCCTCATTACAATTATTGTCACACTATTTCACAGAATAGTGAGGACTACTAATGCTATCCTCTGGACCATTACTCCGTTCCCCAACTCGTCCCAGCTATATTCTCATTTCCTGAAGAGAACAGTGAAAGAAAGGGTGAGCTCAACTAGCCCAGTAAGAAATATTATGACTAAGATAATGCAGAATAATTTATTGTTAATCTTCAACAGTGTTAAACTGATAAAATATAATAAACATCAAGTTTAACTACAGCGGAACAAGCAATCCTTTAAAAGAGTCAAGTAGAAAATAAAATCTACTATCTTTTATGATTTAAAAGATTTTTCAACACTGTTATCGCTGAGACTCAGCTTAATAAATAATCCACATCATTGAATCACCCCTGCACTACGGCCAAGGATATTCTTTAGTGTCACGACCACAATTATCCATGAACTACGGCAAAGAATATTTGTGTATTCAGTAATGGTCATGATCATGCCAACAACTGTCCATCAATGCACTACGGCAAATGAGACTTTTACCACATCATTTGTAACATTATGGTCATGATTACACCGAATGATCCCTGGTCATAATCATACCAAGTCCATCTATGCACTACAGGCCACAAATGACTTTCAACAAAATATAAACATGAGGATGATGACAATGATATAAGAATTCAATAAAACAAGTTCAAGAATTATTTTATCCAGGAATTATTAACGTCCAAATTGTCAACATGATACTGTTTTGTAGAGTAAAATTTAAGATTGATCAGAAGAATATTTCCATGAAAAGATACTAGATGAAGCGCAAATATCAAGGATATTCCACTAATTTCATGGAGTATAGAAGTCAAAGTTTTAACCAACTGAGTATAATAAAGAATGGAATAACAAAAGAAATCATCATGCATGCGATAGACCGCACAGGTAGGTTATTTCAACAGAATAATAAATAACAGAACCAGGTCAGGTGAAATTCACACCGATAGGATGTTCCAACAGAATAATAAAGACGGAACCAGATCTGGTGTAAAACACACAGATAGGATATTCCAACAGAATAATAAAGACGGAACCAGATCCGGTGTAAAACACACAGATAGGATATTCTAACAGAATAATAAAGACGGAACCAGATCCGGTGTAAAACACACAGATAGGATATTTCAACAGAATAATAATAAAGACGGAACCAGATCCGGTGTAAAACACACAGATAGGATATTCCAACAGAATAATAATAAAGACGGAACCAGGTCCGGTGTAAAACACACAGACAGGATGTTCCAACAGAATAATAATAAAGACGGAACCAGGTCCGGTGTAAAACACACAGACAGGATGTTCCAACAGAATAATAGAAGAATGTCACCAAGTATAGGGTAAATCGCGTATACAGGTTATTCCAACAGAATAACAAGCAATGGAATAACAGCAGTTCTCTTCATGAATAAGAAATAATAGCATCCCGTACGGGTACAACAAAAAATATTCCCTACCTTAGAAGAAACTAGATATTGGAAAAGTGAAGTAGCAGAATACTTTTCTTCTTTCTCTCTATAGTTTCTCTCTCTAGAGTTTCAGTGAATTCGTAAGAAATAATGAAGGAATGAGCTTCTATTTATAGAAAAACTGAGAGTGGCTCTTGGTCTTAACGAAGGGTCACAATAACTCTTGGTAATATTGAAGAGACAACTACTATTTGCGAAGGGGCATTTAACTCTTGAAACACCGAAGGGGCAAATAACTCTTGAAAAACTGAAGGGACAAATAACTCTTGGTAATATTGAAGGTAATTACTATTGACGAAGGTAAATACTATTGACGAAGGTAATTACTATTGACGAAGGTAAATACTATTAACGAAGGTAATTACTATTGACGAAGGTAATTACTAGAGTGAATAGTAACAGGGTGAATAGTAACT
The DNA here is from genome assembly GCA_016801055.1 of Panax notoginseng. Taxonomy (NCBI): domain Eukaryota; kingdom Viridiplantae; phylum Streptophyta; class Magnoliopsida; order Apiales; family Araliaceae; genus Panax; species Panax notoginseng. The sequence continues at coordinate 12,576,530 of CM029015.1, forward strand.
CGTGAATAATAATCGGTGAATAGTAACTCGTGAATAGTAACTCCGACACGAAAAGTGTCTTAAATACCCGATTGAACAATATTGCAAATAATAATATGAATAACTTTGCCGTCTCAATTATTGATTTAATAATATAACATATTATACAAATGATACTGTGACAATAATTGAATCAATAATATAAGAGATATGATGCAGCAATTATTGTAGCAATAATTGAGTATAGCTGAGTGACTTCTCATGTAAGCATCAATAATCAATACCGTGTGCTACTATGCAACCACGCGTATTACTGTACTTTTACTACCGGGTAGTTCAACAGTTTTAATGGTAACACCTCCGCCGTTATTTTCATAAAGTATTTTTATCGTTTTCTCAATTCGACAATAATTCTGTTGTGGGGTCCACCAATGATTGTGTTGTCGTACGAATATTTACCGACAAAAAGAATATTCCCCGACCAAACGAATATTTTATAACAACTTGCGTACTTTGCAAAATTTATAAATACTACCCACAACTATCATTATATCAAATTCACACCATAATTTTCAAAAATATAATTCGAGAAAATTAAATATTTATTCATAAAATCTGGGGTCTCACAACAGTAATACGCGTGGTTGCATAGTAGCACACGGTATATATTATTAATGCTTATGTGAGAAGTCACTCAGTTTGATTCAATTATTGTCGATATTTTATATGTTATTAAATCAATAATTGAGATGACGAAGTTGTTAATATTATTATTTGCATTATTAACAATGTCTAGAAGTTCTGCCAAGGAGAGGTTTGGTCACCTAATTGCGCGCCAATAGGGAGAAATTCTTATTGGAAAGCCCCCACTTTCCTGGGAACGACCTGATCAATTAATAGTGTGAATAATAATAATGATGATAAAGTTTTGTTTTATTAGTATTATTAACATAATAAAACAGAAAAGCTTTTTATATAAAATAGAATACTTTTAAAAAGTTATTTTATAAATAGAATATATTATATTCTATTATGCATAGTATTTTGTATAGTAAAATCTTTTTATATAAAATAAAATACTTTTAAAAAGTTATTCTATAAATAGAATATATTATATTTTATTATGCATAGTATTTGCATAGTAAAATCTTTTATAAAGTTATTTATTTTATTAGATAATAAATAGAATATATTATATTTTATTTAAAAGATTTTTTTAAATATAGACTGTCCAATTAAAGTAAATCATTCTGGACCGTTCATGGATTGGTTACTATTCATTCCATTCTTCTATAAATAGAAGCTCATTCCATCATTATTTCTTACGAATTCATTGAAACTCTAGAGAGAGAAACTATAGAGAGAAATAAGAAAAGTGTTCTGCTACTTCACCACTTCTATATCAAGTTTCTTTTACAGTAAGGGATATTATTTGTTGTACCTGTGAGGGGTATTATTTCTTTTGTCTTCATGAAGAGAACTTCTATTATTCTATTCTTTATTATTCTGTTGGAATAACCTGTATACGAGGGCTACCCTATACTTGATGAAATTCTTCTATTATTCCATTCTTTATTATTCTGTCGAAATATCCTGTCAGTGCTTTACGCCGGACCTGGTTCTGTCTTTATTATTCTGTTGGAATATCATGTCTGTGCTTTACGCCGGACCTGGTTCCGTCTTTATTATTCATTTATTCTGTTGGAACATCCTGTCAGTGTGAATTTTACCTGACCTGGTTCCGTTATTTAGTATTCTATTGGAATAACTTGTCTATGCGAAGTACCGCATGCATGGTGATTTCTGTTGTTATTTCATTCCTTATTATTCTGTTGGAACATCCCGTCGGTCTGAATTTCACCTGACCTAGTTCCGTTATTTAGTATTCTGTTGGAATAACCTGTCTATGCGAAATACCGCATGCATGGTGATTTCTGTTGTTATTCCATTTCTTATTATTCTGTTAGAACATCCCGTCAGTGCGTATTATGCCTGACTTGGTTCCGTTATTTATTATTCTGATGGAATAACATGTCTATGCGAAGTACCGCATGCATGGTGATTTCTTTTGTTATTCCATTCTTTATTATACTCATTTGGTTATAGTTTTGACTTCAATACTCTATGGAATTAGTGGAATATCATTGATATTTGCGCTTCATCTAGTATCTTTTCATGGAAATATTCTTCTGAGCATTCTTGAATTTTACTTTACAAAGAAGTATCATGTTGACAATTTGGACGTTATTAGTTCCTGGATAAAATAATTCTTGAATTTGTTTTATTGAATTCTTATATCATTGTCATCATCCTCATGTTTATATTTTATTAAAAATTATATGTGGCCTGTAGTGCATAGATGGACTTGGTATGATTATGACCAGGGATTATTCGGTATAATCATAATCGTAATGTTACACATGATGTGGAAAAAGTCCTTATTGGCCCGTAGTGCATTGATGGACAGTTTTTGGTATGATTATGGCTATGAATTCTCTTTGGCCAAGGGAGCAAAGATGAATTATTTTATGGCATGATTAGGACCGTTGATGAAAATACGATTATCTTTAGCCTGTAGTGCATGGATAATTCGTGGTCGTGATACTAAATAATATCCTTGGCCTGTAGTGCAGGGATGATTTGATGATGTGGATTATTTATTAAGCTGAGTCTCAGCGATAAAAGTGATGAAAAACTTTTTAAATCATAAAAGATAATAGATTTTATTCTCTACTTGACTCTTTTAATGGATTGCATGTTCCGCTGCAGTTAAACTTGATGTCTATTGTAGTTTATCAGTTTAACATTGTTGAAGACTAATGATAATTTATTCTGCATTATCTTAGTCATAATATTTTTTACTTGGCTAGTTGAGCTCACCCTTTCTTTCACTGTTCTCTTCAGGAAATGAGAACGTAACCGGGACTAGTCGGGGAACGGAGTGATGGTCCGAGATGGTGTCTTAGTAGTCCTCACTATTCTGTTAAATAGTGTGATAATAAATGTAATGAGGACTTATTCTAAGAGTGGATATTGTCTAGAAGATAATATTTGTATTAAAACTCACAGCTCTCTTGTTGTATATTAAAGATTGTATTTGTATTTTGTACCATGTATTTGGCAACTCAGAATAGGTGATGTATACCTATTTTGGGGGTGTCACAGTTGGTATCAAAGCTTGGGGATATGATCCATGGCTGAGATGTGAGATAAAAATTAGGAGAAAGACGGGGAATTCCTTCGCTAGTTCGACCTACCTAAGTTTATTTGGTATTTAATTGGTCGGCCAGAGTATATGGATAATATGTGATATGTTAATTAACCATTATTTTGTGGTAGTATTTGAAAATGGCATTCAAGAATGTTGAGAACATCAATGGAGCACAAGAGACCATTGAGTCTCTACAGATCAATAACCAGGACAATGTGCAACAGGATGGCGACAATCCTCCTGTAAACAACAACACTGATCAATTGACGAACGACGGTACGTTTAGGAGCTTTTTCAAATTCATGCAACATCAGGCGAAGGCGGCTCCTGTTCATAATACAGGTAAAAATAATGGCAACCCACGGTCGGTCACCGCTAAGCAATTCAAGGAGCTGGGACCACCGGAGTTTTTAGAAAAGCCAGAACCACTTAAGGCGGAGACGTGGTTAAAGCAGATCACCAAGATATTTGATGTCTTGGGATGCTCAAAGGAGCAAAAGGTTCCATTTGCCACCTTTATGTTACGTGAAGAGGCAGATTATTGGTGAGAATCTGTAAAACGTACCCAGCCTGATGCACTCAAGATGTCTTGGGAGAAGTTCCAAGAGTTGTTCAATGGCAAGAACTTTCTCGAAAGTATTCGTCACATGAAGGAGGTGGAGTTTATCAAGTTGGAGCAAAACAACATGACCGTGTCGCAGTACGAAGCCAAGTTTGCCGAGTTATCCCAATTTGCGTTCCATTTGGTTGATAATGAGGAGAGAATGACGTAAATATTGTGAGACCCCGAATTTTATGAAATAAAAGTATTCAATTTTTCTATTTTTGTAAATGGTTAAATTGATAAAAGATTAAAGTTAAGGGTGATATGTGAAATATTTTTTAAGCAGACAAGTTGTCATAAAATACCCGGTTACTATTCACTCTAGTATTATTCACTCGGGTATTTGGGGCATTTTTTTGTGTCCAAGTACTATTCATGAGTTATTATTCATAAATTACTATTCACGAGTTACTATTCATGAGTTACTATTCACGAGTTACTATTCATGAGTTACTATTCATGAGTTACTATTCATAGGTTACTATTCACGAGTTACTATTCACCTGAACAATATATTTATTTTTGGTCCAAATCATTTTTGGGTACAATATTATTCCATGAAGAGATGTACTAATTTTTCAGACCGTTGGTTGAAATTATAATAGAAAAGCTTTTTATATAAAACGGAATATTTTTATAAAGTTATTCTATAAATAGAATATATTATATTCTATTATGCATAGTGTTTTGCATAGTTAAATCTTTTTATATAAAACAGAATACTTTATTAAAGTTATTATATAAATAGAATATATTATATTTTATTATGCATAGTGTTTGTATAGTGCCTGCATAGTATTTTGCATAGTAAAATCTTTTTATATAAAACAGAATACTTTATTAAAGTTATTCTATAAATAGAATATATTATATTTTATTTAAAAGATTTTGCTTTAAATATGGACCGTCCGATTAAAGTAAATCAATCTGGACCGTTCATGGATTGGTTACTATTCATTCTATTCTTCTATAAATAGAAGCTCATTCCTTCATTATTTCTTACGAATTCACTGAAACTCTAGAGAGAGAAACTATAGAGAGAGTTCTTCTTCTGTAATCTCGAGCGTATTTCTTTAGAGTTTAAGAAAGCTTTTAGCGTAGAAGATAGTGCAAGTTTTCTTCAAGTATATTTCCGCCCTACCCGTCGGAATACTCTTCTTTTTAAGGTAAAGGGATATTATTATAGTAAGGGATATTATTTGTTGTACTCGTAAGGGGTATTATTTCTTTTGTATTCATGAAGATAACTTCTGTTATTCTATTATTTATTATTCCGTTGGAATAACCTGTATACGCGGTTTACCCTATACTTGGTGGAATAACCTGTATATGTGGTTTACCCTTTACTTGGTGATCTTCTTCTTTTATTCCATTCTTTATTCTAATGTTGGAATAACCTGTAAATACAAAGTACTGCATTCATGGTAAAATTCTACTATTATTCCATTCTTTAATATTCTGTCGGAATATCCTGTCGGTGTGAATTTCACCTGACCTGGTTCCATTATTTATTATTCTGCATTTATTATTCTGTTGGAATATCCTGTCGGTGCGAATTTTGTCTGACCTGGTTCCGTTATTTATTATTCTGTTAGAATAACCTGTCTGTGCGGATTACGCATGCATGGTGAAATTCTTATGTTATTCCATTCTTTATTATTATGTTGGAATAACTTGTCTATGCGAAGTACTGCATACATGGTGAAATTCTTTTATTATTCCATTCTTTATTATTATGTTGGAATAACCTGTAAATGCAAAGTACTGCATCCATGGTGAAATTCTTCTATTATTCCATTCTTTAATATTATGTCGAAATATCCTGTCGGTGTGAATTTCACCTGACCTGGTTCCATTATTTATTATTTCGCATTTATTATTCTGTTGGAATATCCTGTCGGTGCGAATTTCTCCTGACCTGGTTCCGTTATTTATTATTCTGTTGGAATAACCTGTCTGTATGGATTACGCATGCATGGTGAAATTCTTATGTTATTCCATTCTTTATTATTATGTTGGAATAACCTGTCTATGCGAAGTACTGCATACATTGTGAAATTCTTTTATTATTCCATTCTTTATTATTATGTTGGAATAACTTGTAAATGAAAAGTACTGCATACATGGTGAAATTCTTCTATTATTTCATTCTTTAATATTCTGTCAGAATATCATGTCGGTGTGAATTTCACCTGACCTAGTTCCATTATTTATTATTCCGCATTTATTATTCTGTTGGAATATCATGTCGGTGCGAATTTCGCCTGACCTGGTTCCGTTATTTATTATTCTGTTGGAATAACCTGTCTGTTCAGATTACGCATGCATGGTGAAATTCTTATGTTATTCAATTCTTTATTATTATGTTAGAATAACCTGTCTATGCGAAGTACTGCATACATGGTGAAATTCTTTTATTATTCTATTCTTTGTTATTATGTTGGAATAACCTGTCTATGCGTAGTACTGCATACATGGTGAAATTCTTTTATTATTTCATTCTTTATTATACTATTGGTTATTAGTTTTACTGTTGTATGTCTTTGGCCTGTAGTGCAAAGATGATACGTTGTTAAATATCTTTGGCCTGTAGTGCAAAGATGATCTGTTGTTTGATAGCTTTGACTCGTAGTGCGAAGATGGACAGGTGTATGACATGATCATAACCACTAGTGATACTAATGAATATCCTTGGTCGTAATGCATGGATAATTCAATGATGTGATTGGCAGGATCATGACCATTAGTTAACAGTTGAATGTCTTTGGCCGTAGTGCACTGACAGACAATTGATTGGTATAATCATGACCATTGGTTTTATAGTTAAATATCTTTGGTCCGTAGTGCAAAGATAGACAACTGATTGGTATGATCATTGTTATTACATTTGAATATCTTTAGCCTTAGGGTAAGGATTTTGAGTAAACATTCTATTAATCCTTTGTGGCAAGGAGAAACTGTTGATTTTTCATGATTATAAATATGAATTTTGAACTTAATTATAATCTTTAGTGGTTCAGGTGAAGACAGGTGATGAAAGTTCTCTTTGTCTTAGGTACAACGAAGAACTGTTGATGAGTATTATAGGAATGAAATATTAACGATGGACTTTTAATTTGGAGGAGATAGTAGACATTATGTTCTACTTGACTCTTCTAATGGATTGTTGATTTCGCTGCAATTATGGTTGAAAACTTTTATTATCAACCATATGTTATAAATCTCTGATTTATTCTGATAAAGGCTGTTGATAAATTAATTATCTTAGCCATGATATTCTTTACTGGGCTAATTGTGCTCACCCTTTTACTTCACAATTCCTTTTAGGTAATAAGAGTGTAGCTGGGTCGAGCGGAGATAACAGGGAAATAGTGGGATGGTTCAAGACTGTCGAAGTTTCTCAATACATAAAACGGAATGACTTGCAACATATAATTGTATCGAGGACCTAAGATGTGTGTGTCGTATTTTATACGTCACTTAATAATTGATTTTGGCGAACAGCAATAGGGTGATGAGAACCCGACTGTGAAAGCGTCAAAAGTGCACCTCATTAGAATGAATATGATAGTAATCTTCTCGTTCTTCTTTGGGGTCTTAAAATATTTGTTGCTGTATTTTTATATGGCATTGTAACAATTTGAGTTTGGATACTGTCTACAAGACAATATTGTATTAAAACTCACAGCTTAACTGTGGTCGTATTCTGTACGACAGTTCAACAGTTGTATAAATGAAGTTTGTATTTGATTTTTACAGTGTATTTTCTGACGACTCAAGATGGGTGATGTATACCTAATTTTGGGGGCGTCACAAATATTTCTAAAAGGTTTGAAACCTAAGATATGTCAATATCTTATCTCTAATAAACTGTGTTTGTATTCAGATGTTGTTAATAGGGCTCAGTTATTGGAGCGCGATAATGAGTCAACCCAACCAAAAGAGAGCAGCCGACAAAATGATAATATCAGTGATAACAATCATCAAAGCGGTGATAATAAGCATGGAGGGAATCAACATACCAGAAATGGTAACCATCCGGAGATAATCATGGCCAAAACAACAAGAATGGACATTTCAAGAAGAGAAGGTTCAACAATGACGTAAAGACGTCGACACCAGTACCCATTTCAAAGGAAGAAGAACGACTACCGGTCGTATGTTTCAAATGTGGACAAGAGGGACACATTCGTCCAAACTGTACGCAACAATCCAAAGAGTGTTTTAATTTTGGAAGAGAATGTCACCTAGCTCGATTTTGTCGTATGATGAAGTTAATTCCAGCTGGGATAGTGATGTTGAAGGATGTCCCAGACAAGCCAAAGTCGGTAGTTTAAAAGAGCTTTTTTTTTCCTCGTGACGAGGAACATGAATAAAATTATCACGGGTAAGTTAATCATAAACTCTTACGAAGTCTATACCGTGTTAGATACCGGTTCTACTCACTCTTGAATTTCACCTAGTTGTGTTCAACGTTTAAATTTGACTCCTGAGAAGTTAGACTTTGACTTATTGGTTGAAACTTCGTTAGGAGAAACCTTCGTTACCTCCACTGTTTATAAATCTTGTTGATTCAAATCGACACTTTCACGTTATCTGTCGATCTTATCTCTTTGAAAATACTTGCCTTTGATGTGATTTTTGGAATTGATTGGTTAGCTACTCATCATGCTTTTGTAAGATTGTTAGCTTTCATACTCCTAACCAACCTGTTATGCGAATTCAAGCAATCAAACCACAAAAATCAATCATTGTTCTATCAAGCCATAAGTAAAGAGCCCGATCCTTTCGTTGTTGACTTCCTTGTGTGGAATACACCGAAGCCAAACTTTCTGTAGATAATGTCGTGAATGACGGTGGTAAGTTGATAGGTATCAATGTGACGTGCTATCCAAGTCTTGGATGAGGGTCACAATTTTGAATGACATTTCTATTGTTAATAAATTTCCTGACGTATTCTTGAAGACTTCTTAGCCTACCTCAGAGCGTGAAATCGAATTTTGTACTGACCCCAGTACAAAACCCCATTTCTTCAACCCTTAAATATTTCTTCAACTAAAATGAACGTAACATGCGCCAAAGACGTTGGCTCGAGCTGTTGAAGATTACGACCATACCATTCAATATCATCGTGGAAGAGCGAACGTGGTAGATGACGTGTTGAGTAGAAGATCGTATGCGTTTACGAGTGCGATGTTGTTAACACAAAGACCCATTTCGTATAAATGATGAAGATAGAGTTAAAGACTCTAGGGACCCACGTGAAGATAACGAATATACGATTAGAATCGACTTTAATCGATAAAGTTAAAGCCGCTCAAGCTACAGACTCAGAGCTGATGAATGTGAAGAAGAAGGTTCAAGAGGGCGTTATTCTAGAAGTAAGAATTGACGAAGAGAGGAAATCTCAACCCTCAATTTAATTGGCCCATTTGAAATCCTCGATCGAGTAGGAACTGTGGCTTATAGACTCATTTTACCGCCAAGTATATCGCGTGTTCATAACGTTCTTCACGTATCGATGTTACGTAAATATGTGGACGACCTGAACCACATTATTGATTTAGAACCGGACGAGATAACGGATAATTTAATGTATGAAGATGTACCTGTTAAAATCCTGGAATATATTCTACGCTTAAAGGTTATACCTCAAGAGTTAGAATCTGACGAAGTGTCCTCATCTGTTCGGCATACCAGGTACGTACGTAAATTTTGAGGGCGAAATTTCATAAGGAGGGGAGATTGTAAAATCCTAAATTTTACGAATAAAGATTTAAAATTCTCAAAATATTTTTTTATTTATGGTGTGGATTTAATATAATGTTAAGGTTGTGGATAATATTTATAAATTTTTCAAAGTACGCAAGTTGTTATATAATATTCGATTGGTCGGAGAATATTCTTTTTAACAGAAAATATTCGTACGACGGCATAATCATTGGTGGACCCCACAACAGAATTATTGTCGGATTGAGAAAATGACAAAAATATTTTATTGAAAATAACAGCGGAAGTTTTACCATTGATACTATTGAACTACTCGGTAGTAAAAGTACAGTAATACGCGTGGTTGCATAGTAGCACACGGTATAGATTATTAATGCTTATGTGAGAAGTCACTCAGTTTGATTCAATTATTGTCGATATTTTATATTTTATTAAATCAATAATTGAGATGACGAAGTTGTTAATATTATTATTTGCATTATTAACGATGTCTAGAAGTTTTGCCAAGGAGATGTTTGGTCACCTAATTGCGCGTCAATAGGGAGAAATCCTTATTGGAAAGCCCCCTCTTTCCTGGGAACGACCTAGTCGATTAATAGTGTGAATAATAATAATGATGATAAAGTTTTATTTTATTAGTAATATTAACGTAATAAAACAGAAAAGCTTTTTATATAAAACAGAATACTTTTAAAAAGTTATTCTATAAATAGAATATATTATATTCTATTATGCATAGTATTTTGTATAATTTTTTATATAAAACAGAATACTTTTAAAAAGTTATTCTATAAATAGAATATATTATATTTTATTATGCATAGTATTTGCATAGTGTCTACATAGTATTTGCATAGTAAAATCTTTTATAAAGTTATTCGTTTTATAAGATAATAAATAGAATATATTATATTTTATTTAAAAGATTTTGCTATAAATATGGACCGTCCGATTAAAGTAAATCAATCTGGACCGTTCATGGATTGGTTACTATTCATTCCATTCTTCTATAAATAGAAGCTCATTCCTTCATTATTTCTTACGAATTTACTGAAACTCTAGAGAGAGAAACTATAGAGAAAAAGAAGAAAAGTGTTCTGCTACTTCACCACTTCTATATCAAGTTTCTTTTACGGTAACGGATATTATTTGTTGTACCTGTAAGGGGTATTATTTCTTTTGTCTTCATGAAGAGAACTTCTGTTATTCTATTCTTTATTATTCTGTTGGAATAACCTGTATACGATGGCTACCCTATACTTGGTGAGCTTCTTCTGTTATTTCATTCTTTATTATTCTGTCGGAATATCCTGTCTGTGTTTTACGCCGAACCTGGTTCCGTCTTTATTATTCTATTGGAATATCATGTCTGTGCTTTACGTCGGACCTGGTTCTATCTTTATTATTCACTTATTCTGTTGGAACATCATATCGGTGTGAATTTCACCTGACCTGGTTCCGTTATTTAGTATTCTATTGGAATAACCTGTCTTTGCGAAGTACCGCATGCATGGTGATTTTTGTTGTTATTCCATTCCTTATTATTCTGTTGGAACATCCTGTCGGTGTGAATTTCACCTGACCTAGTTCCGTTATTTAGTATCTGTTGGAATAACCTGTCATGCGAAGTACCGCATGTATGGTGATTTCTGTTGTTATTCCATTCCTTATTATTCTGTTGGAACATCCTGTCAGTGCGTATTACTCCTGACCTGGTTCCGTTATTTATTATTCTGATAGAATAACCTGTCTATGCGAAGTACCGCATGCATGGTGATTTCTTTTGTTATTCCATTCTTTATTATACTCAGTTGGTTAATGTTTTGACTTCTATGCTCCATGAAATTAGTGAAATATCCTTGATATTTGCACTTCATCCAGTATCTTTTCATTGAAATATTTTTCTGAGCATTCTTGAATTTTACTTTACAAAGAAGTATCATGTTGACAATTTGGACGTTATTAGTTCCTGGATAAAATAATTCTTGATTTTATTTTATTGAATTCTTATATCATTGTCATCATCCTCATGTTTATATTTTATTGAAAGTCATCTGTGGCCTGTAGTGAATAGATGGACTTGGTATGATTATGACCAAGGATTATTCGGTATAATCATAACCGTAATGTTACAAATGATGTGGAAAAAGTCCTCATTGGCCCGTAGTGCATTGATGGACAGTTTTTGGTATGATTATGGCTATGAATTCTCTTCGGCCAAGGGAGCAAAGATGAATTATTTTATGGCATGATCAGGACCGTTGATGAAAACACAATTATCTTCGGCCCGTAGTGCATGGATAATTCGTGGTCGTGATACTAAATAATATCCTTGGCCTGTAGTGCAGGGATGATTTGATGATGTGGATTATTTATTAAGCTGAGTCTCAATGATAAAAGTGATGAAAAACTTTTTAAATCATAAAAGATAGTAGACTTTATTCTCTACTTGACTCTTTTAATGGATTACATGTTTCGCTGCAGTTAAACTTGATGTCTATTATATTTTATCAGTTTAACACTGTTGAAGACTAATGATAATTTATTATGCATTATCTTAGTCATAATATTTCTTACTGGGCTAGTTGAGCTCACCCTTTCTTTCACTTTTCTCTTCAGGAAATGAGAATGTAGCCGGGACTAGTCGGGGAACGGATTGATGGTCCGAGATGGTGTTTTAGTAGTCCTCACTATTCTGTTAAATAGTGTGATAATAAATGTAATGAGGACTTATTCTGAGATTGGATATTGTCTAGAAGACAGTATTTGTATTAAAACTCGCAGCTCTCTTGTTGTATATTAAAGATTGTATTTGTATTCTGTACCATGTATTTGGCGACTCAGAATAGGTGACGTATACCTATTTTGGGGGTGTCACAGTGGTGATCTTTGCCTTAAAAATTTGGAGGCATTATTTGTATGGAGAGACTTGTGATATCTTCACCGATCACAAAAGTCTTAAATACATTTTTACTCAGAAGGAGCTCAATATGAGGCAGAGGTGTTGGTTGGATCTTCTAAAAGATTATGATGCTAGAATTCAGTATCACCCGGGGAAGGCAAATGTGGTTGCAGATGCTCTTAGCCGAAAGAGTTCAGGGAGCGTAGCAGCCCTTATTACACAACCTCAGCTTATTTCGGATATGGAGCGGATCGAGTTGGAGTTGTATGTACGAGGTTCAGATGGGCATTTGGTGGGTATGAGAGTGGAGCCCTCTCTTATCTCGCGGGTCCAAGAAGCTCAAAAAGAAGATGGGGAGTTATGGAGTATGACGCAAAATCTAGAAGAGGGCAAGCAGTCAGAGTTTCATATTGATGACCATGGTGTAATTTGGTTGGGTGAGCGGTTGTGTGTACCGTCAGATCCAATCATTCGGGAGGTTGTGCTGACTGAGGCTCATAATTCGCCATTCTTTATTCATCCAGGTTCTACAAAGATGTATAGAGATTTGAAGAAGAATATTTGGTGGAATGGGATAAAACGAGACGTGGCTGAATATGTCGGGAAGTGTCTCACTTATCAACAAGTGAACATAGAACATCAACGAGCTAGTGGTTTGCTGCAACAGTCAGACATTCTAGTATGGAAGTGGGAGGATATCACGATGGACTTTGTGACTGGTTTGCCAAAGACTTTCAAGAAGAATGATGCCATTTGGGTAGTAGTGGATCGGCTGACTAAATTGGCACACTTTTTGGCTATCCATGAGGGTTACTCGGTGGATAGGTTGGCACATATTTTTCAGCAGGAGATTGTTAGACTTCATGGTACTCTGGTGTCTATTATTTCAGATCGGGATCCACGGTTCACTTCTCGATTTTGGAAAGGGTTTCAACGAGCTTGGGGCACTTGGCTCAACTTCAGTACTTCTTTTCATCCGCAAACTGATGGGCAATTCAAGCGGACTATTCAGACATTAGAGGATATGTTGAGGTCTTGTGCACTTGAGTGGTCAGGTAATTAGGATGATTACTTGAGCCTAATTCAATTTGCTTATAACAACAGCTGGCATGTAAGTATTGGAATGGCTCTTTTTGAGGCATTGTATGGTAGAAAGTGTCGGGCACCAACTTATTGGGATGAGGTTGGCGAAAGGGCCATAGAAGGGCCTGAGTTAGTTCAAATCACTACGGAAAAGGTAGCGGTGGCTAAGGAGAAATTGAAGATAGCTCGATCACGGCAGAAGTGTTATGCTGATAAGCATAGGAGGACTTTAGAATTTGAACCTGGCGAGCATGTGTTTCTAAAAGTTTCTCCTTGGAAGGGCATTCAGCGATTTGGGTTGAAAGGGAAGCTTAGTCCGCATTACATTGGCCCATTTGAGATTCTGGAGAGGGTTGGTGAGGTTGCATATCGGTTAGCTTTGCCTCCGCAGCTAGCTCACGTGCACAATGTGTTCCATGTGTCGGTGTTGAGGAGTTATCATTATCATCCGTTGCACGTGGTGCAATATCCGTTCGATAAGATTCGGGAGGATCTTACTTGTGAGGAGCAAGCTGAGGCGATTTTGGATCATCAAGAAAGGATTATGAGGAGGAAGACTATTCCGGTTGTTAAGGTTTTGTGGAGAAATTATTCGGAACGGGAAGCCACATGGGAGATGGAGGAATCCATTCAAGCGGAGTATCCGCATCTCTTTGAAAATTAGGTACATTCTATTCTTTTGATTCCGGGGACGGAATCCTTTTCAAGGGGTAGGTGATGTAATACCCGAAAAAAAATTGTTTTGTTTTAAAACATATTAATTGGATTTTATTTTTATTTGGGTCAAATAGTATTTAATTTATGTGGACTAATAAATATTAATAAATGAATTAAAGAGATAAAATTGGGCTTTAAATCTAATTAAGTCTAATTTATATTTGTGTATTAATAAAATTTATTAAAATTAGGAAAATAAATAAATATATAACAAAACCTAATCTTACTTTCGTTATGCCGACTAAGAAAAAGAAAGGAGAATACAACAGTGGCTAAACAAAGGAATGAGGCTAAATCGGATTTACTGGTATGACATAAGAAACATGGGTGAAGTACCAACGTTGAATATTGTTCACCGTTTACTTATTTATACTTCGCGTTCTTCGTTTACTTACTAACAACTTGTGTGTGATTCCTATTAAACCATACTTAAATTCCTAACATCATCACTACAAAAGTGATTTAAGATTGATCTTTTAAATGTATATTAAGTACACATATGTTTTACTATGCATTTCCAATCAATTGAAATTACAAAACCTAACTTGCTCAATTACTTCACACTGTCGGCGCTGCGGCGCGGCATTTCTTCCTAATAGTGGCGCTGCGGTGCCACTCTTCAGTACCACACTTACTGTTCATGGCGTTGCGGTGCGCAGTCCCAGACTTCAGTCCCAAAAATGTTTGACAATTAAGTTTTTCAACGAACTTCCCGGCTTCATAACTTATTCGTTTTACATTCGAATTGGCTCATTCAAAAGCCAACAACTCATAAATTACACACTGTATGTGTTCTTGCAAGAATTTTACATTTTTGAATCCATTAACTTGGAATTCACTTTTAAGTTTGTTATCGAGCGTTCGTTTATCGTTCTTGAGCGTTCAATACTCGTTTTCTTCGTTCTAAGTCGAAATTCGATGATTCTTGAGTCCATGACTCTTGAATACCCTAACTCAAGTGTTGACATTGAAAGCCAAGGTTTCTAAGTCACACGACAACTTTTTACAAATCCGAGATTTCTACGTTTTCGACGTTTAACATCTATTTTCGTAAAATTTGCCATAACTTCGTTACTCGTGTTCTATACACCAAATTAAATGGAATAAATCCATTGATTCTTCCTCTACATCCTAACCAAGCAAGATGTACATACCCTATCTATGATGGTTTTTAATTTGTCCATCAAGAACCAAGTTAGCGTTCAAAGGTTTTCTCGGTTTAAACTTACATAAACCCTTATGATTTCTACTTAAACATGAATTCTCAATGTTTTAATCATTAATAGCCATCCTTATCTCTCCGTAAGAGTCATGCTCCACCAATCTATGATTCTCTATGAAAAAGAAATCGAAAAGATTGAAGAATAACATTTACGAAAGATTACCTTTTCGTTCTTCACGTTCTTGCTAAAACCTCTTATATTTTGCTTCAAGGTAGGTTGATTACTTGTTTCTAGCTCTTTCTCTCTCTCAATATATGTTGGACAACTTTTTTAAAACAACAAATAACCAACTTAAGCTTTCTTTTATAGGCAAACCAAATAGAGGGCATAATGGTCATTGTGTGACTTCCTTACTATTCCCACCTCCACAACAACTTAGCCACCAAGTAACCACTTTAATTGGTGGCCAAGTGGCTGGCCAACATGGTCCATGGGTCATCCCCATGGGTTACCCCGTGGGTTTTACCCATCCGATTACCCATCAATTCGATCCGCGGTTCATTTTCTTGGATCAGGCTTAACTTAACCTAACATTGGGCCTTGACTTGGGCTTGATTACACAATTCATTGGGCTTGATATAATCGAAGTCCAATTGGATTATACAAAGTTCTTAAACTCAAAGTCCATTAAAAACTATTCGTATTCTAAGCATATAGCTTACGTATTCTCTTCGTTTAATATTAGTACGATATTTGTATTATACATCGTATTAATCTTCATACCATACTCGTATACTAACTAGTATCATATTCGTATTCCTTACGTATAATAATCTTAATCATTATACACATCTCATTTCCTTGTTGGAAATCATTTTCCTAACCCTTAGGTTTTAAGTTCGCAGGCAAAAATTTCGTTTGCCATAACTGAAATATTATTGGATATTCTGTAACGTCCCCAAAATAGGTCCATTCCATCCAACCCATTCTGAGTCGTCAAATACATGGTACAGAAAACAACTACAACTTTATTACAACAATTGTCGTGCAAAATACAACAACACATATGTTGTGAGTTTGGATACAAATATATACCAAATGTGACTCATGTTCCAACCGTGGACATCACCTCACAATAACACCTTACATAAAGGTATAGTCAAAAACTGTTTTAGAAATTAGAATCTTTGGGAAGTGCTCAAGGAAACCTTCGTACATGGGAGGCCATGCTTCTAGGTTATGATAGATATCATATGGCCACAGAATTATCCTTGGTTGACCCAATAGACCCCAAAGAAAAACGAGAAGATTACTATCATATTCTTCCCAATGGTGAGTCTTCTCTTGACTTATCATTATCTCCACTGTCTCTAATTGAGAATTATACTTTAAACAAACACCAAGATTATATAGGTAGTGCCCATAGATATACTCAGCAAGTGGATGAGCACAACTCTATCTTATGATGACACGAGGTTGTATGTCATTAGACATCTTGTATGATAGTGACAAAACACCCTTCCAACGTTGGGTTCGCCTCATCCTATTTTCTTCACCAAATATAACTACTAAATGATGACCACCGTTCTATTCCCTTGTTACCCCCGCTCGACCCAGCTACACTCTTATTACCTGAAAGGAATTGTGAAGCAAAAGGGTGAGCACAACTAGCTCAGTAAAGAATATCATGACTAAAGATAATTCAATTATCAATAGCCTTCATCAACAATAAATCAGAGATTTAAAACATATGGTAAATGATAAAAATTTCAACCATAGTTGCAGCGGAACGAGCAATCCATTAGAAGAGTCAAATAGACTATAAAGTCTATTATCTTCTCCATGTTAAAAATCCACCAACAATGTTTTATCCCTGTAACATCAATCAACAATTCTGGTTCACAATCATATGAATAACTCATAATCATAACTGTAGTTCTAAATTCATCTTATCATCCAGGACGAAGATAATTTTCATCACCTATCTTTACCTGAAACATCAAAGATCATGGTTACACCAAATCACATTTCCTGTTCATAATCATACTAATAACTTCATCTTTGCACTACGGCCAAAGATATTCATTTGTATCACCAGTTGGTCATGTTTATCTCAACATCTGTTCATCTTTGCACTACTGGCCAAAGATATTCAACAACATGTCATCTTTGCACTACGGGCCAAAGATATTCATCAACAATTCATCTTTGCACTACAGGCCAAAGATATTCATCAATAATTCATCTTTGCACTACAGGCCAAAGATATTAATATCTCAAAGAAATATATAATCATTTCAGAATTTATATAAACAATAATTATAACCATGTTGATCAATTCACCTTTGCACTTAAGCTGAAGATATTCACTTATAAATTTAATGGTCATGATCATACCAATCAACGATTCAACTTTGCACTACTGGCCAAAGATAACCCATAGTCATGATCATACCAAAAATCTACCCATCTTTACACTCCAGTGAAAGAGAATTTCAACATCAGGGTTATAAAAAATATTATATATGATGATAAAAATAATATGATCAACATATAGTTTTAATCTCAAGAGTAATATTCGTAACTCATGAATAGTAACCCCGACACAAAAGATAGAAATTCTACAATAAAATTCATACCAATATTTCGGTATAATGATATTGAAAGAATAACATTACTTAAATTTATAAACAATTTATTTTAATTGTTTACACTTTACTAATTAATGCATTTAATCATCATAAAATGCCAACTCTTACAATTTCATCATCAATAACCAAAACCCTCATCAAAAATCTGCATATACCTCATATAGGATTCTCAAGCCATAAAATCCTATTTTCCAATTTTCTTTCTTCACAAAACATATTTAATTCATTTACTCATAACTAGACCATTTTTATGAAAAATACCAAATCAGTTCCAAAAATATTTCTTTTCTGGGATTTAGCATAATATAGTCCCATAGTGAACATATATTTTTCTCAGAATTTTTAAAAGTCATTTACTATTTTTCATATGGCCAAAATAGCCGAATATTTAGACATTTATCAAAAATTGTACTTTTGTCTAAAAATTCCAAAATTCACAGAGTATACTCCTATCATATACATGTACTCCCAATAAAAATTTTATCAATTTTGGAATTAACCACAAAAATATATCCCTCATTTATATCCACATAAAATAAATATTTCCTTATCATATGAATCAATAATTAATTATTCACAAATAATATTACAGAATCACATTTATGACAACCAGGCCGTTCCCAGGAAAGAGGGGGCTTTCCAATAAGGATTTCTCCTTACTAGCGCGCAATTAGATGACCAAACCTCTCCTTAGACAGAGCTTTCTAGACATTGCCAATAATGCTATCTAATAATATTATTCAAATAATATGAATTATTGATATGATAATAGAAAATACTGTGCAACAACAATTATTGAAACAACAATAATATAAAATATCAACGCAACAATTATTGAATCAATAAAATAAAATATTGAACAGTAATTACTGTAACAATTATTGAGTAGTGCCTTCTTACGTAAGAATCAATAATTTCAAAAATACTATGCAATACCGTGTGCTACTGTGCAATAACGCGTATTACTGTATTTTAACCACCGGGTATTCCAACAGTGTTAACGATAACAACACCGCCGTTATTTGTAAAAACTCAAATTTGTCGTTTTCTTCACCCGACAGTTATTCGTTATGGGGCCCACAAATGGCTGCGCCGTCGTACGAATATTCCCCGACAGAAAGAATATTCCACGACCAAACGAATATTCCCCGACAACAATGATTATTTTATAACCACTTGCTTATTTTGAAAAAAAAATTATATTTCACTCATAACTTTAAACTTTTATCAATTTAACCATTTACTGAATAGTAATTATAAGAAAAATTGAATACTTTTATTTCATAAAATTCGGTGTCTTACATATTCCATCTCGTCTTAGAATTCTATCATTACGCGTTTCTCGAAATTTCAAACTTAACTCCCGAGCAGAAACAAATTAATAGTATTTTTACGGAAATTTCTCGCAAAACTTTTATTTTGGTCTTGGAAATTTAAAATAATTAATTCTAGCACATAGCCAGAATCCTAACCACATCCGCACATTCTAGGTCATAGAACGACCTTCACATAGCTTACTCACATAAATACTTAATTAAATTCATTTAATCCACATAATCAAATAAAAATTTGATTCTCATATAAATCTAATTTTCTCGGGCGTTACACATGACACACCTAATCATGATGTTAAATTCTAGAATACTTGTAATGTAGTTATTGACAAAGATAGTTTTTAATGTTTCCTTTGAGAATCTCATATTAATCCACCAAGAATGCAAAGCCACTTTACTTACTATACACCATATTTTCATATATGCATAGCTAGAACATCTAAGCATGCTCACAAGTTTCAAACTCAAAGTGTATATAATTTATCAAGTTTGTATTTGAAACTTTAAGTCTCCATTAGTAGGTCATCAAAACTTATGCAAAATAAATTCACATATTCTATATCATGCTTCCATTATCACTTAATAGATCACATAGGCATGTTTTGAAGTTCAAAACTTAGTGTATACATAGTTCGTTTACACATAGCTAGTATAGTCTTTTACTTGCAATTTCCCTTTAAATCATGCTTAAATATCTTATACTATCTCCATAAATATAAACTAGTTTATGGTTACATGTCAATGCATATCAGAACGTAATATGATGATGCTTAAGGTCAGATTATACATTACTCCATGTTCAGAAATTCTAGTTCCCAAATTGTTAAGTTTTCTTTGAATACATACTAAGCCAAGAGAAAATAACTTACTATGTTCATAACAACATCTATTTATGTGTTAGGTTCATTTATATGCATATTTAAATCTAACTAGCATGCTCATGACAACTTAAGGAACCAACATCAGTAACTGTGATAGGCAACTTGCGAGACTGCGCGGTGAAGTACTAGGGAAGTGGCGTGGCCGCGCCACTTCGTCCAGAGGCAAAAAAAGGCTCTGCTTCTGCAGAGGCTTAACACAAATATAGCCAATTCTGTAACCGAACCAACTGCAACACTTCAGAGCATACATACAAACTCAGACATCACAATCGCATGCTATTTCATACTAATTGACAGAGAATTCAAGTAATTGCAAGAATTTGACAAAACTTAAACTTAAAAACACAAACAGAGTTTATACCTCTTTGAAGCTTAAATTGATTCCTCAATGCACTAATTATACTCCCTCAATGCTCAGCAGCTCGCACTATCAGTTTACACTTATTAGAAAAATTTTCAAACACTAAGAAATGAGAAAAAGAGGATGCTATATATAGAAAATTTGTTGCCCAGTCATTGTTCTTGCACCATTGTTTGATTCAATTGAAGATGAAAGGAAACAATGAATATGAAGGAGTTGGTCAACCACCACCTTCATAGCCATCATCACAACAAGTTCTAGCTTCATTATCTTCCTCTAGCCTTTTAGTTTTTGCTGAGTTTTATGCAACAGTGGGGAGGGTAGGACATTGGCTTAATACGCGTCTAATGACCGAGACTATTAATTTGGGACAAGGCTTCAAATCTCAGTAACTTGATTAATAATGCTTAGTTTGGTTCCTTAAACTTCTACAATGTAATTTTAATATGTTAATGCTACTACATAATGGAAAGTTAGGAATTATTTATGTATCCACATTATATAATCCATGTACATTAATCTAGTTCAATTAATATTTATAACATTCATGGATCAATTTAATTGGTCTCTAATAATTTAATATCTCCTTAAAATTTTATTATCCCAATTAGACACACTTATTGAAATAATTTGTAATTCTTTGATATAGTACATCTTTAATATTCCCACGCATACTTATTGTCACATGAGCAGTTATTTACTTATAGTTTCTTCCACTTTACTATATAGTTTTTTTATATTATATAGTTACCTTAAAGTGTCACACTACACTTTCTTTTTAATATAGGTACTATATATATATCACATATCTTGCACACATCAATTAAATAAAATTCTAATTATGTAGATTACTTTTCTCATTAGTATACTTTTATTCACAATAATAATTAATTAATAATATAATATTAATTAATCATTCACTTCTTAATTTATTCATTCCTTAATTACATTTAACCATTCAAATTCCCATTCTCATACCACACAAGGCATTTCATAAATCTCATCATAAACTCCACATTTTCCTTAATTCTTATAAATTTAATTTTAATTAATTGAATTACTCATCTCACAACACATCAATATTTATACTCAAATAAATATTCATTTTCTTATTTTATCAAAATAATATTTATCCAAGAAATTCACGGTTCTTACATCTTCCCCCCTTATAAAAATTCCGTCCTTGGAATTGGTACAAGGTTACACGAATAATTGGGGGTAGTCCCTTCGCATCTTATCTTCTAATTCCCATGTGACCTCCTCGGCTTCGTGGTTTTGCCAGAGTACTTTTACATAAGATATAATTTTATTTCTTAACGTCTGCTCTTTCTTATCTAGTATCTAGATAGAAAGTTCTTCATACGCCAGATTCTTCTATGTATGGGCTCGTAAGAAATCATATGTTTGTAGTCAGGCTTGTACGGACGCAACACAGAAATGTGAAACACATTGTGGATGTGTTCCAACTCGGGTGGTAATACAACTTTGTACGC
Source organism: Panax notoginseng (assembly GCA_016801055.1). Taxonomy (NCBI): domain Eukaryota; kingdom Viridiplantae; phylum Streptophyta; class Magnoliopsida; order Apiales; family Araliaceae; genus Panax; species Panax notoginseng. The sequence continues at coordinate 12,598,639 of CM029015.1, forward strand.
CACTTCGCCCACTCGTTTTAATATCTCGAGTGGTCCTATGAACCTCAGACTCAATTTTCTCTTCTTGCCGAATTGTATTTTTCCCTTCAGGGGAGATACTTTTAAGAAAACGTAACTTTCAACTTCAAAGCCGTGGTCCTGACGATGAAAATCTACGTATTTCTTCTGGCGATCTTGTTGTAGCGTCCCCAAATCCTGGTACTAATCACCATGAACCTGGTACACTAATTCTATAACTATTACAAAAGATATAAGCATAAATTGTTTATACAATGACATATATACATAATCTCCAAGGTTGATAACCTTAACTTAATACACAAATTCAAATCCTAAAGGACTTACAATGTTATTTGCCTTTGTCTGTATTTGAATAATTCGTCCTAATCTGCAATGTTTATCATGATATAGTAAGGGTGAGCAACAAGTTTTCCTAGCAAGTTTAAGTTCTAAGAAAGATATATCATGATTGAAAGAATGAATAATAAGCTAACGAACTTTCAAAAATAATATAATTGTGAAAGAACATTAATCAAATTTTCATAACTGAATGATTGAGACAATACAAATGAATGACCAACAATGAAAATGAACAAAAATAACTGAACCAAATGGTAATGAAGGTGATCAACCTTTCATACCTGATGAACATATGCAATATACACAACGTGCGAATCAATAATCAAAGATGTGATGTAATCAACAATGATTAATAACGAACATATTATTCAATTACAACTCGAGTTCGAGTTAGGAAAACTTTCCTTTACTGTCGACTACTGCTACACATTCTATTTTAGCTTCATCTAAAGATCTATTATTGATAATATCAATCTCCCAATTAGAATAATATAATTGCATTAACTATTGTTAATAACAGTTATAAAATAACCTAAACACATTATCATATATTCCTAACAATCAATAAAATACATAAGACCCAGTATCAAGTCAAATTATTTTAGTCCGAGTTGAGTTCGATATTATTTTGACATCCCGATTACCTAATCGGATAATTATTGAGCCTATTATCAATAAGACTCTACTTAAACTCTTTAATATCATCTTTGATAATTTATTAATTAATCAAAACATTTTTCAATAGCTCGTAAGAATTTTTAAATAATTATTATCATTGATAATAATTTTTCAATCATTAATATCATTTTTATATGATTTAAATATCAAGTAATTCCATTATCATTAATATCTAATTGATTTCAAATATTAATGAAATACATGAAATAATATTATAAGTTATTTGTAATATCTCAAAGTATTTTTAATATCTTAATATCGCCTTTAAATGATTTTAAAACATTTAAAACCATTATTAAATAACAACCATTAATATTAAATATTAATGTAATTCATGAAAAAATATTAAAAGTTATGTTTTATAACTTAAAACATTTTAAAAACCTTTAAATCATTTTTAAATGATTTTTAAAACATTAAAACTATTTTTTCATAATTTATTTAATATATTTATTAAATTAATTAATTATTATTAATATTAAAATTATTAATAAAATTCATCCCAAAATATTAAAAGTCATTCAAAATAACTTAAAATATTTTCTAACATTTTATTATAATTTTAAATGATTTTTAAAGTATTAAAATCATTCTTAAGTAATTTATCTAATATAATTATTAAATAAGTTAAATATCATTAATATTTCAATAAATAATAATATTAATGAAATATATCTCAAATTATGAAAAATCAATTTTTATGCCTTAAAATAATTTTTACAAATAAGTTATGAATTTTTCATAATTATTATTCGTTTTATTCTAATTATCTAAATTAAATAATTAATTTTTATTAAAAATGTCCCTAAAGGGGGTTTATAGCGAAATCTATAGCGAAAAAATTATCGCTATAGGTGTTCTTGAGCCCTCAAGAACATTCAAAGTCCATGATTAGGGTACCTAGTTTGACCACTGGTAGATCTTAGATCTTAATGTTTCTGGGCATGCAAGTGGATTAGTGTTGCAGTTTTGATGTAATACTACAAGCACAAACAAGTTTCAGGGCCAAACTACAACACATCTAGAAGATATAAGCCTTTAAAAAGCTTGTCAGAACTGTTCTTCATTTTATGGGTTACCCAAAAAATGAACACAGTGCAAGGGTCCTTTTTTAAGCCTTTAAATCTTGAATTTCTAGGCTTTGATTGTGTGTTTAAGTGTCACAACTATGTAGTATGTATGTCAAGTGTGACGCCCCCAAAATAGGTATACATCACCCATCTTGAGTCGCCAAATACATGGTATAAAATTCAAATACAACTTAATAGTACAGCTGTCGTGTAAACAATACGACAAAACATGTGCTATGAGTTTTAATACAAATATTGTCATCTAGATAATATCCACACCCAATTGAGTCCTTATTACATTTATTGTCACACTATTTAACATAATGGTGAGTACTACTAATACTATCATCTCGGACCATCACTCTATTCCCCGACTAGTCCCGGCTACGTTCTCATTTCCTGAAGAGAAAAGTGAAAGAAAGGGTGAGCTCAACTAGCCCAGTAAGAAATATTATGACTAAGATAATGCAGAATAAATTATCATTAGCCTTCAACAATGTTAAACTGATAAAATACAATGGACATCAAGTTTAACTGCAGCGGAACAAGCAATCCATTAAAAGAGTCAAGTAGAGAATAAAATCTACTATCTTTTATGATTTAAAAAGGTTTTCATTACTTTTATCACTGAGACTCAACTTAATAAATAATCCACATCATCAAATCATCCCTGCACTACAGGCCAAGGATATTATTTAGTATCACGACCACGAATTATCCATGTACTACGGGCCAAAGATAATCGTGTTTTCATCAACGGTCCTGATCATGCCATAAAATAATTCATCTTTGCTCCCTTGGCCGAAGAGTATCCATAGCCATAATCATACCAAAAACTGCCCATCAATGCGCTACGGTCCAATGAGGACTTTTTCCACATCATTTGTAACATTACGGTCATGATTACACCGAATAATCCCTAGTCATAATCATGCCAAGTCCATCTATGCACTACAGGCCACAGATGACTTTCAAAAAAATATAAACATGAGGATGATGACAATGATATAAGAATTCAATAAAACAAGTTCACGAATTAAATTATCCTGGAACTAATAACGTCCAAATTGTCAACATTCTACTTCTTTGTAAAGTAAAATTCAAGAATGCTCAGAAGAATATTTCCATGAAAAGATACTGGATGAAGCACAAATATCAAGAATATTCCACTAATTTCATAGAGTATAGAAGTCAAAACTTTAACCAACTAAGTATAATAAAGAATGGAATAACAAAAGAAATCACCATGCATGCGGTACTTCGCATAGACAAGTTATTCCAACAGAATAATAAATAACGGAACCAGGTCAGGCGTAATACGCACCGACAGGATGTTCCAACAGAATAATAAGGAATGGAATAATAACAGAAATGATCATGCGTGCGGTACTTCGCATAAACAGGTTATTCTAACAGAATAATAAATAACGGAACCAGGTCAGGTGAAATTCACACCGACAGGATGTTTCAACAGAATAATAAAGAACGGAATAATAAAGACGGAACCAGGTCCGGCGTATAGCACAGACATGATATTCCAACAGAATAATAAAGAACGGAATAATAAAGACGAAACCAGGTCCGGCGTATAGCACAGACAGGATATTCCAATAGAAAAATAAAGAATGGAATACAGAAAAATTTCACCAAGTATAGGGTAGCCCGCGTATACAGGTTATTCTAACAGAATAATAAAGATGGAATAACAGAAGTTCTCTTCATGAATACAAAAGAAATAACACCCCTTATGGGTACAACAAATAATATCCCTTACCGTAATAAAGAAGAACTGGATAAAGAAGTAGTGAAGTAGCAGAATACTTTTCTTCTTTCTCTTTATAGTTTCTCTCTCTAGAGTTTCAATGAATTCGTAAGAAATAATGAAGGAATGAGCTTCTATTTATAGAAGAATGGAATGAATAGTAACCAACCCATAAACGGTCCAGATTGATTTACTTTAATCGGACGGTCCATATTTAAAGTAAAATTTTTTAAATAAAATATAATATATTCTATTTTATATAAAAAGATTTTTACTATGCAAACACTATACAGACACTATGCAAATACTATGCATAATAAAATATAATATATTCTATTTATAGAATAACTTTAATAAAGTATTCTGTTTTATATAAAAAAATTTACTATGCAAAACACTATACAGGTACTATGCAAATACTATGCGTAATAAAATATAATATATTCTATTTATAGAATAACTTTAATAAAGTATTATGTTTTATATAAAAAAATTTACTATGCAAAATACCATGCATAATAGAATATAATATATTCTATTTATAGAATAACTTTAATAAAGTATTTTGTTTTATATAAAAAGCTTTTCTGTTTTATTACATTAATAATACTAATAAAACAAAAATGAGTGACTAATCACGTAAGCATTAATAATTAATACCGTGTGCTACTATGCAACTACAAGTATTACTGTAATTTTACTATCTAGTAGTTCAACAGTATCAACGGTAAAACTCCCGCCGTTATTTTCAATAAAATATTTTTGTCGTTTTCTCAATCCGATAATAATTCTGTTGTGGGGTCCACCAATGATTGTGCCGTCGTACGAATATTCTCTGACACAAAGAATATTTCCCGACCAATCGAATATAATATAACAACTTGCATACTTTACAAAATTTATAAATATTACCCACAACTATAACATTATATTAAATCCACACCACAATATTAAAAAAAATATTTCGAGAAAATTAAATCTTTATTCGTAAAATTTGGGATTTTACATCAAGGTACAAAAGTAAAACATTTTTGTAGCTTAACAACATCACATGAACAAGATCTGGCTTGGTCAAAGTACCATCCAGAAACTGTTCTTCAAGAATCTGGGTTTTCCAAAAATTGTTCTTCAGGCAGTTGGTCAACCCTACTTTGACCATCATTAACTTTGATTCTGGTCATGATATAGGTGTTCTAATGGCATGGTTGTGTAGTTTATATGTTAGTCCATAAAACCTATACACTTACATGGCCTAACTACTTAACATCAACAAGATTCAAGCCCTGTAAAATCACTGTCAGACAAATATGGGTTTCTGGGTTGCTCAAATTTCCAGATTTGTGACTGGTCAATCATGTTTGACCATTAATAACTTGATATCTAGAACTGATATGGACTTGATTCCACTTCCAGTATACTCTCCTCATGGCATAGAACATGAATAATACATTAATCCATCCTTACGTCTAACACACAAAGATCTATGGCCCTTGACAGCCTACATAAAATTAAGGTTCATAGTCAGTTGCTAAAATCCCATTTTCACACACTTAGATGTTATGGATCCATGATGTAACATCATAGATCACTAAATAACATCTTATAACACTAATCTAAACAACAAATGACATAGATTACATAAATCATAAGGATCTACCAAGGCTTTATGGTTTATACCTTTTATTCCCCAAATTTTAATTTTTGATCTTGGATCTGATCTGAGTTAGCTAAGGGTTGATATTGGCTTAACTTATCACTCATTTTCACTCCCCAAATTCGAAGGTTAGAGAGAGAAGTTCTTCGCTAGGTTGAAAAGTAAAGTAAATATTTTTCTAAACTTTTAAGTTTTCTATCTTTAATTAATTGAAATTAATGTTGCTAGGTGTCATCAACTGGCTAATTGCTTGTTGTTTTTATGCACATGGGAAAATCCAAAGGGTGAATCACCAAAGATTTTCGAAATCTTTTACTTAAAGATTAAGTAAATGGGTATTTTAGTTATTTCGCACCTACTAAGGGTATTTTGGTAATTTCTCCTATAATTCGAAGGGTAATTTGGTCTTTTCACATATATCACATATCTTTTAACCCTTAAGTCTTTATACTTAGTATTAGGATTCCCAAATTAAGGTTTTGAAATTCCCGATTAAGGTTTAGGGTTTCTAAAAATGAAATTAGGGTTTCAAAAACTAGAATTATGGTTTCTAACCAATCACTAGGGTTTTCTCACTGAACATCGAAGTTCTTAACATAACATTAGGGTTTGTCACTGACATAACTTATCTTATCAACAATTGACCCTTAACCACATAATGTACACACATAATCACTATACACAAAACCCTATACCTCGCTATCAGATATTCACTTACAGTTTGTTATTCATACAAATCCTTCACAAAAATTTTAAATCCATACCTTATTTTCAGTCTAAGTCTTATTATTTAACCTTTATTCAATCAATTAAGATTTTATTAATTGTCTAAATTATCGGGTTGTCACACTTGTGCAGCTACTAATCTAGCTCTTATCACTGTCACCACATCTCCGATTTCTTGCACAAACTCTGGTCCCAATATTTTTTGTTCCCCGACTTCATCCCAACACAACAGTGTTCTATATTTTCTCCCGTAAAGAGCTTCATATGGTGGCATGCCTATACTCGCATGATAACTATTGTTATATGTAAATTCTACTAAGGGTAGGTGATCGTCCCAACTTCCTTTGAAGTCCATCACACAAGTTCTAAGCATGTCCTCCAGCATTTGTATCGTTCGCTTACTTTGTCCATATGTTTGTGGATGATAAGCAGTCTTAACCTCAACTGTGTTCGCATCTTCTCTTTCAAGCTCTTCCAAAATTTTAACGTGAAGCGCGGATCCCGATCAGAGACAATCAATACCAGCACTCCATGTTGTGAAATAATTTCTTTTACGTACATGCTCGCTAACTCATTCAATCTATATCGAATCTTGATCGGTAGAAAATGAGTTGTCTTTGTTAGTCGATCTACGATAACCCAAATGGCATCAAAACCTTTCTGCGTGACTGGAAGTCCTACCACAAAGTCCATCGTAATGTGATTCCATTTCCACTCTGGTATTTCTAACGGTTGAAGTAGACCACTCAGCCTCTGGTGCTCTGCTTTGACCCGTTGATAAGTAAGACATCTACTAACGCACTCCATAATTTCTCGTTTCATATTGGGCCACCAAAAATGTTGCTTCAAATCTTGGTACATCTTTTACCACCTGGATGAATGGAATATGTCGTATTGTATGCCTCATGTAAAATTTCTTCCCTCAACTCGGTTACCGCTGGCACCCACACTCTCCCTTCGAATCTCAAAATACCGTCTTTATCCACTTTGAATCTATCTTCTTCATTTTCTATGATCATATTCCTGATATTTGCGCACTCCTCATCCTTTTCTTGTGATTCCTTTATTCTGTCCAACAAGGTTGGACGAGCTTCTACTGCAAACAATTTCTCTTCAGACCTCCCCGGTCCTTTTACCTTTATTTCCAATTTCTCCATTTCTCTTATTAACTCTTCCTGAGTTGTCAGTTGAAATAACTTCTCCCTTCTTTTCCTACTTAGCGTGTCGGTCACTATGTTTTCCTTTACCGGGTTATAAAGAATATCGCAGTCGTAATCCTTGATTAATTCTAACTACATTCTCTGACGCATGTTCAACTCCTTCTGTGTGAAGATATATTTCAGACTCTTGTGGTCCGTTTATATCTCGCATTTTTCTCCGTAGAAATAGTGTCTCTAAATCTTTAACACAAAAACTATTGCCGTTAACTCTAAGTCATGAGTAGGGTATCATTTTTCATAATCCTTCAATTGTCGTTATGTGTATGTAATGACCTTGCCATACTGCATTAGCACACAGCCAAGTCCTCTATGCGACGCATCACTATACACCACAAATCCTCTCGTATCATCTGGTAATGATAATACAGGTGCCTCACTCAATCTCTTCGTCAACTCTTGAAAACTTTCTTCGCACTTGTTCGTCCATACAAACTTTACCGTCTTCCTTGTTAGATTGGTCAACGGGGTTGCTATCTTAGAAAAATCCTGGATAAATCTTTGATAGTACCCAGCTAACCCTAAGAAACTTCTGACTTTAGTTGGCTTCTTTGGCTGTTCCCAATTACTCACTGCTTCTACCTTTGTAGGGTCTACTGAAATCCCATCCTTATCCACCACGTGTCCTAAGAATTGAACCTTCTTCATCCAAATTTCACACCTAGAAAATTTTGCGTATAGCTTCTCCTTTCTTAGCACCTCCAAAACCATCTTCAGATGTTCGGCATGTTCTTTTTTCGTCTTTGAGTAGATCAAGATATCATCGATGAAAACTACTACGAATTTATCTAAGAATGGATTGAAAACTCGGTTCATCAAGCCCATGAATGCTGCCGGAGCATTTGTCAACCCGAAAGACATTACCAAAAATTTGAAATGTCCCTAACGAGTTCAGAACGCCGTCTTTAATATGTCCTCCTCCCGTACCTTCAACTGGTGATAACCCGTCCGTAGGTCTATCTTCGAGAAACACTTTGCTCCCTTCAGTTGATCAAAAAGGTCGTCTATCCTCGGTAACTGATATCTATTATTTGACAACCCCAAAATAGGTCCATTCCACCCAACCCATTCTGAGTCGTCAAATACATGGTACAGAAAATAACTACAACTTTATTACAACAATTGTCGTGCAAAATACAAAAACACATATGCTGTGAGTTTGGATACAAATATATACCAAATGTGACTCATGTTCCAACCGTGGACATCACCTCACAATAACACCTAACATAAAGGTATAGTCAAAAACTGTTTTAGAAATTAGAATCTTTGGGAAGTGCTCAAGGAAACCTTCGTACATGGGAGGCCACGCGTCTAGGTTATGATAGATATCATATGGCCACAGAATTATCCTTGGTTGACCCAATAGACCCCAAAGAAAAACGAGAAGATTACTATCATATTCTTCCCAATGGTGAGTCTTCTCTTGACTTATCATTATCTCCACTGTCTCTAATTGAGAATTATACTTCAAACAAACACCAAGATTATATAGGTAGTGCCCATAGATATACTCAGCAAGTGGATGAGCACAACCCTGTCTTATGATGACACGAGGTTGTATGTCATTAGACATCTTGTATGATAGTGACAAAACACCCTTCCAACGTTGGGTTCGCCTCACCCTATTTTCTTCACCAAATATAACTACTAAATGATGACCACCGTTCTATTCCCTTGTTACCCCCGCTCGACCCAGCTACACTCTTATTACCTGAAAGGAATTGTGAAGCAAAAGGGTGAGCACAACTAGCTCAGTAAAGAATATCATGACTAAAGATAATTCAATTATCAATAGCCTTCATCAACAATAAATCAGAGATTTAGAACATATGGTAAATGATAAAAATTTCAACCATAGTTGCAGCGGAACGAGCAATCCATTAGAAGAGTCAAATAGACTATAAAGTCTATTATCTTCTCCATGTTAAAAATCCACCAACAATATTTTATCCATGTAACATCACTCAACAGTTCCTTTCCACAATCATATGAATAACTCATAATCATAATTGTGACTATAAATTTTTCTTCGCACCCAGGACGAAGAATATTTTCATCACCTGTCTTTACCTGAAACATCAAAGATCATGGTTATACCAAATCACAATTCCTGTTTATAATCATACTAACAAATCCATCTTTGCACTATGGGCCAAAGATATTCATCAACAAACCATCTTTGCACTACGGGCCAAAGATATTCAACAACAGTTCATCTTTGCACTACAGGCCAAAGATATTCATCAACAGGCCATCTTTGCACTACATGCCAAAGATATTCATCAACAATTCATATTTGCACTACAGGCCAAATATATTCATATCTCAAAGAAATATATAATCATTTCAGAATTTATATAAACAATAATTATAACCATGTTGATCAATTCACCTTTGCACTTAAGCTTAAGATATTCAATTATAAATTCAATGGTCATGATCATACCAGTCACAATTCAACTTTGCACTACAGGCCAAAGAGAACCCTAGTCATGATCATACCAATAATCTACCCATCTTTACACTCCAGTGAAAGAGAATTTCAACATCAGGGTTATAAAAATGTTATATATGATGATAAAATCAATATAATCAATACATAGTTTTAATCTCAAGAGTAATATTCATAACTCAACTATAATTTGGTTAGAAAAAGAAACCAATTTTTATCGTGAATAGTAACTCGTGAATAGTAACTCGTGAATAGTAACTCGTGAATAGTAACTCATGATTAGTAACTCGTGAATAGTAACTCATAAATAGTAAACTCGACACAAAAAGGTAGAAATTCCACAATAAAATCTATACCAATATTTCGGTATAATGATATTGAAAGAATAACATTACTTAAATTTATAAACAATTTATTTTAATTGTTTACACTTTACTATTTAATGCATTTAATCATCATAAAATGCCAACTCTTACAATTTCATCATCAATAACCAAAACCCTCATCAAAAAAATCTGCATATACCTCATATAGGATTCTCAAGCCATAAAATCCTATTTTTTAATTTTCTTTCTTCACAAAACATATTTAATTCATTTACTCATAACTAGACCATTTTCATGAAAAATACCAAATCAGTTCCAAAAATATTTCTTTTCTGGGATTTAGCATAATATAGTCCCATAGTGAACATATATTTTTCTCAGAATTTTTAAAAGTCATTTACTATTTTTCATATGGCCAAAATAGCCGAATATTTAGACATTTATCAAAAATTGTACTTTTGTCTAAAAATTCTGAAATTTACAGAGTATACTTCTATCATATACATGTACTCCCAATAAAAATTTCATCAATTTTGGAGTTAACCACAAGGAATTATAAGCTGTTACTTTTAAAATAGTCTTTTCTCATAAAATTCATAACTCTCAATCTATACATCCAAAAATCACCATTTTTGGACACAATCAAGAAAACTCATCAAAATATCATTTCAAATTTTTCCAGAATTTTTGAAGATCAGAAAAATTACGAAACTGAAAATCATAACAACCCTTAAAATCCCTTACTATCCCTTACTATCTCTTACTATCCCTTACCTCAAAAGAGCAGTACTTCTGACTGGATATCGGATATGATGCTGAAGGAAACTTGCACTGATGAATAGCAACTCACCAAGTATCTAAAAACTCACAAAATATGCTTCATAATATAGAGAGAGAAAGAGAGAAAGCTTATGTTTCTGGTGTGATTTTCAATTCTAACTTAGCCCTCTATTTATAGGAAAATTTTGGTAGGTTTGACCTGCAACCTGATGGCTTTACCTGCTACTATTCCCACCCACCACATTTGAAATATAATTCAGCACATTTCTTCACCAACCACAAGTGGGGCCCACCAATTCTAGAATTTTCCACCAAAATGATAAACTCCAAAAATTCAACAATTTCTGAACCAGTCATCTCGTAAAATTCATAATAAATCATACGTTCATTTTTAACGGTTCAAAATTTGTGGGCATATACTCAACTTATATATGTATAACATATCCAAAAATTACCACGATCCAACGGTCGGATTAAAAATTATAACCCCCGCAAAATATCTCAAAAACCCTGATTTTTAATACCTCCATTCCGACAAAAATACTGATAAAAACCTCAACATTAACTCCTTCATTTTTAACCACAAAAATATATTCCTCATTTATATCCACATAAAATAAATATTTCCTTATCATATGAATCAATAATTAATTATTCACAAATAATATTACAGAATCACATTTATGACAACCAGGCCGTTCCCAGGAAAGAGGGGGCTTTCCAATAAGGATTTCTCCTTACTGGCGCGCAATTAGATGACCAAACCTCTCCTTAGACAGAACTTTCTAGACATTGCCAATAATGCTATCTAATAATACTATTCAAATAATATGAATTATTGATCTGATAATGGGAAATACTGTGCAGCAACAATTATTGAACAACAATAATATAAAATTTCAACGTAGCAATTATTGAATCAATAAAATAAAATATTGAACAGTAATTACTGTAACAATTATTGAGTAGTGCCTTCTTACGTAAGAATCAATAATTTCAAAAATACTATGCAATACCGTGTGCTACTGTGCAATAACGCGTATTACTGTATTTTAACCACCGGGTATTCCAACAGTGTTAACGGTAACAACTACGCCGTTATTTGTAAAAACTCAAATTTGTCGTTTTCTTCACCCGACAGTTATTCGTTATGGGGCCCACAAATGCTGCGCCGTCGTACGAATATTCCCCGACAGAAAGAATATTCCACGACCAAACGAATATTCCCCGACAACAATGATTATTTTATAACCACTTGCTTATTTTGAAAAAAATCATATTTCACTCATAACTTTAAACTTTTATCAATTTAACCATTTACTGAATAGTAATTATAAGAAAAATTGAATACTTTTATTTCATAAAATTCGGGGTCTTACAATCTCCCCTCCTTATGAAATTTCGTCCCCGAAATTTACGTACCTGGTATTTCAAAGAGTTGAGAATACCTTGCTTTCATTTCAGATTCCATCTTCCCTATCATCATGATTTCTCCATTGCTCATCTCCTGTATTTCAGATATCATTCTAGAATACAGCTTCAAAACAAGGGTTAATTTAACAAATTAACATATCACATAATATCCCGATATTATGACTGACCAACAAATAAGCTTAGGTAGGACACACTAGCGAAGGATTTACTCATCTCTCCCCTCCTAGTTATATTTCCCGATCTCCGCCAGAGATCATATCCCTAAGCTCTGATACCACCTGTGACAACCCCAAAATAGGTCCATTCCACCCAACCCATTCTGAGTCGTCAAATACATGGTACAGAAAATAACTACAACTTTATTACAACAATTGTCGTGCAAAATACAACAACACATATGCTGTGAGTTTGGATACAAATATATACCAAATGTGACTCATGTTCCAACCGTGGACATCACCTCACAATAACACCTTACATAAAGGTATAGTCAAAAACTGTTTTAGAAATTAGAATCTTTGGGAAGTGCTCAAGGAAACCTTCGTACATGGGAGGCCACGCGTCTAGGTTATGATAGATATCATATGGCCACAGAATTATCCTTGGTTGACCCAATAGACCCCAAAGAAAAACGAGAAGATTACTATCATATTCTTCCCAATGGTGAGTCTTCTCTTGACTTATCATTATCTCCACTGTCTCTAATTGAGAATTATACTTCAAACAAACACCAAGATTATATAGGTAGTGCCCATAGATATACTCAGCAAGTGGATGAGCACAACCCTGTCTTATGATGACACGAGGTTGTATGTCATTAGACATCTTGTATGATAGTGACAAAACACCCTTCCAACGTTGGGTTCGCCTCACCCTATTTTCTTCACCAAATATAACTACTAAATGATGACCACCGTTCTATTCCCTTGTTACCCCCGCTCGACCCAGCTACACTCTTATTACCTGAAAGGAATTGTGAAGCAAAAGGGTGAGCACAACTAGCTCAGTAAAGAATATCATGACTAAAGATAATTAAATTATCAATAGCCTTCATCAACAATAAATCAGAGATTTAGAACATATGGTAAATGATAAAAATTTCAACCATAGTTGCAGCGGAACGAGCAATCCATTAGAAGAGTCAAATAGACTATAAAGTCTATTATCTTCTCCATGTTAAAAATCCACCAACAATATTTTATCCATGTAACATCACTCAACAGTTCCTTTCCACAATCATATGAATAACTCATAATCATAATTGTGACTATAAATTTTTCTTCGCACCCAGGACGAAGAATATTTTCATCACCTGTCTTTACCTGAAACATCAAAGATCATGGTTATACCAAATCACAATTCCTGTTTATAATCATACTAACAAATCCATCTTTGCACTACGGGCCAAAGATATTCATCAACAAACCATCTTTGCACTACGGGCCAAAGATATTCAACAACAGTTCATCTTTGCACTACAGGCCAAAGATATTCATCAACAGGCCATCTTTGCACTACATGCCAAAGATATTCATCAACAATTCATATTTGCACTACAGGCCAAATATATTCATATCTCAAAGAAATATATAATCATTTCAGAATTTATATAAACAATAATTATAACCATGTTGATCAATTCACCTTTGCACTTAAGCTTAAGATATTCAATTATAAATTCAATGGTCATGATCATACCAGTCACAATTCAACTTTGCACTACAGGCCAAAGAGAACCCTAGTCATGATCATACCAATAATCTACCCATCTTTACACTCCAGTGAAAGAGAATTTCAACATCAAGGTTATAAAAATGTTATATATGATGATAAAATCAATATATCAATACATAGTTTTAATCTCAAGAGTAATATTCATAACTCAACTATAATTTGGTTAGAAAAAGAAACTAATTTTTATCGTGAATAGTAACTTGTGAATAGTAACTCGTGAATAGTAACTCATGATTAGTAACTCGTGAATAGTAACTCATAAATAGTAAACCGACACAAAAGGTAGAAATTCCACAATAAAATCCATACCAATATTTCGGTATAATGATATTGAAAGAATAACATTACTTAAATTTATAAACAATTTATTTTAATTGTTTACACTTTACTAATTAATGCATTTAATCATCATAAAATGCCAACTCTTACAATTTCATCATCAATAACCAAAACCCTCATCAAAAATCTGCATATACCTCATATAGGATTCTCAAGCCATAAAATCCTATTTTCAATTTTCTTTCTTCACAAAACATATTTAATTCATTTACTCATAACTAGACCATTTTCATGAAAAATACCAAATCAGTTCCAAAAATATTTCTTTTCTGGGATTTAGCATAATATAGTCCCATAGTGAACATATATTTTTCTCAGAATTTTTAAAAGTCATTTACTATTTTTCATATGGCCAAAATAGCCGAATATTTAGACATTTATCAAAAATTGTACTTTTGTCTAAAAATTCTGAAATTTACAGAGTATACTTCTATCATATACATGTACTCCCAATAAAAATTTCATCAATTTTGGAGTTAACCACAAGGAATTATAAGCTGTTACTTTTAAAATAGTCTTTTCTCATAAAATTCATAACTCTCAATCTATACATCCAAAAATCACCATTTTTGGACACAATCAAGAAAACTCATCAAAATATCATTTCAAATTTTTCCAGAATTTTTGAAGATCAGAAAAATTACGAAACTGAAAATCATAACAACCCTTAAAATCCCTTAATATCCCTTACTATCCCTTACTATCCCTTACCTCAAAAGAGCAGTACTTCTGACTGGATATCGGATATGATGCTGAAGGAAACTTGCACT
Source organism: Panax notoginseng (assembly GCA_016801055.1). NCBI lineage: Eukaryota > Viridiplantae > Streptophyta > Magnoliopsida > Apiales > Araliaceae > Panax > Panax notoginseng. The sequence goes on from CM029015.1 coordinate 12,613,944, forward strand.
GATGAATAGCAACTCACCAAGTATCTAAAAACTCACAAAATATGCTTCATAATATAGAGAGAGAAAGAGAGAAAGCTTATGTTTCTGGTGTGATTTTCAATTCTAACTTAGCCCTCTATTTATAGGAAAATTTTGGTAGGTTTGACCTGCAACCTGATGGCTTTACCTGCTACTATTCCCACCCACCACATTTGAAATATAATTCAGCACATTTCTTCACCAACCACAAGTGGGGCCCACCAATTCTAGAATTTTCCACCAAAATGATAAACTCCAAAAATTCAACAATTTCTGAACCAGTCATCTCGTAAAATTCATAATAAATCATACGTTCATTTTTAACGGTTCAAAATTTGTGGGCATATACTCAACTTATATATGTATAACATATCCAAAAATTACCACGATCCAACGGTCGGATTAAAAATTATAACCCCCGCAAAATATCTCAAAAACCCTGATTTTTAATACCTCCATTCCGACAAAAATACTGATAAAAACCTCAACATTAACTCCTTCATTTTTAACCACAAAAATATATCCCTCATTTATATCCACATAAAATAAATATTTCCTTATCATATGAATCAATAATTAATTATTCACAAATAATATTACAGAATCACATTTATGACAACCAGGCCGTTCCCAGGAAAGAGGGGGCTTTCCAATAAGGATTTCTCCTTACTGGCGCGCAATTAGATGACCAAACCTCTCCTTAGACAGAACTTTCTAGACATTGCCAATAATGCTATCTAATAATACTATTCAAATAATATGAATTATTGATCTGATAATGGGAAATACTGTGCAGCAACAATTATTGAACAACAATAATATAAAATTTCAACGTAGCAATTATTGAATCAATAAAATAAAATATTGAACAGTAATTACTGTAACAATTATTGAGTAGTGCCTTCTTACGTAAGAATCAATAATTTCAAAAATACTATGCAATACCGTGTGCTACTGTGCAATAACGCGTATTACTGTATTTTAACCACCGGGTATTCCAACAGTGTTAACGGTAACAACTACGCCGTTATTTGTAAAAACTCAAATTTGTCGTTTTCTTCACCCGACAGTTATTCTGTTATGGGGCCCACAAATGGCTGCGCCGTCGTACGAATATTCCCCGACAGAAAGAATATTCCACGACCAAACGAATATTCCCCGACAACAATGATTATTTTATAACCACTTGCTTATTTTGAAAAAAATCATATTTCACTCATAACTTTAAACTTTTATCAATTTAACCATTTACTGAATAGTAATTATAAGAAAAATTGAATACTTTTATTTCATAAAATTCGGGGTCTTACAATCTCCCCTCCTTATGAAATTTCGTCCCCGAAATTTACATACCTGGTATTTCAAAGAGTTGAGAATACCTTGCTTTCATTTTAGATTCCATCTTCCCTATCATCATGATTTCTCCATTGCTCATCTCCTGTATTTCAGATATCATTCTATAATACAGCTTCAAAATAAGGGTTAATTGAACAAATTAACATATCACATAATATCCCAATATTATGACTGACCAACAAATAAGCTTAGGTAGGACACACTGGCGAAGGATTTACTCATCTCTCCCCTCCTAGTTATATTTCCCGATCTCCGCCAGAGATCATATCCCTAAGCTCTGATACCACCTGTGACAACCCCAAAATAGGTCCATTCCACCCAACCCATTCTGAGTCGTCAAATACATGGTACAGAAAATAACTACAACTTTATTACAACAATTGTCGTGCAAAATACAACAACACATATGCTGTGAGTTTGGATACAAATATATACCAAATGTGACTCATGTTCCAACCGTGGACATCAAATTCCTTCATTTCTACTGGCGCTATACGATATGGGGCTTTCGAAATCGATGTCGTTTCTGGTGCTAAGTTTATTACGAATTCAATTTCTCTGTCTGGCGGAAGACTAGGCAGATCGTCTAGAAATACATCTTGAAATTCATTTTTTCAAGATGAACAATGTAAGCTAATATATCCTTAATTTCTACTCCATTTTTCAAATATCAACAATGTAAGCTAAGTAACCTACATATCCCTGCATCATCGTAAAACAACACGATTTCTTAAGCGATGAGCTACCACAAAATACTAGCTTAGACTTATTCGGAGTCTGAATGTTAACACTTTAATTCTGATAATTAATTATCGTAGCATGGTTATACCACCAATCCATTCCCAATATTACGTTAAATTCTCGCAATTTTATCGGGATCAAGTCTACGCTTCACTACAAAAAAAAAGACATTCGGCAACGATTTTTCGGGCAACAAATTATAAAATCGTTGCCAAAAATGCATGTTTAGCAACGAAATTTGTCATTCGTTGCAGTTTGTGAAAGGCTTTCATTTTTCATAACTAAATTCATAGTTCGTTGAAAATTTTCGTTGCCAATTAGTTGGCGGGAAAAAAAAAATCCCGCCTATTTACTTTTTTGTTACTAATGAGATTTCTCCTCATCGTTGGCAACGAAAACTTTTTTGTTACTATATTTCGTTGCCTAATATAGGCCACATTCATTTGCAACAATTTTTTTTCGTTGTGTATTTAATATATTTTTTTGCAACGACTAGTAAATTGTTGCCCAAAATTAAGACAAATCCAATAAGCATGCCTCTCTTCCCCCCCCCCCCCCACCAAACGCATCATGTTTCATTTAAATTTTTTTATTTATTTGGACACAATTTTATACAGTGAAATGTTTCACTCCGTCCGTCTCAAAATAAATGTCCAGTTTTATTTTCTTTAAAGTTATAATTTTTGAAATTAAAATTGAGCACATAATAGATATATTATCTAATTTACAAAAATTAAAGTTTGTAGTTAATTGGATGTAGTTTATAATGATCATACTCGCACAGTTATAATTTTGAAAAAAAAATATAATTAATTTCTAAAATAATTTATATGAAATTTTCTTTTAGTTAAATATGTTTAGTATTTATTTGGTCACGGGTCAATTTCTTTTTCTTACTGGACTTCAAATGTGAACCAACTTTGCTCTTGTTAATAAATTAGATAGAAAGGAAGCGAAGGAACCTATCGAAAAAATAGACGAAAAGTGGAGAGAGAAGACAGGGAGAGAGTGTGAAAATAGTTAATTATATTCTTAATCCATGAATTCCTGAGAACAATGATCTATTTTTTCTAAGAAGTCTCATACCATAAAAAGACCAATTTAAAAATTTTAACCCTTCATGGAAAATATTTTAAATACTCGTGTAAATCTTTGTAATTTTGACTCTACATCAATAAGGGCACTACATTCATGTGCTGAAACTCAAAAAGCCTTCTTAACTTTCGTCATATCAGCGCTAAGAGCTTGTGAACAGGGTTCACTATCAGATAGCTCACAGCTAAATAATTCTTCACGAACTACTTTTGAAAGAGAAGAGAACCCCTGCTGACTTTTATAATAAGGCCCTGTCAGCTGAAGTTCACAGCTGATACAATCGTCTCCTATTTCGTGACTGATATGTTTGCACGTGCCATCTTGTCTCTTTTGAGTGTGCAAAAGGTCCCTGAAATGATACATGAACAGATTATAGAGGTTATCCAGCACCCGATATAGGCGCCCAGCATATATCAAGACTCTCACTAATGATAACATCAACTAAATTTTATAGATGGGTTATCTTTTAATCAAGTAAGAAATTCATAAGAAAGGGTTGTTCTAAACCACATTTCATAAAAAGAGAAATGCCAAATAAGTGTGTATCAACTTCAAAACAAAAGAGCACGAGCAGGTCATTTATTCTATACATTATATCCAACTGTTTCAATGAAATCCACATAATTTGAAGTACAAATATACTATTTGCCTTCTGTGCTCTTGTAGTCAGTAACATGTTTACGCATATTAAATTTAACAGAGTGATACTCCATGAGTTGTATGATTAGCGTTCTATGTCATATTACATAATTACATACACCATATTGTAATATCCTTGTAATTAAGTGTAATCCCATAATTCTTGCAATTAGTATATATTTGTAATTAATTGTAATCCCATAACTCTAGAAATTAGTGTCCTTGTAATTAATTGTAATCGCATAATTCTAGGATAGTTTCCTATTTAGGAACTTGGGCTACACTCAATCTTGTGTGTGTGTGTGTGTGTGTGTGTGTGTGTGTGTGTATATATATATATATATATATATATATATATATATATATATATATATATATATTCATTCTTAATCAATAAAAAATCAAGCCATTGTTTCTCAATATTTCTCTCTCTATTTTCTACATGGTATCAAAGCTCCCACGTTCCTGACCTGTTTCTTCCTTCCCTTTTTTTTCTTTTGCTCATAGTTCTTCTTCAACCATAATGGCTTCCGAAGACACTTCTGCATCTTCCACTGCTTATACCACCATTCAAAATACCCAAGACCCAAATAATCCACGTGTTACCATCAACACTTCAAACATCACAAAATTGACCACCACCAATTACATCACGTGGAACCTCCAAATCCGAAGTCTATTAGAAGGATATGATCTTTATGGATTTCTTGACGGGTCTCATCCCAGTCCAAAAGCAACAGTCACTGCTAATGGTAAGTCTGCTCCAAATCCAGCTTACACAACATGGAAGCGCCAGGATCGTCTTCTCTTCATTGCACTCCTTGGTGTAGAGTTTCTCTACCTATTCAACCTCTTCTTGCCCGCACTACCACCTCTTAAGAAGCCTGGACCACCTTGGCTAACACTTATTCCAAACCATCTCGTGGTCACATCAAACAAATTAAGGACCAATTGAAACACTATGCCAAGGGTTCCAAGACGATATCCGAATATATGCAATTTATAAAGAATAGGGTTGATGAAATTTCTCTTCTTGGCAAACCCATTAATGAAGAAGACCTTATTGATAAGATTCTTGATGATCTTGGTGAGGAATACAAAGGAATTGTTGACGCAATTAATGCACGTGAGACACCCATCTCCTTTGCTGAAATTCATGAAAAACTCATTAATAAGGAGGCATCTCTACAATAATCACATGAACCACCATCATTCCTTCCGGCCACCGCCAATCCTATCAATAAACGCAACAATCACTCTTGGCGACCTTCTCCCCTTCCTTGGCGTCCTTCCATATCCAACTTTCACAATCAAGGACAACAATCCAATGTTCCTCGTAATGATCGACCTCCACCACGTCCATATCTTGGGTATTGCCAAGGTTGTGGTATTCAAGGACACACTGTCAAAAAATGCTCCCTTTAATTATCGTCTTGTCAATGCCCAATCCTTGCTGGCTCCATCGGCATCACGTCCACTAGCTCCGCGTCCTACTACTCCATGGCAACCGCGGGCACACTTTGCATCTCTTGAGAACACCGACACTCCCACCTGGATACTTGATAGTGGGGCGTCACACCATGTTACCACAGACATGAATAATCCTTCACTTCACACTCCTTATGCAAGGTCTAATGACGTTATAATCGGCGATGGCTCTGGTCTTCACATTACCCATACTGGTTCCACCACACTTCCTACCCCTACTCGCACCATCAATTTACAGAATATCCTTTGCGTGCCTAACATGAAAAAGAACCTTATTTCTATATATCAATTTTGCAATACAAATCATGTTTCTATTGAATTCTTACCCACTATTTTTCATGTGAAGGACTTGAGCACGGGGGCAATTCTTTTAACGGGAAAGTCTAAAGATGGTGTCTATGAGTGGCCAACCTCCTCTGTGACGCCCCCAAAATTAGGTATTCATCACCCATCTTAAGTCACCAAATACATGGTACATAACTCAAATATAACTTAATAATACAGTTGTCGTGTAAAATACGACGAAACATAAACTAAAAGTTTTAATAAGAATATTGTCATCTAGACAATATCCACACCTAATGGAGTCCTCATAACATTTATTGTCACGCTATTTTACAGAATAATGAGGACTACTAATGCTATCATCTGGACCGTCACTCCGTTCCCCGACTAGTCCCGGCTACGTTCTCATTTTCTAAAGAAAACAGTGAAAGAAAGGGTGAGCTCAACTAGCCCAGTAAGAAATATTATAACTAAGATAATGCAGAATAAATTATCATTAGTCTTCAATAATGTTAAACTGATAAAATACAATAGACATCAAGTTTAGCTGCAGCGGAACAAGCAATCCATTAGAAAAGTCAAGTAGAGAATAAAATCTACTATCTTCTATGATTTAAAAAGGTTTTTCATCAATTTTTATCGCTGAGACTCAGCTTAATAAATAAACCACATCTTCAAATCATTCCTGTACTACGGGCCAAGGATATTCATTAAATCATCAATGGTCATGACTATACTGAATAATCCCTAGTCATAATCATACCAAGTCCATCTCTGCACGTAAGCCAAAGATATACAACAATAAAACCAATAATCAACAATCCATCTTTGCACATAAGCCAAATATATATAATTCAATAAACAACAGTCCATCTTCGCACGTAAGCCAAAGATAACTTTCATCACCATATAAGCATGATGATGATGACAATGATATAAGCATTAATCAAACTAAAACAAGGATAAATATTAAAGACTTTAAATTTATCCAAATATTATCAATCACATAATAAATTCATAATCTAATATTGTTAATATCACAACAATATTTTAATCACTTCTTAAACTTATAAACAATTTATTTCAATTGTTTACACTTTACCAAATAATGCATTTAATCATTCAAAAATGTCATACTCATAAGATTTCATCATCAATGATCAAATCCCTCATCAGAAATATGTATATAAGTTATATAGGATTTACAAGCCATAAAATCCTATTTTCCAACTTTGTTACTTCACATAACATATTTAACTCATAAGTTCGTAACTAAAACATTTTCATGAAAAATACCAAATCAGTCCCAAAAATATTTCTTTTCTGGGATTTAGCATAATATAGTCCCATAATGAAAATATATTTTTCTCGGAATTTTTAAAATTTATTTACTATTTTTCAAAAATAAATTTCTAATTAATTTCTTAAGAAATTAGCTACCTCAAGTTTAACTCCAGAAATTCTCAAATCTTGGCAGGATCTTACACATGTTAACTTGAGCTTCCAGTTTAAATTTCATGGCCATCAGAGTTATAGAACTCCGATTATAGCATTTTTCGTCGGAAAAACTTAAATATTGAAATGGTCATAACTTGCTCATTTTAAGTCGGAATGAGCTGATTTTTGGACAGGATGTTCTTTATACCATATACTTTCATGTCCCAAAAGGCCAGAATTTTTCTCATGATTTAAGTGAACGAAACAGCCCCTTTAAGTTTCTGTGCAGTAGCATTTTCCTCTTTTGCAGCTTTGGACTCCTTTGCTAAAAACAGTCCACACGAAAATCTACAACACCTTTTCTAGTGATTCCACTTGGATAAGTTGTAAAACTCATAGATCTAACTCTAGGACTTAACCACACTCAAAAATTCAAAATATAATAGGAGATATGGTCAATTGAATTTCATGTTACGTTTTTACCAAAATCTGATTTTTCAACCATTTGTGATTTCTAAGAAACTTTCATGTTTTCACTTAATAACCAACATAACTCATCATAACATTTACTAATACCACATATACCCATGATTTTCATCAGTCTAATGCTTTTATTATGACTCTCATCATAATCAACGTAAACAGATCATTTCCACAATTTAATAAGGAATGAACACAAAGGATCATTCACCATGCATGTGGTAATTCACATAGACAGGTTATTCCAACAGAATAATAAAGAATGGAATAATAGAAGGATTCACCATGCATGCGATAGAGACCGCACAGATAGGTTATTCCCAACAGAATAACAAAGAACGGAACCGGATCAAGCGAAATTCGCACCGACAGGATATTCTAACAGAATAATACATAATGTAACCAAGTCCGGCGTAAACACACAGACAGGATATTCCGACAGAATAATAAATAATGGAACCAGGTCCCGCGTAAAATGCACAGACTGGATATTCCGACAGAATAGTAAAGAATGGAATAATATAAGAATTTCACCATGTATGCAGTACTTTCCATATACAGGTTATTCCAACATAATAACAAAGAATGGAATAACAGAAGAAGTTCACCATGTATGTGTACTTTGCATAAACAGGTTATTCCAACATAATAATAAAGAATGAAATAACAGAAGTTCTCTTCATGAATAAGAAAGAAATAATACCCCTTACAGGTACAACAAATAATATCCCTTACCTTAGAATAAAGCTGGATACTAGAATAGAAATGTAGCAGACTTTTCTTCTTCTTTCTCTCTATAGAATTTCTCTCTATAGCTTCTCTCTATAATAATTGCTCTATAGCTTTGGTGAATTGGTGAGAAATGAAGGAAGAATGAGCTTCTAATTATAAAAAAATATAGTTTCAATAATTGCATGTTTTGGGGCTCGAAATATTACAGTACAATGCCTCCAACTTTTCTTTCATTTTTAATTCAGTCATCCAAGTATTATCAAACTTGCACCACCTCCCCTAATAGTAAATCATGTGAATCAATAGTAAATCATGTGACTCAATAGTTCTAAACATGTGAAAAAATTAATTACAGTATAGTACCTCCATCTATACCTCCATTTTTAACTTAGTCATGCAAGTATCATCAATCTTGCACCAACTCCCCTAATAGTATAAGAATGTGATTTAATAGTACACACATGTGAACAAATAGTTATATGAGCATGTGAATTAGTAGCAATTAATTACTCATTTACCCGATTAATTACCCGGTTGGTCAATATAACTTCCAGACATCAATTACTATCGAAATAAATGTTGATTTTCACTAACACTAACAATCCCAAGACAATGGAAATATTTTTCTCAAAAATTTTATTTTTGAAATTTCGAAGTTTGACTTTTTCCAAAAAAGTCAACTGTTGACTTTTTTGACCAAAAAGTCAACCTCGAAAATTTTTGTGTTTATAGTCTATTTCTACTAATTTCATCGTTTCGGACTCAAATATTACGTTCGCGTCTCCAAATTCAACTCCGAACTTAAATTCGAGTATAATAACTGTGATGAACGATATTTTGCACATTAATTTTAATATTTATTAAAGTAAATAAATATTTTCAATGATTTAATTATTAGATTAAATAATTAATTGATGCAATTGTGGTAGATTAATTTAATTATATGTGTTACATTTATTAAATTAATGTAGAGAATAATTATTATTCAAGTATGTATTTATATGAGCTTATTAAATTAAATGAAATATTTAATTAAGCATGATGTTATTTTAATTAATTTTATTATTAATTAGAGAGTTCATAATTTGACATTATTTATTAATGAGAAATTATTATATTTTTATTTAAAATAAATAAATTAAGATATTGATTTATTTTATGAAGGAGTGTAACATTAATTAAACTATATGATAAAGCTTTATTAAATTAAATGGTTGTTAAATCTATTTTGCTAGCCAAACAAGGCCCTATGGGGAGTTGGAACAGTTACCCATTATTGGGTTAACTGACCACTCAGTGCGTCAGTTCTCTTATTATATCATACGTCTTTCTTTTCTTTCTTCATTTTTTTTCCTAAGTCTAGTAAAGTAGAAATAGAGAGAGTTTCAGAGAGAGATTGAGAAGTGTTAAGAGAGAATTTTGATTGAGGAAGAGTTGAGAAGAAATCTTAGCCTACATATATATACTTTATTCTCAGGGTAATCTCTCCCTCCCAAATTCTATATTTCACGTATTCAAGTTTTGATAAAAATGGCTTTCACAGTTTTCTGTAAAGTCTCTATGATGGGATATTGTATGGCTTATGTGCATATATAGGTTAAGATGTTATCAAATCGTATTTTATTATATATATATTTTGCGAACCATACCATCTGTTTAATTAAAATACATGTCGTATATGATTTCTGCAAAATTACAGAGTTTGGGTTTTGGCCTTATGGCCTTATACGTGATATTTTATGTATTGATCGTATATTATCCCTAAAGTTTACACTCGTATGTTGTTATGCATGTTGTTACGAAGAGAACAAATTTTAAATGAACGGACTCGGTGTTATAAAGAATTCGTAGGGACAATTTTCATGTTTTATATTCAAAAACCTCCATGAACATCAAAGTCAGTGAAATTATAGACTTTAATTCTGTGATTATGTGTTTTAATGGCTTAAAATCACTCTATAGATGTTGGGTAATGATTATATGTGAATTATAACATGTGGGTATGTCTAATTTCGTGTAGTAATATTTTAAATTAGAGTTTTTGGCTGTGTTCTGTAATTTTTGCGAATTGCATAACAGTTTCTGGCTCGCCGCGCCGCAGCGCCACACTCACGCCTAAACATCCGCGCCGCAGCGCCAAGTTTCCAACCGTAGTGCCATGTGTCCTGCCGCAGCGCGAAGATCAAGTATAACAGTGGCGCCGCAGCGCCACTCTCCAGAAAGTTTAGAAATGAGATTTTTGAAATGATTAAGTCTAGCAATGTGTTAGTAATTTAATGTAATGAGCATGTAAACATGTTAGAAGTATAATGTGATGATATAATAGATGTTTAATGTGACGAACGAGATTTTTGTAAATTAATCTTAATATTTATTGAATGAAATAAATATTTTTCGATGATTTAATTATTGGGTTAAATAATTATTTGATGCAATTGTGGTAGATTAATTTAATTATATGTGTTACATTTATTAAATTAATGTAAAGAATAATTATTATTTAAAGTATGTAATTATGTGAGCTTATTGAATTAAATGAATTATTTAATTAAGCATGATGTTATTTTAATTAATTTAATTATTAATTAGAGAGTTAATAATTTGACATGATGTTATTTTAATTAATTTAATTATTAAGTAGAGAGTTAATAATTTGACATTTTTATTAATGAGAAAATTAATTATGTGACTATGTGAATTTATGAGAAAATATTATATTTTATTTAAAATAAATTAAATAAAATATTGGATTTATTTTATGAAGGAGTGTGACATTTATTAAACTATATGATAAAAAGTTTTATTAAAATAAAGAGCTTTGAACTTAGTTTGCTAGCCAAATGTGGCCTTAGGAGGAGTTGGGGGCAGTTAAACCACGAATGGAATTACTGACCTCAACTCTGCGCATAAAGGTTCAGTCAAGTTAACGTACGTATTCTTCATTATTTGCTAAGTTGAGAGTCAGAGAGAATTCAAGAGAGAGTTCAGAGGATTTGTGAGAACTCAGTGATTGAAGAAAGAATCTAAGTCTTCATATATACTTTATTCTCAGGGTAATCTCTCCTTCCTAAATTTCTATTTCACGTATTCAAGTTTTATAAAAATGGCTTTCAAAACTTCTGTTAATCTCTATGAATTGGGAATTGGTGTTGTTATAAGGATATATGTAATAATACGAGTAGCATAACATGTTCTATATATATATATTACATGATTCCATATCCTAAGTTTCGTAATCTGATGACTTGCTATTTCAAAAATTTATAGAGTTTGGGTTTTGGCCATATGGCCCTTATACGTAACTTTAATATGTCAAACATAAATTTTTATGTAAAATTTCCACTTGTATATGATTAGGCAAGCTAAAACGAATAAATTGGAACTTGAATGGTTGGATTTGGCCTTATAACGAATCTGTGGTGTTAAATGTTAGGAATTTATGTTCAACACTTCAAGAACACAAAGAACAGTACAATTTGCATATTTTAATTTTGTGATTTTGTGTTTTAATGGGTTAAAACCATTCTATAAATGTTGAGTATTGTTTATGTATGAATTATAACATGTGGGTATGATTAATTTCGTGTAGTAGCAATTTAATTGGAGTTTTTGGGCTGTGTTCTGTAATTTTCGCGAATTGCAGAATAATTTCTGGCTCGCCTCGCCGCGCCGCAGCGCCAGTTTCAAGCCTTATGTCCCGCGCCGCAGCGCCACTGCGCTGCAGCACCATGTCTCGAGCCGCAGCGCGAAGATCATGTATAACAGTGGCGCCGCAGCGCCACTCTCCAGAAAATTCAGAATGAGTTATTTTAAAAATGTTTGAGTCTAACAATGTGTTAGTGGATTAATGTAATGAACATGTAAACATGTTAGAAGAATAATGTGATGATAAAATAGTTGTATAATGTGGAGACCCCGAATTTTATGAAATAAAAGTATTCAATATTTCTATTTTGGTAAATGGTTAAATTGATAAAAGGTTAAAGTTAAAGGTGATATGTGAAAATTTTTCAAAGTAGACAAGTTGTCATAAAATACCCGGTTACTATTCACTCTAGTATTGTTCACTCGAGTATTTGGGGTACTTTTTGTCGGAGTACTATTCACGAGTTACTATTCATGAGTTACTATTCACGAGTTACTATTTACGGGGAATATTCGATTAGTCAGGGAATATTTGTACGACGGTACAATCATTGGTGGACCCCACAACAGAATTATTGTCGGATTGAGAAAACGACAAAAATATTTTATTCAAAATAACGGCGGAAGTTTTACAGTTGATACTGTTGAACTACTCGGTAGTAAAAGTACAGTAATACATGTGGTTGCATAGTAGCACACGGTATTGATTATTAATGCTTATGTGAGAAGTCACTCAGTTTGATTCAATTATTTTCAATTAATAATATGAATTATTTAGCGATAATGAAGTTTTGTTTTATTCGTATTATTAACGTAACAAAACAGAAACATCTTTTTATATAAAACAGAATACTTTATTAAAGTTATTCTATAAATAGAATATATTATACTCCCTCCGTCCCATAGTTATAGGCTGATTTTCCATTTTGAGATGTCCCAATATATAGGCCACTTACTATTTATAAAATTTAGTTGGTTCATTGTTTTACTTTTATGCCCTTATAATAAATATTCAACCATCACTCTTTTTTTGAAAAAACAACATTCAATGTCATTATTTTCATCACCACATTTAATGTTATTGTATTCTCTTTGGTTAAAGTTTATGGATTTTAATGGTCAGTACACGTCAATCAATGAAGTTGAGAGTTCCAGTATGATAAGTAAGGAGTAATTAACTTATTCATTAATTCCATATTAAGGGGTATATGTGGAAAATTTATGTTAAAAACTGCCACTTAACTAATTTTCTTAAACTATGTGCCAAAAGAAATCAGCCTATAACTATGGGACGGAGGGAGTATTTTATTATGCATAGTGTTGCATAGTGTTGCATAGTGTTTTGCATAGTGTTTGCATAGTAAAAATCTTTTTATATAAATAGAATATATTATATTTTATTTAAAAGATTTTTCTTTAAATATGGACCGTCAGATTAAAATAAATCAATCTGGACCGTTCATAGATTAGTTACTATGCATTCCATTTTCCTATAAATAGAAGCTCATTCCTTCATTATTTTCTTACGAATTCACTGAACTCTAGAGAGAGAAACTATAGAGAGAAACTATAGAAAAAAAGAAGAAAAGTATTTTGCTACTTAACTACTTCTTTATTTCAGTTCTTCTTTAAAATGGTAAGGGCTGTTATTCTTTCTTATTCATGAAGAGAACTGTTGTTATTCCATTTCTTATTATTCTGTGGGAATAACCTGTATACGCGGTCTACCCTATACTTGGTGACATTCTTCTATTATTCTGTTAGAACATCTTGTCTGTGTGTTTTATACCGGACCTGGTTCCGTCTTTATTATTATTCCGTTGGAACATCCTGTCTGTGTGTTTTACACCGAACCTGGTTCTGTCTTTATTATTATTCTGTTGAAACATCCTGTCTGTGTGTTTTACACCGGACCTGGTTCTGTTATTTATCATTCTGTTGGAATAACCTGTCTATGCGAAGTACCGCATGCATGGTGATTTCTGTTGTTATTCTATTCTTTAATATTCTGTTGGAACATCCTGTCGGTGCGAATTTCGCCTGACCTGGTTCCGTTATTATTATTCTGTTGGAATAACCTGTTTATGCAAAGTACCGCATGCATGGTGATTTTTGTTGTTATTCCATTCGTTATTATACTCAGTTGGTTAAAGTTTTGACTTCTATACTCCATGAAATTAGTAAAATATCATTGATATTTGCGCTTCATCCAGTATCTTTTCATGGAAATATTCTTCTGAGCATTCTTGAATTTTACTCTACAAAGCAGTATCATGTTGACAATTTGGACGTTATTGGTTCTTGGACAAATTAATTCTTGAACTTATTTTATTGAATATTATGTCATTGTCATCATCCTCATGTTTATATTGTGTTGAAAGTCATATGTGGCCTGTAGTGCATAGATGGACTTGGTATGATTATGACCAGGGATTATTCGGTGTAATAATGACCGTAATGTTACAAATGATGTGGATAAAGTCATCTGTGGCCTGTAGTGCATAGATGGACTTGGTATGATTATGATCAGGAATTATTCGGTATAGTCATGACTGTTGATGATTTAATGAATATCCTTGGTTCGTAGTACGTGGATGATTAGAAGATGTGGTTTATTTATTAAGCTGCGTCTCAGCGATAAAAGTGATGAAAAACCTTTTTAAATCATAAAAGATAGTAGATTTTATTTTCTACTTGACTCTTTTAATAAATTGCTTGTTCCGCTGCAGTTAAACTAGATGTCTATTATATTTTATCAGTTTAACATTGTTGAAGACTATTGATAATTTATTATGCATTATCTTAGTCATAATATTTCTTACTGGGCTAGTTGAGCTCACCCCTTCTTTCAATGTTCTCTTCAGGAAATGAGAACGTAGCTGGGACTAGTCGGGGAACGGAGTGATGGTCCTAGATGATGTATTAGTAGTCCTCACTATTCTGTGAAATATTGTGATAATAATTGTAATGAGGACTCCATTGAATTTGTATACTCTCTAGATGACGATATTTGTATTCAAACTCACAGCATATGTATAAGCAATGAAGCACATGAGAGTGTTGATTCAGCTCAAGCAAAAGGTAACGACCAACAATGTGACGCCCCCAAAATAGGTCCATTCCATCCAACCTATTCTGAGTCGCTAAATACATGGTATAGAAAATAACTGTAACTTTATTACAACAATTGTCGTGCAAAATACAACAACACATATGCTGTGAGTTTGGATACAAATATATACCAAATGTGACTCATGTTCCAACCGCGGACATCACCTCACAATGACACCTTACATAAAGGTATAGTCAAAAACTATTTTAGAAATTAGAATCTTTGGGAAGTGCTCAAGGAAACCTTCGTACATGGGAGGCCACGCGTCTAGGTTATGATAGATATCATATGGCCACAGAATTATCCTTGGTTGACCCAATAGACCCCAAAGAAAAACGAGAAGATTACTATCATATTCTTCCCAATGGTGAGTCTTCTCTTGACATATCATTATCTCTATTGTCTCTAATTGAGAATTATACTTCAAACAAATACCAAGATTATATAGGTAATGCCCATAGATATACTCAGCAAGTGGATGAGCACAACCCTGTCTTATGATGACACGAGGTTGTATGTCATTAGACATCTTGTATGATAGTGACAAAACACCCTTCCAACGTTGGGTTCGCCTCACCCTATTTTCTTCACCAAATATAACTACTAAATGATGACCACCGTTCTATTCTCTTGTTACCCCCGCTCGACCCAGCTACACTCTTATTACCTGAAAGGAATTGTGAAGCAAAAGGGTGAGCACAACTAGCTCAGTAAAGAATATCATAACTAAAGATAATTCAATTATCAATAGCCTTCATCAACAATAAATCAGAGATTTAGAACATATGGTAAATGATAAAAATTTCAACCATAGTTGCAGCGGAACGAGCAATCCATTAGAAGAGTCAAATAGACTATAAAGTCTATTATCTTCTCCATGTTAAAAGTCCACCAATAATATTTTATCCATGTAACATCACTCAACAGTTCCTTTCCACAATCATATGAATAACTCATAATCATAATTGTGACTCTAAATTTTTCTTCGCACCCAGGACGAAGAATATTTTCATCACCTGTCTTTACCTGAAACATCAAAGATCATGTTTATACCAAATCACAGTTCATGTTCATAATCATACTAATAACTTCATCTTTGCACTACGGCCAAAGATATTCATTTGTATCACCAGTTGGTCATGTTCATCTCAACATCTGTTCATCTTTGCACTACTGGCCAAAGATATTCAACAACATGTCATCTTTGCACTACGGGCCAAAGATATTCATCAACAAATCATCTTTGCACTATAAGCCAAAGATATTCCTCAACAGTTCATATTTGCACTACGGACAAATATATTCATCAACAGTTTATATTTGCACTACAGGCCAAATATATTAATATCTCAAAGAAATATATAATCATTTCAGAATTTATATACACCATAATTATAACCATGTTAATCAATTCATCTTTACACTTAAGCTAAAGATATTCAATTATAAATTCAATGGTCATGATCATACCAGTCACAATTCAACTTTGCACTACAGGCCAAAGAGAACCCTAGTCATGATCATACCAATAATCTACCCATCTTTACACTCCAGTGAAAGAGAATTTCAACATCAGGGTTATAAAAATGTTATATATGATAATAAAAACAATATAATCAACATATAGATTTAATCTCAAGAGTAATATTCATAAACCAACTATAATTTGGTCAGAAAAAGAAACCAATTTTGTCGTGAATAGTAACTCGTGAATAGTAACTCGTGAATAGTAACTCATGAATAGTAACTCATGAATAGTAAACTCGACACAAAAAGGTAGAAATTTCACAATAAAATACATATCAATATTTCGGTACAATGATATTGAAAGAATAATATTTCTTAAGCTTATAAACAATTTATTTTAATTGTTTATACTTTACTAAATAATGCATTTAATCATCCTAAAATGCCAAACTCATAAGATTTCATCACCAATAACCAAAAACCCTCATCAAAAATCTGCATATACCTCATATAGGATTCTCAAGTCATAAAATCCTATTTTCCAATTTTCTTACTTCACAAAACATATTTAATTCATTTTCTCATAACTAGACTATTTTCATGAAAAATACCCAATCCGTTCCAAAAATATTTCTTTTCTGGGATTTAGCATAATATAGTCCCATAGTGAACATATATTTTTCTCAGAATTTTTAAAAGTCATTTACTATTTTTCATATGGCCAAAATAGCCGAATATTTAGACATTTATCAAAAATTGTACTTTTGTCTAAAAATTCTGAAATTTACAGAGTATACTTCTATCATATACATGTACTCCCAATAAAAATTTCATCAATTTTGGAGTTAACCACAAGGAATTATAAGCGGTTACTTTTAAAATAGTCTTTTCTCATAAAATTCATAACTCTCAATCTATACATCCAAAAATCACCATTTTTGGACACAATCAAGAAAACTCATCAAAATATCATTTCAAATTTTTTTAGAATTTTTGAAGGTCAGAAAAATTATGAAACTGAAAAACATAACAACCCTTAAAATTCCTTACTATCCCTTACAATCCCTTACTATCCCTTACCTCAAAAGTGCAGTATTTCTGACTGGAATGCAAAGCCGAAGGAAACTTGCACTGAATAGTAACTCTCAAAGTATCTAAATACTCACAAAATATACTTCATAATATAGAGAGAGAAAGAGAGAAATCTTATGTTTCTGGTGTGATTTTCAATTCTAACTTAGCCCTCTATTTATAGGAAAATTTTGGTAGGTTTGACCTGCAACCTGATGGCTTTACCTGCTACTATTCCCACCCACCACATTTGAAATATAATTCAGCACATTTCTTCACCAACCACAAGTGGGGCCCACCAATTCTAGAATTTTCCACCAAAATGATAAACTCTGAAAATTCAACAATTTCTGAACCAGTCATCTCGTAAAATTCATAATAAATCATACGTTCATTTTAACGGTTCAAAATTTGTGGACATATACTCAACTTATATATGTATAACATATCCAAAAATTACCACGATCCAACGGTCGGATTAAAAATTATAACCCCCGTAAAATATCTCAAAAATCCTGATTTTTAATACCTCCATTCCGACAAAAATACGGATAAAAATCTCAACATTAACTCCTTCATTTTTTACCACAAAAATATATCCCTCGTTTATATCCACATAAAATAAATATTTCCTTATCATATGAATCAATAATTAATTATTCACAAATAATATTACAGAATCACAATTATGACAACCAGGCCGTTCCCAGGAAAGAGGGGGCTTTCCAATAAGAATTTTTCCTTACTGGCGCGCAATTAGATGACCAAACCTCTCCTTAGACAGAACTTTCTAGACATTATCAATAATGCTATCTAATAATATTATTCAAATAATATGAATTATTGATCTGATAATGGGAAATATTGTGCAGTGACAATTATTGAACAACAATAATATAAAATTTCTAACGTAGCAATTATTGAATCAATAAAATAAAATATTGAACAGTAATTACTGTAACAATTATTGAGTAGTGCCTTCTTACGTAAGAATCAATAATTTCAAAAATACTGTGCAATACCGTGTGCTACTGTGCAATAACGCGTATTACTGTATTTTAACCACCGGGTATTTCAACAGTATTAACGGTAACAACTACGCCGTTATTTGTAAAAACTCAAATTTGTCGTTTTCTTTATCCGACAATTATTCGTTATGGGGCCCACAAATAGCTGCGCCGTCGTACGAATATTCTCTGACAGAAAGAATATTCCACGACCAAACGAATATTTCCCGACAACAATGATTATTTTATAACCACTTGCGTAGTTTGAAAAAATTTCATATATCACCCTTAACTTTAACTTTTATCAATTTAACCATTTACTGAATAGTAACTATAAAAAAAATTGAATACTTTTATTTCATAAAATTCGGGGTCTTACAAACAACACGATAATAATCATACTGGTGGCAACGGCTATCGGAACAATGATAACCATCGTGGGGGAAATTATCATGCCAAGAATGGTAACCACTTCGGTGGTAATCATGGCAAAGATAATAGAAGTGGAAATTGCAAGAAAAGAAGGTTATTTAGCTCGATTTTGTCATGCACCAAAGTCAAGTCCAGCTGGGACGGTGGCACCAAAGGCGGATACGAACAAAACAAAGTCATTGGTTTTAGGAAGAGCGTTTTTCATGACTTCTCAAAAAGCGAGTAAACCGAACGAAGTTAGCACGGGTTAGTTAATTATAAATTCTTGCGAAGTTTATACCCTATTAGATATCGGTTCTATCCATTCTTTTATCTCTCTTGCTTGCATTCAACGTTTAAATTTGACTCTAGAGAAGTTAGACTTTGACCTATCGGTTAAAACTCCGTTAGGAGAAACCTTCATTTCATGTGCTATCCAAGTCTTGGATGAGAGTCACAGTTTTGAATGATATTCTTATTGTTAATAAATTTCCAGACGTATTCTTGAAGACTTCTTAAACTACCCCTAGAGCATGAAATCGAATTTTGTATTGACCCCAGTACAAAACCCATTTCTAAAACCCTCAAATATTTCTTCAACTAAAAGGATCTGTTTACGTGGATTATGATGAAAGTCATAATAAAAGCATTGAACTAATGAAAATCATGGGTATATGTGATATTAGTAAGTGTTATGATGAGTTATGTTGGTTATTATGAGAAAACATGAAAGTTTCTTAGAAATCACAAAGGGTTAAAAAATCAGATTTTAGTGAAAATGGAACATGAAATTCAATTGACCATATCTCCTATTATATTTCGAATTTTTGAGTATAGTCAAGTTCTAAAGTTAGATCTATGAGTTTTGTAACTTATTCAAGTGGAATCATTAGAAAAGGAGTTGTAGATTTTCGTGTGGACTGATTTTAGTAAAGGAGTCAAAAACTGAAAAGTGCCAAAAAGCTGCTGCAAGAATATTTAAAAGGGAATTTTCGGCCACTTAATTTGTGAGAAAAATTCTAGCCTTTTGGGACATGAAAGTATATGGTATAAAGAACCTCCTGTCCAAAAACGAGCTCATTCCGACTTAAAATGAGCAAGTTATGACCATTTCAATATTTAGGTTTTTCCGACGAAAAACGCTATAACCGAAGTTTTATAACTCCGATGACCATAAATTTTAAACTGGAAGCTCACGTTAACATGTGTAAGATCCTTCCAAGATTTGGGAATTTCTGGAGTTAACCGTGAGGTAGCTAATTTCTTAAGGAATTAATTAGAAAATTTTTTTTGAAAAATAGTAAATGAATTTTAAAAATTCCGAGAAAAATATACTTTCATTATGGGACTATATTATGCTAAATCCCAGAAAAGAAATATTTTTGAAACTGATTTAGTATTTTTCATGAAAATAATCTAGTTATGAGTAAATTAGTTAAATATGTTATGTGAAGTAACAAAATTGGAAAATAAGATTTTATGGCTAGGGAATCCTATATAGAGTATATGCATATTTTTTTTGAGGGATTTGATCATTGGTGATGATATCTTATGAGTATGACATTTTTGAATGATTAAATGCATTATATGGTAAAGCATAAACAATTGAAATAAATTTTTTATAAGTTTAAGAAGTGATTAAAATATTGTTATAATAGTAATGATATTAGATTATGAGATTATTAAGTGATTGATAACATTGGGATACTCTTGAACCCTAGATAAATTATATTATAAATGTTTAATATTTATTCTTTATCTCATTTGATTGATTTTTTATATCATTGTCATGATCCTCATGCTTATATTGTGTTGAAAGTCATCTGTGGCCTGTAGTGCATAGATGGACTTAGTATGATTATGACCAGGGATTATTCAGTATAATCATAACCGTAATGTTATAAATGATGTGGAAAAAATCCTCATTGGCCCGTAGTGCATTGATGAACAGTTTTTGGTATGATTATGGCTATGGATTCTCTTTGGCCGTAGTGCAAAGATGAATTATTTTATGGCATGATCAGGACCGTTGATGAAAACACGATTATCTTTGGCACGTAGTGCATAGATAATTCGTGGTCGTGATACTAAAGAATATCATTGGCCTGTAGTGCAGGGATGATTCGATGATGTGGATTAATTATTGAGCTGAGTCTCAGCAATGAAATATTAATTCATGGATGTGGTAAAAGTCATCTTTGGCCGTAGTGGATTGATGGACTTGGTATGATTATGACCAGAGATTGTTCGGTATAATCATGACCGTAATTGAAAACACGATTATCTTTGGCACGTAGTGCGTGGATAATTCGTGGTCTTGATACTAAAGAATATCCTTGGCCTGTAGTGCAGGGATGATTCGATGATGTGGATTAATTATTGAGCTGAGTCTCAGCAATGAAATATTAATTCATGGATGTGGTAAAAGTCATCTTTGGCCGTAGTGCATTGATTGACTTGGTATGATTATGACCAGGGATTGTTCGGTATAATCATGACCGTAATTGAAAACACGATTATCTTTGGCACGTAGTGCATGGATAATTTGTGGTCGTGATAGTATTAAGCAGAGTCTCAGTATTATTGATTTTACAATTGTATATCTTTGACCTGTAGTGCAAAGACGAACTGTTGATTATTGGTTATACAGTTGGCATGTAGTGCAAAAAATGAATTGTTAATAAATACCTTTGGCCGTATTGCAAAGATGAATTTAATATTTTCAACGATAAAGGTATTCAAGGTATCCTCACCTCTTCGTCATACCAGGTACGTACGTAAATTTTGAGGGTGAAATTTCATAAGGAGGGGAGATTGTGAGACCCCGAATTTTATGAAATAAAAGTATTCAATTTTTTTATTTTGGTAAATGGTTAAATTGATAAAAGGTTAAAGTTAAAGGTGATATGTGAAAATTTTTCAAAGTAGATAAGTTGTCATAAAATACCCGGTTACTATTCACTCTAGTATTGTTCACTCGAGTATTTGGGGCACTTTTTGTCAGAGTACTATTCACGAGTTACTATTCATGAGTTACTATTCATGAGTTACTATTCACGAGTTACTATTCATGAGTTACTATTCACGAATTACTATTCACGAGTTACTATCCACGAGTTACTATTCACGAGTTACTATTTACGGGGAATATTCGATTAGTCGGGGAATATTTATACGACGGTACAATCATTGGTGGACCCCACAACAGAATTATTATCGGATTGAGAAAACGACAAAAATATTTTATTCAAAATAATGGCGGAAGTTTTACAGTTGATACTGTTGAACTACTCGGTAGTAAAAGTACAGTAATATGTGTGGTTGCATAGTAGCACACGATATTGATTATTAATGCTTATGTGAGAAGTTACTCAGTTTGATTCAATTATTGTCAATTAATAATATGAATTATTTAGCGATAATGAAGTTTTATTTTATTCGTATTATTAACGTAATAAAACAGAAACATCTTTTTATATAAAATAGAATACTTTATTAAAGTTATTCTATAAATAGAATATATTATATTTTATTATGCATAGTGTTGCATAGTATTTTGCATAGTAAAAATCTTTTTATATAAATAGAATATATTATATTTTCTTTAAAAGATTTTTCTTTAAATATGGATCGTCAGATTAAAGTAAATCAATCTGGACCGTTCATAGATTAGTTACTATGCATTCCATTTTCCTATAAATAGAAGTTCATTCCTTCGTTATTTTCTTACGAATTCACTGAACTCTAGAGAGAGAAACTATAGAGAGAAGCTATAGAGAGAAAGAAGAAAAGTATTCTACTACTTAACTACTTCTTTATTTCAGTTCTTCTTTAAAATGGTAAGGGGTGTTATTCTTTCTTATTCATGAAGAGAACTGTTGTTATTCCATTTCTTATTATTCTGTGGGAATAACCTGTATACGCAGTCTACCCTATACTTGGTGATATTCTTCTATTATTCTGTTGGAATATCCTGCCTGTGTGTTTTACACCGAACCTGGTTCCATCTTTATTATTATTCCGTTGGAACATCCTGTCTGTGTGGTTTACATCGGACCTGGTTCCGTTATTTATCATTCTGTTGGAATAACATGTCTATGCGAAGTACCGCATGCATGGTGATTTCTGTTGTTATTCTATTCTTTAATATTCTGTTGGAATATCCTGTCGGTGCGAATTTCGCCTGACCTGGTTCCGTTATTATTATTCTGTTAGAATAACCTGTTTATGCAAAGTACCGCATGCATGGTGATTTCTGTTGTTATTCCATTCGTTATTATACTCAGTTGGTTAAAGTTTTAACTTCTATACTCCATGAAATTAGTAGAATATCCTTGATATTTGCGCTTCATCCAGTATCTTTTCATGGAAATATTCTTCTAAGCATTCTTGAATTTTACTCTACAAAGCAGTATCATGTTGACAATTTGGACGTTATTGGTTCTTGGACAAATTAATTCTTGAACTTATTTTATTGAATATTATGTCATTGTCATCATCCTCATGTTTATATTATGTTGAAAGTCATATGTGGCCTGTAGTGCATAGATGGACTTGGTATGATTATGACCAGGGATTATTCGGTGTAATAATGACCATAATATTACAAATGATGTGGATAAAGTCATCTGTGGCCTGTAGTGTATAGATGGACTTGGTATGATTATGACTAGGGATTATTCGGTATAGTCATGACCATTGATGATTTAATGAATATCCTTGGCTCGTAGTACAGGGATGATTAGAAGATGTGGTTTATTTATTAAGCTGAGTCTCAGCGATAAAATTGATGAAAAACCTTTTTAAATTATAAAAGATAGTAGATTTTATTCTCTACTTGACTCTTTTAATGAATTGCTTGTTCCGCTGCAGTTAAACTAGATGTCTATTATATTTTATCAGTTTAATATTGTTGAAGACTATTGATAATGTATTCTGCATTATCTTAGTCATAATATTTCTTACTGGGCTAGTTGAGCTCACCCCTTCTTTCAATGTTCTCTTCAGGAAATAAGAACGTAGCTGGGACTAGTCGGGGAACGGAGTGATGGTCCTAGATGATGCATTAGTAGTCCTCACTATTATGTGAAATAGTGTGATAATAATTGTAATGAGGTCTCCATTGAGTTTGTATACTCTCTAGATGACGATATTTGTATTCAAACTCACAGCATATGTTTTGTCGTATTTTACACAACAGTTGTGTAATTAAGTTGTATTTGAATTTTGTACAATGTATCTGGCGACTCAAGATGGGTGATGTATACCTAATTTTGGGGGCGTCACATATAACATGTAAATAACATAATTACATGCGGATTGAATTATTGAATTCATAATTAGATTATTATTCATGAAGTGATATTATGTGACAGTAAATGTGATAATAATAATTAAAGTAGACAAAGAGAATGAGTTTATGATGATTAGTTAAGTTATAATTAACTGGTATTGTGTATATGAATGGTATGTAGGATTTAATTCAAAGAGCGTGCTTAGTTAAAGTGTAATCTACGCACGAGGCAAGTTTCCTAACCCTACTTATCATTATTGTTCAAGTTTATTATTTACCTCGTGTAAATTATCAATATTATTATTCAAGTTCAAATGTTATATTAAAGATTTATTATCTTTTCAAAGCATGATTCAGTTATACAATAATTGTTCTATTGTATACTCTTGAGATTATTATTCAAATCGAATATCATTATTGTTGAACCTTATTAGACTAGTGAACCTTATTGATTCAACTAGTCCTTAGTTGATGAACGTTCTAAATTTCAGAATCCTTATTGAATTATCCAAACAAAACATCCTTTGGTGCGGACTCGAATGTCAAACTGAGATAAACAACCCTGCAAAGGGATTTACTTATGCGTTAGCGTTAATATATTGTGCACAGTATGGTACTAAGGGTTGATCCCCCTAAGTACGAGAAGAAAGGTCCATAGTCTTATGACTGTTAAAGGTTCAAGTATAACCCTTGATAACCTAGGACATAGTTCAAGGTCTTATGACCCTCAGAATTCTTTTGATTCTTGTTATTCATTCTTGATTCAAAAGTTGAGCTTTTATTCAGATGTCTTTGATTATTCGCATGTTATTATACCGTTGTTTCATTATTATACTTGTGGGCAATAGTGCTCACTCTTTCTTTATAATAACATTGCAGTTAAGAACGAAAGAACTGATGAACCTTCCACTAGTAAAGGCAATGGCAAAGTTAGTGATGAAGACTTGTTGTTTATATAATGATGTATTTTGTTTAAGACTTGATTTAATGATGTTGTTAAGACTTATTTGTTTATGATTTCGCACAGATGTTTTAATGTTAGTTTAACCTGGGATTGTATTATTATCATTCGGATGTTGTAACCCTTAAGGGAAAGATTTTTATTTCTATCTATTGCATGGTTTGCATTTATTATGGGTAGATAGATAGATGATATTTGTACAGTGAACACCAAATCTCGTGGAATCGAAGTACCCAGATTTGGGGGTGTCACAAGTTGGTATCAAAGTTGTAGGTTATGAACCTTAGGTGGGGGAACAACCTTAGGTAGTAGCCTTATAGAAGAAGATAGTAATGGAAAACTCTTATCGAGTTCTAAGAAATGAATTTGTGTAATTCATTGAAGATAATAAAATACATTATATGTTTATGTGTTAAGTATACGTTAGATAGTACAACTTAGTAACTAAAACTTAAAATTTTGTTGTCAGGATGTCGAATGTTGGAGAAGGTAGTCAAGCTGAGGAGGGACCCCGTGTACCTATAGTATCTATTGAGGAGGAGCCCCGAGACATTCATGTCGTTAGGGAGCAGCTGGTGCAGAGGGTATCATCTCCATTGATCACCGTTGTTGGTCAAGAGCATGAACCTGAGACTAATCCTGAGGAGGAGTTTGACGAGGAAGAGGAAGAAGAGGAGTTACCACGGTACACCGTTGATGCTGAGATGTATGACACATTATACGACCGTAACGTAGAGTTACAAGACGAGGTTCGGGATTTGACTGAGCGAGCGACTGTTCAGCAGACTACTCTCGAGCAGAATGAGAGGGAGATTTTGACTCTTCACTCACGATTGGGAAATGTGGAATGGGATTTGGTCCATGAGAAGGGTCAAACAGAAGATAAGACATAGGAGATAGCAAAGCTGAAGAAGGAACTGAAGGAAACCTCCGAAAGGCTAAACTTAGCAGAAGAGGGATGGGTAAGAGAATCACGTCGAGCTGATCGTGCAGAAGATGATAGTCGTGCAAAGAAGGCAAAGCTTGAAGAGACAAACTCTACACTTAATCATGTAATGGATGAGGCCCAAGATCGAGTTTTGAGGTACCCCATCTAGTTCGAAGGACTTCTATCGTATATGCTGGATCGCAGGACGATGTCTCGTATCATGAACGAGGAGCGTGGCAAGGCTATTCACCACCTTGATAGACAGGAATAGAATCCGTTTAATTATGTGAAAGACTTAGTTAGTTTTTATATATAAATTCTGATGTGTTTATGAACGAAGGAATATGTTAATATTTTAAATCCTGTGGATTCTTTATTCCAGGATAGCTGATGTAAATAGCAGTTATGCTATCGTTTAATGTTAAAACTTTTTATTTGAATGAAAATATATCAAGTTATTTGAGATGATGTGTTAAATGATATGTTAAATTGTTGAGTAATGCCTTAACTATTTAGAGAAATAAATAAAGTTCTAATAAGCGTTTATTTAACAGAAAAATGCCGCCAAGGAGAAGACCACAACGTCAACCGGCTCAGGAAAAGTCAACCAATAATAACAATAATGTCAACGCTAATCCCGTGCACCAGTTGGTTAACTTACTGACTGGAGCCATGAATAATCAACTGCAAGCTCTACCAAACACAACGTTTAAAGACTTCAAGGCGGTGGGATCGCCAGAGTTCAAAGGTTCCAGGAACCCAATCGAGGCTCAAACGTGGGTTATGGAGATGGAGAAGGTTTTCGACGTTGCTAGGGTTCGAGAAGATTAGAAGATCGCTTTTGCAACGTTTATGTTGAAGTCTGAGGCTAGCAACTGGTGGCAAGCAAACAAAATGCGAGGAGGTGAAGGTGTAATTACGTGGGAGAGATTTAAAGAGATGTTTTTCGAAATGTACTTCCCAACTAGTTCACAAAATCAGATGGAGGTTCAATTTCTGGAACTGAAGCAGGGAAACATGAGCGTACCTGACTACGCAGCTAAATTTGATGAGTTGGCAAGGTTTGCCCCGTACCAAGTACACACTGACGAGATAAAGGACAGAAGATTCGAACAAGGACTAAAGCCTTGGGTGTACAGCAAGGTATCAATGTTTCAGCTAAATACATTTACCAGAGTACTGGAAAAGGTCATCCTCGCTGAAGGAGGAAGTGATGCAGTGACCAAGTACAATTAAGATCAGAAGAAGAAGAAGAGTGAAGGTGGAGTCAATAACAAGGCCAGTGGAAGTGGCATAAGAGGTGGAAATTTTAATCAGAAGAAGACGTGGAACGATAACTCATCATCGGGGAATCAACAAAGGTCTCAAAAGAAAATAATCGAAGCATGCCCGACTTGCGGGAAAGCCCATCTGGGAGTTTGTATGAAAGGAAAGAGAGTGTGCTACAATTGTGGTCAGGAAGACCACATAGCACCAAACTGTCCAAACCCAAAGAAGGGTGCTTGTTTTACTTGTGGTTTGAAGGACCATCTGGCAAAAGACCGTCCCAAGAAGGGATCGGGAGGGTAAGGACAAGGAGGAAACCGGGGAAATAACAGTGGAAATACCTTAACCATCACCGGAACACCTACAACAAATCGACCAACCGCCAGAACTTTCAATATGACGGTGCATGATGCAATCCAGTCTCGTGAAGTGGTGTCAGGTATCATTCCGATTAATGAAATTAATGCTTATATTTTATTTGATTTGGGTGCTACATGTTCCTTTATATCCGGTGATTTTGCCAAGAATTTAGATTTACCTAAGACTGAATTGGATTACCCCATGAATATAGAAATTACGAATAAAGAGATAATTCCTGTTAAGTATGTGTTTAAGAACTGTAGAGTAGATATTAAGGATAATATCATGAATGTAGATCTTATCCCTATTCGACTTGGGGAATTTGACGTTATTTTTGGAATAGATTGGTTATTCAATTACGGGGCTGTAATTGATTGCCAAAAGAAACATATTAACCTTATGACTCCGTCAAAGGTTGTGTTTTATGGTAGCAAGTCGTCTAGATAAGCGAGTTGTCTGACGATGATGCAGGCCAGGAAGTTATTAAGACAAGGCTGTGTAGGATACTTAGCTTACATAGTCGACAGTCGAAAAGAGAATCCGAAGGTAGAAGAGATACCGATTGTGAGGGACTTCGTCGACGTATTTCCAGAAGATTTGCCAGGACTTCCACAGGATAGAGAGGTAGATTTTGTGATCGATTTGGTGCCCAGAACAGCTCCAATATTGAAGGCACCATACCAAATGGCGCCAGTAGAGATGAAGGAATTAATGGTATAACTACAAGAATTGTTAGACAAGAAGTACATTCAACCGATCGTATCGACGTAGGGAGCGCCGGTGTTGTTCGTGAAAAAGAAGGATGGATCGATGCGACTCTGTATTGACTACAGAGAATTAAATAAGGTCACGATTAAGAACAGATATCCATTATCGAGGATCGATGATTTGTTTGATCAATTGAAGGGAGCAAAATACTTTTCTAAGTTAGATTTGAGGAGTGGTTATCATCAATTGAAGGTGAGACCAGAGGATGTACCAAAGACAGTATTCAGAACGCAATATGGTCACTACAAATTTTTAGTAATGTCGTTTGGTCTTATGAATGCTCCGGCAGCATTTATGGGACTAATGAATGATGTGTTCAAGCCGTTTTTGGACAAATTCATAGTGGTATTTATAGACGACATTTTGGTATATTCCAAAACCAAAGAAGAACACTAAGAACATTTGAGGTTAACGTTAGAAGTATTGAAAAGAGAAAAGTTGTATGCTAAATTTTTGAAATGCGAATTCCGGATCGAGCGAGTACAATTTCTTGGTCACGTGATCGATAAAAACAGAATTTTGGTAGATCCATCTAAAGTAGAAGCCGTGATTAACTGGGATCAGCCGAGAACGCCGTCTGAAGTAAGAAATTTTCTTGGATTAGCAGGATATTATAGAAGATTCATATAAGACTTTTCCAAGATCGCAACTCCGTTAACGAATTTAACTCGTAAAGCTGTGAAATTTGTTTGGACGGATAAGTGTGAGGAAAGTTTTCAAGAATTGAAGAAGAGGTTGAGTACGACCCCTGTGTTATCTCTTCCGAATGATACAGGAAATTTTGTTATTTATAGTGATGCATCGCATAAAAGACTTGGCTGTGTGCTGATGCAAAACGGCAAGGTCATTGCGTATGCATCACGACAGTTGAAGGATAATGAGAAGGGATACCCAACCCATGATTTGGAATTAGCTGCAGTTGTGTTTGCTCTAAAAATTTGGAGACACTATCTATACGGGGAGAAGTGTGAAATATATACGGACCACAAGAGTCTGAAATATATTTTTACACAGAAAGATTTGAATATGCGTCAAAGAAGATGGTTGGAATTAATTAAGGATTATGACTGTGAGATTTTATACCATCCGGGCAAGGCAAATGTGGTTGCTGACGCCTTAAGTAGAAAGGGTCGTGAGAAATTGATGATGTTGACTGCTCAGGAGGAGCTAATTGTAGAAATGGAGAAACTAGAGTTGGAAGTGAAGTATCCTATGGAGATTGATGAAAAAATATTTTAGATGCAATCTGGTACAACCCTACTAGATAAAGTTAAGGAGGCTCAGCTTCAGGATGATGAATGTAAAAAGGTGACAAAGAAGATATCTGAAGGAACTGAACCAAGATTTAAGATGGATAAGGAAGGAATATTAAGATTTGAAAGTAGAATTTGGGCTCCTCCAGTACAAGAGATTAAAGAAGAAATTCTGAGCGAGGCTCATAGTTCAAAATATTCGATTCACCCTGGTAGTACTAAGATGTACCAAGATCTTCGACAACATTTCTGGTGGCCGAATTTGAAACGAGATGTTGCAGAATATGTTGTCAAGTGTCTTACCTCAGAAAGTGAAAGCAGAACATCAGAGACCGAGTGGATTGCTACAACCGTTAGAAATCCCAGAATAGAAATGGGAACATATTACAATGGACTTCGTGGTTGGCCTTCCGACGACTCAGAAAGGCTACGACGCAGTATGGGTTATCGTTGACTGACTGACGAAATCTGCACACTTCCTTCCGATCAAAATAAGATTCAACTTAGATCAGTTGGCGAGGCTATACGTAAAAGAGATTGTTGAGAGGCACGGAGTTCCGGTATCAATTATTTCAGATAAGGATCTGCGTTTCACATCAAATTTCTGGAAGCGTCTCCAGGAATGCATGGGTACGCAATTGCAAATGAGTACAGCTTATCACCCTCAAATAGACGGATAGAGCGAACGAACGATTCAGACATTAGAAGATATGCTAAGAGCCTGTGTGATGGACTTTAAAGGTAATTGGGATGATAACCTACCGTTAGTAGAGTTCGGCTACAACAACAGTTACCACGCTAGTATTGGCATGCCGCCTTACGAAGCGTTATACGGCAGAAAGTGCAGAACTCTGCTTTACAGGGATGAAGTTGGCGAAAGACAATTGCTAGGGCCAGAATTAGTACAGCAAACAGCAGAAATAGTCAAAGTGATCCGAGCACGACTGGTAGCGGCTCAAGATTGACAGAAGAAATACGCTGATCCACATCGTAAAAATATCGAGTTCGAATCAGGTAGTTATGTTTTCTTGAAGGTCTCTTCCTGGAAGGGGAAGATCAGGTTCGGAAAGAAAGGGAAATTGAGCCCAAGATTCATTGGACCCTTTGAAGTACTGAGAAGTATCGGAGAGGTTGCGTATGAGGTAGCCTTACCTCCATCACTCGAGAATGTCCGCAACGTATTTCATGTTTCTGTGTTACGACCCTACAAAGCCGATTACAAGCATGTCATTGAATACGAACCCCTGCATTTTGAGAAAGACTTATCTTACGAAGAAATTCCTGTCCAAATTGTCGACCGAAAAGAACAAGTTCTCAGAAATAAAGTTATACCTTCTGTTAATGTAATTTGGAGGAACCACAATGCGGAAGAAGCTACGTGGGAACTCGAAGAGAATATGATGAAGAATTACCCTAATTTATTTACTTAATTATGTGTAAGCGATTCTGGGGATAGAATCTTTATAAGAGGGGAGAATGTAACAGGTCGAATTTATTGAGTCGTGATTCTGGGGACAGAATCCTTTTAAGGGGGGAAAGATGTGATGAACGAGATTTTTGTAAATTAATCTTAATATTTATTGAATTAAATAAATATTTTTCGATGATTTAATTATTGGATTAAATAATTATTTGATGCAATTGTGGTAGATTAATTTAATTATATGTGTTACATTTATTAAATTAATATAGAAAATAATTATTATTCAAAGTATGTAATTATGTGAGCTTATTAAATTAAATGAATTATTTAATTAAGCATGATGTTATTTTAATTAGTTTAATTATTAATTAGAGAGTTAATAATTTGACATGATGTTATTTTAATTAATTTAATTATTAATTAGAGAGTTAATAATTTGATATTTTTATTAATATTATATTTTATTTAGAGTAAATTAAATAAAATATTGAATTTATTTTATGAAGGAGTGTGACATTTATTAAACTATATGATAAAAAGTTTTATTAAAATAAAGAGCTTTGAACTTAGTTTGCTAGCCAAATGTGGCCTTAGGAGGAGTTGCGGGCAGTTAAACCACGAATGGAATAACTGACCTCAACTCTGCGCATAAAGGTTCAGTCGAGTTAACGTACGTATTCTTCATTATTTGCTAAGTTGAGAGTCAGAGAGAATTCAAGAGAGAGTTCAGAGGATTTGTGAGAACTCAGTGATTGAAGAAAGAATCTAAGTCTTCATATATACTTTATTCTCAGGGTAATCTCTCCTTACTAAATTTCTATTTCACGTATTCAAGTTTTATAAAACTGGCTTTCAAAACTTCTGTTAATCTCTGTGAATTGGGAATTGGTATTGTTATAAGGATATATGTAATAATACGAGTAGCATAACATGTTTTATATATATATTACATGATTCCATATCCTAAGTTTCGTAATCTAATGACTTGCTATTTCAAAAATTTACAGAGTTTGGGTTTTGGCCATATGGCCCTTATACGTAACTTTAATATGTCAAACATAAATTTTTATGTAAAATTTCCACTTGTATATGATTAGGCATGCTAAAACGAACAAATTGGAACTTGAATGGTTGGATTTGGCCTTATAACGAATCTGTGGTGTTAAATGTTAGGAATTTATATTCAACACTTCAAGAACACAAAGAACAGTACAATTTGCATATTTTAATTCTGTGATTTTGTGTTTTAATGGGTTAAAACCATTCTATAAATGTTGAGTATTGTTTATGCATGAATTATAACATGTGGGTATGATTAATTTTGTGTAGTAGCAATTTAATTGGCTGTGTTCTGCAATTTTTGAGAATTACATAATAGTTTCTGGCTCGCCGCTCCGCGGTGCCAGTCTCAAGCCTTATGTCCCGCGTCGCAGCGCCACCGCGCCGCAGCACCATGTCTCGAGCCGCAGCACCAAGTGTTCGACCGCAGCGCCATCGCGCCGCAGCGCGAAGATCATGTATAACAGCGGCGCCGCAGCGCCACTCTCTAGAAAATTCAGAATGAGTTATTTTTAAAATGTTTGAGTCTAACAATGTGTTAGTGGATTAATGTAATGAACATGTAAACATGTTAGAAGAATAATGTGATGATAAAATAGTTGTATAATGTGAGACCCCGAATTTTATGAAATAAAAGTATTCAATTTTTCTATTTTGGTAAATGGTTAAATTGATAAAAGGTTAAAGTTAAAGGTGATATGTGGAAATTTTTCAAAGTAGACAAGTTATCATAAAATACCCGGTTACTATTCACTCTAGTATTATTCACTCGAGTATTTTGGGCACTTTTTGTCGGAGTACTATTCACGAGTTACTATTCATGAGTTACTATTCACGAGTTACTATTCATGAGTTACTATTCACAAGTTACTATTCATGAGTTACTATTCATGAGTTGCTATTCACGAGTTACTATTTACGGGGAATATTCGATTAGTCGGGGAATATTTGTACGACGGTACAATCATTGGTGGACACAACAATAGAATTATTGTCGGATTGAGAAAACGACAAAAATATTTTATTCAAAATAACGGCGGAAGTTTTACAGTTGATACTGTTGAACTACTCGGTAGTAAAAGTACAGTAATACGTGTGGTTCCATAGTAGCACACGGTATTGATTATTAATGCTTATGTGAGAAGTCACTCAGTTTGATTTAATTATTGTCAATTAATAATATGAATTATTTAGCGATAATGAAGTTTTATTTTATTCGTATTATTAACGTAATAAAACAGAAATATCTTTTTATATAAAACAGAATACTTTATTAAAGTTATTCTATAAATAGAATATATTATATTTTATTATGCATAGTGTTGCATTGTGTTTTGCATAGTGTTTGCATAGTAAAAATCTTTTTATATAAATAGAATATATTATATTTTATTTAAAAGATTTTTCTTTAAATATGGACCGTCAGATTAAAGTGAACTTGTTTTATTGAATATTATGTCATTATCATCATCCTCATGTTTATATTATGTTGAAAGTCATATGTGGCCTGTAGTGCATAGATGGACTTGGTATGATTATGACCAAGGATTATTCGGTGTAATAATGACCGTAATGTTACAAATGATGTGGATAAAGTCATCTGTGGCCTGTAGTGCATAGATGGACTTGGTATGATTATGACCAGGGATTATTCGGTATAGTCATGACCGTTGATGATTTAATGAATATCATTGGCTTGTAGTATAGGGATGATTTGAAGATGTGGTTTATTTATTAAGCTGAGTCTCAGCGATAAAATTGATAAAAACCCTTTTTAAATCATAAAAGATAGTAGATTTTATTCTCTACTTGACTCTTTTAATGAATTGCTTGTTCCGCTGCAGTTAAACTAGATGTCTATTATATTTTATCAGTTTAACATTGTTGAAGACTATTGATAATGTATTCTACATTATCTTAGTCATAATATTTCTTACTGGGCTAATTGAGCTCACCCCTTCTTTCAATGTTCTCTTCAGGAAATGAGAACGTAGCTGGGACTAGTCGGGAAATGGAGTGATGGTCCTAGATGATGCATTAGTAGTCCTCAATATTCTGTGAAATAGTGTGATAATAATTGTAATGAGGACTCTATTGAGTTTGTATACTCTCTAGATGACGATATTTGTATTCAAACTCACAGCATATGTTTTGTCGTATTTTATACGACAGTTGTATAATTAAGTTGTATTTGAATTTTGTACCATGTATCTGGCGACTCAAGATGGGTGATGTATACCTAATTTTGGGGGCGTCACATATAACATGTAAATAACATAATTACATGTGGATTGAATTATTAAATTCATAATTAGATTATTATTCATGAAGTGATATTATGTGACAGTAAATGTGATAATTCGACTAAGTATAGTTAATAATAATTAAAGTAGACAAAGAGAATGAGTTTATGATGATTAGTTAAGTTATAATTAACAAGTATTGTGTATATGAATAGTATGTAGGATTTAATTCAAAGAACGTGCTTAGTTAAAGTGTAATCTACGCACGAGGCAAGTTTCCTAACCCTACTTGTCATTATTGTTCAAGTTTATTATTTACTTCGAGTAAATTATCAATATTATTATTCAAGTTCAAATGTTATATTAAAGATTTATTATCTTTTCAAAGCATGATTCAGTTATACAATAATTGTCCTATTGTATACTCTTGAGATTATTATTCAGATCGAATATCATTATTGTTGAACCTTATTAGACTAGTGAACCTTATTGATTCAACTAGTCCTTAGTTGATGAACGTTCTAAATTTCAGAATCCTTATTGAATTATCCAAACAAAACATCCTTTGGTGCGGACTCGAATGTCAAACTGAGATAAACAACCCTGCAAAGGGATTTACTTATGCGTTAGCGTTAATATATTGTGCACAGTATGGTACTAAGGGTTGATCCCCCTAAGTATGAGAAGAAAGGTCCATAGTCTTATGACTGTTAAAGGTTCAAGTATAACCCTTGATAACCTAGGACATAGTTCAAGGTCTTATGACCCTCAGAATTCTTTTGATTCTTGTTATTCATTATTGATTCAAAAGTTGAGCTTTTATTCAGATGTCTTTGATTATTCGCATGTTATTATACCGTTGTTTCATTATTATACTTGTGGGCAATAGTGCTCACTCTTGCTTTATAATAACATTGCAGTTAAGAACGAAAGAACTGATGAACCTTCCACTAGTAAAGGCAAGGGCAAAGTTAGCAAGTGATGAAGACTTGTTGTTTATATAATGATGTATTTTGTTTAAGACTTGATTTAATGATGTTGTTAAGACTTATTTGTTTATGATTCTGCACAGATGTTTTAAGGTTAGTTTAACCTGGGATTGTATTATTATCATTCAAATGTTGTAACCCTTAAGGGGAAGATTTTTATTTCTATTTATTGCATGGTATGCATTTATTATGGGTAGATAGACAGATGATATTTGTACAGTGAACACCAAATCCCGTGGAATCAAAGCACCCAGATTTGGGGGTGTCACATTTAATATGTAAATAACATAATTACATGTAAATTGAATTATTGAATACATAATTAACTTGTTATTCATGAAGTATAAATTATATGACAAAGTGGTAAATTAACAAAATATAGTCAATAATCAAAGTAGATAAAGAGAATGAGTTTATGATGATTAGTTAAGTTATAATTAACTGGTATTGTGAATTTGAATGGTATGTAGGATTAAATTCAAAGAACGTGCTTAGTTAAAGTGTAATCTACGCACGAGGCAAGTTTCTTAACCCTACTTGTCATTATTGTTCAAGTTTATTGTTTACCTCGAGTAAATTATCAATTCTATTATTAAAGTTCAAATGTTTTATTAAAGATTGATTATCTTTTCAAAGCATGATTCAGTTATACAATAATTGTTCTATTGTATACTTCTTGAGATTATTATTCAAATTGAGTATCATTATTATTGAACCTTATTAGACTAGTGAACTTTATTGATTCGACTAGTCCATAGTTGATGAACGTTCTAAATTTCATTACCCTTATTGAATTATCCAAACCAAACTTCCTTTGGTATGGACTCGAATGTCAAACTGAGATGAACAACCCTGTCAAGGGATTTACTTATGCGTTAGCGTTAAGATATTGTGCACAGTATGGTACTAAGGGCTGATCCCCCTAAGTACGAGAAGAAAGGTCAAGGGTCTTATGACTGTTAAAGGTTTCAAGTATAACCCTTGATAACCTAGGACATAGTTCAAGGTCTTATGACCCTCAGAATTCTTTTGATTCTTGTTATTCATTCTTGATTCAAAAATTGAGCTTTTATTCAGATGTCTTTGATTCACTCGCATGTTATTATACTGTTATTTCATTGTTATACTTGTGGGCAATAGTGCTCACACTTGCTTTATAATAACATTGCAGTTAAAAACGAAAGAATCGACGAACCTTCCACTAGTAAAGGCAAGGGCAAAGTTAGCAAGTGTTGAAGACTTGTTATTTTATTTGATGATGTATTTATGTTAGACTTGAGTTATGATGTTGTTTAAGACTTATTGTTTATATTTCCGCACAAATGTTTAAAGTTAGTTCAACCTGAGATTATGTTATGATTAAGATGTTGTAACCCTATAAGGGGAAGATTTTATTTCTATCTATTGCATGGTTTGCATTTATTATGAGTAAATAGATAGATGGTATTTGTACAGTGAACACAAAATCCCGTGGAATCGAAGTACCCGGATTTGGGGGTGTCACAAGTTGGTATCAAAGCTGTAGGTTATGAACCTTAGGTGGGGGAACAACCTTAGGTAGTAGCCTTATAGAAGAAGATAGTAATGGAAAACTCTTATCGAGTTCTAAGAAATGAATTTTTGTAATTCATTGAAGATAATAAAATGCATTATGTGTTTATGTGTTAAAGTTTGCGTTAGATGATGCGACTTAGTAACTAAAACTTAAAATTTTGTTGTCAGGATGTCGAATGTTGGAGAAGCTAGTCAAACTGGGGAGGAAGAATCCCGTGTACCTATAGTACAGACAGAGGAGGAGCCCCGAGACATACATGTTGTTAGGAAACAGTTAGTTCAGAGGGAGTCATCTCCATTTATCACCGTTGTTGGTCAGGAGCATGAACCTGAGACTGATCCTGAGGAAGATCCGGAGGAGGAGTTTGACGAGGAAGAGGAAGAAGAGGAGTTACCACGGTACACCGTTGATGCTGAGATGTATGACACGTTATACGACCGTAACGTGGAGTTACAAGACGAGGTTCAGGATTTGACTGAGCGAGCGACTATTCAGCAGTCTACTCTCGAGCAGAAGGAGAGGGAGATTTTGACTCTTCACTCACGACTGGGAAATGTAGAATGGGATTTGGTCCATGAGAAGGGTCAAACCGAAGATAAGACCGAGGAGATAGAGAAGCTGAAGAAGGAACTGAAGGAAACCTCCGAAAGGCTAAACATAGAAGAGGAAGGATGGGTAAGAGAATCACGTCGAGCTGATCGTGCAGAAGATGATAGTCGTGCAAAGAAGGTAAAGCTTGAAGAGACATACTCTACACTTAATCATGCAATGGATGAGGCCCAAGATCGAGTTTTGAGGTATCCCATCCAGTTCAAAGGACTTCCATCGTATATGTTGGATCGTAGGACGATGTCTCGTATCATGGATGAGGAGCGTGGCAAGGCTATTCAGCACCTTGATAGACAGGAATAGAATCCCTTTAATTATGTGAAAGACTTAGTTAGTTTTTATATGTAAATTTCGATGTGTTTATGAACGAAGGAATATGTTAATATTTTAAATTCTGTGGATTCTTTATTCCAGGATAGTTAATGTAAATAGCAATTATGTTATCGTTTAATGTTAAAACTTTTAGTTTGAATGAATATATATATCAAGTTGTTTGAGATAACGTGTTAAGTGATATATTAAATTGTTGATTAATGCCTTAACTATTTAGAGAAATAAATAAAGTTCTAATAAGCGTGTATTTAACAGAAATATGCCGCCAAGGAGAAGACAACAGCGTCAACCGGCTCAGGAAGAGTCTACCAATAATAACAATAAAGCCAATGCTAATCCCGTTCAACAGTTAGTTAACTTACTGACTAGAGCAATGAATAATCAACCTCAAGCTCCACCAAACACAACGTTTAAAGATTTCAAGGCGGTGGGACCGCCAGAGTTTAAAGGTTCCAAGAACCCGATCGAAGCTCAAACGTGGGTTATGGAGATGGAGAAGGTTTTCGACGTTGCTAGGGTTAGAGAAGACCAGAAGACCGCTTTTGCAACATTTATGCTAAAATCTGAGGCTAGCTACTGGTGGCAAGCAAACGAAGTGTGAGGAGGTGAAGGTGTAATTACGTGGGAGAGATTTAAAGAGATGTTCTTCGAAATGTATTTCCCAACCAGTTCATAAAACCAGATGGAGGTTCAATTTCTAGAGTAGAAGCAGGGAAATATGAGCGTACCTGACTACGCGGCTAAATTCGACGAGTTGGCAAGGTTTGCCCCGTATCAAGTACACACTGACGAGAGAAAAGCCAGAAGATTCGAACAAGGACTAAAGCCTTGGGTATACAGTAAAGTTTCAATGTTTCAGATAAACACATTTGTCGGAGTACTGGAAAAGGCCATCCTCACTGAAGGAGGAAGCGATGGGGTGACCAAGTACAATCAAGAGCAGAAGAAGAAGAAGAGTGAGAATGAAGGTAATAACAAGACTAGTGGGAGTAGCACTGGGGGTAGTCATAATCAGAAGAGGAAGTGGACGGATAACTCGTCAGCTGGAAGTCACCAAGGAGGGCAGAAAAAGAAAATCGAAGCATGCTCAAACTACGGAAAAGCTCATTTGGGAGTGTGCATGAAAGGGAAGCGAGTGTGCTACAATTGTGGTCAGAAAGACCATATAGCACCAAACTGTCCAAATTCAAAGAAGAGTGCTTGTTTCAACTATGGCTCGAAGGATCATCTAGCAAGAGACTGACCTAAGAAGGGATCAGAAGGAGCAGTACCAGGAGGTAACCGTGGAAATAACAGTGGAAATACCTTAACCATCACCGGACCACCTACAACAAACCGACCGACCGCCAGAACTTTCAATATGACGGTGCAAGATGCAATCCAGTCTCGTGATGTGGTGTCAGGTATCATTCCGATCAATGAAATTAATGCTTATATTTTATTTGATTCGGGTGCTACTTGTTTCTTTATATCCGAGGACTTGGCTAATAGTTTAGATTTACTTATGGATGAGTTGGAATATCCCATGAATATAGAAATTACGAATAGAGAGATAATTCTTGTTAAGCACGTGTTTAAGAACTGTAGAGTGGATATTAAGGGTAATATCATGAACGTAGATCTTATTCCTATTCGACTTGGGGAATTTGACGTTATCTTGGGAATGGACTGGTTATTCAATTACGGAGCTGTAATTGATTGCCAAAAGAAGCGAATTAACCTTATGACTCCGTCAAAGGTTATGTTTTATGGTAGCAAGTCGCCTAGACAAGCGAGTTATCTGACGATGATGCAGGCCAGGAAGTTATTAAGACAAGGCTGTGTAGGATACTTAGTTTACATAGTCGACAGTCGAAAAGAGAATTCGAAGGTTGAAGAAATACCAATTATGAGGGACTTCGTCGACGTATTTCCAGACGATTTGCCGGGACTTCCACCAGATAGAGAGGTAGATTTCGTGATCGATTTGGCGCCCGAAACTGCTCCAATATCGAAGGCACCATACCGAATGGCACCAGTAGAGATGAAAGAACTAATGGTACAACTACAAGAATTGTTGGACAAGAAGTACATTCAACCGAGCATATCGCCGTGGGGAGCGCCGGTGTTATTTGTGAAAAAGAAGGATGGATCGATGCGACTCTGCATTGATTACAGAGAACTGAATAAGTTCACGATTAAGAAGAGATATCGATTACCAAGGATCGATGACCTGTTTGATCAATTGAAGGGAGCGAGATATTTTTTCAAGATAGACTTGAGGAGTGGTTATCACCAACTGAAGGTGAGGCCAGAGGATGTACCGAAGACAGCGTTCAGAACGCGATACGGTCACTACAAATTTTTAGTAATGTTGTTTGGTCTGACGAATGCTCCTGTAGCATTTATGGGACTAATGAATGGTGTGTTCAAGCCGTTTTTGGACAAATTCGTGGTGGTATTTATAGACGATATTTTGGTATATTCAAAAACCAAGGAAAAACACGAAGAGCATTTGAGGTTAACGTTGGAAGTATTGAGAAGGGAGAAGTTGTACGCCAAGTTTTCGAAATGTGAATTTTGGATTGAACGGGTACAATTTCTTGGTCACGTGATTGATAAAAATAGAATTTCGGTAGATCCATCCAAGGTCGAAGCCATGATTAACTGGGATCAGCCGAGGACGCCGTCGAAAGTAAGAAGTTTCCTTGGATTAGTAGGATATTATAGAAGATTCATTCAAGATTTTTTCAAGATCGCAACTCCGTTAACAAATTTAACTCGAAAAGCTGTGAAATTTGTTTGGACAGAGAAGTGTGAGGAGAGCTTTCAAGAATTAAAGAAGAGGTTGAGTACGGCACCTGTGTTATCTCTTCCAGATGATACAGGCAATTTTGTTGTTTTTAGTGATGCGTCGCATAAAGGACTTGGTTGTGTGCTTATGCAAAACGGCAAAGTCATTGCGTATGCATCACGACAATTGAAGGATTACGAGAAGGGGTATCCGACCCATGACTTAAAGTTAGCTGCAGTTGTTTTTGCTTTGAAAATTTGGAGGCACTATCTCTACGGGGAGAAGTGTGAAATATATACGGACCACAAGAGTCTGAAATATATTTTTACACAGAAAGACTTAAATATGCGTCAAAGAAAATGGTTGGAATTAATTAAGGATTACGACTGTGAGATTTTATACCATCCGGGAAAAGTAAATGTGGTTGCCGACGCCTTAAGTAGAAAAGGTCGTGAGAAATTGATGATGCTGACTGCTCAGGAGGAGCTAATTACAGAAATGGAGAAACTAGAGTTGGAAGTGAAGTATCCTATGGAGATTGATGAGAAACTATTTCAGATGCAATCTGGTACAACTCTACTAGATAAAATAAAGGAGGCTCAACTTCAGGACGACGAATGCAAAAAGGTGACAAAGAAGATATCTGAAGGAACTAAACCGAGGTTCAAGATGGATAAGGAAGGAATACTGAGATTTGATAGCAGAATTTGGGTACCGCCAGTACCAGCGATTAAGGAAGATATTTTGAGCGAGGCTCATAGTTCACGATATTCAATTCACCCTGGTAGTACCAAGATGTACCAAGATCTTCGACAACATTTCTGGTGGCCGAATTTAAAATGTGATGCTGCAGAATGTGTTGCCAAGTGTCTAACCTGTCAGAAAGTGAAAGCAGAACATCAGAGACCGAGTGGATTGCTTCAACCGTTGGAAATCTCAGAATGGAAATGGGAACATATTACAATGGACTTCGTGGTTGGCCTTCCGACGACTCAGAAAGGCTACGACGCAGTATGGGTTATCGTTGACCGACTGACGAAATCTGCACACTTTCTTCCGATCAAAATTAGATTAAACTTAGATTAGTTGGCAAGGTTATATGTGAAAGAGATTGTTTCGAGGCACGGAGTGCCGGTGTCAATTATTTTTGATAGAGATCTGCGCTTCACATCGAATTTCAAGAAACGTCTTCAGGAATGCATGGGTGCACAATTGCGAATGAGTACAGCATACCACCCTCAAATAGACAGACAGAGCGAACGAATGATTCAGGCATTAGAAGATATTCTAAGAGCTTGTGTGATGGACTTTAAAGGAAATTGGGATTATCATCTACCGTTAGTATAGTTCGGCTACAACAACAGTTACCACGCTAGTATTGGTATGCCGCCTTACGAAGCGTTATACGGCAGAAAGTGCAGAACTCTACTTTACTGGGATGAAGTTGGTGAAAGACAATTGCTAGGGCCAGAATTGATACAGTAGACGGCAGAAATAGTCAAAGTGATCTGAGCACGACTGGTAGCGGCTCAAGATTGACAGAAGAAATACGCTGATCCACATCGTAAAAATATCTAGTTTGAATCAGGTAGTTATGTTTTCTTGAAGGTCTCTCCTTGGAAGAGGAAGATCAGGTTTGGAAACAAAGGGAAATTGAGCCCAAGATTCATTGGACCCTTTGAAGTACTGAGAAGAATCGGAGAAGTTGCGTACGAGGTAGCCTTACCTCCAGCACTCGAGAATGTCAACAACGTCTTCCATGTTTTTGTGTTACAAGCATGTAATCGAATACGAACCCCTACATTTTGAAAAAGACTTATCTTACGAAGAAATTCTTGTCCAAATTGTCGACCGTAAAGAACAAGTTCTCAGAAATAAAGTTATACCTTCTGTTAAGGTAATTTGGAGGAACCACAACGCTGAAGAAGCTACGTGGGAACTCGAAGAGAATATGATGAAGAATTACCCTCATTTATTTACTTGATTTATGTGTAAGCGATTCTGGGGACATAATCTTTGTAAGGGGGGAGAATGTATCGGGTCAAAATTTTTGAGTCGTGATTCTGGGGACAGAATCCTTTTAAGGGGAGAAAGATGTGACGAACGAGATTTTGTAAATTAATTTTAATATTTATTAAAGTAAATAAATATTTTCGATGATTTAATTATTGGATTAAATAATTAATTGATGCAATTGTGGTAGATTTATTAATTATATGTGTTACATTAATTAAATTAATGTAGAAAATAATTATTATTCAAGTATGTATTTATGTGAGCTTATTGAATTAAATGAATTATTTAATTAAGCATGATGTTATTTTAATTAATTTTATTATTAATTAGAGAGTTCATAATTTGACATTATTTATTAATGAGAAATTATTATATTTTTATTTAAAATAAATTAATTAAGATATTGATTTATTTTATGAAAGAGTGTGACATGAATTAAACTATATGATAAAGCTTTATTAAATTAAATGGTTGTTAAATCTATTTTGCTAGCCAAACAAGGCCCTATGGGGAGTTGGAACAGTTACCCATTATTGGGTTAACTGACCACTCAGTGCGTCAGTTCTCTTATTATATCATACGTCTTTCTTTTCTTTCTTCATTTTTTTTCCTAAGTCTAGAAAAGTAGAAACAGAGAGAGTTTCAGAGAGAGATTGAGAAGTGTTGAGAGAGAATTTTGATTGAGGAAGAGTTGAGAAGAAATCTAAGCCTACATATATATACTTTATTCTCAGGGTAATCTCTCCCTCCCAAATTCTATATTTCACGTATTCAAGTTTTGATAAAAATGGCTTTCACAGTTTTTTGTAAAGTCTCTATGATGGGATATTGTAAGGCTTATGTGCATATATAGGTTAAGATGTTATCAAATCGTATTTTATTATATATATATTTTGCGAACCATACCATCTGTTTCATTAAAATACATGTCGTATATGATTTCTGCAAAATTACAGAGTTTGGGTTTTGGCCTTATGGCCTTATACGTGATATTTATGTATTGATCGTATATTATCCCTAAATTTTACACTCGTATGTTGTTATACATATTGTTACGAAGAGACCAAAGTTTAAATGAACGGATTCGGTGTTATAACGAATCCGTAGGGACAATTTTCATGTTTTATTTTCAAAAACCTCCATGAACATCAAAGTCAGTGAAATTATAGATTTTAATTCTGTGATTATGTGTTTTAATGGGTTAAAATCACTTTATAGATGTTGGGTAATGATTATATGTGAATTATAACATGTGGGTATGTCTAATTTCGTGTAGTAATATTTTAAATTGGAGTTTTTGGCTGTATTATGCAATTTTCGCGAATTGCAGAA
This sequence comes from Panax notoginseng, assembly GCA_016801055.1. NCBI lineage: Eukaryota > Viridiplantae > Streptophyta > Magnoliopsida > Apiales > Araliaceae > Panax > Panax notoginseng. Next base: position 12,658,089 of record CM029015.1, read on the forward strand.
CAGTTTCTGGCTCGCCGCGGCGCGGCGCCAGACTCACGCCTAAACATCCGCGCCGTAGCGCCAAGTTTCCAGCCGCAGCGTGAAGTTCAAGTATAACAGTGGCACCGCAGCGCCACTCTCCAGAAAGTTCAGAAATGAGATTTTTGAAATAATTAAGTCTAGCAATGTGTTAGTAATTTAATGTAATGAGCATTTAAACATGTTAAAAAGTATAATGTGATGATAAAATAGATGTTTAATATGTAAATAACATAATTACATGTAAATTGAATTATTGAATACATAATTAACTTGTTATTCATGAAGTACAAATTATGTGACAAAGTGGTAAATTAACTAAATATAGTCAATAATCAAAGTAGATAAAGAGAATGAGTTTATGATGCTTAGTTAAGTTATAATTAACTGGTATTGTGAATGTGAATGGTATGTAGGATTAAATTCAAAGAATGTGCTTAGTTAAAGTGTGATCTACGCACGAGGCAATTTTCTTAACCCTACTTGTCATTATTGTTCAAGTTTATTGTTTACCTCGAGTAAATTATCAATTCTATTATTCAAGTTCAAATGTTATATTAAAGATTGATTATCTTTTCAAAGCAAGATTCAGTTATACAATAATTGTTCTATTGTATACTTCTTGAGATTATTATTCAAATTGAATATCATTATTGTTGAACCTTATTAGACTAGTTAACTTTATTGATTCGACTAGTCCATAGTTGATGAACATTCTAAATTTCAGAACCCTTATTGAATTATCCAAACCAAACTTCCTTTGGTGCGGACTTGAATGTCAAACTGTGATGAACAACACTGTAAAGGGATTTACTTATGCGTTAGCGTTAAGATATTGTGCACAATGTGGTACTAAGGGCTGATCCCCCTAAGTACGAGAAGAAAGGTCCATGGTCTTATGACTGTTAAAGGTTTCAAGTATAACCCTTGATAACCTAGGACATAGTTCAAGGTCTTATGACCCTCAGAATTCTTTTGATTCTTGTTATTCATTCTTGATTCAAAAGTTGAGCTTTTATTCAGATGTCTTTGATTCACTCACATGTTATTATACTGTTATTTCATTGTTATACTTGTGGGCAATAGTGCTCACTCTTGCTTTATAATAACATTGCAGTTAAAAACGAAAGAACCGACGAACCTTCCACTAGTAAAGGCAAGGGCAAAGTTAGCAAGTGTTGAAGACTTGTTATTTTATTTGATGATGTATTTATGTTAGACTTGAGTTATGATGTTGTTTAAGACTTATTGTTTATATTTCCGCACAGATGTTTAAGGTTAGTTCAACCTGGGATTATATTATGATTCAGATGTTGTAACCCTATAAGGGGAAGATTTTATTTCTATCTATTGCATTGTTTGCATTTATTATGGGTAGATAGATAGATGATATTTGTACAGTGAACACCAAATCCCGTGGAATCGAAGTACCCGAATTTGGGGGTGTCACAATAACATTCATCATTAATATCATAACTCACAATATTTAACAACCAGGTCGTTCCTAGGAAAGAGGGGGCTTTCCAATAAGAATTTCTCCCCATTGGCGCGCAATTAGGTGACCAAACCTCTCCTTGACAGAACTTCTAGACATTGTAAATATTGCAATTTAATAGTATGAATAACTTTATCGTCTCAATTATTGATTTAATAATATATCATATAATGCAGATGATACTGTGATAATAATCAAATCAATAATATGAGAGATATGATGCAGCAATTACTATAACAATAATTGAGTATAACTGAGTGACTTCTCACGTAAGCATCAATAATCAATAATGTGTGCTACTATGCAACAACGCATATTACTGTACTTTTACTACCAGGTAGTTCAATAGTTTTAACGGTAAAACTTTCGTCGTTATTTTCATAAAAATATTTTTGTCGTTTTCTCAATCCGACAATAATTCTGTTATGGGATCCACCAATGATTGTGCCGTCGTACGAATATTCCCTGTTAAAACGAATATTCCCCGACCAATTGAATATTATATAACAACTTGTGTACTTTATAAAATTTATAAATATTACCCATAACTATAACGTTATCTCAAATCCACACCAAAATTTTGAAAAAAATATTTCGAGAAAATTAAATCTTTATTCGTAAAATCTGGGGTCTCACAATCTCTCCTCCTTATGAAATTTCGCCCTCGAAATTTACGTACGTACCTGGTATGACGAAGAGGTGAGGATACCTTGAATACCTTTATCGTCGAAAACATTAAATTCATCTTTGCAATACGGTCAAAGATATTCATTAACAATTCATCCTTTCACTACAGGCCAACTGTATAACCAATAATCAACAGTTCATCTTTGCACTACAGGCCAAAGATATACAACTGTAAAACTAATAATGCTGAGACTCAGCTTAATAGTATCATGACCACGAATTATCCATACACTACGGGCCAAAGATATTCGTGTTTTCAATTACGGTCATGATTATACCGAATAATCCCTGGTCATAATCATACCAAGTCCATCTATGCACTACATGCCACAGATGACTTTCAACAATATATAAATATGATGAGTAGTTAATCAATCGATTCCTAAGATCACATTAAAGGCAAGTATTTTCAAAGAGATAAGATCGACATGTAACGTGAAAGTGTCGATTTGAAACAAGATTTATAAACAGTGGAGGTAACGAAAGTTTCTCCTAACGAAGTTTCAACCAATAAGTCAAAGTCTAACTTCTTCGGAGTCAAATTTAAACGATGAACACAACTAGGTGAAATACAAAAGTGGGTAGAACTAGTATCGAATAAGATATAGACTTCGCAAGAGTTTATAATTAACTTACCCGTAATAACTTCGTTCGGGTTTCTTGATAAACGCTCTCACTTAAACTACCGGATTTGACTTTGCTATAGGGTACATTCCACCCTTAAGTGCTTCGTCACATTCCTGATCCATGATTTGAATCATTATTCTCCGATCCATATCGAATTGGGGTTGACCGCTCTGCACAGGGTAATTCCGAATTCGATGTTGGATTCTCCCAATTGTTGTCCAAAAAGCAAAATCCATTTCATCTATTTTGACTTTATTGGATCGGACGTCTTTTTCGACAATATCAACGCGTCGTGCGGCTTTTACCCACGCATCATCTATTCTCCTTCGTTCAGTTGTTTCTGCTTTCATCAGATCTTTGATCAAAGCATTCTCAGATTCCAGCTCTAATATCTTATACTCTGCCAAAGAGTGCTTTTGTTTAAGCATCGCACATCGGGTAACACAATTTTGAATTGTTGCATCTCTTTGCTCTACAACAGCCTGTCGTTCTTCTTCCTGCTCTTCTAACTCATGAATACGATTTTGTAATTCTAAATTTTGATCATAAAATTTTTCTAATAAAGTTTCCTCAGGTTCCTCTTCTTTCTCTTCTTCCTCACTCTCAGCTGCTACCTCTGCGACTAGCTCGGGTGCAACTACTAGTTCTTCACTCACCACGTAGATATCTCTAATTTTTTCTTCGTCTGACATCACATTAACCCGGTTAGTGATTAAAGGTGTCTCAATGGTCTCATTCACTCCATTACTAACATTTTCAGCTGTCATTTTCAAACACTACGACAAAACAAGAGTTAATTGACATATCACATATTATCCCTATGCTCTGACCAACCAATTAAATACCAAATAAACTTAGGTAGGTCATACTAGCGAAGGAATTCTCCGTCTCTCCCCTCCTAGTTCTTATCTCACATCTCAGCCAAGGATCATATCCCTAAGCTTTGATACCAACTGTGACGCCCCCAAAATTAGGTATTCATCACCCATCTTGAGTCGCCAAATATATGGTACAGAATTCAAATATAACTTAATAATACAGTTGTCATGTAAAATACGACGAAACATAAACTGAGAGTTTTAATAAGAATATTGTCATCTAGACAATATCCACACCCAATGGAGTCCTCATTACATTTATTGTCACACTATTTTACAGAATAGTGAGGACTACTAATGTTATCATCTGGACCGTCACTCCGTTCCCCGACTAGTCCCGGCTACGTTCTCATTTCCTGAAGAGAACAGTGAAAGAAAGGGTGAGCTCAACTAGCCTAGTAAGAAATATTATGACTAAGATAATGCAGAATAAATTATCATTAGTCTTCAAAAATGTTAAACTGATAAAATACAGTAGGCATCAAGTTTAACTGCAGCGAAATAAGCAATCCATTAGAAAAGTCAAGTAGATAATAAAATATACTATCTTCTATGATTTAAAAAGGTTTTTCATCAATTTTTATCGCTGAGACTCAGCTTAATAAATAAACTACATCTTCGAATCATTCCTGTACTATAGGCCAAGGATATTCATTAAATCATCAATGGTCATGACTATACTGAATATCCCTAGTCATAATCATACCAAGTCTATCTCTACACGTAAGCCAAAGATATACAACAATAAAACCAATAATCAACAATCCATATTCGCACGTAAGCCAAAAGTTATATAATTCAATAAACAACAGTCCATCTTCGCACGTAAGCCAAAGATAACTTTCATCACCATATAAGCATGAGGATGATGACAATAATATAAGCATTAATCAAACTAAAACAAGGATAAATATTAAGGACTTTAAATCTATCCAAATATTATCAATCACATAATAAATTCATAATCTAATATTGTTAATATCACAACAATATTTTAATCACTTCTTAAACTTATAAACAATTTATTTCAATTGTTTACACTTTACCAAATAATGCATTTAATCATTCAAAAATACCATACTCATAAGATTTCATCACCAATGATCAAATCCCTCATCAAAAATATGCATATACCTTATATAGGATTTCCAAGCCATAAAATCCTATTTTCCAACTTTGTTACTTCACATAACATATTTAACTCATAAGTTCGTAACTAAACCATTTTCATGAAAAATACCAAATCAGTCCCAAAAATATTTCTTTTCTGAAATTTAGCATAATATAGTCCCATAATGAAAATATATTTTTCTCAGAATTTTCAAATTCATTTACTATTTTTCAAAAATTAATTTCTAATTAATTCCTTAAGAAATTAGCTACCTCAAGTTTAACTCCCGAATATTCCAAATATTGGCAGGATCTTACACATGTTAACATGAGCTTCCAGTTTAAATTTCATGGTCATCGGAGTTATAGAACTCCGATTATAGCGTTTTTCGTCGGAAAAACTTAAATATTAAAATGGTCATAACTTGCTCATTTTAAGTCGGAATGAGCTCATTTTTGGACAGGATGTTCTTTAGACCATATAGTTTCATGTCCCAAAAGGCCAAAATTTTTCTCATAATTTAAGTGGTCGAAACAGCTGTGACGACCCGAGAATTTAGACAATTTATTATTTTCTTAAATGGTTGATTTAAGGTCAAATAATAGACCTAGACAGAAAACAAGTGTATGCGTTTGATATTATTGGGATGGAATTTTGAGGATTTCAAAATTCTGTGAAGGATTTAGGTTAATTATTCAGGATTAAGTGTATATGTGACTATGTTCTGTGTATATGGTTATGTATGTGTTCGGAATGTGGTTAAGGGTCAAGGGTTGACCAAATAAATTTTATCAGTGTCGAACCCTAATATTATTAAGAACATTAACGTTCAGTTAGAAACCCTAACGATATGTTCAGAAACCCTAATTTTAGTTTCGAGAATTCAAAACCCTAATTTGGGAAATCAAAGGCTAAATATAATGGCTTAAGTATTTTTGATTATATATTCGGGATAACCCTAATTGCTAAATTAGAAACTCTAATGTTAAGTATAAAACCCTAAGGGTTAAAAGTTATGTGTGTAATGAATATGAATATTATGGGATGGTTTATATTTTTTTATAATATAAACAAATAAAAGAATTAAGTTATGTAACCTAATATATATGTATTGGGTGTGATAATTAAATAACCTAAGAGGTTATGGTATGGGAGAATATTATTATTTGTAATATATACTAATTCTAAGAGATTTATTTTATACATCTCAATTAATTAATTTTATAACCTAATTATAGTATATCTAATTGGGTTAAGAAATTAAGGGTACATGAACAAGGATTTAATTTATAATTGAGGAAATAAAAACCCTAATTAAATAGTTAGGGTAGGATAGAATAAAAAGTGTTGGACTATGGTTATTTACATGGTACAAATAATTATTTAGGAAGTCCAAATATTTTTATTAGAAAGCCCAAAAGACTTAAGGGTTAAGCCTAAGTGGAGGCCCAATCAATAATTTTAAAAAACCCAAAACTTGATCCAAGTATGGAAATATTTTTGGTAATTGGTTAAGTAAAATAAAAGCAATTATATTAAGGATGAATTACATATTCTATTACATTTTTAAAAATAATTACAACAATAGTTCACTCATAAAATTTCTACACAACTAATACACTTCCATATTTATTTATAATACTAGTGCAATTAGGATTCCTTAATTTAGGGAATTAGTATTCAATTATAATTCCTTAATTTAAGGCTTCTTCTCTCTTTTCTCATCTATAACAACTGCATTAGTTAGTCATCACTCTTTTTCTTCATTCAACGTATTCTTTATATATATATATATATATATATATATATATATATATATATATATATATAGCCGCCCGGGATTGCTCAAAAAATAGCACCTGAACAACTTTACGCAAAGGGAGCCTCTCGTTTTGCACGGCATGCAAGCAAGCATCCACAGACAGCTTCTTGCAATCCATTATCCTGCATATCCTCTTCCTCTCACTTTTGCAGATCCTCGGGTGCTCCTACATAAAAAACAGAGACGGGTGGTTCACTTTATGATTTCACCCGAGTAAAAGATGGCAACCAGTAGAATAAGTAACTTTTCTTACTAAACATTCTTGACTGTGTTTGTTTCTTCTAAACTTTCTTCAAGTTTCATTACTCAATTACTGGGAAGCAAATCATTCTTCAATGACTAGAAAGATATTTTGTTTGAAGAGACGTGTTCAATGTGTTCCTTCAAATACTGGATGATAGTAACCAAACTTTCATACCAAAGTAACCAAATTATCATATCAAAGTAACCAATCAACCTCCACACTTAGTACAGTTGGTTACCAAACCTTCAGATCAAGGTAAGCAAACTTTCGTACCAAGGTAACAAAACCTTCACACCAAAGTAAATAATTCACATCCACACCTGCATTCACATCCACACCTGCAATTTTTTCATGGTAGCCAAACCTTCAGACCAAGGTAACCAATTCAATTTTATTAAGTTACCAATTTCGTTTGAATGTGATGCAGTTGGTAGCTAATCATTCATACAAAGGTAACCATTTTATTATTTATGAGTAACAAAATAGTTATAAAAAAAATTCAGAACATTAATAGTTACATCTATTTATTTTTAAATTTTTTGTAGGGCGAATCTTCTTCTTATTCTCATTAGCGTTTTGGACAACGGAGATTCGCGGCGGTGTACCGGCGGAGTATGTGAGGTGTAGCGGCGGTGTAGCGGCGGACTATTATTTCAAAGTGTATGTGAGGGAGATGAAGATTTAAATTTGAATATTTAAATTTGAATTATTATTTTGAATTTGAATTTGTTTTTGTTGTTAGATCCAAATATTTGAATTTGAATTATTAATTATGGCAGTTATTTGTCCTTAATTTTAGGTTTCCTTATTAATGTGAATTGTACTATTTTTGTAATATGTACAATCTTTTTGTAATTATTTGGTTGATACACTTTTCTTGTAATTACTTTCTATTTGTTGTATACTTATGTAAAGAACCCTTATATTAAACCAAAATGAGGTGAATAGATGGTCACATGGCCGGATGGTCGAGAGGGAGAATTTTGAGGCACATGGTTAATTTAATTTGGCAAGATTTGTTTACCAACTCTCATCAACTACAAGCCACATGTCTTCATGCTATTTAGCCTTATATTATCACCAAGATTACAAGCAATCTAAGAGATATGTTGGTAGATTATGATAGATATACAAAATATATCTACATCTTTTACTAATACCCAGAATTAATTTTATTTCTCTTTCATCTTATTTCTTCTAATTTGCTAAGAGAACTAAAGAGAGAGAGAGAAGAGAGGCTTCAGAAGCCATGGAAGGAAGAAGAGAGAAGAGGGGAGTTTTTGATGAGACATCCAAGCTCCATAATCAAACTAAGAAGGAGAAGAAGGAGAGAATGGCAATCAAAGGTATAAATATCTTTTTGTTTATGTATATTTGATTTTTATAAATCAAACTTGAATCTATATTTCTAAACTCAAAAATCATGTATATACATGTTAATGAGTGTTTAATGTTTATATCTACCCATATTGGGTGTTGATTTGGTTGGAATCAAAAGGAATAGAAAAATAGAATTTTCTGGAAAGTTTAAACTTTAAAGTGTGATCTAGCTTTTGATTTTTGAAATCTATGATAGATATTTGTGATTTATTTTCTTGGAATGCTAGATCTATGTATTAAGGATAAAACCCATTTGGAATCACTCAATTACGTTGAAAAATGAGCAAGTTATGGAATTTATTCCAAACTACTCAAAGGTTAGAAAACTGTTAGCACAACAGTTTTTAACTACCACTTCCGGGCTAATTTCTGGGAGCTTAACATGTCCAAATATGGATTGTGATAGATGACAATTGTAGATCGGAAAGATACGATCCAACAAAATTGACGGATTGTTAATTAGAGTTATAGATCTCATTTTATATAAGTTTTAGCAAAGGACTCCAAAACTGCAAATGACAAAAAGTAAACTGCCAAGATTTTTGTGAGGGCTGTTTCGGTAATTTAATTTATGAAATAAATTTCAGCCTTTTGGGACATGAAAATATATGGTATAAAGTATCTCATGTCCAAAAATGAGCTCATTACGACTTAAAATGACCAAGTTATGATTATTTTAATTTTTGTAATTTTCGGACAAAAATCGCTATAACCGGAGTTCTACAACTCCGATTGCCACGAAATTTAAAATGGAGGCTCACGTTAGCATGTGTAACATCCCGCCAAAATTTGGGAATTTTTGGAGTTAAACATGAGGTAGCTAATTTCTTAAGGAATTACCTAAAAATGATTTTTGAAAAATACCAAAGGAAGTTGGAAAATTATGGAAAAATACTTTTTGTGTATAAAATATATGTATATGTGTTTGGACAAAGGATAGAAAAATAATAAACTGATTTAGTATTTTCGTGAAACGGATATAGAATCCAGCTTGCTGGATTGTATAATTTGTGAATCCAGTTTACTGGATTAGAAAATCTGATGAATATAGCTTGCTGGATTGAAAAGAAGCTGACTGAATTGATGGATTGGTGAATCCAGGTTGCTGAATTAAAAATTTGGTTGCTGGATTAGTATTTAACTAACTAGATGTTAACGAATAACTTATGAAATGAAAATGCGAGTGTTAAATCATAATGGATATAGTGATTAAGGAATTATCAAAGGACAATAATAATGCTATTGTTGTAAGTTGTTATCTAATATTTGATTATGCGATTAAGTTTTAGATACTTGATTGATAAAGTAATAGTATATTGAGCTAACAGGTATGTTATGCTAATTGAAAGATCAATCTTATAATTTATAGGTCTTTCATGAGAGATTAAATTAGATTGCTTAGCGTTAATCAGCGGTACATGCAAGTTCCTAACCTTGAACTTCTAATTATTGTGCAAGTTATCTAAACTCGACCCCGAGTTGTTCTTTTAATTGTGCTTGTGGTTAATCATTGCCGATAATCACGTCTATGAATTCTTGATTTGCACTATGTGCATATTGCATATATTCATCATCTATGAAAGGCTGATCACCTTCATTATCATCCGATCCAGATATTGTGTTCATGGTTATTATTATTGACATTTATTCATGTCGTCCTGATCGTTCAGTTATGAATTTTGATTCCTGCTAGTTCTCAATTTTATATTGTTGAACGTAGCCATCTTTTTATTAATATTCTTTCGATCATGATATATCCTCAAATAAACTTATACTTGCTGGGCAAATTTGTTGTTCACCCTTGCTATATCATGATAAACATTACAGATAAGGCGAATGCGTTTGGATACAGGAAAAGGATAATGCCAAGTTCAGCTTGGGATAAAATGTGGAGCTAATTTGTAATAGTACAGTCCGATAATAATGATATATGTTAGACAGTTTAAGATGCGTGTATTAAGTGAAGGTTTTCGACCTTGGGGTAATGTGAAAAGTGTATTGTATAAACAATTTATGTTTATATCATTCGCAATTAGTTATAGAAATATTATACCCGATTTGTGGTGATTAAGACCCGGATTTGGGGCTGCTACAGTTGGTATCAGAGCTGTTGGTTATGAAGCTTAGGTAGGAATACCTGAGACCAATAACCGCAGTGATTAGGATAAGATCTAACTCACATAGAGTTAGTTGGTCGGTAAGATTCAAAGACGAATCTCGGCGAGTGTTAAGACACGGAGTTCCCTAACTCTGATAATAAAGTTGAACAGTAGTGGTGAATAGTTAGAGTCTAAAAGACTGAAAGTATCGGGATAGGAGATCGTAAAACAAAACTATCAAGACATAGAAATGAATCGTAATATATATGAATACGATGAGATCACCCCGTGATCTGATAAGGTTATGATATGGGAAAAGAATCAATCTGATGATTGAAAAGTTACAGCAAAGATTGCTGTGTGGCAGTTGTACTATGAAATTGTACTATGAAAACTCATGAAAGAGTTATGAATTATGAATACATATTAAATGAAATTCGTATGGACAAGGGAGTTAAGATTAGGTGGGGATTTCAATTGAGGACTCATGTCGGCAGCTGAGTTGTATGATTCTTCGTATAGGAGTTGAATTGTACTTAGTGTAACAACTACTTAGTTTCTGGCAATGATAATCATTGAAATGTCTGTGTCACGCTATTTGTTATATGCAGGTTAAGAGGGTGATTCCTTTCTCATGTGTATAACAGATAGATAGGTCATAGGTAGAGAATATAGGGTTAAGTATGAGTTCTTAAAACTCATACTTATGTGACATTCTTAACTCATAGTTATATAAAATGTTTATGAACCCCTCAGCGAATGGACGCCAAAGGTCTGACTAGGGTAAGTTCTTAAACTCATATGATTGTGACAAGTTTATGAACTCATAAGTGTGGTTTGACGAACTGGGTATAGTTGTGTGTGAATGGAGAATTGAGGATAATAAGAACAGATAGTCTGTTTAAGCAATTGATCATTAGTGGAGAAATAAGTTTTCCAAAAAACTCCTAGTTATGCTAGATTTTGAAATTTTGACATCAAGCTAAATACGCACTATGTGCTTTTAAAAAAATTGTAGACTCGTAACTATTTTTGAAACGGTTTAAAGTATAGTCTATGCTACTTGTTTCAGCTAGACGAAAATGATTTGAAATATCAAAATATATTTTTATTTATCACTCATGTACCATATAACCTGGTGCAGAGATGATAAAAAGGTGATGGAGTTGTAAATACAGGAATACATAGTGTGAATTTGATCTAAAATCGTTATTCCACTATTGTATGATGTGTTATGACAAAGTCATACAATGACGGCATCCTCAAACGGACTGTTAATATAGTACGGCATCATGACGTCAATCTCGAAAATATTTTCAAAAATTTTAATTTGCCAACGGGGTTTGGCTACACCTAAATAATTCGATTGAATTGAATTATTGATATTAGTCTATGTTATTCGATTCAGCTAGACTAATGTTTATAAAAACTCTAAGTGTTCATTGAAAGAAATTTCCCGAACCAATTTTTTTTTGTGCGGAATCATATGATAAGACTGAGGTGAACTATGTTGTTTGAATAAATAATCCAATTTAGTAGCGTAAATATTCGCTAAAAATGATTAATACGTTATGCATGACGTAAGAGTACGATAGGCTAATCACCTAAAGTACTAGTAATGATAGTTTACCTTCTTTGTGATTGTAAATATACCAAGTAATGTATTGTTTTGTGGTATGAATACCGTTAAAACTATGTGTTCATGGTCTATATGACCCCTCAGCATAGATTGAAATTTTAACTCTTGTGAGTAGTGTATTGGGTAGCATGTGATGCTGTGTAAGCAGTACGGTGTAAGGTGTAAGGTGAATTTCGGGGACGAAATTCTTAGAAGAATGGGTGAATGTGATGACCTGAGAATTTAGACAATTTATTATTTTCTTAAATGATTGATTTAAGGTCAAATAATAAACCTAGATAGAAAATAAGTGTATGCGTTTGATATTATTGGGATGGAATTTTGAGGATTTCAAACTTCTGTGAAGGATTTAGGTGAATTATTCAGGATTAAGTGTATATGTGACTATGTTCTGTGTATATGGTTATGTATGTCTTCGAAATGTGGTTAAGGGTCAAGGGTTGACCAGATAAATTTTATCAGTGTCGAACCCTAATATTATTAAGAACGTTAACGTTCAGTTACAAACCCTAACGATATGTTCAGAAACCCTAATTTCAGTTTCGAGAATTCAAAACCCTAATTTGGGAAATCAAAGGCTAAATATAATGGCTTAAGTATTTTTGATTATATATTAGGGATAACCCTAATTGCTAAATTAGAAACTCTAATGCTAAGTATAAAACCCTAATGGTTAAAAGTTATGTGTGTAATGAATATGAATATTATGGAATGGTTTATATTTTTTTATAATATAAACAAATAAAAGAATTAAGTTATGTAACCTAATAAATATGTATTGGGTGTGATAATTAAATAACCTAAGAGGTTATGGTATGGGAGAATATTATTATTTGTAATATATACTAATTCTAAGAGATTTATTTTATACATCTCAATTAATTAATTTTATAACCTAATTATAGTATGTCTAATTGGGTTAAGAAATTAAGGGTACATGAACAAGGATTTAATTTATAATTGAGGAAATGAAAACCCTAATTAAATAATTAGGGTAGGATAGAATAAAAAGTGTTGGACTATGGTTATTTACATGGTACAAATAATTATTTAGGAAGTCCAAATATTTTTATTAGAAAGCCCAAAAGACTTAAGAGTTAAGCCTAAGTGGAGGCCCAATCAATAATTTTAAAAAGCCCAAAACTTGATCCAAGTATGGAGGGACTTTTTGGTCATTGGTTAAGTAAAATAAAAGCAATTATATTAAACCAAAATGAGGTGAATAGATGGCCACATGGCCGGATGGTAGAGAGGGAGAATTTTGAGGCACATGGTTAATTTAATTTGGCGAGATTTGTTTACCAACCCTCATCAAATACAAGCCACATGTCTTCATGCTATTTAGCCTTATATTATCACCAAGATTACAAGAAATCTAAGAGATATGTTGGTAGATTATGATAGATATACAAAATATATCTACATCTTTTACTAACACCCAAAATTAATTTTATTTCTCTTTCATCTTATTTCTTCTAATTTGCTAAGAGAACTAAAGAGAGAGAGAGTGAGAGAAGAGAGGCTTCGGTAGCCATGGAAGGAAGAAGAGAGAAGAGGGGAGTTTTTGGTGAGACATCAAAGCTCCATAATCAAACTAAGAAGGAGAAGAAGGAGAGCATGGTAATCAAATGTATAAATACCTTTTTGTTTATGTATATTTGATTTTTATAAATCAAACCTTGAATCTATATTTCTAAACTCAAAAATCATGTATATACATGTTAATGAGTGTTTAATGTTTAGATATATCCATATTGGGTGTTGATTTGGTTGGAATCAAAAGGAATAGAAAAATAGAATTTTCTGGAAAGTTTAAACTTTAAAGTGTGATCTAGCTTTTGATTTTTGAAATCTATGATAGATATTTGTGATTTATTTTCTTGGAATGCTAGATCTATGTATTAAGGATAAAACCCATTTGGAATCACTCAATTACGTTGAAAAATGAGCAAGTTATGGAATTTATTCCAAACTACTCAAAGGTTAGAAAACTGTTAGCACAACAGTTTTTAACTACCACTTCCGGGCTAATTTCTGGGAGCTTAACATGTCCAAATATGGATTGTGATAGATGACAATTGTAGATCGGAAAGATACGATCCAACAAAATTGACGGATTGTTAATTAGAGTTATAGATCTCATTTTATATAAGTTTTAGCAAAGGACTCCAAAACTGCAAATGACAAAAAGTAAACTGCCAAGATTTTTGTGAGGGCTGTTTCGGTAATTTAATTTATGAAATAAATTTCAGCCTTTTGGGACATGAAAATATATGGTATAAAGTATCTCATGTCCAAAAATGAGCTCATTACGACTTAAAATGACCAAGTTATGATCATTTTATTTTTGTAATTTTTGGACAAAAATCGCTATAACCGGAGTTCTACAACTCCGATTACCACGAAATTTAAACTGGAGGCTCACGTTAATATGTGTAACATCCCGCCAAAAGTTGGGAATTTTTGGAGTTAAATATGAGGTAGCTAATTTCTTAAGGAATTACCTAAAAATGATTTTTGAAAAATACCAAAGGAAGTTGGAAAATTATGGAAAAATACTTTTTGTGTATAAAATATATGTCTATGTGTTTGGACAAAGGATAGAAAAATAATAAACTGATTTGGTATTTTCGTGAAACGGATATAGAATCCAGCTTGCTGGATTGTGTAATTTATGAATCCAGTTTACTGGATTAGAAAATCTGATGAATACAGCTTGCTGGATTGAAAAGAAGCTGACTGAATTGATGGATTGGTGAGTCCAGGTTGCTGAATTAGAAGTTTGGTTGCTAGATTTAGAATCCAGGTTGCTGGATTACTATTTAACTAACTAGATGTTAACGAATAACTTATGAAATGAAAAAGCGAGTGTTAAATCATAATGGATATAGTGATTAAGGAATTATCAAAGGACAATAATAATGTTATTGTCGTAAGTTGTTATCTAATATTTGATTATGTGATTAAGTTTTAGATAATTGATTGATAAAGTAATAGTATATTGAGCTAACAGGTATGTTATGCTAATTGAAAGATCAATCTTATAATTTATAGGTCTTTCATGAGAGATTAAATTAGATTGCTTAGCAGTAATCAGCGGTACAGGCAAGTTCCTAACCTTGAACTTCTAATTATTGTGCAAGTTATCTAAACTCGACCCCTAGTTATTCTTTCAATTGTGCTTGTGGTTAATCATTGCCGATAATCACGTCTATGAATTATTGATTCGCACTCTGTGCATATTGCATGTATTCATCAGGTATGAAAGGCTGATTACCTTCATTACCATCCGATCCAAATATTGTGTTCATGGTTATTATTATTGACATTTATTCATGTCGTCCTGATCGTTCAGTTATGAATTTTGATTCTTGCTAGTTCTCAATTTTATATTGTTGAACGTAGCCAACTTTTTATTCATATTCTTTTAATCATGATATATTCTCAAATAAACTTATACTTGCTGGGCAAATTTATTGCTCACCCTTGCTATATATACTGATAAACATTGCAGATAAGGCGAATGCGTTCGGATACAGGAAAAGGATAATGCCAAGTTCTGCTTGGGATAAAATGTGCAGCTAATTTGTAATAGTATAGTCCGATAATAATGATATATATTAGATAATTTAAGATTTGTGTATTAAGTGAAGGTTTTCGACCTTGGGGTAATGTGAAAAGTGTATTGTATAAACAATTTATGTTTATATCTTTCGCAATTAGTTATAGAAATATTATACCCGATTTGTGGTGATTAGGACCCGGATTTGGGGCTGCTACAGTTGGTATCAGAGCTGTTGGTTATGAAGCTTAGGTAGGAATACCTGAGACTAATAACCGCAGTGATTAGGATAAGATCTAACTCACATACAGTTAGTTGGTCAGTAAGATTCAAAGACGAATCTCGGCGAGTGTTAAGACATGAAGTTCCCTAACTCTGATAATAAAGTTGAACAGTAGTGGTGAATAGTTAGAGTCTAAAAGACTAAAAGTATCAGGATAAGAGATCGTAAAACAAAACGATCAAGACATAGAAATGAATCGTAATATACGATGAGATCACCCCGTGATATGATAAGGTTCATGAATAAGAAAGAAATAATACCCCTTACAGGTACAACAAATAATATCCCTTACCTTAGAATAAAGCTGGATACTAGAATAGAAATGTAGCAAACTTCTCTTCTTCTTTCTCTCTATAGATTTTCTCTCTATAACTTCTCTCTATAATAATTGCTCTATAGCTTTGGTGAATTGATGAGAAATGAAGGAAGAATGAGCTTCTATTTATAGGAAAATATAGTTTCGATAATTGTATGTTTTGGGGCTCGAAATATTACAGTACAATGCCTCCAACTTTTCTTTCATTTTTAATTCAATCATCCAAGTATTATCAAACTTGCACCACCTCCCCTAATAGTAAATCATGTGAATCAATAGTAAATCATGTGACTCAATAATTTTAAACATGTGAAAAAATTAATTACAGTATAGTACCTCCATCTATACCTCCATTTTTAACTTAGTCATGCAAGTATCATCAATCTTGCACCAACTCCCCTAATAGTAAAAGAATGTAATTCAATAGTACACACATGTGAACAAATAGTTATATGAGCATGTGAATTAGTAGCAATTAATTGCTCATTTGCCCGATTAATTACCCGGTTGGTCAATATAACTTCCAAACATCAATTACTATCGAAATAAATATCGATTTCCACTAACACTAACAATCCCAACACAATGGAAATATTTTTCTCAAAAAATTCATTTTTGAATTTTTGAAGTTTGACTTTTTCTGAAAAAGTCAACTGTTGACTTTTTTGACCAAAAAGTCAACCTCGAAAAATTTTATGTTTATAGTCTATATCTACTAATTTCATCGTTCCGGACTCAAATATCACGTCCGCGTCTCCTAATTCAACTCCGAACTCAAATTCGATTATAATAACATGAAAGTAGTATGCACACAAGTCAATCATGTTTGATGATAAAGCATATACTTTGTAACAATCTTATTCATTTATTAATAAAAGGTATTAATTTATTAAAGGCTTTTAATTATCTACATGATGCTGTTTTATAATATGTGATAAACCCATAGTTTTAAGCAATGCTTTTAGAATAATGATGATGATCATTCTAATGAGATCTAAATTCTTAGAAAGATTAAAACTAAAATAGTTCCCAATCGTTAGATTACTAAATTGGGGATTAGTGAATCCGGATAGAGTGGTACATACGTTACTTGCTCATTGGATGAGGATGATTGATCTCATATTCATTTGTGTGGAGACACTAAAGCAAGTATGTAGGTGCTTATTAGAGAATAAGTTCACTGAACGTGGCTCGCTAAGGAATACCTAATGGTGTTTTACTTGCGTGTCAATAGGAATTCC
Source organism: Panax notoginseng (assembly GCA_016801055.1). NCBI lineage: Eukaryota > Viridiplantae > Streptophyta > Magnoliopsida > Apiales > Araliaceae > Panax > Panax notoginseng. The sequence continues at coordinate 12,675,491 of CM029015.1, forward strand.
TGTAGTGATAGTAGTACAAGTGATCCTTGGACTTGAGATCATCGTAGTATCTTGTGTATGATGAGTTATACTTTGACTTATTCCTTAAGACCCTTAGGGTATATCAAAGGGTATGCTTGAGTATAATAAGTTATACATGGAGATAATGTATGATCAATAAAGAATCTATCACTTCTAGTAAAAGAAGAGAAATGTCCTATGTGATTCGATAAATGACAACCCAGTAGTCCTTGGCCAAGACAGAATGAAATTAGAAAGGAGTTTCTAATTTGTATTATTTGAACTTGTGCATTTAAGGATCGAAATACATATAATTAAATAAAATAAGACTTGATAGTAATTCCATGTCTTATATTTAATTGGGACATTGTATGGTGGAAGGATTGAATTGTACGGTAACTATTTACTCAAAGGTTCTTTTATGATTAATGTTGAAATCTATATTATCTAGAAAGTCGTTGATCGCTAGGGAGGCTTATCCCTATTGTAGAATAAATATTATTTATTTAAATTAATTAATTGTTTAATTTATTTATTTAAATAAGATTAGAATTGTTCTAATTGATTTATTCACAACCGGTTTAATATGGAGAACCTAAAGGGTCACACCATAAAAGGAAGAATAATTATTTAAGAAGTTAATGGCATAATCGTAATAATATGTTAAGTATATTTAATTTAATCTATGGTGATAGAATAAATTAAATAGCTTAATATTTATTATTTAATATTTTAGAAATATTAAATATAAATTAATAAGAGGAGTCTTATTAATATTATTACAATTATTATTATTTTTAAAAGAGTTTAGGAATTAATTTAATATAAGTACTCTCATTTATTCCTAATATGATTAGGAGGGAAAATTAGTTAAAGGTGTTTAATTAATTATTCCTAATAAGATTAGGGAGCCCATTTTAATTAAAAGAGTTTAATTAAATAATACCTTATTTTAATAGGGTTACTTGATATCTTTATAAGATGAGTCTTATATCAGATATCAATATACGTGATTTTCAATTGTTGGAGAGTACGCTCCTTTTCTATAGAGATAGAAAACAAGGGTTTTGCCAAATACCCATCTTCTTGAATTCTTCTTCTTCCTTGGTGGATCACCTCTAGAGGCCAAACACTTGGGTGGCTAACGTTGATCAAAGGAAGGAACCAAACCCGGAGGATTCAAGTTGAACGCGAAAAGGATTGGAGGTGAACTTGTACCTGAGGAAGCTCGGATTTTCAAGGGTATGATTCTTGTTCTTTCTTTTCGTTTAATTAATAATTGTGCATAAAGGGTGATCCGGGTATATGGTTTGTAATTTTTTTAAACTCTGATTTTCCACGTTTTTGCTTATTTTGTGCAATTTGATTGCATTCATGAATATTACAAACCTAACATAACATTCATCATTAATATCATAACTCATAATATTTAACAACAAGGTCGTTCCCAGGAAAGAGGGGGCTTTCCAATAAGAATTTCTCCTTATTGGCGCACAATTAGGTGACCAAACCTCTCCTTGACAGAACTTCTAGACATTGTAAATATTACAATTTAATAATATAAATAACTTTGTCGTCTCAATTATTGATTTAATAATATATCATATAATGCAGATGATACTGTGACAATAATCGAATCAATAATATTAGAGATATGATGCAGCAATTACTATAGCAATAATTGAGTATAACTGAGTGACTTCTCACGTAAGCATCAATAATCAATACCGTGTGTTACTATACAACCACGTGTATTACTGTACTTTTACTACCGGGTAGTTCAACAGTTTTAACGGTAAAACTTCCGCCGTTATTTTCATAAAAATAATTTTGACATTTTCTCAATCCGACAATAATTCCGTTATGGGTCCACCAATGATTGTGCTGTCGTACGAATATTCCCTGTTAAAATGAATATTCCCCGACCAATCGAATATTATATAACAACTTGCGTACTTTGTAAAATTTATAAATATTACCCATAACTATAACGTTATCTCAAATCCACACCAAAATTTTGAAAAAAATATTTCGAGAAAATTAAATCTTTATTCGTAAAATCTGGGGTCTCACATCCTCTCCACAATTATCGTCTCCACTCATTGCTTTTTCTAGTGTCAAGACCACTTCCTCCGAGTGGCACTCTAGATTAGGTAATCCATCATCACATATTCTACCGCATGTTATATCAACATTTTCTTTACCTTACTCTATCTCACTCAAGTCTCATTGTATATAATGCATGTTTAAGCAATAAAAGTCACAAGCTTCCATTTTCTACATCAACAATTGTTTCCTCTCATCCTTTGCAAGTCATATTCTCTGATGTTTGGACTTCTCCCATTTATTCTGTTGATGATTTCAAGTATTATGTTATTTTCGTTGCTCACTTTACTAGTTATGTATGGTATTACCCCTTAAAGAAGAAATCTCATGTCTGTGATGTTTTTATCCGCTTCAAAGCACTAGTAGAAAATTACTTCAAACACTCCATTGTCACTCTTTACTTCGATAATGGTGGAGAATATCGAGTATTAGATCAATTTTTGTCCCTTTATGGAATTTCTCATCTTACCTCTCCCCCACATACACCTGAACACAATGGTTTCTCCGAGCGCCGACATCGACATATTGTTGAAACTGGTCTTTCTCTACTTACTCATGCCTCACTCCCGCTCACATATTGGAATTATGCATTTGACACCGCAGTGTATCTCATTAATCGTATGCCCACACCCACACTTTCCCTTTCCTCTCCTTATGAGTCACTATTCTGCTCCCCACCAAACTACACAAAGCTCCGTATTTTTGGTTGTTTATGATATCCATGGCTTCGTCCTTATTCGAGTCACAAACTTGAGTCTCGCTCCATCCCGTGTGTGTTTGTTGGGTACTCTCTCACCCAAAGTGCCTATCTCTATCTTGATCCTTCTACTTCTACACTCTATACATCCCGTCATATTCGATTTGTGGAATCTGTTTTTCCCTTCAAATCCATTCAAAGTCATCTAAGTCGTCCAAGCCCCGACACACTACCAAATTAGTTTCCATCAGCGTCATTTCTTCCCGCTACGGTTGGACCACTCAACACACCCTCCACAGCCTCGCCCTCGGACTCGAATTCCTCTCATAGACAATCTCCGGTCGACCACTCCTCATCCTCTCTACCAGAACATTCCCCCACCACCAATATTAACCCACACAACCAACCCTCTTCTTCTTTACCACTCTCTCCAGACCCTCCTCCTCTAATACCACCCACCAACACCCACACCATGACCACTCGTGCTAAAAACAAAATCCATAAACCAATTCAGAAACTTAATCTTACTGCTACATTGAACAATCAACTTGAGCCGCAAACATTGAACTAAGCACTTAAAAATACTAAATGGCGTCAGGCTATGTCCGAGGAGTATGATGCTCTTATACGGAATGGCACATGGGAACTTGTCCCACCTAATTCCACGCAAAATCTTGTTGGTTGTAAATGGATTTTTCGAATTAAACGTTTACCCGATGGCTCCATTGATAGGTACAAAGCGCGACTAGTTGCTAAAGGGTTCCATCAACGTCCTGGTGTTGATTATCATGACACATTCAGTCCGGTTGTTAAACCTACCACTATTCGCTTGGTACTCAGCCTTGCTATTTGTCGTGGGTGGTCTCTTCACCAACTTGATGTCAACAATACCTTTTTACAAGGTCACTTATCTGAAGATGTTTTTATGGCGCAACCGCCGGGTTTTCTTGATCGTGATACTCCCACGTATGTGTACAAGTTACGCAAGGCTATATATGGTTTCAAACAAGCACCACGAGCATGGTACCATGAGCTCTGACAATTTCTTGTAGCATCTGGATTTACAAACTCTCATGCAGAGACATCCCTCTTTGTCTTCAACACCTGCGGTAATCTAGTCTATCTTCTTGTGTATGTTGATGACATAATTATTATGGGAAGCAATACCACAACAGTTCAACATTTTATTGATCTTCTTGGTAAAAGATTTTCCATCAAAGATCTTGGGAATTTGACTTACTTTCTTGGTGTTGAAGTTGCAACTACTTCTACTGGTTTACTTCTCTCTCAACGAAAGTATATCACAGATCTTCTCGCTCGCACAAATATGACTGGTGCCAAATCTGTCACCACTCCTCTTGCCACCGAGCCCACACTTACAGTTCTTTCTAGCACTACTTTGACCGATCCTTTTAAATACAGATCAGTTGTTGGAAGTCTCCAATATTTGTGTCTCACTCGCCTTGATATTGCATATGCTGTTAATAAGTTGTCACAATTCATGCATCGACCTACTACTGATCATTGGAATGTTGTTAAGCGCCTGCTTCGCTATCTTTCTGGTACAACTGATCATGGTCTTGCATTGCACCACAACACACCTTTATCTCTTCATGCCTTCTCAGATGCTGACTGGCCCGGTAATAAGGACGACTACACCTCCACCAGTGCTTATATTGTTTACCTCGGTCGCAATCCGATATCCTGGTCCTCCAAGAAACAACGCACAGTTGCACGCTCCTCCACTAAAGCTGAATATCGTTATGTTGCTGCTACAGCTGCCGAGTTACGTTGGATTTGTTCTCTTTTGTCTGAGCTTGGTGTTTCTATTTCTGCTGCTCCGATTATATATTGTGACAATGTTGGGGCAACTCATCTCTGTTCCAATCCTGTCTTCCATTCACGAATGAAGCATGTTGCGATTGATTATCATTTTATTCGGGATCAAATACAAACTGGAGCATTACGTGTCACCCATGTTTCCTCCGAAGATCAATTAGCCGATATCTTGACCAAACCTCTCCCTCGTACTCGCTTTTAGTTCTTGAAGACCAAGATTGGACTCTCCACAGGAGCTCCATCTTGGGGGCATATTAGATAATTACATACACCATATTGTAATATCCTTGTAATTAAGTGTAATCCCATAATTCTTACAATTAGTATCTTTGTAATTAATAGTAATCCCATAACTCTAGCAATTAGTATCCTTGTAATTAATTGTAATCCCATAATTCTAGGATAGTTTCCTATTTAGGTACTTGGGTAACACTCAAGCCATTGTTTCTCAATCAATGAAAAAAAATCAAGCCATTGTTTCTCAATATTTCTCTCTCTATTTTCTACATGTCAATGTGATTCATAATCAGAAATTTATATTCTACCATCTACTCACTACTCCAAGGATTTCATATCATGGTCACTTGGATATCATTATCCTAATTCATACAGACAACTATGTCAACACTTTTACATCAGGCACACGTCTAGCGAGAACATTGACATACCATGACTTTACGTTGATTTATTGTGGCACAATCATCTAAAGCGTATATGCTCTTGGTTCCTTCAACGCGTAGCCACTCATTAGTTGCTAAAACCCGCCTATTAGCCTGTTCTCCAAGGAATAGAAGTTTACACTTGTTAATAGTGGCTTGAAGAAGGAATGAAAAATACTTGGCAAGCAAAAGCTATGCCAGAACAGGAGTTATGTCTTACTAACACTAACAGTGAGTTGAATGAAAAGTGAGAGGCAATGGTTAGAGAAAGGGTAGAGGTTTAGATAAACAAACCTGACCAATTTGCTTCATAAAATCCATAACGACTGGACGAGTCCCTATACCAGTGGACAAGACAACCATTCCATATGGTATGGACTTGTTTTCCCCTGTGGCTCTTTCTTTAGTAGATATTTCCTTGTCAGTACTTTTACAACCATTGATCCAGTTTTCAGCTGAATTCTGTCTCTTTAGAATTTGTTAGAATATAGGATCACACACACGCACACAAACGATAGAGAATTAAGAAGAACACAAGAGATTTACGTGGTTCCCCAATTTGGGTACTCCATAGATGGCTAGTTGTTTATTATGATTCCTTGGTTCCTTAGGGCTTTATAATAGATAGTATTTATAACTACTAATCATATTCCAACCCTACTTCACATTATGTCTCAATTACCTATAATGTCCCTCTAATAAACAATCTGTACCGTACCGCATCCCCCCCCCCCCCCGCGACCTTCGGGTCAACCCTGCTGGGCTAGTGCGTCGCTCCGCTAGGCTCTGCACTAGCCTTTTTCAGCAGCTTCCATATTATGAGTCACAAGTTTCCAACAGAATTTCTCTTCAGCAAAAGCAGTAATTATTTTGTCAAACCTGCAAAACAAGAGAGAAGGCAAATCATGAGAAGACATTAACTTGAAAAAAAATACATCAGAAGAATTTGGTCACCAAAACAGACCCTTTTTAAAGATTATACTCTTTCGATTTTAAAAAAAAACCTTCAAAAAAAGAGTTTGTTTAATATAATTAGAGGTGGCTTCATATTAAGTTATTGTTGAGAAAAATGTCTTAAGAACTCTTTTTACATTTTTAATGATGTACCAAAACGTAGTTAATATGTATACTAAAAAAGAGGGTAAGAAACAAAATTGTCAATGAGAGCTTTTATTTTTTTTCATTTTATTCATTATCAAAGATTGAAGGCTCATGCTGGACGAAGATAATAGAGTACAAATTCTACTAATTCATTTATTACTCTGTCGGCCACTCTTTATTCGTACTCAAGTGTATGAGTAAGAATGGTTTCCATTTGCAGGCATTGGTTCCTAAAAAGGGTCTGTTACTTTTTCTTCTTAATTTTTGGGTGGAGAAATTCATTATCTTGCAATCTGAAAATTTTAAGGTGCAACTAGATGGTATATAATTTATTAATTGTGTGTTCGTACTAGCATAATAGAAATATATAAATACTCGGCAAGTGGCACATTGTGTACAAACTTGCTGATGCATATCTTCATCTAAACTTCGATCATCAGAAGCAATTGAAATAAGAAGTAAGCTTCTACCCTGTTTAAATAAAATTTACTGTTCTACACAGCAAAAGGTAAAAACAAAAAGGAGTAAAAGATAAATAGATTCTAAATATATACCTAAGTACCATAACTTACATGTTCAATATATGATCGGCTGCCTCAAGAAGAGTAATCTTCACATGCTCTTTAAGAGTAGGATATAGCTTTCCCAAATCTTCATGAACAAAGTCATGAAGCTCTGCTGCAAATTCCACCCCTGTTGGACCACCACCAACAATTACGAAATGCAGAATTTTCTTCCTCTCCACGTCGGATTCACTTAGAAGGCTAGCCTTTTCAAAGTAGTTAATTATATTCCTACAGATCCGCTGAGCATCTTCTACTTCCTGTGTTATGTCATTACATTAGAATAGCCACCACAGACCAATCTTTAATGAACTATGTTGCAAGACATGACACCTATCAATATCCAATACAAATAGGATATCTAAATGAACATCTCCTATGCTTGTGTCTAAAACTTTAACTCGGTTAGGAAACATTTCAAGTGATTGAATTGGCAGAAAGTATACATTGTAGCTCAATTAAGTTACCTTCAAGAAATGGGCATTCTCAACAACTCTAGGAGTGTTGAATGTATTTGAACGGGCTCCCATGGCTACCACCAAATAGTCGTAGTCCACTGCAAATTCTTCCTTCCCACCCAAAATGGTATCTTGAGTAGATCTACCTGTTGGGATATTTCACATGAATCCCACATCGGATAAATTCAAGAGTGTAGATGGGTTATTAAGTATAGTAGAGCCTCAACCTAATAGGTTAACCTTTTAAGTAAGGAGGTGGTCCAACATACTTATTGGGCCCGTCTACACCGGTGCTATGTGATGAATTGATGTGGGATGGATCGTACAATTCCGCTACAAAATGGTATCAAAGCTCATGGTTCGATGGGCCCAAGAACAACTCCAAAGTGCGAGGGGAATTCGCAAGGCCTCATGGGTGGAGTAAATAGAATTGAATTAGGTGGAGCACGGGATGATTTGAGTTGGGTTGAATCGGGTGGAGAGCTCTTGAAGGATTCAAAGAAGGTGTGCTTAATGATGAAAATACTCAAGTATGATACTTGTGATGGGTATTCAAGTGAAAGAGCCTCAACCTAATAGGTTAACCTTTTAGGTAAGGAGGTGGTCCAACATACTTATTGGGCCCGTCTACACAGGTGTGCGCTGCTAGGTGATGAATTGATGCGGGATGGATCGTACAATTCCGCTACAAAAGTAGACTTGTTTTTTATCTATATCAATCTTGTAGCATTCTGTTTCCCTGAATTGAACTTCTAAACCGTTCTGCCATAATGAACACAAATACAACAAAATCTTAGTATCTCCATATGGTGGTCTTATTATGACAAGATGGTAATAAAAAAAATGTCATGTCAAGTTACTGGTCATGTAAAACTGTGCCACAGCTCCAGACAGTAACTGGATGATGACTACCATAAAGAAAAGTGTTTTAAAGACCCATAATCATAAACCTGCAGTACCTAAAAGAAGATTGTTTCTGTATTGCAATAAAATCGTAACATTGCACATTCATTATACTAGAACATGGCATGTTAGGGATAGAACTATGTGAACTACAAAGTTGGATTAATGGACTGAAGTATGTCAAAATGCATTAGTTCAGTTTTGAACAAGTGATTCACGAGACACAGTTCGTTATAACGCACAAGTTTTCTTGTTACTATACAAGTAATGCTGATGATCTTCTATGGTTCCTTGAATCATCTCTTGATAAACTCTCATCTCATTAGATTTGAGGTAGTTTTACGACACTTCTTACAACTAAAGCAATATCAAGATAAAATTAATTTCTATGCTTAGTTACTGTGAAACCTCTAAGCTTGATATGAAATATTAAAAGTTCACCTTCTTAACAATACTGCGTATTGGTTCAACAATGCTGCGTGCTTCAACTGTGCCACATGTAACACTCGGTAATAAATGAGTAAATGCAAAATAATTACGAGGTGACACCACTTGAACTTCATAAGAGGGATCTTTAAAAATTTTCAAAAAGCTAGTGCCTGCCCAACCAGTTCCAAGTACGACAACTTTCTTTTTCTTAAGATCACATGGAACAGCATATGCACCGCGGAATGTTCTGCTATCAGAATAAACTTGCAATACATCATTAAAGTGAACACATTCTCTCACTTAGGTTTAATTGCTACTTACAAATGTAATACTTAATTAGTATTCTTTGAGGTGCCATTCAAATATCATTTCAACACATGCTTTTGCTTTTCAAGATAAAAATAAACTGGACTTCTTATCAAAATATAATTTCCTTTTTAATTCCATACTCTAGAATTACCACTGCCATCAAAACAACTCCCAAATCACAAATTTTCACTATATTTTCTTGAAGGCTTAATGCAGATAATAATTTCAGTCGCACTGAAGAAGAAATTAAGTCGAGATTTGTATAATAAAATTCTTGAAGTTTGCAGTACAAACTAAGATAGGTATATATAACTGACCTGTAAAATCTAATATTTGGATTTAAGCCGACAACAACTTTGCCTTGAATCTTAAAATCAGAGAATAATTTATCAAGTCCAGATTCCCATATCGCATCTGCAAGAACAGGATCATTAACAGAAATTCGATCATTGTCTCTATAAGCTTCGCCTTTAGTGGGGCCAAGGCTTCCTTGGTGAACAAAATATGTGTATGATCAGCAAGCAGTAAATCTCACAACCAGCAAGTAACTTATGCAAGAGAGAGTAGCAACCACAGAACAACAAAAAAAATTAACCTGAAGACAGTCCAAACAACAAAAAGCATAGACAAAACCAACCAATTTTTGCCCTGAAACAAGTTAAGAACTGTAACAATAGCAAACCATCAACTACAACAATAGATTAACTAAATCAAATCTTTCCATCATATTTAACCAAAATTGGAAAATCAAAATCCAAATACCATCCATTATACTATAAATTACTGATTTACCAAGTCTAACATAAAGTTCAACATTAATATCCAATATTTTGTAGTGTCCACAACAAAAGTTCAACAATTTTGAATGTCCATAAATATAGATCAAGAGTTGTTTCCAGCTCTTTCTGTCCTTGAGCTGTTGTTGCCTTGAATCAACTGTAGAAATTGTGGATTGTCGGCTAACTTGTTAAGTATATTCTCAAGATTGTCCATCCGTTTGCCTTGTGCCTGAATGGTTGCTTCAAGCTCTTCATTTTTTTTGTGAGACGCTTCTAACTCTGCCAATGCAACTTTTTCTTTATCGATAGACGAAGACTTCTCTGCTCGAGGTCCAAATCTAAAGCCAATCAATCTCCCTGCCTTTTTACCCAACTCTCGAGTCATAATCTCCCTTTTGTCATTATTGTCAAAATTTCCAGATTCTGCGTTCATCTCAGAGGTGCATTCAGACTCAAATAATTTCATTTCATTCTGTGAAATTAACAACAAATGCAACTAATTCATTACATAATCCCAAATTTAAAAACAAGATAAGGTTTGTATAACTTACGTATGCAGCTTCATTTTTAGGTTGTATCCAGTCGTTTGTTTCCTTCTTCTGATGTGTGCTCTTGTAACCTTCAATTGGATCTCCCTAAAAATCAAATTAGAATAATTAATAACGAGAGCATTATTGTATAATTTTTTGTACAAGGAACATGAATTAAGGCTTAAGTATCCTGGTTTTCTAGTTTCAAGCATAGCTTGTCAGTTTGTGTTTCCAGTGTTGTGTTCACCATTTTGTAGATGTTTATTTAAAGTCCTTTGCCTCATTTCTTATATGTTTCAGCGTATGGGAGCAGTATTCCCTAAGAGGTCTAAGAGCTCTGCACCTGTTTTTACACCTTTTATAACCCCCAAAGCAACACACACATAAAAATAGTAGTTTAAAGACAACTGCTTTATAATTCTAATGGGCTTTCAAACCACAAAGACAATAAATAAATAAAATCACAATTTTCATGAGTAACAAATGAACCTCAGTGTACTTGAATCGCTGCTCAACATTCTTGATAATTGTTCCACATTCCAAGCACTTGAAAGTTCCTTGTAGAAGCTCTGGCCTACCCTCACTGATACTATTTTCCCTATCTTAGCTGTACTCAATTCCCTCAATCTGTATCCAGTCCACCCCACAATCTGGATATGCTTTTTTCTTTCTTACCACATTCCAAAAAAAAAAAAGAAAAAGAAAGAAGGGGCAGTTAGGTGAAATCAAATTATTAATTGGGTTATATTATTACCTCTTTAACAAGGGAAGATTACAGATAGCAACATTGATATCCGTGTTAGAGTTGTCATCAGGTATAAATCTAGGTTTCTGATCCTTCAAGTTAGACTCAAATCTACATATGTATAATACATAACCCACCAACCATAAACACCCAAACTGAAAGAAAAGGCAATTTGTATGTGCAGAAATACAACAAATTAGTGGGTATGTAAGACAATCAAAGAAAAGGGAATAAGGAAGGTGCATTCGCCTTTTTTCTAGTTTAATATCCTCTTATATAATTTCTTAATGAACGAGTGAAATCCTTTATTACATAGGGCAGTGGTTGATTCTGTTGAAGTTAAAGATGCGAATGAAACACTCAATGGCCTGTTAAGCGATCTTAAAAGATCCTACTTGCTTAAAATAATAGGCTGGTTCACACAAGATCACAATCCTCAACAAATTTAACCAATTTGAAACATATATAATTACATACCTTCTCAGAATGATGAACAACAAATGGTTTTGACCCTCTACTGTGAATGCCATTATTGCCTCGATTTTTCTTGTTTACTTCTGAGCTTTGCTGGGAACAAATAATAAAAATCTTATCTTTTAAAAAAATTGAAAATAATAATCATATAAAATAAACGATTAAAGTTAGAATAATCATACAATAAATTTTGGCGATGTCCAATAATCACACATTTCATTCCACTTGCAACTATCAATGTTGTTTGGAGGATTTTTTCTAGCATCTTCAGTTGATTGAAAAGTTTTGAATAATTTGTAAAGCTTACACCTCTGCTCTCTATTCCTATCCTTCATTATTCCAAGTGCAACACGCTTCACGTGAGGTTTAGAAAGGTCGATATCAAAGCGAGCCTAAAGAAAAAAATAATCCAGCAACATTAACTAGTTCATAAGACAAAAAAACAGCAAAATTTGCCTATTCAACTCTAATCCATGAATTCAACTGTTACTCGCACCTTTTATCTAACAAGTCATGTATCCTAATGAGTGTCATTCTCCATGGATTTATAGACAAGGCATAAAACAAAAACTAATTGCCAAAAAGGACAAATGCAGACTCAACTATGAATAACAATATTTGACATAATTTAATTTATGCATCTTACTTCAACCTTTGACAATGATTCTTCAATTACTCCCTCTGTAATATCCTTGAAATTGGTATTCACTGGGAGGTGGTGGCGGACCATCAATCCTATATCTGACGACAACTTAGCAAAATCTGTAGGATCTATGAGCCTTCCTTTACTAGGTGACACATTGATAGCCAACTTCTTTCCTTTTGACTTGGTGAGTTTCTCAAGACCAATACCGCGAGTAGGTCCGCGTATTTTCTTTGTTGAAGATGAAATTATTCAAAATATTAGATGTGACGCCCCCAAAATTAGGTATACATCACCCATCTTGGGTCGTCAGATACATGGTACAAAATTCAAATACAACTTACTAATACAACTGTCGTGTACAATACGACAAAACATAACTGTGAGTTTGAATACAATTATTGTCTACTAGAGATTATACAAACTTAAAAGGAGTCCTCATTACAATTATTAACACACTATTTCACAGAATAGTGAGGACTACTAATACTATCATCTGGTCCATCACTCCGTTCCCCGACTCGTCCCAGCTATATTCTCATTTCCCGAAGAGAACAGTGAAAGGAAGGGTGAGCTCAACTAGCCCAGTAAGAAATATTATGACTAAGATAATGCAGAATAAATTATCATTAGTCTCCAACAATGTTAAACTGATAAAATATAATAGACATCAAGTTTAACTGCAGCGGAACAAGCAATCCATTAAAAGAGTCAAGTAGAAAATAAAATCTACTATCTTTTATGATTTAAAAGGTTTTTCATCACTGTTATCGCTAAGACTCAGCTTAATAAATATTCCACATCATCGAATCACCCCTGCACTACGGCCAAGGATATTCTTTAGTATCACGACCACAATTATCCATGCACTACGGGCCAAGAATATTTGTGTATTCATTAATGGTCATGATCATGCCAACAACGGTCCATCAATGCACTACGGGCCAATGAAGACTTTTACCATATCATTTGTAACATTACGGTCATGATTACACCGAATAATCCCTAGTTATAATCATACCAAGTCCATCTATGCACTACAGGCCACATATGACTTTTAAAAAATATAAATATGAGGATGATGACAATGATATAAGAATTCAATAAAACAAGTTCAAGAATTAAGTTATTCAAGAACTAATAACGTCCAAATTGTCAACATGATACTGCTTTGTAGAGTAAAATTCAAGATTTCTCAGAAGAATATTTCCATGAAAAATACTGGATGAAGCGCAAATATCAAGGATATTCCACTAATTTCATGGAGTATAGAAGTCAAAATTTTAACCAACTGAGAATAATAAGGAATGGAATAACAACAGAAATCACCATGCATGCGGTACTTCACATAGGCAGGTTATTCCAACAGAATAATAATAATGGAACCAGGTCAGGTGAAAATCACGCCGACAGGATGTTCCAACAGAATAATAAAGAATGAAATAATAAAGACGGAACCAGGTCCGTCGTAAAGTACGGACAGGATGTTTCAACAGAATAATAAAGGCAGAATAATAACAACGGAACCAGGTCCGGCGTATAGCACAGACAGGATGTTCCAACGGAATAATAAAGACGGAATCAGGTCCGGCATAAATTCACAGACAGGATATTCCAACGGAATAATAAAGGCAGAATAATAGAAGAATGTCACCACGTATAGGGTATTCCGCGTATACAGATTATTCCAACAGAATAATAAAGAAATGGAATAACAGAAGTTCTCTTCTCAAACACAAAAGAATAATATCCCTTACCGTAAAAGAAACTAAATATATGAAAAGAAAGTTAGCAGACTTTTCTTCTTATTTCTCTCTATAACTTTCTCTCTCTAGAGTTCAGTGAATTCGTAAGAAAATAATGAAGGAATGAGCTTCTATTTATAGAAAAATGGATTGCATAGTAACTAACTCCTGAACGGTCCAGATCGATTTTGTAAGACCCCAAATTATTAATAAATGAAATTTAATTTTCTCTATTTATCATTTTAAAATAGTAAGGGTTGATTTGATTAATGTGGTTAGTTATGGGTAAAATGCGCAAATATTTTAAATAAGCAAGTGGTTATAAAATACTCATTGTTGTCGGAGAATATTCGTTTGGTCGTGGAATATTCTTGCTGTCGGGGAATATTCGTACGACGGCGCAGTCTTTTGTGGACCCCATAACGGAAAGCGATTGGATGAAGAAAATGACAAGTATACGTTGTTTTTAAATAACGGCGCAGTTGTTACCGTTAATACTGTTGGAATACCCGGTGGTTGAAACACAGTAATACGCGTTGTTGCACAGTAGCACACGGTATTGCACCAATTATTGATTCTTACGTAAGAAAGCACTACTCAATAATTGTTACAGTAATTACTTTATTGATTCAATAATTACTGCGTTGATGATTTATATTACTGTTGTTTCAATAATTGTCACTACACAGTATTTTCCATTATCGAAGCAATAATTCATATTATTTGTGAATAATTAATTATTAATTTATATGATGAGAAAAATATTGATTTTATGTGGATATAGATGGAGAAAAATTTTTAAAGTGACAATTGTTAAAAAATAATATTTTATCTTTTCCAATAAAATAATTTATTATTATATTTTAATAATATAATAATGATGATATTTTTACAATGAATGTGGGATATATGAGTATATGAGGAAGAGTATTTTTGTTGCAAAATTTGTTTAACACATATTTTGTGTGTCGGTGGACCCCATTTTTTGACTAAAATTTGATTATAGCCTGTAAAATCGTCCGTTTGTGGATTTCGGTCAATTTATGTCTGGAATTTTGAAAAATTTTCTTCTGCAAAGTTGTAGAGAATTGAATTTCCTATAAAAAAATTGCGAGATTCGAATTTTCTGATAAAGGGCTATTTATTATGAATTATTGAAGTTCCGAGGTTCCAGAATAATTGATTTTTGGAAGTTTTAAATAATTATATTAACAAAAACGTTTTTTACATTGTTGGAACTCATTTAACATGTGATTAGGGGCTGAATTCAGATTCTTGGATGCGTAGGAAGATGTGGAAAAATAAATAATATTAATTTATTAAATTTTCTGCTTTGGTGTTCTAAGTATTTTCCTATAAATAGGGTGCTTAGGTTAGAATTGAAAATCACACCAGAAACTGAAGTATTCTCTCTCTTTCTCTCTCTATATTATCGAGCGTATTTTTTGAGTATTTTAGTACTTTGAGTATTGCTATACGGTGCAAGTTCTTTCAGCACTATATCAAGTATTCCAGTCAGAAGTACTATTCTTTCTAAGGTAAGGGAGATTATTTTCTTCATAAATGATATTATTTCTTCAATATCATTATGTAAGAATGTTGGTTGGAAATTTTTATCAAATTTAGAACTTTTTCATGTCGGGGTTACTATTCACGAGTTACTATTCATGAGTTACTATTCACGAGTTACTATTCACGAGTTACTATTCACGTAGCGTGATGATGTTTTTGTGAAATTTCTATCTTCTGGTGTCGGAGTTATTATTCACGTATACGACACTATTCACGAATACGACACTATTCACTGAAAAATGAAATTTCTTCTTTTTGTCCAAAATATCTATTCTGGATACTATCTTTGATTGGATCTATATTTTGGTCTTCATTCTTGAATTTTACCCCACTCTGGTTATTTATGAATTATTTTTGAATGAGAATTGTTTAAAGTACGAATCCTTAATATGTGTTCTTTTGCTTCACTGGATTCGTTTTTTTAAAAAAAATATTTTTCATCATCCTCAGTCCTAAATGATGATATAATTGAATATCTTTGGCCTGTAGTGCAAAGATGAATGATTTCTTGATGAATATCTTTGGCCCGTAGCGCAAAGATGAACAGGTGTTGAGATGAACATGACCGACTGATTAATATCTTTGGCCCGTAGTGCAAAGATGAACAGGTGTTTAGATGAACATGACCAACTGATGAATATCTTTGGCATGTAGTGCAAAGATGAATATTTGATTCCAGATATATATTGATTGATGTTACAAGGATAAAATATCGACGATGAACTTTTAAATTCATATATAGAAGATAGTAGTTTGCATTCTCTACTTAACTCTTCTAATGAATTATTATTTCCGCTGTGAAGATTGATTTAAAACTGGTTGTCTATTGTATTCTATTAGACTTTTCCCTGTTGAAGACTAACGATAATTTATTTTATATTATCTTAGTCATAATGTTCTTTACTGGGCTAGTTGAGCTCACCATTTTCCTTTTTGTTCCATTTTTCTTCTTAGGAGGCAAGAATGTAGCGAGTACGAGTCGGGGTATGGAATGATGGTTCTAGAGAAAGTTGTTTAGTAGTCCTCACCATTTTTTTGTAAAATAACGTATCAATAATTATGATGAGAATTTATTTGCATGTGGACATTGTCTAGATGGCAATATTTGTATTTAAACTCACAGTTTTTATGTTGTAATAATAAAGTTGTAGTTATTTCTGTACCATGTATTTGGCGACTCAGAATGGGTGTTGTATACCTATTTTGGGGGCGTCACAGTTGGTATTAGAGCTTAGGGATATGATCTCTGGCGGAGATCGGGGAATAGTACTAGGAGGGGAGAGACGAGTAATCCTTCGCTAGTATGTCATACCTAAGCTTATTTGTTGGTCAGTCGAAGTATATGGTTAATATGTGATATGTTAATTTGTTAAATTAACCCTTATTTTATGGCAGTATTTGAGAATGTCGACTGAGAATGTTAACAGTGGAGTAAATGAAACCGTGGAGACGCCTGTACTCACCAACGAGGAGAACGTGCAACAGACTGACAATGTTCCTCCTGTGAACAACACCAATGAGCAGATGATGAACGATGGAATGTTTAGAAGCTTTTTGCAGTTCATGCAAAACCAGACGAGGGAGACTCATGCACAGAATACGGGTGGAAATGCTAGCAATGCGCGGCTTGTCACAGCCAAGCAGTTTAAAGAGTTGGGACCACCAGAATTTAAGGGAAAGCCGGATCCGATCATGGTGGAAACGTGGGTCAAGTAAATTACCAAGATATTTGATGTCTTGGGATGCACGGAGGAACATAAGGTTCCATTCGCCACCTTTATGTTCCGTGGCGAGGCAGACTACTGGTGGGAGTCTGTGAAGCGTACCCATCTTGCCGCACTCAGCATGTCTTGGGAAACGTTTCAGAAACTTTTCAACAAAAAATACTTTCCTGAAAGTATTCGCCATATGAAAGAGGTAGAGTTTATTAGACTAGAACAAAGCAATATGACGGTGTCCCAATACGAGGCGAAGTTCGCAGAGTTATCCAGGTTTGCACCTCATTTGGTAGAGAATGAGGAACGAATGACAAGGATGTTTCTGAGAGGTTTAAAACCCGAGATTCGGCAATATCTTATCTCTCATAAATTTTCTTTATATTCAGATGTTGTCAACATGACTCAATTATTAGAGCGAGATAGCGAGTACGTTCAACCAAGGGACCGCAACCAGGATCATACCGGTGGCAGTAGTCATCGGAGCAATGAAAATCAGCGGGGAGAAAAACATTCAGACAAAAGCGGTAGCCACTCTGGTGGTAATCATGGCCATGAGAATAGAAGAAGCGAGTCGGGAGGAGATTTTAAAAAGAGGAGATTCAACAATGACAATACGAAGACGTCAGCACCAGCAGCAACTGGTTTCAAGGGAGGAGAACGACCACCGATCATATGCTATAAGTGCGGAAAAGAAGGACATATCAGCCCAAACTGCCCACAACAGTTTAAGGTATGTTATAACTGTGGAAAGGAAGGACATATCGCTCGAGATTGTACTGTAACGAAACCAAGTCCAGTGGAGATGGTGACTCAAAAGGCTGTCCCAGAAATGTCAAAGTCAACGGTTCCTAGAAGAGCGTTTGTCGTGACTGGTCAGAATGCGAGGAACCCGAACGAAGTTAGCACGGGTTAGTTAATTATAAATTCTTACGAAGTTTATACCTTATTAGATACCGGTTCTACCCATTCTTTTATCTCTCCTGCTTGTGCTCAACGTTTAAATTTAACTCCGGAGAAATTAGGCTTTGACCTATCTGTGGAAACTTCATTAGGAGAAACTTTTGTTACATCCGCTGTTTATAAATCTTGTTTGATCCAAGTTGGCACCATCACATTACCTGTTGACCTTATTTCTTTAAAGATACTTGCTTTTGATGTGATTTTGGAGATTGTCTGATTAACTACTCATCATGCCAAAATTGATTGCTTTCATAAGGTTGTTAGTTAGTTTTCATATTCCTAAGCAACCTGTTATTCGAATTCAAGCAACCAAACTATTGAAGTCATACACTTTTATATCAAGCCATAAAGTCATTCGTTTATTTAAAAACGGATGTCAAGTTTTCTTAGGCCATGTTATGGACTTAAACAAAATACGTCAGATTTGAATGATATTTCTATTATTAGTAAATTTCCTGATGTATTTCCTGAAGAATTTCCTGGTCTACTCCCAGAATGTGATATTGAATTTTGTATCGACTTTGAACCCGGTACAAAACCCATTTCTAAAATCTCATATCGAATGGCTCCTATTGAACTTCAGGAGTTAAAAATTCAACTGTAGAAGTTTGTACCCGAGCCTCTATCTGGTGACTTCCTTTGTGGAATGCACCGAAGCCAGACTCTCCGTAGGGGACGCCATATTCGTGCGGTAGTAAACTGATAGGTGTCATTGTGACGTGTTATCCAAGATTGGGATATGAGTAACAGTTGAGAGCAACCTAAGTCAGTAATCAAAATACGTAGCTTTTTATGCTTAGCTGGTTATTATCGAAGATTTTGTGGAAAGATTTTCTCGAATTGCTACTCCATTAACGCAGCTGACTCGTAGAGATACAAAATTTGAATGGAGCAAGGAATGTGGGAAGAGCTTCGAAGAACTCAAGGGAAGACTCGTTTCGGCACATGTTCTGACCATACCATCCTAGAAAAGTGAACGTGGTAGCTGACGTGTTGAGTAAAAGATCGTATACGAGTACGAATGCGATATTGTCAAAGACCCATTTCATATAACTTACAAATGATAGATATAGAGTTAAAGACTCTAGGGATTCACGTGATGATATACATGTAGAACCGACTTTAATCGATAAAGTTAAAAACGTTCAAGCTACACACCGGAGCTGATGAATATGAAGAAGGAGGTATAAGAAGTTGTTATTTCAAAAGCGAGAATTGGCGAGGTGAGGAAAGCTCAAACCTTCGATTTATTAGTCCATTTGAAATCCTAGATCGAATAGGAACTGTGGCCTATAGACTCGTTTTACCGCCAAGTATGACGCGTGTTCATAACGTTTTTCACGTATCGATGTTACATAAATATGTGGACGACTGGAATCATGTTATTGAGTTAGAACCGGACGAGATAGCCGAAGATTTAACGTATGAAGAGGTACCTGTCAAGATTTTGGATAGGAAGGAGCATGTCCTACGCACGAAGATCATACCACAAGTTAAAGTTTTATGGAGAAACCATGCTATAGAGGAAATGAATTGGGAGTTAGAAACGGAAATGAAAGCGAGGTATCCTCATCTTTTCGATACACCAGGTACGTACGTCAATTTCGAGGACGAAATTTCATAAGGAGGGGAGGTTGTAAGACCCCAAATTATTAATAAATAAAATTTAATTTTCTCTATTTATCATTTTGAAATAGTAAGGGTTGATTTGATTAATGTGGTTAGTTATGGGTAAAATGCGCAAATATTTCAAATAAGCAAGTGGTTATAAAATACTCATTGTTGTCGGAGAATATTCGTTTGGTCGTGGAATATTCGTACGACGGCGCAGTCTTTTGTGGACACCATAACGGAAAGCGATTGGATGAAGAAAATGACAAGTATAAGTTATTTTTAAATAACGACGCAGTTGTTACCGTTAATACTGTTGGAATACCCGGTGGTTGAAACACAGTAATACGCGTTGTTGCACAGTAGCACACGGTATTGCACCAATTATTGATTCTTACGTAAGAAAGCACTACTCAATAATTGTTACAGTAATTACTTTATTGATTCAATAATTACTGCGTTGATATTTTATATTACTGTTGTTTCAATAATTGTCACTACACAGTATTTTCCTTTATCGAAGTAATAATTCATATTATTTGTGAATAATTAATTATTAATTTATATGATGAAGAAAATATTGATTTTATGTGGATATAGATGGAGAAAATTTTTAAAGTGACAATTGTTAAAAAATAATATTTTATCTTTTCCGATAAAATAATTTATTATTATATTTTAATAATATAATAATGGTGATATTTTTACAATGAATGTGGGATATATGAGTATATGAGGAGGAAGAGTATTTTTGTTGCAAAAGTTGTTTAACACATGTTTTGTGTGTCGGTGGACCCCATTTCTTGACTGAAATTTGATTATAGCTTGTAAAATCGCCCGTTTGTGGATTTCGGTCAATTTATGTTTGGAATTTAGAGAAACTTTCTTCTGTAAAGTTGTAGAGAATTGAATTTCCTATAAAACATCGCGAGATTCGAATTTTCTGATAAAAGGGCTATTTATTATGAATTATTGGAGTTCTGAGGTTCCAGAATAATTGATTTTTGGAAGTTTTAAATAATTATATTAACAAAAACGTTTTTTACATTGTTGAAACTATTTAGCATGTGATTAGGAGCTGAATTCAGATTCTTGGATGCGTAGGAAGATGTGGAAAAATAAATAATATTAATTTATTAAATTTTCTGCTTTGGTGTTCTAAGCATTTTCCTATAAATAGGGTGCTTAGGTTAGAATTGAAAATCACACCAGAAACTGAAGTATTCCCTCTCTTTCTCTCTCTATATTATCGAGTGTATTTTTTGAGTATTTTAGTACTTTGAGTATTGCTATACGGTGCAAGTTCTTTCAGCACTATATCCAGTATTCCAGTCAGAAGTACTATTCTTTCTAAGGTAAGGGAGATTATTTTCTTCATAAATGATATTATTTCTTCAATATCATTATGCCAGAATGTTAGTTGGAAATTTTTATCAAATTTGAAACTTTTTCATGTCGGGATTACTATTCACGAGTTACTATTCACGAGTTACTGTTCATGAATTACTATTCACGAGTTACTATTCACGAGTTACTATTTACGAGTTACTATTCACGTAGCGTGATTATGTTTTTGTGAAATTTCTATCTTCTGGTGTAGGAGTTACTATTCACGTATACGGCACTATTCACGTATACGACACTATTCACGAATACGACACTATTCACCGAAAAATGAAATTTCTTCTTTTTGTCCAAAATATCTATTCTGGATACTATCTTTGATTGGATCTATGTTTTAGTCTTCATTCTTTAATTTTACCCCACTCTGGTTATTTATGAAGTATTTTTGAATGTGAATTATTTAAAGTACGAATCCTTAATATGTGTTCTTTTGCTTCACTGGATTCGTTTTTTTAAAAAAAATATTTTTCATCATCCTCAGTCCTAAATGATGATATAATTGAATATCTTTGGCCTGTAGTGCAAAGATGAATGATTTCTTGATGAATATCTTTGGCCCGTAGCGCAAAGATGAACAGGTGTTGAAATGAACATGACCGACTGATTAATATCTTTGGCCCGTAGTGCAAAGATGAACAGGTGTTTAGATGAACATGACCAACTGATGAATATCTTTGGCCTGTAGTGTAAAGATGAATATTTGATTCCAGATATATATTGATTGATGTTACAGGGATAAAATATCGACGATGAACTTTTAAATTCATATATAGAAGATAGTAGTTTGCATTCTCTACTTAACTCTTCCAATGAATTATTATTTTCGCTGCGAAGATTGATTTAAAACTGGTTGTCTATTGTATTTTATTAGACTTTTCCCTGTTGAAGACTAACGATAATTTGTTTTATATTATCTTAGTCATAATGTTCTTTACTGAGCTAGTTGAGCTCACCCTTTTCCTTTTTGTTCTATTTTTCTTCTCAGGAGGCGAGAATGTAGCGAGTACGAGTCGAGGTATGGAATGATGGTTCTAGAGAAAGTTGTTTAGTAGTCATCACCATTTTTTTGTAAAATAATGTATCATTAATTATGATGAGGATTTATTTGCATGTGGATATTGTCTAGATGGAAATATCTGTATTTAAACTCACAGTTTTTATGTTGTAATAATAAAGTTATAGTTGTTTCTGTACCATGTATTTGGCGACTCAGAATGGGTGTTGTATACCTATTTTGGTGGCGTCACAGATTTACTTTAATCTGACGGTCCATATTTAAAGCAAAATCTTTTAAATAATATATATTATATAAATATATATTATATATAACATGTGCAGACAATATCAAGGCCCGTATTTCAATTGATTTTATTAGCCAAGTTTTTCAATCTTGCAAACATTTAATAATGCAATAATGCACCATCTAGCCAAAATTCCTCCCCACTTGTCAACAAAGGTATACATATATATATAAATAATAATAACAATTGTACTTTCCCACGTGAAGAACAGTTCCTCCTCCCACCCACTTGACAACTTACATATATATATATATATATATATATATATATATATATATATATATAATATAAAAACATACCTTATATATATCTACATATATATAACTCGTATATATATAATAGCAATAAAACAAAACTGAGATGACTTCTCACGTAAGCATTAATAATCAATACCGTGTGCTACTATGCAACTACACGAATTACTGTACTTTTACTACCGAGTAGCTCAACAGTATTAACGGTAAAACTTTCGCCGTTATTTTCATAAAATATTTTTGTCGTTTTCTCAATCCGACAATAATTCTGTTGTGGGGTCCACCAATGATTGTGCCATCGTACAAATATTTCCTGTTTAAAACGAATATTCCCCGACCAATCGAATATTATATGACAACTTGCATACTTTGCAAAATTTATAAATATTACCCACAACTATAACATTATATTAAATTCATTCCATAATATTCAAAAATAATAATTATAGAAAATTCATTTTTATCCAAAAAGTTGGGGTCTTACATTAGATGTCAAAAAGTAAAACGAACAACAAATTAACAAGGAAACAATAATTATGGATATTATATATATATATATATATATATATATATATATATATATATATATATATATATACATACATACATATACACACACACACACACATGTGTATAACATATGTCTACTAAATAAGTTTACATAAAACTCACATTGTGCAGACCCTTGCTCATCGAACATCGGTGTCGGGCCACATTCTGTTGGTGGGGTAGAGTTTTCACCAACTATAGTGTCATTAGTACATTGAATCGAGGTAGAAATAGGAGTATGCACTTCATTCACATGACCATCATTGGCATTCGGTGAACGTGCAATCATTGAATGTAATTTGCTTGTTCGACCCACAGGTGATGGTTGAGTAGATCGAGTTTGTGATCTTATGATTGGGCTTCTTGGAGGACTTGATGTCAGCATAATTCATGATCTTGTGATTGGGCTTCTTGGAGTACTTGATGTCAGCATAATTCTTCTTTTTACACGAGGATTTGAACCTTCAGTTAAGTTTAGTTCAACTTCTTCATTATCCTCAAAGACCTCACCATTTTGCGAGGCTAAATATTTTCTTGTTTGAGCTACTCCTTTCCTTTAAATCCAGGGCCAGACATTTTCAAGTACCAATTATGCAAGATGAGTATATTTCTAAAACTACATAATCAGATCAGGTATATATATATATATATATATATATATATATATATATATATATATATATATATATAAGACATGTATAGTACTAAAAATTAATACTTAATCATGTCGTACATCTCAAAATCATAACTAGGTTCACCATGCATGCCTAAATTCACACATTCAAAAGAAGCTGATTCATTTTTTTCAAGTATATCAACACTAAACAATGAAACCCAAATCAATTAGATAAAACGAGTGGAATATTCCACTACTTAATTTGCCTCACAACAACACTAGTTAATTATGTCAAATCTAAAATGGAGTAGCTAAATGGAAATGTAAATCTCTTTTGCATTCAAGAACTATTATTACAGTCAAGAGAGTAAAACCTATGTTTTACCTCCAAAAGCACATGAAGAGAAGGTACATAAACTCAGTTCGGTAGATCTAAAGCGAAGCATAAACCAAATAGATCCATAAATAATCCACGATATTTAATCCATATTCAACATAATCACAAATAAACTGATTATAAAAATAAACAACAATATAAATAGAAGTGAATGAGAAGAAAGGGATCTGACCTGCGAAAAAAACCCTTGACAGGTGACGCCAGAGGAGACCAAAGATATTGGAGCGAAATATGATATATCGTAGCGCTAAACAATTTTGGGAGGGAAATATAATATATTAGAGCGAAAATTATGGTGGGAGAAAGTATAATAATATTGTGTATTAGATTAATTAATATCAGTGTCTCTTAGACTAAATATAAGTAAATGAAAATTTAACACTTTTTTACATGTTTGTAATATTAGAGATGAAAAATAATTTCTTTTCTCTGGACTTGTGATATACATGATAATTATTAAAAATACATAACAATATTGTAAGACCCCGAATTTTATGAAATAAAAGTACTCAATTTTTCTTATAATTACTATTCAGTAAATGGTTAAATTGATAAAAGGTTAAAGTTAAGGGTGATATATGAAATTTTTTTCAAAATACACAGGTGGTTATAAAAATATTCATTATTGTCGGAGAATATTCGTTTGGTCGTGGAATATTCTTCTTGTCGGGGAATATTCGTACGATGGCGCAGCCATTTGTGGGCCCCATAACAGAATAACTGTCGGATGAAGAAAACGACAAATTAAAGTTTTTATAAATAACGGCGTAGTTGTTACCGTTAACACTGTTGGAATACCTGGTGGGTAAAGTAAAGTAATACGCGTTGTTGCACAGTAGCACACGGTATTGCACAGTATTTTTGAATTATTGATTCTTACATAAGAAGGCACTACTCAATAATTGTTACAGTAATTACTGTTCAGTATTTTATTGATTCAATAATTGCTGCGTTGATATTTTATATTACTGTTGTTTTAATAATTGTCACTACACAGTATTTTCTATTATTAGAGCAATAATTCATATTATCTGAATAATATTATTAGATAACATTATTGGCAATGTCTAGAATGTTCTGTCTAAGGAGAGGTTTGGTCACCTAATTGCGTGCCAGTAAGGAGAAATTCTTATTGGAAAGCCCCTTCTTTCCTGGGAACTGCCTGGTTGTCATTATTGTGATTCAGTAATATTATTTGTGAATAATTAATTATTGATTTATATGATGAGAAAAATATTAATTTTATGTGGATATAGATGGGGAAAATTTTTGAAGTGACAATTGTTAAAAATTGATATTTTATCTTTTCTGATAAAATAATTTATTATTATATTTTAATAATATAATAACGGTGATATTCTTATAATGAATGTGAGATATATGAGTATATGAGGAGAAAGAGTAATTTTGTTGCATTAAATGATTAACACATATTTTGTGTGTCGGTGGACCCCATTTCTTGACTGAAATTTGATTATAGCCTATAAAATTGTCTGTTTGTGGATTTCGGTCAATTTCTGTTTGGAATTTGAAAAAACTTTCTTCTGCAAAGTTGTAGAGAATTGAATTTCCTATAAAAACTCGCGAGATTCGAATTTTCTGATAAAAGGGCTATTTATTATGAATTATTGAAGTTCCGGATTAATTATTATTATTATTTGGAATTTTAAATTAATTAAATTGAGAAAAACGTTTTTCTTACTTTTTGGGAGGATGGCTGATGTTTTGGACCAGATTTGTGTGCGTAGGAAATGTAATATATATATATATATATATATATATTAATATTATATTAAATTTTCTGCTTTGGTGTTCTAAGTAATTTTCTATAAATAGGGTGCTTAGGTTAGAATTGAAAATCACACCAGAAACTGAAGTTTTCTCTCTATTTCTCTCTCTATATATTGAGCGTATTCTTGTGAGTATTTTAATACTTTGAGTGTTGCTATACTGTGTAAGTTCAAGTCATAGCTTATATCCGGTGTTTCAACTAAAAGTATTGTCTTTACAAGGTAAGGAAGGTTGTTTTCTTCTAAAATGATATTATTTCTTCAATATCATTATGCCAGAATATTGGTTGGAAATTTTTATCAAATTTGGTACTTTTTCATGTCGGGGTTACTATTCATGAGTTACTATTCACGAGTTACTATTCATGAGTTACTATTTATGAGTTACTATTCACGAGTACTATTCACGAAGCGTGATGATGTTTTTTGTGAAATTTCTATCTTTTGGTGTCAGAGTTACTATTCATGTATACGACACTATTCACGTATACGACACTATTCACAAATACGGCACTATTCACCGAAAAATGAAATTTCTTCTTTTCGTCCAAAATATCTATTCTGGATACTATCTTTGATTGGATCTATGTTTTGGTCTTCATTCTTGAATTTTACTCCACTCTGGTTATTTATGAAGTATTTTTGAACGGGAATTGTTTAAAGTACGAATCCTTGATATTTGTTCTTTTGTTTCACTGGATTCGTTTTCTTTAAAATATTTTTCATCATCCTCAGTCCTAAATGATGATATAACGGTATATCTTTGGCTTGTAGTGCAAAGATGAATGATTTCTGATGAATATCTTTGGCCCGTAGTGCAAAGATGAACAGGTGTTTAGATGAACATGACCAACTGATGAATATCTTTGGCCTGTAGTGCAAAGATGACTTGTTGATGAATATCTTTGGTCTGTACTGCAAAGATGACTTGTTGATGTATACCTTTGGCCGTAGTGCAAAGATAAATTTATTAGTAGGATTATGAATATGAACTGTGATTTGGTATAACTATAATCTTTGATGTTTCAGGTGATGAAAATTATTTTTGTCCTGGATGAGGAAAGTAATTTAGCACTACAATTATGATTATGAGTTATATACGTGATTGTGGACAGGAATTATTGATTGATGTTACCGGGATAAAACATTGTTGGTGGACTTTTAACATGGAGAAAATAATAGATTTTATGGTCTATTTGACTCTTCTAATGGATTGCTCGTTCCGCTGCAACTATGGTTGAAAATTTTTATCATCTACCATATGTTCTAAATCTCTAATTTATTACTGTTGAATGCTATTGATAATTTATTTATCTTTAGTCATGATATTCTTTACTGAGCTAGTTGTGCTCACCCTTTTGCTTCACAATTCCTTTCAGGTAATAAAAGTATAGCTGGGTCGAGCGGGAGATAACAGGGGAATAGAACGGTGGTCATCATTTAGTAGTTATATTTGGTGAATCAACTAGGGTGAGGCGAACCCAACGTTGGAAGGGTGTTTTGCCACTATCATACAAGATGTCTAATAACATATCACCTCGTGTCATAATAAGACAGGGTTGTGCTCATCCACTTGCTGAGTATATTTACGAGCACTACCTATATAATCTTGGTGTTTGTTTGGAGTATAATACCCAATTGGAGACAGTGGAGATAGTAATATGGCAAGATAAGACTCGCCATTGAGAAGAATATGATAGTAATCTTCTCGTTTTTCTTTGGGGTCTATTAGGTCAACCAAGGATAATTCTGTGGCCATATGATATCTATAATAACCTAGACGTATGGCCTCCCATGTACGAAGGTTTCCTTGAGCACTTCCCAAAGATTCTAATTTCTAAAACAGTTTTCGACTATAGCTTTATGTAAGGTGTCATTATGAGATGTTGTCCACGGTTGGGACATGAGTCACAGTTGATATATATTTGTATCCAAACTCACAGCATATGTGTTGTTGTATTTTGCACGACAATTATTGTAATAAAGTTGTAGTTGTTTTCTGTACCATGTATTTGGCGACTCAGAATGAGTTGGATGGAATGAACCTATTTTGGGGTTGTCACAAATATTGTTAATTGAATAGATAATTATTTTTTTTAGATAATTAGTACTCTCCGTCCTATATTAAACGTCTTCATTTGATTTTGTTACGTGAAATTGACCATTTTTAAAATTATTTAAAAAAAAATATACGTCTATCAATTATGATCGTAATAAATTATGGAGAATTTACTACAATTGTCAAGATTTGGAATTTAAAAATTATGTATAAATAATTTTAATAAATAATTTTAAAAATTGACAATTTGACCATAAAAGTCAAATTATGGAGTTTATTAGAAGGATTAATTAGATGATTAGTACTACCTCCGTTCCTAAAAGATTGTCGTTTAAGGTTTTTGCACAAAGATTAAGAAAGTATCTTTTACCAAGTAAAATTTGTTTGAAATTCCATAACTACCCCTTTATGGAAAGTTAAAAACTATTAATACAAATGAGAGAATTTCTTGGAATGATGAGAGAAGGTAGGGGTAATATAGGAAAGTAAATGATTTATTCTCCTCGAAAGTTGTAGACGACAAATATTTTGGAATAAATTTTTTCTTCTAAAACGATAATCTTTTAGGAACGGATAGAGTATTAGTTACTTAGTATTGGAATGGCTCGTATGAAATTAAGATGTGGTAACAGTGATAATGGAACTTCTACTAATTATTTATACGTTTACTAATTTATAACGAATATGTTTTGCGTAAACAATAAGATAGAATAGTAATATATATGTGATTTCATTCTTTATTTCTTCTTATCAATGTACCCACATACACCGTTATTTAATATTGATATAAATTTATCGTCATATATATAATTGTTAATAAGTGTTAATAAGTATTAATAAGTGTTAATAAATTTTAATATTGATATAAATTTATCATCATTCTTTATTTCTTTTTAAAAATGTACTCTCTAAATCTTAATAAGTGTTAATTTTGTAGTATTGTTGATGTAATATTAATAAAATTATGATGATAAACTTAAAAATATTGTCATAAGAATTAAAATCATGTTATGAAACTTAAATATTAGACAAATATAAACGTGTGGTTAATTATATTAAAAAATTAAGAGAATCGGGATTTGAGTTTCTTTATTTTTATTAATACTTATTGTACAAATGTTTAAAAGACTATCTATGTTCCAAAATTTTTAATTTTTTCGTTCATAAATATTTTATACATTCCATTCATATACAGAATTGGGTTAAATTTCATGTAATTCAGTAAACAAAATATTAATTTCAACATTGATAGATCATCTATATGACTGAATGACCTTAGGTAGAAAACGTCTGTTTCACATATCATATCACAGCTGCATATAGTTTTGAAAATTTTAAATGATTGGGAATCACATGAAATTTTTACAGTCAAAACTTTAGGATTATGTGTATTTGTAAAAAATATTCTTGGGATTTGAATATTTATATTAATTTAACATTACTTAGGACTATGTTCTCCCGTGATATAAATTATATTATATATTAATGCATTCAATTTTTAACAACAGTAAATTTAATTTTAATTACACTTTTTACGTAACTTACAATATCGATTATTTCTTATAATAATCTATACAGTAAATATCTTTCCACTACTTTAAAATTTAAAATTTCATACGTTGACCATAACATAAAGAAATAGGAAAATACAAGATGATGGTGGCGCTCTTATGTGGAATAGAGCACAAATGAAAAAAAAAACATATGTTTTACAGAAAGAGTAAAGTTTGAGTTTATTCTTTAATTTATAGTATACTACAATTCAAATTGTAATGTAATTAATATTTTAATACAAATTTTATTCTTAATAATATTTTTTAAATAATTTAAATCATTAATTTATTAAATAGAATATTATCTTATAATAATTTAAATCTTAAAATATTGTTAATTGACAATAAACGAAATTATAATAATTATTACTTTTTTGCGGAACAGACTATAAATGTTTATTTATATTACTTTTTTATTCTACAAAAAGAGTTATATTTGAGTTTGTTATAATTAATTTATAATATCGTAAAATTTAAATTTATCTTTTAAGTTTTTAAAATAATAATAATTTAAGTATAATATTCCTTCTAATTTTTTTAAAAAATGTTATTAAACTCTATTTTTGGAACAGAGTCCCTAACTTACCATATAGTTATTTGGTGTTATACAGAAGAAATAGAGGCTAATTTGGGTTTCTCCTTTCTTACTTAACCAAAACTCATATGTGACGCCCCCAAATCCAGGTTACCTGACTCCCGAGTTTGGTGCTCACGATCCACAATATATATAACATCTAACTACCCATTTAATTATGAATAAACATATACACCACATTAACCAATATAGTTAATACATTCGTCCCAGGTTATCTAACCTTTATATTACAAACATACCCTTTAGATATACAAAAAGGGTTTATAAATACAACATAATAATAATGTTAAACATAGCTATCACAGCATAGCACCTTTGCCTTTATTCTTCACAGCACCTTCAGTCACTTCGTCCCTAACAGAAATGTTTTATTTAGCAAGGGTGAGCAACAAGTTTGCCCCGCAAGTTAAGATATACAATAAAATGTATAAGAATCAAGATTTAAAACATCTAAGTATACAAGATCTAGGATGAGTTAGGGTTTTACCTTCTCTTGCTTAATCTTTAATCTAACCTCTTTAATCTGATCTTGTGGTTGCTAGGGGCTCAACTAGTGACTGAGTCACTTTATATTTTTGTGGGTTTGGGTGAGAGAAATGTGGGTGGAGTGTTAGAACACAAATGAGCAAGTTTTGCACACTTTCTCTCTCTTTAATTCTTATAACTTAGATTCAATGTATGTAAATAATGTTAATTAGGTGTTGTGGGCCCAGGTGTAAAATTAGGATTCACATGACCTAATTGAATTAAGTACACAATTAGGGTTCCACGACCTCATTAAATGAGCAAATTAGGGTTCGCATAACATAATTGAATGAAGACAGAGAAGTCAGAAATAAATGTATTAGACCCGGGAGAAGCCTCCACGTGTCCTGAGGCAGAAGACTCGTGGAGGCGACTCGTTTTGGGAAATGATTGAGGGATTGGATTGGTGGCTAGAAGGACAGGGCAATATGGGCATTATTCTAAGGACTAAAGGGTATTTCTGGAATTTCCTTCAAAACATGTGCCTAGCATGTGATTACTTAATTCCAGGAAACTCTATAAATACCCCTTCCATTCTAGGAAGGAGGAGGACTCTTTTTGGTAGCTTAAGGCTGAGATATTCCATCTAAAAGCACTAACAAGATTCGAACACTCTCTCAACTCGAAGAACTGAAGAAGGCTCTTGGAATCCCAATAACCCTAACACGGTTTTCGGATTCTAGGGGTTCTACCACGCGTCGTTGGAGTAAGCGCCCACCTGTCGTTCTCCCCTCTACAATCAATCAATCAATTCCATATTCTTCGTGGATTTCTCTCCTCCTCAGCCAACACGAAACCCTAAACAAGCAAGGCGCAATTTCCTTGCGCACATTTATTTGGCGACTCTGCTGGGGAGGTGTAGAATTAGTGAAGGGCATGCACATAACTCGAAGTGGGAGAACAACAGGAAGAGCTTCACCAACAAATAGTAATACTTCACCGGATCCAGTTCCAAGGTAAGCAACTCAAGCTTTCCAAGGCGCAAATCTGGATTTTGACCAACCAATTATCGAAGATGCTTCAGAAGGGAGTTCAACATCACCACACATGGCTACTCAACAACAAGCCAACGCAGGAAGGCAAGGCGAGGATGCAGGTGGAGACCAGATGAATGCTGTGTAACTGGAGATGCTCAAGGCATTGAAGGAAGCACGAGAAGGGCAAGGGATGATGATGGCCATGATGCTGGAAATGTAGAGGAAGCAAGAGGAGATGGGGAATTTCCGCCAGCAGTAGCTGTAGATTCCCACTTTCAAGGCCATGTTCCCAGGAAGTTCGCAGGGGGAACAAGTAGGAATGGAAGACAACAACAATGGCAGCAACAACAAAGAGAACCAGATTGTACCTCCATTGACGGAAAGTCAATCGGTTCCAATAATCAACTTGGAGGCCCAGCACAGTGGAGACGTGCCACAACTTAGGTTGGAAGCAAGCCAACCTCAGACAAACATCATCCCAACTGCTCTCCCATCAATTTCACAAATGCAAATGCCAACCATTCCAGGTAATGTCCAGCGAGTGAGCCAGCAACTGCCACCAGTGCCACCTTTGCACGATGCAAGCGTGCATCAACCAAATTCTCTAGCATATACACCGCCGATACAGTAGTATATCACAACACCCCAGAGAGTTCATGCCATGAGCCATTATGTAACGAAAGATGATATGATCGATGTGATCAATCAACTTCGCAGGCAGACATCCCGACCCTCGGAGTTAGACTTTACTCCACCTTACCTGGCACACATTTGGAGGCAACCTTACCCGATAGGGTATATTGAGCATCCCCCGCAATTTCCAAAATACAACGGGGAGAAAGGAAATGCCAGGGAACATATTGCCAGGTTCGTAGAGTCGATGTCTCCGTGGCTGGGATATGATGAAATGAACAACCACAACTTGTTGATGCGAGAATTCAACAAAACTTTGACGGATAGTGCCTTCAGTTGGTACTACAATTTGAAGAAGGGGTCAGTCCATGATTGGGATGACCTAAAATTACAATTTTTTAAGAAATTTTTCTATGTGCAGAAATAGGTAACCATTGTAGAACTCATGCGGTTCAAATAGAAGACGAATGAGGAGCTATCAGATTATGTTGACAGGTTCCGGGCCCAGGCACAGAAGTGTGCAGAGCCGATTGAAGAAAAGAAGAGATGAACATGGGGTGGTGAAACCCCCAAGGCCTACATTTGCAGTGACAGAAGAGATGAAGAGAAGACCATACTTCTGTGTATTTCACCAATACGCGAGACACTCAACTATGGATTGTTATAGCCTGCGTAGGATATTCCACGAGAAGCTGGCAAATGGGGAGATTGAACTGGGAAAGGAAAGCAGTGTTCATGACAAGCCACTGCCAAATCACAAGGGGAAAGAAACATGAAACACTGTTATCCACAACACAATCCCAGAAGTGGAGATGATGATCGAAGAAAAGGAGGAGTGTGACCCAGGCCTGCAGGTGACGGCGTTGATGAACGGGGCCAAGTTCAGAAATTTTTTCGATCAGATAGGATTGGCCAAGGAAGCAAGGATTGAGGCAACCAGGGCAATTATCAAGGCTGTCGAGACACAGGAGACTTGCATGGCCATAAGTAAAGGATTTGTAAAGACGATGGAGGAAGAAGCAAATAAGATATCGTTCTCTAAAGCTGATAGAGAGATAAGATACCCGCACAACAGACCGCTGTATGTGACAGTAGTAATCAATGGCATAGAAGTGCGGAGGGCGTTCATTGACAATGGAGCATCTGTGAATATTATGCTATACACCATGTTCAAACGGTTAGGCCTGCCAGAGAAGAAGATTGTGAAGGAACAAATAAACATTACAGGATTCGCCAACCAGAGCACAAGAACCCTGGGACACATCAAGGTAGACATGCAAGTTGGAAAGATTTGAGAGCCTGTAATGTTCCATATTGCAGAGGTAGATGCAGCATACCATGTCTTGCTGGGAAGGGCTTGGCAGAATGACTATGGGGTAGTACCCTCAGTCTTTCATCAGTGCCTGAAAGCTATCTGGAAAGGGAAAGAAGTGAAGGTACCAGTAACTCGGAATCCCTTTAGACTAGAGGAGGCACACATCACCGAAGCAACTTTCTTTGATGATGTCGCTGAAGAGGGAGAGAACAAGATCGCGAGGCCTGATTCCTTAAGACTAGCAAGCTGGAAGGAAGTGCAGGAAGATAAGATTGTACCTGCAAAAAAAGTGAAGAAGAAGACCTCGGAACATGGAGAATGTTCCAAAAATATGAAGCCAGTAGTAGTGGACTTGGAGAAGGAAGGAAGAGAAGAGAAGAAAAGGCCAGCAGATCCTGAAGATGCCAGAAATATAATAAATGCCAAGCGGATAGCACAATCTGAGGATGGCCAACAGGCAAAATGGGAGAGGGTTGTTAAACCCGACGGAAAGGTGGTGTTTCTATTGTGACGGTGCAAGGGGGAAGAGCCCAAGGAAGCGTGCAAATCTAATGGCTCAAGAGGTGTCCCCCACTCCAGCAATAATGAAGAAGAAGTTATACAACAGAAGGTTGAACCAGCTCTAGAATGCTTCGAGGATAGGCCAAAACCTCAACAAAATGAACTAGAAGAAGTTAATTTGGCAACAGACGGAGGAACGCCAAGACCGACTTATGTCAACAAGGAGCTTGAGGCTAACCAGAAAGAGGAGCTCATACAACTATTGCGAGAGTATAGGGACGTCTTTGCTTGGAATTACGACGAGATGCCCGGAATTGACAAAGATCTTGTGGAGCACAATCTAAACATAAGCCCAAGAATGAAGCCAGTGAAGCAAGCACCTCACAACTATGCACCTGAGGTCGAAGCCCAAATAAAGGAAGAAATCAAAAAGTTGCTAGAAGTAGGGTTCATCAAGCCAATCCAACATACAACATGGCTTTCCAGCATCGTACCAGTAAAGAAATCAAATGGACAGCTATGAATATGTGTCGATTTCAGAGACTTGAACAAGGCATGCCCGAAGGACATGTACCCATTACCCAATATAGACACTTTGGTAGATGGAACGGCTAATCATGAGATGATGTCATTCATGGACGGGTTTATGGTTTACAATCAGATAAAGATGTCCATAGAAGATGCAGAGTTAACAACCTTTCGTACCCCGTTTGGGAATTTCTACTATGTAGTAATGCCATTCAGATTGAAGAATGTGGGGGCAACTTATCAGAGGGCAATGCATGCTATATTTCATGACATGATTCATGATATAGTGGAGGACTATGTGGATGACGTAGTAGTGAAATCCAAGAAGGCGACAAATCATGTGGAGGACTTGAGGAAAGTGTTTGAGCGATGCCTAAGGTACAAGTTGAGGATGAATTCGAAGAAGTGCGCCTTTCGAATGACGGCTAGAAAATTCTTGGGCTTCTTGGTGTGCAACAGAGGTTTAGAAGTGGACCCAAACAAGGCGAAAGCAGTTACAGAGATGCCCCCACCAAAGATGCAAAAGCAGTTGAAGAGCTTTCTAGGGAAGGTCTCATACATGAGAAGATTCATGCCAACATTAGCCGAAGTCACAGAACCTTTTGGCAAATTGCTAAAAGGAAAGGCATAATGGGACTAGGGGCAAGACTAACAACAGGCCTTTGAGAAGGTAAAAAGAATTTTATCTTCAGCGCAAACGATGGTAGTGCCACAAAGAGGAATGCCGTTGCAGTTGTACATCACATCTACCAAGAAGTCTATATGAGGATTGATCACGCAAGAGGTGGATGGAGAAGAGAAACCTGTGTATTACATTAGCCGGATAATCAGAGGACCGAAAACCAGGTATTCACAAGTGGAGAGGCATTACCTAGCGTTGGTGTTCATTGCGCAGAAAATGCGGCATTATTTTCTAGCGCACGAAGTAAAAATTACAACAAAAACTGATCCGATCAGATACCTATTGACTAGGCCAGCATTAGTAGGAAGACCTGTCAGATGGATGATGATTCTTTCAGAATACGACATCAAGTGTGTAACACCAAAGGCAATCCGATGTCAAGCCTTGGCAGACCTGCTAGCTCAATTTCCAAATAGAGAATATGAGCCCCCTTCTGAGGATCTTCTGGGTGGAGAAGTAGAATCAATCGACTTGATGGATGAGGACCCAGAATGATGGAGTTTGGCTTTTGATGGATCATCTGCAGAAGGAAAAGGCGGAGCAGGAGTGGTGTTGACCACTAAAGAAGGAAATGAAATATCCTTGTCATACAAATTGGACTTCCCTTGCACAAATAATGAAGCAGAATACGAGGCGTTCATACTAGGATTGTTGGCGGCTCAAGAATTGGGAGCCAAATATCTTAAAGTAAAGGGAGATTCAAACCTTATAGTGCAACATATAAGAGGCCAATTCGGAGTGAAGGAACCTATCTTGGCACCGTATCGAATTGTAGCACAAAAGGTGATGGAAGCTTACAAGAAGGTGGTGATTGAATATGTGCCAAGAGGACAGAATAAACAACCTGATGCACTAGCAACAGTAGTATCTCGAGTCTATGTCCAAGGAGAAGACTTGGATGTGAAGGTAATGAAGGGAACCCTCCCAACCACGGTGTTAGACTTGTTCCCCAAAGACATGATAGATGATTGGAGATATGACATCTCCCATCAATTACAAACAAAGGAAGGAACAATACCAATCGTGGAGCTAAAGAAGTACAACATCATCAAAGGTGTCTTGTATCACAAAGAAGCAGATGGTGTATTGACACGATACTTGGGGAGGCAAGAAGAAAATAGAGTCTTGCATAAGGTGTATGAAGAGAACTGCGGATTTGCAGACATAGGCCTGTATCGTAGGCTACAACGCCAAGGGTATTATTGGCCTGAAATGAAGAAGGAAGCAGATGCCCTACAACGCCATTGTGTTTCATGCCAAGAATACCCTGGGGAGGATGAATGCGCTTTCATTGATGACATAGCGGATTGGCGAATTCCTTATGTGGACTTCTTACAAAGCGGGACTCTTCCGGCTGAAAAGAAGGATGAAATTATAATAAAGAGGAAGTCACAACGATTCTTCTTACAAAATAGAGAATTGTTCAGAAGAGGTTTCAATGTCAAGCCCCTACGGTGTCTAGAACTAGGCGAAGCCAAAGATTTGGTTTATCAAATGCACAAGGATGAACATCAAGGGGGAGCCAAGTTGTATAAACAACTTATCGATCATGGTTACTATTGGCCAAAGATGGAAGGAGATGATGGAATGACCGAAAGGGCATCCTGGTCATATCCGAATTATCTCATGACCCTGTGAGGAGAATACAGTACAGTGCCAAAACTATTATTCTCAAGGAAATAGGGAAGCTCTGTAGACCGAAGAAAAACGAACCAAGACAGTGTGGAGCCCCTCAAGCTATTTCTGTTGAGGTTGGAGAAGGTACGAAATTTGTGCTTGTAGAAGTGAGGTAGATGACCGCAACCCCCTGAAACAATGGTATAGGGACAAGCAGTGAAGCATGAATAATCATCAAGAAAATGTCTCAAATTCGTACTGTCAAGACTAGAGCGGTGATCAATCCAACGTAACATGCGAGGAATGATGTTGCGTGGTGGGAGAGAAGGAGACTTCTTCTTCTTCATAGAAAGATGCTCAAGATCGGAATAGCCTGGAAAGCGCTCGAAAAGAAAGATCTGAAGGAAGGAACATGGAATGAAGCAATTGACATCATACCTGAGTAAATAAAAATATATAAATTATAGAAAAGGTTAAAGGAAAAGAAGCGCAGTTTGAAAGACAATTAAATATAAAATATGAAAGTGATTACCTCTCAACGGATTCTTTAATGGCAAGGGTTGTTTCGTCTAGGCGACGATATAAGGTCCCTAGGAAGAGAGAAGCAAGGGAAATCTCCGAGCCTCAGGATAACAACGCTGCCAAACTGAACATACGGGCAGAAGGACCGTCTATGGGAGACCCAGGGAAGATGAAACGGGACAACCACATAACCAGATAAGCCGCCAGAGGAAAGGGACAAGTTTCTTCACGGAAGACAAGAACAGACTTGTCGTGAACTGAGCTATTCCATTGGTTGGTCTTGTAATCACGGAAGAAATAGCGCACCCAGGATAACCAAGAATTCTTTTGCCGACTTGAGCTCTCGAAGTCCGGAAGGAGCGTATCGCCCTTGAAGCGGGAGATGAAGTGGGAAGATTGCTTGAAGGCTTCCGTCAAGTAGGCAACACATTCGTCATCTCTAGTGGACATGCTAGAAGGACCGCAGGAGTTTGAAGCAACAATAAGAAGGCTACAAGATGTAATTCAGGATAAATATACATATTTTGGAAACATGAGAATGAATGAAAGGATTAAAAGAAGAGAACTTACTGATAGAGGGCATAAACATCCTCTAGAGTAGGGGTGAATTCCCCCCAGGCAGCAATGAATGTGCAAGTAGAGGAACACCATCGTGAGATCAACACAGTAAGTGCGTTATGGTCCTGGTGAATCCTTAGGTCCCTACACAGTTGAACACAACGAAAGATACTCGCATTCTTGAGTATTTCCACGTATTCAGCGTTATCAAGGATCTCGTCGGTCCAATCCTGCCACCCTTGAATGCGACCAGATGAATCTGACAGGAAGCAAAGGGGACTGAAGGGGTACTCTTGCTTCTCTATGCATAGGCGGGGAATGAAATCGGCATGAGGGAAGTCATCCCAACCTCCAGAAGATGGGGCATACAGAAACAAGCCTTCTTTCTCTTGGGGAGGAAAAGTTGTACGGTCATAGTCTCTAACTCTATCCCAAAAGAGGTCAGAAGGACCAAAGAAGGGAGCTCTTCCCCAATCAGTGATGAATGGGGACTCCTTGGTAGTCCTTAGTTCTGCAGAGCATTCAGGAGAAAGGGCCTACAGATAAGGGGGAGATCATCATAACAATTCTAGAGAAAGCATATCAAGAATGTCAAGTAAAGTATATGAGCACGAAGTACTCACCATGGCAAAAAGGAACGAACGCCCGAGAGTTAAGCTTCAAAACACCTAAAAAGAAGAAGAAACAATGTCAGAAAGATTGAGGGAGTACATTTATGCAAGGAAAAATTCCCGAAAATTTTCGAAAAAACTTCGGATGGCCAAAATCCATCCTTCGGAGCCTTTTTTGGACTTATAACAACATATGTCATGGCAAAGCAATGACTTTTGAAGGGCTCGTCGATACGGTCGTTTTGTTATATTATAGGCCCCAAAACTCCAAATGACGCTCCTAATAGTAGAGGCTCGTCGTCCCGAACTTCATTTTTTTGCCCAAAACATGGTTTTCTACCTAGAGTTCGCCCCCTAGGGTTTGGCCCCCTATGGTTCGGCCCCCTAGGGTTTGCCCTCTAGGGGTTTGACCATCTGGAGTGGTTTCGCCGCATACAAGCATATCAGTTTTTTTTTCTCCTTTCGCGTTTGCATCGAAAAAAAAAAGAAAAGGCTAAGGTTCGGCCCCTAGGGTTCGGCGCCCTATAGGGTTCGGCCACCACCTAAGGGCTGTCTCCTTCAAAAAAAATAAAAAAAATAAAAAAAATAAAAATTGTTAAGGTTCGGCCCCCTAGGGTTCGGCGCCCTATAGGGTTCGGCTCCTATATGGTTCGGCCACCACCTAGGGACTGTCTCCTTAAAAAAAATGTGTTAAGGTTCGGCCCCCTAGGGTTCGGCTCCTATAGGGTTCGGCCACCACCTAGGGGCTGTCTCCTTCAAAAAAAAATGTGTTAAGGTTCGGCCCCCATAGGGTTCGACGCCCTATAGGGTTCGACTCCTATAGGGTTCAGCCACCACCTAGGGGCTGTCTCCTTCAAAAAAGAATCCTAAGGTTCGGCACCTTATAGGGTTCAGCCCCTATAGGGTTCGGCGACCACCTAGGGGTTTGTTCTCACGCATACCTTTGAGGTCCTGTTGCTCTCCTAATCCACTGTTTGGGACGAATGATCCTTCACCGCGAAAATTATAGCTTTTTTTCTAAGGAATTCCGAGGGAAAAGGCCAAGATATAGTGATGGGGCTCGAAAAATTGAAGAAAGTCTACAATTCCCTGAAGAAAAAATATATAGAGGAAACAATTATGAGAAATTGGCTAACGAAGACCCCAATAAAGGTTGCACCCCTAATGGTTTACAATTACCTGGTGTTGGATACCGCAAGGATGTCCTTGATGGTGAGACTTGCTAATATGGCTGCAATGGTGAGTAACACACGTGTGTTCGTTGGCTCTTAGCGATTATGAGACAATCCTAAGAAATATGCACGCAAGTAGCACCTACTCAATCAGAAAGCATGCGACAATGGATTACGAATATGGACTTCTTACTTCTCCAAAATAAAGATAAGTAAAAAAGTTTATTTTCGAAAATAAGAAAATTTAAGTTGATTTTATTCCCAATAAAGGGTAGTTTTCTTAAATAGCTTATATATATATATATATATATATATATATATATATATATATATATATATATATATCAAAATAAAGAAAGAAAGATTTTATTTCCAAAATAAAGATAGATTTGATTTTATTTCCAAAATAAAGATGGATTTGGTTTATTTCCCAAATAAAGAAAGATTTTATTTTATTTCCAAAATAAAGAGAGATTTGATTTCTAAAATAAAATTAAGATTTTTATTTTCAAAATAAAATTAAGATTTTATTTTATTTTTAAAATAAAATTAAAATAAAATTAAGATTTTATTTTATTTCCAAAATAAAATTATGATTTTATTTGATTTGATGAAAAGGAAAGATTTTGTGTACCAAAATAAAGATTTATTTTATTTGGTGACATTTGAGGATTTTTCTTGTTTTCAATTTTCAGGAAAAATAAAGGAACAAATCCAAGGGTTTATCTCCCTAAGGGTCCCTCTACTAGGACCATTGTCTTCAAGACCCGTAAAGTGAGGTCCCGCAAAATCGTTCAGAAGTTTGAAGTATTCTTGCACGATCGTCTATTTGGAAATGCGACTCTCGCGCAGGGAGAAAATGTGGGCCCAGGTGCAAAATTAGGATTCACATGACCTAATTGAATTAAATGCACAATTAGGGTTCCACGACCTCATTAAATGTGTAAATTAGGGTTCACATAACCTAATTGAATGAAGACAGAGAAGTCAGAAATAAATGTATTAGACCCGGAAGAAGCCTCCACGTGTCCCGAGGCAGAAGACTCGTGGAGGCGGCTCGTTTTGGGAAATGATTGAGGGATTAGATTGGTGGCTAGAAGGACAGGGCAATATGGGCATTATACTAAGAACTAAAGGGTATTTCTGGAATTTCCTTCAAAACATGTGCCTAGCATGTGATTACTTAATTCCAGGAAACTCTATAAATACCCCTTCCATTCTAAGAAGGAGGAGGACTCTTTTTGGTAGCTTAAGGCTTGGATATTCCACCTAAAAGTACTAACAAGATTCGAACACTCTCTCAACTCGAAAAACTGAAGAAGGCTCTTGAAATCCCAATAATCCTAACACGGTTTCCGGATTCTAGGGGTTCTGCCACACTGTGAGACCCCGAATTTTATGAAATAAAAGTGTTCAATTTTTCTATTTTGGTGAATAGTTAAATTGATGAAAGTTTAAAGTTAAGGGTGATATGTGAAATTTTTAAGTAGACAAGTTATCATAAAATACCCGGTACTATTCACGAGTTACGATTCACGGGTTACTATTCACCCAAATTACTATTCACTATAGTATTGTTCACTCTACTATTTGGGACACTTTTCGTGTCGGAGTACTATTCACGAGTTACTATTCACCCGAACAAAATATTTTATGAAAATAATGACGGAGGTTTTACCGTTAAAACTGTTGAACTACTTGGTAGTAAAAGTACAGTAATACGCGTTGTTGCATAGTAGCACACAGTATTGATTATTGATATTTATGTAAGAAATCGCTCAGTTTGACTTAATTATTGTCGATTATTAATATGAATTATTATAGCGATAATGGCGTTTTGTTTTAATTATTATAGCGATAATGACGTTTTATTTTATTCGTATTATTAACGTAATAAAACAGAAACATCTTTTTATATAAAACAGAATACTTTATTAAAGTTATTCTATAAATAGAATATATTATATTCTATTATGCATAGTGTTTTGCATAGTAAATTTTTTTTATATAAAACAGAATACTTTATTAAAGTTATTCTATAAATAGAATATATTATATTTTATTATGCATAGTATTTGCATAGTAAAAATCTTTTTATATAAAATAGAATATATTATATTTTATTTTTCTTTAAATATGGACCGTCAGATTAAAGTAAATCACTCTGGACCGTTCATGGATTAGTTACTATGCATTCTATTTTCCTATAAATACTCATTCCTTCATTATTTTCTTACGAATTCACTGAACTCTAGAGAGAGAAACTATAGAGAGAATTCTTCTTCTATAATCTTGAGCGTATTTCTTTAGAGTTTAAGAAAGCTTTGAGCATAGTACAAGTTTTTTTCGAGTATATCATCGCTCTACCAGTCGGAATACTCTTCTTTCAAAGGTAGGGAATATTATTTGTTGTACTCGTAAGGGGTGTTATTCTTTCTTATTCATGAAGAGAACTGTCATTATTCCATTGCTTATTATTCTGTTAGAATAACCTGTATACGCGGTTTACCCTATACTTGGTGACATTCTTCTATTATTCTGTTGGAATATCATGTCTGTGTGTTTTACACCGGGCCTGTTTCCGTCTTTATTATTCCGTCTTTATTATTCTGTTGGAATATCCTGTCTGTGCTATACGCCGGACCTAGTTCCATTTTTATTATTCCGTCTTTATTATTCTGTCAGAATATCCTGTCTGTGCTATACGTCGGACCTGGTTCCATCATTTATTATTCCGCATTTATTATTCTGTTGGAACATCCTGTTGGTGTGAATTTCACCTGACTTAGTTCTATTATTATTATTCTGTTGGAATAACCTGTCTATGCGAAGTACCGCATGCATGGTAATTTCTTTTGTTATTCCATTCTTTATTATACTCAGTTGGCTAAAGTTTTGACTTCTATACTCCATGAAATTAGTGGAATATCCTTTATATTTGCGCTTCATCCAGTATCCTTTCATGGAAATATTCTTCTAAGTATTCTTGAATTTTACTCTACAAAGCAGTATCATGTTGAGAATTTGGACGTTAATAATTCCTGGATAAAATAATTCCTGCACTTGTTTTATTGAATTCTTATATCATTGTCATCATCCTCATGTTTATATTTTGTTGAAAGTCATATGTGGCCTGTAGTTAATAGATGGACTTGGTATGATTATGACCAGGGATTATTCGGTGTAATCATGACCGTAATGTTACAAATGATGTGGTAAAAGTTCTCATTGGCCCGTAGTGCATTGATGGACAGTTGTTGACATGATCATGACCATTAATGAATACACAAATATTCTTAGCCCGTAGTGCATGGATAATTGTGGTTGTGATACTAAAGAATATCATTGGCCGTAGTGCAGGGGTGATTCGATGATGTGGAATATTTATTAAGCTGAGTCTCAGCTATAACAGTGATGAAAAACCTTTTAAATCATAAAAGATAGTAGATTTTACCTTCTACTTAACTCTTTTAATGGATTGCTTGTTCCGCTGCAGTTAAACTTGATGTCTATTGTATTTTATCAGTTTAACATTGTTGGAGGCTAATGATAATTTATTCTGCATTATCTTAGTCATAATATTTCTTACTGAGCTAGTTGAGCTCACCCTTTCTTTCACTGTTCTCTTCAGGAAATGAGAATATAGTTGGGACGAGTCGGGGAATGGAGTAATGGTCCAGAGGATAGCATTAGTAGTCCTCACTATTCTGTGAAATAGTGTGTTAATAATTGTAATGAGGACTCCTTTTGAGTTTGTATAATCTCTAGTAGATAATACTTGTATTCAAAGTCACAGTTTATGTTTGTCGTATTGTACACGACAGTTGTATTAGTAAGTTGTATTTGAATTCTGCACCATGAAAGTGGCGACCCAAGATGGGTGACGTATACCTAATTTTGGGGGCGTTACACATACGTCGTTGGAGTAAGCGCCCACCTGTCATTCTCCCCTCTATAATCAATCAATCAATTCCGTATTTTTCATGGATTTCTCTCCTCCTCAGCCAACACGAAACCCTAAACAAGCAAGGCGCGATTTCCTTGCCCACAGGTGTCATGGAAGATCAGATTTGGTAGAGATTTTAAGGCGCATGGCTTTGTCCAACATTGGTGAGTCACCAAATTCTAGAGTTTTCTTTACATAAGTTTTAAGTAAAGGGTATTTTGGTCTTTTCACCCCTAAAAGGTATTTTCATAATTTCTCTTATAAATTTAAGAGTATTCTAGTCAGTTAACGTCATTCTCCTTATTTCTCACCATTAGGGTTTGATAATCCTAATTAGGGTTTAGGGTTTTCAAATTTGAAATTAGGGTTTCTAAACATAAGGTTAGAATTTCTAATCTCTCATTGGGGTTTACTAATGTTATACCCTACCCGATCAATCACTGATCAAAATTCTAGACAGTACAAACACGT
Organism: Panax notoginseng; assembly: GCA_016801055.1. Lineage (NCBI taxonomy): Eukaryota > Viridiplantae > Streptophyta > Magnoliopsida > Apiales > Araliaceae > Panax > Panax notoginseng. Next base: position 12,719,908 of record CM029015.1, read on the forward strand.
ACTGAACAATGCAGTTATAATAACTATATTTTCTATCGAATCCCTATTTGGACATAGGGTTAGGGTTTCTATTCTTATTAAGCACAACTCTACTCTTATTTTCTCAGTCAACACACAAATTGACTTAGTCTCTAGACTAATATCACAGATTCTCAGCTCAATGTTGAAAATTCCATATCAATATTAAAAAAAAAATTAAATCATAAAATTTTGATTATTCGAAATCCTGGGTTATCACATTCTCCCCTCCTTATAAGGATTCCGTCCTCGGAATTACCGCTTTCTTATCCTCTACAATCTTTTAAAGTTGTATCGTCAATTCATTCTTATCAACACAATATCATTTTGTGTCTCATATTCTAACCTGTGATTTGGATCTATAAAAGAAAATAATTCACAGCATAAACCTATCCAATATTACTCGCGTAATTAAGTTATAATGCAAAATCGTTACCTATTGCCACCTCCTGGGCAACCTCTGTGTCTTGAGCCGTCATATTAAATGTACGGGCTGTTGGTCTCCCTGGCTAAGCATGTCCTTTAATCGCCAAGGTTCCGCTACCGGGTCCCTTATTGACACTTCCTTTTTCCCCATTTCTCTTCGGACAGTTCCGAACTAGATGATCTGTCAATCCACACACAAAACAACCTTGTATCTTCTTCAAATTGGGAAAATTGGGTGACATGTGTCCCTCTTGCCCATAATTATAACAAATTCCCTTCTTCTTCAGACAAAGTCCTAGATGATTCTTTCCACAGGTAGCACATAGCTCCCCTCCTTTCTTATTCCGTTCTGTCTTGTTACTCGACTGGGTATTCTCGCCCCACTTTCTCTTGTTTATATTACTACCACCACCACTACTACCTCCTTCATTTGTCTTTTTCTACTTCTTCTTCTCCTCCTGATTATTTCGGGATGCAGCTTCGCTTCCCCCTTTAGCAATTATCATTTTCTCCAACAAATTCGCGAATGTATTAATCTACATACAGCTACTTTGTTGTATAAACTTGGTTTCAATCCATTCTCAAATCTTCTCACCTTCCGTAGCTCCGTATCCACCTGATGAGGTGAGGTGCAAATCTAGCTAACTCGTTGAATTTAGCAGTATATTCAGACACCGACATACTCTCATGCTTCAGTTCTAAAAATGTGACCTCCATCCGAGCTTGCATACTCGGTGAAAAGTAGTTCTCAAAGAATAGCTCCTTGAATCTTGTCCAAGTCACCACAGCTGTACCAGTTCTCACCTGATTAGTCTCCCATCAGTAATTGGCTTCTCCCTTCATCAAATAAGTTGCAAAAGTTATCTTTTGCTCTTCTGCCACTCACGCAATAATGAATGCTTTCTCCATTTCTTTCACTCAAGTTTGGGCTTCAATCGGATCCGTAGTTCCCTTAAATTATGGTGGTCCTACCGCTTTAAAGTCCTTAAAGTTAGCCAATCTATCGGCTGACTGATTTCTCTCTCTCGCTCTTTCTGTTGGAGCTCTATTTTCCATAGCTTGGGTTAACATGTCCACGAAATTTTACATCGGGTCCGTTTGACCTCCTTCATTATTCACTGACTGCCCTTCTCTTTGATTTCGATTATGTCGTCTAGGCGGCATTATCTGATTTAATTAAAAATTTTATATTAATTCCCTTTCTCTACACAAACTCTTATTAATCACACAATAAGAATTTAACACATAGTTCTCATAAAATCGTATATTTATTCAAATAGCACACAGTACATTTAGTACTTCACACATATTACTATCCCTTTTTTTTATAAATATCAGGATTAACAACACAACTTTAAACAAAAGTTGTAAATCTCTGACTTTAAATAAAAATACGTAATTCTCCATTCACACATAACTATTCCCAGTTCGTTAAACTTACCACACCTAGGGGTTCAAGAACTTGCCACAATTATATGAGTTTATGAACTTATCATAGTCAAACATTTGGCATCCATTCGCTGAGGGCTTCAAAACATTTCATATAATTATGAGTCATGAACTTAGCATAAGTATGAGTTTTAAGAACTCACAAATTAATCTTAATCTTATATTCATATAGAAAATAAAGATTTCATACAAACATATATATATATATATATATATATATATATATATATATATATATGTGTCCACACATCGTTCTCGATATTATACCCGTTAATATCACACATTATCAAAAGATACTATCGCTTATAGGCTTAAGCTATCTACCGTCCACTCCCATACCAGCCTATGACGTCCCCAAATCTGGGTTACCTGACTCCCGAGTTTGGTGCTCACGATCCACAATATAAATAACATCTAACCAACCATTTAATTATGAATAGACATATACACCACATTAACCGATATAGTTAATACATTCGTCCCAGGTTATCTAACCTTTATATTACAAACATGCCCTTTAGATATACGGAAAAGGTTTACAAATACAACATAATAATAATGTTAAACATAGCTATCACAACATAACACATTTGCCTTTGTTCTTCATAACACCTTCAGTCTCCTCGTCCCTAGCTGAAATGTTTTATTTAGCAAGGGTGAGCAACAAGATTTCCCCGCAAGTTAAGATATACAATAAAATGTATAAGTATCAAGATTTATAGACTATCTATTTCGATAAAATGACACCAAAGTTCATAGAACTTTGAAATAGCTGAACAATTCATTTTTCTCTAACCAATCTTCTCACAATCTAAGCAACATATTAACGAAAGAATACAATACTTTCAAAGTTTCTACGATATTCTATTGAATAACAATTTAGACATACTCTCCAGAGTTTATGATGAATGATCTTACAAGATCATGAAATTCTCTTCTCGAGTAACTATCAAAGATTTACTTTGATATACCCAAATAAAAGTATGGAAATATTTTTCAGAGTCTATGTTGAGTGATCACAAAGGATCTAGAACTTCTCTTCTCGAGAAGTTATCAAAGATATACTTTGATATACCCAGGTGTATCAGATAACCATAAAGATTAAATCATACCCCTCTGCAAGTATAACAAGTGATCAGCTTCATTATACCCTATATTATGCATAATATTCAAACGCGCGTAAAGGCCAAATATACGACCAAAAAAGTTACCTTTATATAAAAGTTTGTTTTTCTTTGTCTTTGAATCAGAATTTGATTTAAGAACGAAATACAATGATTTCAATATCTAATCTCTTATCTTCTCTTCTCAAACTTATCAAGTTTTCTTTTTTGATCTAGCCGAAACAATTGGCATCGATCTATCAATAATAAATGAATTCTCTTCTCTTCTCTTCTCGAACCTATCAAGTTCTAACAAATATTCGTCTAGCCAGAACAATTGGCAAAGATATTTTTCAACACGATTCAATAATAGACATGAATTAACTGTACTATTTGCAATCACTAATAGCTTCTACGGATGTGAATATCCAATAACAATTATTCTTTAAGTATATTTTCAGAATCATTAATTCAGTTTGAATTAATAAACATGCACCAACTGCGAATAATCAACAATAAATTCTTGGACGTGGTCTATTCAACAATAATTAACCACCATAGTATTTAAACAGATATAACTCAAGATTGAGTTAGGAAACTTGCATTCTCCATTGATTACTGCTACACAATATACTTGTCTGCGTTCACAAGACCTATAATCACAATATCAGTCTTACAATTAGCACAATGATTCACAACATGTATTACTGTAATTTACAGTCAATCTTTCTCCTAGGCACATTACCACAAAGTCACATTAGTGTTTATAATCTTTATAAACACTTCTCAAGTCTAACTAGTTTGGTCTGGTTGGACTTCGGTCTAGTCTCAGTGTAATGGTCACCATATCCGACAATTAATACTTGTATAGTCAACTAAATTTGGTCTCTAAGCTTCAATATTATTTTAGATAAGGCAAATATCATTTATAATATTTTTCGGAAGCTTTTAATAATTTTCAAACAATTATTATAATTTATAATAATTTTTCAAACACTGAAATCATTTTTAAATGATTTAAATATCAAATAAATCCATCATCATTAATATTTAATATTATTAAAATATTAATGAAATACTTGTCAAAATATTAAAGTTATTTATAATAACTTAAAATATTTTTAAATCACCAATATTCTACTTAAATGATTTTTAAAGAAATAATTTTTTAAAATCATTTTTAAACCATCACCATTAATATTTAGATATTAATGAAATTATCATCAAAATATTAAAAGTCATTAATTATAACTTAAAATATTTTTAAATCACCAATATTCTACTTAACTGATTTTTAAAGAAATTAAAATCATTTTTAAACCATCACCATTAATATTTTGATATTAATGAAATTATCATCAAAATATTAAAAGTCATTAATTATAACTTAAAATATTTTAAATCACCAATATTCCACTTAAATGATTTTTAAAGAAATTAAAATCATTTTTAAACCATCACCATTAATATTTAGATATTAATGAAATTATCATCAAAATATTAAAAGTGATTAATTATAACTTAAAATATTTTTATATCACTTTTCTCATTTTAAATAATTTTTAAATCAATAAAATCATTTTTAACTCATTTATGAAATATAATAATTAAATAAATCTAATATCATTAATATTAATTTATTAACGAAAAATTCTCCAAAAATATTAAAAGTTACATTTTATAACTCAAAATATTTTTAAACACTTTATTCTTATTTAAAATGATTTTTATAATATTAAAATTATTTTTCTCTAATTTATTTAATACACTAATTAAATATCATTAATATTCAAATAAATATAAATATTAATGAAAAATATCCCAAATAATCAAAAGTTATTTTTTATAATTTAAAATAATTTTTAATACCATTTTTGGTAATTTTTATAATTTATTTTCTATTTTTAATCATTTTCTGAAAATTAGGAAAATAAAATTATTAAAACCGTCACTACAGGCTATAGCGACACTTTCTGTCGTCTTAGGTGTTCTTGGGCTTAAGAACACTGACAAGTCAGTGTTCAAGGTTGCTCGTTTGACTCAATTTAATTCTCAGCTCAGGCATAATCTGGGCTAACTTGAACATTGATGTTGTAGTAGGAATTTAGTACTACAATTATCAATCATCACTTTGGTCATGTAACATCACAACAAGGAGATCTGGGCTCTCAAAGTTGCTGTCAGACATCATCTGGGTTTTTTGGGTTACCCAGAAACCCAGACAGTCTCGAGGTACCACTTTCAAGCTCAAATAATATAGTGTTCTGGCCATTATCTGGTCGATCCCGTGGTCCTAACATGTAGTCCTTATGTCAAGGAACAACTAAACATCACGATCTCTGTCCAACTATAACAAAATCACCATATATGATCCGGTCAATGGTTGCCAGAAACAATGTTCTTACATTTTCTGGAAATTCCAGAAAACAAAATTGTGACCGGATGGCCTAGTTTGACCATCCACTACATCAATCTTGTATTTTGTTTAAGAGATCTAAAGGCATGTATCTAAAGTCTATCTAGCAGGCTACAAATTGGTTACAACAACAACAACAACAAATCTTATAACTCCTGACAGATTCAAGCCTTGAAAAATCTTGTGAGACGCTGCCCAAGGATTTCTGGGTTACCCAGAAATCGACTGGTCATGCTCGGTCAACTAGGTTTAACCGTTAATAACTTACAATCTGGACATGGAATGACTATGATTCTACTTGCAGATCAAAGACCTCATGTCAAACTACACATCGAAAGCTTAAAACAACAAAAAACATAAACAGAAAAGAATCTATGGGATCTGACTTTAGCTTGTCAGACCACTTTCTAGGGTTCATGGATAGATTTTGAAAATTTCATTTTAAGGCCTTTTGATGCTATAGATCTATGATGTATCATCATAGATCATCATAAAACATCTAATAACATGTATTAAAACACAAAACATAATTTTTGACTAAGCATACAAGATCTAGGATGAGTTAGGGTTTTACCTTCTCTTGCTTAATCTTTAATCTAGGCTCTTCAATCTGATCTTGTGGTTGCTAGGGGCTCTACTAGTGACTGAGTCACTTTATATTTTCGTGGGTTTGGGTGAGAGAAATGTGGGTGGAGTGTTAGAACATAAATGAGCAAGTTTTGCACACTTTCTCTCTCTTTAATTCTTATAACTTAGATTCAGTGTATGTAAATAATGTTAGGTGTCATGGAAGATCAGATTTGGTAGAGATTTTAAGACACATGGCCTTATCCAACATTGGTGAGTCACCAAATTCTAGAATTTTCTTTACGTAAGTTTTAATTAAAGGGTATTTTGGTCTTTTCACCCCTAAAAGGGTATTTCCATAATTTCCCATATAAATTTAAGGGTATTCTAGTCAATTAACATCATTCCCCTTATTTCTCACCATTAGGGTTTGATAATCCCAATTAGGGTTTCCTAATTAGGGTTTAGATTTTTCAAATTTGAAATTAGGGTTTCTAAACTTGAGGTTAGAATTTTTAATCTCTCATTAGGGTTTACTAATGTTATACTCTACCCGGTCAATTACTGATCAAAATTCTAGACAATACAAACATGTACCCAACAATACAATTATAATAACTATATTTTCTATCGAATCCCCATCCGGACTTATTATGAAGCACAATTCTACTCTTATTTTCTCAGTCAGCACACAAATTGACTCATTCTCTAAACTCATATCACAGATTCTCAGCTCAATATTGAAAATTCCATATCAATATTAAAAAAAAAATCGTAAAATTCAGATTATTCGAAATCCTGGGTTATCAGCAATTTGGGTTTCTCCTTTCTTACTCAGCCAAAACTCACATCCATCCCATCCCTAGCTTCACTTGCACTCATGTCCTCCATCACAGGCACACGTCCTATTTCTCTCCTCCATCCGTAGCTTCGCTTGCACTCATGTCGATCCCATCCGGGTTCTAGGGTTATTTTTCTTCTTCTATTCTTTTTCAATTCAGTAATAAATCAAATCTCAGTTTATTTATTTCTTAATATCTGCACTTTGTTTATTCATTTGTGCTTAATCAAATCTGAAATTGGTTAGATGCGATGATCAAATCTGATATTCGTAATATGTGATTACCACTTGGCTATCACAACTGTTTTTGTTGGATGAAAGACGTGCTATTTTTTAGTTGGATGAAAAATGTTGCTCTAGTCTTTGAATCTGTGGACATTTGTCAAATATTATGCACTTTTTATCATTTACTTTATTTTTCAATCTTGTTGTAGTGATAAGGTTATGTTAATTTTAAATATGTGGAAATTGCATGAACTTGCGGATCATTATTTGTTTTGGCCACAGAAAATACGATTATGTTAGGGGATAGGATAATGAATTGTGTTTGTTAAAAGGGATTTTCTATTTTAGTATATCTTATGTTCCTTTTCCTTTCAATTCTTAATTTCTTGTTCCTTGGTTTACTAAGTTTTCTAGGCTCAACTTTTAGACCATATAACATAGTATTTTATCCCATCATTAGTCAATTAAAACAACCATTTAAAACCCTCAAAACAGTGGGTTAAAATTTGTGTTCAACATATTCAACTTTGCTACAAAAACTGCAGCAAAATTGAAATTCATGCCTGCTTTGATGATTTTTTTGAATTTTTGGATTAGCCTATTTGATTTTAAATTTGTGATTACAATTACACCACATATCATAGTATTTTCCCCCATAATTGGTTGCTTGAAAACAACCCATTAAGTATATACGCAGTAAAATATATGGAAACACCAATATGAAGATTTATTTCAAGTTTTATGAAAGTACATGTTCTAGACAAATAATTACAAGTTCGAGATTTTTTTTTCGAGTAAGGTAGTCAAGGCCCAAGGGGCCGAAATAGACATGCAGTCAATTTTTTTTTGAACTTTCAAGAATATTCTCAAATAGTTTATTGAAACCCGTGATATTTCTTGATAATCTGATTGTCATAAGTTGATAATGACAATGTGATTATGATAATCTATGGCTACCTAGATGAATTAATAAAAAGTCAACAATGGAGAAGAGTGTGCAGTCGTATATAAAAATAAATGTCTAGATCAGTATCCGTACTTAGTGCTATTTGCTTATGCATATGCATTACTATCTCTCTCTATATCTAATGTGTGTGTGTGTATATATATATATATATATATATATATATATATATATAAATGTTAACGCCAAGATCTTCTCCCACGTCCCAATCACGTAAGACGCTATGATCCTGCACAGTTCAACAAGTCAACACCAAAAGCTTGACGGCCTGACCGTCGGGGGATAGCTCCAGCGTGAGAGTCAGTACAGGCGATCACAAGGTTAACAATGGAGGAAAAATATTGACTAGTGTCTGAGTGTGTATGAAATGATAATGTTGTGTGTAGTGTTTTGTTACCTCTTTTCCTTTTGAAATCCTTGCCCCAAACGTTCCCCAGACCCGGTTCACTGTGCCATCCACTATCTCCTGACACCTCCTCTCCACCCCGGTCATCTCAGCCGAAAGTGTACAGCTTCTTTTCCTACCTGCTACCACTGTTACCTCCCGCCGGCAATCGGAGTCCCATCCCCATGAATGCCATGCAGAAAGGTGGCAGACATAACAGTCAACTACTACTTTTGTGATGATTACCGGTCAAAGATAGGATAAGTGACAACTCACATAGTGGGCCGATCCAATGACTGAGCCCAATATTATAGTCAAGTAGCGAGGCTCAAGTTGTTTGATCCAATATGATAAAGGTGACATAGTCCAAAAGACAGGCCCATTCGGCCTGGCCCAGTAGGAAAAGTATTATGGCCCAACATTGCCCCCCAGTCTTTTATTAAACAGGATGTTTAGTGGAAGACTGTAAATAGTGCGAGTCCATAGGGAGAAGGGATCCAATAAGCGCCGGCCCACCTTGGATAACCCACTAAAAACAGAATTGGACGTTACCCCTTCCTCTCCCACATCATTATCTCCAATTAATGCGCCGCCCTCGGCTCTCGTGCAAACTTTGAAAAGACCACTCGCTATAAAAGCCGCTGCCCATTCTCCTTGGATGGTTCCCTGCTATTTCGAATTCACAAGAGCTTATTGTCTTTTCCTTCTCAAATTTCTTCATTTTCTCTGCAAATTCTCAACAATGGCATCTCAAAACCCTGATATGAGCTCTCCACTTCATGTAGCCCCCATCTCCACCGTGACCCCCCATTCAAACCCTGAGAAAGAGGTTCCGAGCTCAAACCCCCAAATCGGTGCCCCGAGTAAGGAAGCTCCGCCTATGGAATCACTTCCCAACCCCTCTGATTTTTTCAAAAATGAGGAGGATTTTCCTCACGCCAACACCCCCTTCACTGTTAATGAGGCTGAGCTCTGCAACATTCGGGCTCGCTACCAAATATCGGATACCCACAGGGTACGGATAGCAGCCTCCCACGAAAGGATGTACCAGCGTCCCGACGGTTGGATCGCCGTCCCGTCAACATTTCTGGAGAAGGGGGTGAGGTTTCCCCTTCACGCCTTCCTGATCACCCTCCTAGGGTTTGTTGGAGTGGGGTTTGCCCAATTGGTGCCGAACTCGTACATCCATATACTGGCTTACATAGCCTTCTGCTATGAGATAGGAGTTCCTCCTGCTGTGGATTCCTTCTTTACCCTCTTCTCGGTGGGGAAATCTCGGGAGAAAGGCTTCAAGGTGCTAAGTAAGATAGCCCCTAAGCCTAATGCCAGAATCGAGAAGCGGTCTCTAATGGACACTCCTTCGAGCAACCGAGGATGGCATAATAAATGGTTCTTCGTCAACGGGCCCGAAATCTCCTCTGTCCCGGACTGGACCACTTCTGATCGCATCTCTGCAGACTTCGGAGATATATCCGAGGAGCGTATAAGAGAAATGACGCGCATCATAGAGAAGATACCTCTGAAGGAGTGGAGCTTCGGCCTCCTGAGCAAACAAGCATGGTTGTATGACCACAAATTGTCTCTCATCAAGCCGACTTCGATCGATCGGAAGGACCTGGATAGGTACCTCTCTGGTAAGCCTTCATCACCTTCCACCGAAGTTCCCCAGGAAGAATTTCCGGCTTCGAAAGCCCATGATGCGGAAGTCTTCCATGGATCAGAACCTACTGAGGAGCCTAGCCGACCTCGACAGAAGAAGAGGGCATTTCGGAAAGTCCGGGCAACTCCTCAAGGATCTCAATCAACTCCTGCAGCGAGCTTGATTGACATGCCTGCGATCGACCGAATGCAGGCTCTTCGGATTAAAAAGAGGAAGACCAAGGTGACTCCTCTGTCCGCCGATGAGCTCCGGGTTCCTTCTGCCGCAGTCGATCCGCCTATCGTCATTCCCGTAGAAATCCATGTTTCAGAAGATGAGCTCAAAAACCCGAATGATTCTCCTCTTCTGTCTCATAAAAGGAAGGAACCTTCCGAGGATCAACCACCACCGCCCCCCGAACCATCAATGCCTTCTCCGACAAGATCCTCCCCCTACGCCTTTAGACGAGAAGCTGCATCTTCTCCCACTGTGTGGCCGGAGTTCAACGCCAACTTCCCCTTTCAGCTGTTCGACTCCTTTGTTCGGGAGACCGATGATCATCGGTTCAGAAACAGCTCGATTAGGGATTTGATCGAAGAAGGCATGAGCTATCAGGCTAAGGTTAGTTTGTTCAATTTGAAATATTTGGAAATCATTTGTTTCATCTGTTCCTTCTACTAATTCACCGATTTTCTTTAACTGTCTGTAGGCAAATGATGTCTTCGGGAGACTTCTTCCCCGATACAGAGAGTCCGAAGCCGAAGAAGATACAGCTAGGCGAGAGAAGGCCATTCTGGCTTCAGCTCTGGAAAGGGAGAGAAGGGCCCATGGTGCCACTCTCCTCAATAATGAAGGCCTCCAGAAGGATGTGAATAATTTAAAAGAGAAACTGGAGACAGCCGAGGCCACCCACCAACTGACCGTTACTACGAACATAGACCTGGTTCGTCGAAACGAGGTCCTTGTTGGGAAGAACGAGACGATGGTGAAGACCAATAAAAGTCTGGCGGTACAAGTACATGATCTTGAAGCCAGAGATTTGAGACATCTGAAGGAGCGGGCAAAACTCGAAGAGGAGCTCCATGAACTTCGGGCTTTGAGAGATTTGGGTCCTCCTCTAACCGGAGATCTTCGGAGGGAAGTTCAACAAGAATACCGGAAATCTGCCGAGTTAAACGAGGAGATCGTCCAAATATTCTCGGATGGGTACGACGAATGCCGAAGCAAAGACAAGGCAAGACTTGTTACTGCCAAGGTTGACCCGACCATCCTGGATTCTTCGGAAGACGAAGCCGATCCCTAAAGATGATTCTCTTTTCCCTTAGCTGTTAGGATTCTTGAAAAGCTTCTATTTTGTAAAAAACATTATGTAAATAAAATATCAGCATTATTCCTTATGACTTCGGTGTATTTACTGTTTATCAACACTTCAATATCGATCCAATCTTAAAAAAAAATGTGCAAGCTCCTTCGCGGACTTAACTTAAACTGTTAATTAACAACTAGGCAAGTCGTATAACAGATAAGATGAAGTTAAAGAACGTGGCATTCCGAACTCAACACTTAGAAAAATTTAGGCAATAATAACAAAGTAAAGGAATACTTATTCGTTACCAAAGTGTGAGGTAGATGCCGTGAGGGGCCTGACGAAGTCTGAGTGACGACACTTGCCTACCCCGAAGGGCCTGACAAGGTCCTAAGGAACACCTACCGATGTGGCTACCATCGTATGGTCAGCGAGTCCTCCCGAACCTCCTTACACCGATGACGTTCGCCTACCACGAAGGGCCTGACGAAGCCATAAGGACCACCTGCCAATGAGGCTACCATCGAATGGTCAGCGAGTCCGCCCGAACCTCCTTACACCAATGAAGTTCGCCTACCACGAAGGGCCTGACGAAGCCATAAGGACCACCTGCCAATGAGGCTACCATCGAATGGTCAGCGAGTCTGCCCGAACCTCCTTACACCAATGACATTCGCCTACCACGAAGGGCCTGACGAAGCCATAAGGACCACCTGCCAATGAGGCTACCATCGAATGGTCAGCGAGTCCGCCCGAACCTCCTTACACCAATGACGTTTGCCTACCACGAAGGGCCTGACGAAGCCATAAGGACCACCTGCCAATGAGGCTACCATCGAATGGCCAGCGAGTCCACCCGAACCTCCTTACACCGATGATACTAACAACAACGAAGACAAGATTTGCTTGAAAAGAAAGGAATTTTTATTGATGATGACTTGAAACCATTTACAGACTTCCGGTGTACTGGCAATGTAGCTACTGAAAATATTTTCGAAGCCTGCCTGCATGCCAAGTATTCTTGATTTCTGATCCGTCCAGAGCCTTCAACCGATAAGTCCCCGGCTTCGGTACTTCTATGACTTCATATGGCCCTTCCCAATTCGGCATCAGCTTTCCCACATTCTGAGGCGTAGATGCTTCGGCTTCTCTGAGAACAAAATCTCCTACTTCGAACCTGCGAAGCTTTACCCCTTTGTTATAATGCTTAGCCACTCTTCCCTGATAGGCTGAAAGTTTGACCAATACTGTTTCCCTGACTTCTTCAAGTAAATCAAGGTTGGCTTTTAGCCCTTCATCATTGTATATTTCTCTGAACTGACTAACTCAAAGACTTGGAGATCCAATTTCAACTGGGACCAAGGCATCAGTACTGTAGGCCAGTCTGAAAGGTGAATCCCCCGTTGTAGTCCTTGGAGTAGTCCGATAAGCCCATAATACGCTGAGCAGCTCTTCCGGCCATCTTCCTTTGGCTTCATCCAATCTGCGCTTGATCCCGTTTAGAAGTGTTCTGTTAGTCACCTCGACCTGCCCATTTGACTGTGGATGAGCCACTAAAGTCTTCCTGTGCTGGAATCCCAGTTCCTTCAGAAATCCTTCAAATTTTGATCCCACAAACTGGCGTCCGTTGTCTGATATCACCACTTGAGGGATCCCGAAGTGAAACACTACGGATTCTTTCATAAATTTCAGACACTCCTGTTCCGTTATCAGCCGGAGTGGTTTCGCCTCGACCCATTTGGTCATATAATCAATAGTGACGATGACGAAACTGACCTGCCCTTTATCTTTCGGTAACGGACCCAGTATATCAACCCCCCAGACAGCGAAGGGTATAGGAGATAGAATCAAGTATAGCTCTTCCGGTGGCTGATGTGGGATCGGACTGTTGAGCTGGCACTTCTCGCACTTCTTGACGTATTCAGTTGCTTCCTTGAAGATCGTTGGCCAGTAGTATCTCTGCCGAAGAATTTTGTATGCCAGCGACTTAGCAGCCATATGGTCGCCGCAGATGCCCTCGTGAACTTCCCGAAGAGCATAATCGACTTCGGACGGAGTCAAACACTTTAGCAGTGGAGACGAGAAGGCTCTTCGGAACAGATCCCCATCTATCAGAACGAAATTAGCACTCTTGTACTTGATTTTCTTGGCCAGCATCTGATCCGAAGGTAGAACGCCATCTGCCAGATATTCCAGGTATGGGGTCAACCAACAGTTAGTTCGATCAACGCACATTACCGATTCATGATAAACACTAGGATGTTGCAGAATTTCCAAGTATACTGATCCATCAAAAACGTTAACATCCGTAGTGGCTAATTTGGAGAGTGCATCGGCAATGGAATTGCCATCACGTTCGACCCCCTGGAATTCGTAGAACTGGAAATACTATAGCCGTTCTTTCAATTCTGCCAAATACTTGATCATTCGATGACCTCGGGCTTCGTATTCCCCGGAGACTTGTTTAACGACTAACTGAGAGTCGCTGAAGATAACTATTCTTTGCACTTCGAGACTCTTAGCTAGTCGCAAACCCGCCAATACTGCCTCGTACTCTGCCTCATTGTTCGTCGCTTTAAACTGAAATCTGATGGCCTGTTGCACCTTGAATCCCTTCGGACTAATCAGAATAATCCCTGCTCCGCTGACGTCTGCGGTAGAAGACCCATCTACATACAGCGTCCACAAACTCTGCTTCTGCTGAAGAGTCGCAACTATGATGTCAGATCCTCCAGCTTCTGCTACAGCCTCATCAGCTTCAGAAAACGAACACTCGACCACAAAATCAGCCAAGGCCTGCCCCTTGATGGCAGTTCGGGGATGATATTCAACGAAGAACTGAGACAACTCCATCGTCCATGCAGCTAATCTCCCCGATACCTCAGGTTTGCCCATAATTTTCTTCAAAGGCTGATCTGTGTATACTATTATCAACCTACCCTGGAAGTACTGCCTAAGCTTTCTACTAGCAGTTATTAAAGCAAAAGCAAACTTTTCAATATTTGGGTACCTTGTTTCGGCATCCCGAAGGACGTGGCTTACATAATAAATCGGGTGCTGCTTACCCCCAACTTCTCGCACCGAAACTGCTCCTACTGCCAACGAACTAGCTGCTAAGTACAAATATAAAGGCTCAGTAGGAGCGGGCTTCACCAACAAAGGCGCCGAAGATAAGTAGGACTTGATGCTCTAGAAGGCGTCTTCGCATTCCGAAGTCCATTGGAACGTCTTGGCATTCTTCGGCCCTTTCAACGTGTCAAAAAATGGCAAACACCTTTCTGTCGATTTAGACATAAACCTCCTCAAAGCTGCAATCCTTCCAGTCAGACGCTGAACGTCTTTAAACGACTGAGGAGTCTTCATGTCCAAGATCGCTTTAATCTTCTCTGGATTGGCTTCAATTCCCCTCTGACTGACCAAGTAACCCAGAAATTTGCCAGCCCCTAATCCGAAGGTGCACTTGGCAGGATTCAGTCTCAATTTGTGGTGACGGACTATCTAAAAGTATTCCTCTAGGTCATCTAGATGTTTGTGCACCAACATGCTCTTAACAATCATGTCATCCACATATACTTCCATGTTCTTGCCCAACTGACGCCTGAAGACATAGTTCATCATCCTCTGGTAAGTGGCCCCGGCGTTGATGAGGCTGAAGGTCATTTTTTTGTAGGCATATACCGACCGATGCGTAATGAACGCCGTCTTCAGTATATCCTCTTTACACATGGAGATTTGATGATAGCCAGAGAATGCATCCATGAAGCTTAACAAGGCATACCCCGAAGTTGCATCGATGAGCTGGTCAATGTGGGGTAATGGATAGAAGTCCTTCGGACAAGCTTTATTCAGGTCTGTGTAGTCAATGCAGACCCGCCATTTCCCGTTCTGCTTCTGGACCAGTACCACGTTTGCCATCCATTGCGGATAGTCGATCTCGAAGATGAAGTCAGCAGCTAGCACCTTCGCAATCTCTTCATCGATGATTCTCTGGCGCTCGGGCGCAAAGATCCTCCTCTTTTGCCGAACTGGCTTCTTCGACGGGTCCACTTCTAGCCGATGCTCAGCGATATCCCTACTCACTCCCGGCATGTCCTGAGGCTCCCAGGCGAAGATGTCAACATAGCACTGCAGGAGTTCAATGAGGTTCTTCCTGAGAGGTTCCGGCAGGCCCGAACCTATTTTCGCCGTCTTGTTCGCCTTGTCCAGGGTGAGCTCTATCTCTTCTGTCTCTTCGGCTGGCATGACCAACGGTTCTGAGCTGCTTTCCGTGAAGGGTTCGATCTCTATTGCCATGGTCTATTTTTGCTTCGACACCCCTACTCCCGAAGTGATCACGGCATTTCTATAACACCTTCTGGCCAGATCCATATCTCCTTTTACCTCCCCAACCCCATGAGCCGTAGGAAATTTGATTTTGAAATGAGGGATAGAGGTTACAGCTTGTAAAGCAATCAAAGTGGGTCTCCCCAAAATAGCATTATAAGCAGAATCTACATTCACAACGTAAAATTTGCAAATGATTTCTACATGTTGGGGGGCCGTTCCGAAGATAACCGGCAGTTCAATGGTTCCAGCCACTTTGACCGGATCGTTGCTGAAGCCTTATAAAGGGGCCTCCTGTCCGATCTCCATCTTCTGCCCATCAAGATGCATCCTCTGATAAGCATGAGCATATAGGATATCCACAGAAGACCCGTTGTCGATCATCATGCGCTTCATGTCCACCGAACCCACTTGTGCTGTCATGACCAATGATCCCTCATGTGGTTCGATGGTTTCCGAAGGGTAATCCTCATCGGTAAAGGAAATTACAGTACCCGGGAAGGGTCTGTCGGTCCTCGGGAGAGTACCCGCCACTGACATGACCGAATCCAGATAGCTTCGGCGCTTTCTCCCAACAAGCTTACCCGAAGTGCCCCCAGTGATGACATCTATTACTTGCCTTGCGGGCGGTTCGGGAGCAGGGAACACTTGCTGAATTGGTTGGGCTGCCTGAACAGGTCCTCTATTCTGCTGCTGGTTCGTTCGGGCAGCCACATAATGAACTAACGCCCCGTCCTGCATCTTTCTCTCGATAAAATCTTTCAGGCTAGCACAGTCGTTCGTATCGTGACCCGAGGCTTGATGATAGTCACAATACTTGCGAGAATTCCCTTTCCCGGGCTTAAAGTTATCTCGAGGTGGCTCGAAAATAGGTTAATTCTTGATCTGCTCTAAGATAACAGCCCTGTCGGCGTTGAGCGCCGTATATGTCCTGTTTACCCTCTGAGCGGGAGCGGACGAGCGTTCTCCACCCTGCCTCCAATTATTATTGTATTTCTTGGATTTGCCGTCGCGACGGCCTCTATCTCCTTCATTTCTACTCTGGTCACCCTCTGCTCTGTCCCGATCTGTCTCTTTAAGTCGCTCTGAAGAGGGACGCTTGAGGCTATTCATGGCCTCTTCTACCACAATATAGCCTTCTGCTTTGTAGAAGGCTTCTACGAGACTCTTCGGGTGGTGAAACATCAACTTCTTCACCAACTTTTCCGATTTGACCAGATCTAATCCGTTCTGAAATAGTCCCATGGCTTGTAGATCGTTCAGGTCTGTCACTTAGCCGACTGTTTCACGGAATCGCTTCACATATTGGCCCAAAGACTCATTCGAGAACTGTCGAACCTGAGCCAATGAGCCAGTTGGTTTCCCTCTTCTTCTGTTGCTCCCGAAGCGGGCGTGGAACTGACTGCACATATCCACCCAGGATGAAATCGAATCTGAAGGCAAAGTCCCCATCCACTTCCTGGCATCCTTTCGGAGTGTCGTGACAAAAGTATGACACTTAGCAGCATCGCTAAAGTCATAATAATCCATCAGTCGGTCGAATGCCTGACTGTGGTCGTAGGGATCCCTCGATCCGTCATAACTTTCAATGTGAGGCAACCTCTTGGTGGGGTCAGCCTTTTCTCTCAGAATCTCCGTAAAAAAAGGGGATGCCTTCTTTCCCAAAGTCTCCTTCACTTTCTGTACTTCGGCAAGCTGCCTCCGAAGCTCCTTCACCAGATAATCCACGCCCTCGGGTTGGGACGATGCTTCTTTTTCCGGTGACCCTTCCCTCTTCTGGGTGGACCGGTGCTTTACAATAGAACCCCCAACTTTCGAGGGGCTTTTCTGATGATGATGGTCCACAGAGCGGAGTGCCTTCGGTAGACTTTCGGGTGTACGGCCTCTAGATCTGCTTCGTCTCAGTACCCGACTGCCGTGGTAGGAATGCGCAACAATGAGCGCCCCCTTAGTATTCTCCAGAGTACGTTCTTCAGATCGATCTCTTCATTGGCTTCGAACCAGCTCCTTATAACTGACAGGGTGATGTGCCCTCTTCGATCTTTGAGGAGTAGGGCTTCTGGACCTTCTTCTTTCCCGAGGTCGATCCTGATATTCACGCTCGGAATGAGCAGGCTCCTTCCCGCTCCGATGCCCCCATTCTTCAGACTGGACATAGCTGGAAGCTTCGTCCCTCAACTCGGCCATTCGAGACATCTGTTCAGCTATATCCCGTCGTTGTTTCACAAGCGCCTCCATGGCCCTATCAGCTTCATCTGCCATCTTAGCCAAGCGGGCAGCCTTTTCGTCTTGGTCGTCCCGGTATCGAGTTCTAGGCGAGGTGCCTTCTACTCATTTCCGGCCATGACCGGACCCTTTCTCCGCTGTAAAAATTAGCTGTCGCTTGGCTTTGCTCACAGCTCTCGGATGAGAATCTCCATGCGATCGTTTGGACGCCGTGCTGGCGTGAACACTTAGTGCAGGTCCCAAACGGTCCTTTACAGATACTCGCGGTACTGATTCACTGGCAGCCCTCGGCTGCCCCTCAGGTGTAGGTGTCCTACTCTTTCTCATGAACACCGACGTAAAACGAACAAGGTTTGTGATTCAAAAATATTCAGGACACTAGTACTCAGCCCTCCTTCTAGCGCCAATATTAATGCCAAGATCTTCTCCCACGTCCCAATCACGTAAGACACTATGATCCTGCACAGTTCAACAAGTCAACACCAAAAGCTTGACGGCCTGACCGTCGGGGGATAGCTCCAGCGTGAGAGTCAGTACAGGCGATCACAAGGTTAACAATGAAGGAAAAATATTGACTAGTGTCTGAGTGTGTATGAAATGATAATGTTGTGTGTAGTGTTTTGTTACCTCTTTTCCTTTTGTGATCCTTTCCCCATACGTTCCCCAGACCCGGTTCACTGTGCCATCCACTATCTCCTGACACCTCCTCTCCACCCCGGTCATCTCAGCCGAAAGTGTACAGCTTATTTTCCTACCTGCTACCACTGTTACCTCCCGCCGGCAATCGGAGTCCCATCCCCATTAATGCCATGCAGAAAGGTGGCAGACATAACAGTCAACTACTACTTTTGTGATGATTACCGGTCAAAGATAGGATAAGTGACAACTCACATAGTGGGCCGATCCAATGACTGAGCCCAATATTATAGTCAAGTAGCGAGGCTCAAGTTGTTTGATCCAATATGATAAAGGTGACATAGTCCAAAAGACAGGCCCATTCGGCCTGGCCCAGTAGGAAAAGTATTATGGCCCAACAATATATATATATATATATATATATATATATATATATATAATTTTCTATGGTATATCTCTGTAAGTTGTCTGATTGTGAAATTAACCTTATGTTTAGCCCCTTCTGGTTAATTCTCCCCACAACTAAGCATGTTAGTTGATCATTCTATGTTTTATGTATATCTCTCTCTTTGTGCCACATCTTTATATTACAACTGCTTGTCTTTGCAAGTTCAAGAGCGTGATAAATTTATGTTTCTTTACTTTTTTTTTCCTTTTTTGGGATAGAAATGTAGGTTTACTTTGTTCTCACGCCTTTTTAGTTTGTGCATCTCAGTGTAGTTGTCTTATGATCAATTATGTGTGTTGATCTATTATTACTATCAAGTTTTTGGAATTGAGTTATGGCCTGCTTCACGATTTGTAATACAAAAATTATGTGTAGTAAGATTTTAGGATATGCTTGTTGGAATTGATTGTAACTAGCTTAAAAATATGCTGATGATTCTTTTTATAACTAGGGTGAGTTTAAGCATTGTAGTGGGCCCCTTTACCTTTTAAGTATATATGCAATAAAATATATGGAAACACCAATTTGAGGATTTATTTCAAGTTTTAAGAAAGTACAAATGGATATTCTAGATAAAAATTATAAGTTTGAGGTTTTTTTAATAAAAAACTTATAAGTTGGGTAGTGAAGAATTTTATTTATTCTGCAGTGCTTTATGGTGTGCTTGCTTGCTGTGTCACATATATGCTAGCTTAGAAGACTGCATGACTGGTGCTTAATTTAACTCCTGCTGAGTATCTTCATTGGTCATGTCTTTGACATCACCTCGCCTCCTTGGCTTTTTGGGAATATGTTCATAATTCCCCCATAGTTGGTTGCTTGAAAACAATCCATTAAGATAGTTAAAATTTGGGCTCAAACAAGCGGGTTGAACACCTATGCTCTGCTGCAGAAACTACAATAGAGATGAATTTTTAGGCTACTTTAATGATTGATTTTTAGGAATTTTTGTGTCAGTCTTTTGACTTTAAAATCTATACATTTAATTAGACCATATATCAAAGTATTTTCCCTATGGTTGGTCCACTGATCAATCAAGCCAAACTTTCATAAAACAGGCTCAAGCTGGCCTATTAAACACTAGACTAAGCCTAGATTCGCCTTGTTTCGGCTCCAGTCCATTATCTTCAGTTTCAGGAAATTTAGTTCATTGAGACACATGTATTATTATTACATAAGACCCTTTGTATCATAAAATTGCCTCATTTAGAAGTGCACATGATTGCTGGAAAGGCAACTGCAAAGATGCCTTATAAACTTGTATAAGACCAACACCAGAGAAAATGTTTGGTGCAGGTTTGTACATGTTTATATGTTATCTATGTAATTACCAGATTGTATATATTCTTTCACACCTGAATTCGTCAGAGTTAATGCCTAATTCAATTTCATTTGTGATTTTTTATTCCATTAAATATTTATTGAATGTTATGAGAAACCCTAAAATTTTATGGTCATTCAGCGATAGAAAATTTTATAATCGAGTCACTACATATTAAAGAGAAGAGCAAAATAGTCAAATTGTGTTTGAAGTAAGCTACTTCTGCTCTATGTTCATTATATTCTCTTTGCCTCGTCCTTAGGGTGGTGGGTAAGTGATAAAAATTTAACTTAAAAGAACTGAGAAAGCTTTCTTAATAAATAGGAGCAGTTTTTATTTTAAAGTTTAGAACTTTGTTATGCAAAGCCATACATGGGTAACTTCAGATGCAGGATTCACATTAAAAGTTCATATAAATGTAATGCTCCTATTAGATAATTAACTGCATGTTTGCTGAATGTTAACAATTTATTTACAATCTGCAAATTTGAAAGGGGAACTGGAGATAATCACTCCAATGTCCCAAAACCTTTATGCTACGTTTGGATCGATGGAATAAGAGGGAGAATGGAATGAATCATTCCATTGGAATGATAAAAATGTTGTTTGGTTTGTTTATTCCAACGGAATAATGTATTCATAGTGGAATAGGTGTTAACTTAAAATTATAATTTTTATTCTTGAAGGGGGGTCAGGAATAACTTATTCCATCTATTATTTTTAAGTAATTGACAAATATACCCCTTAAAAATAAAATAGGGAGCGTAATGCGTTGAGTATGTTAAAAAAACGCATGGACATGAGTAGGCCTGGCAAAATATGGTTATGGGTTGGTTTTGATTTTCAAAATATGATTATGGTTCCCACCCCCATCTACCCACCCCACGCCACCCCCACCCAATCCACCCACTCCACCCACCCCACCCCACCCCCACTACCACTAAAAAAATAATATTATGTGACTATGTATATACCCTTCACCCCACCCCACCCCACCTACCTACCTAGCCCCACCCTACCCCACCCTACCCACCTACCTACCCACCCACCCAACACTCCCTCCAAACACTCCCTCCCAAAAAAATGATATTAAGCGATTATGTATACCCCACCCACACCACCTGTGACACCCAAAATAGGTATACATCACCCATTCTGAGTCGCCAAATACATGGTACAGAAATAACTACAACTTTATTAATACAATTGTCGTGCAAAATACGACAACACATAAACTGTGAGTTTAAATACAAATATTGTCTTCTAGACAATATTCACACTCAAATAAAGTCCTCATTACAATTATTGATACACTATTTTACAAAATAATGAGGACTACTAAAACAACTGTCTTGAACCATTACTCCACACCCCGACTAGTTCCCGCTGTATTCTCGTCTCCTGAGAAGAAAAATGGAACAAAAAGGAAAAGGGTGAGCTCAATTAGCCCAGTAAAGAACATTATGACTAAGATAATATAAAACAAATTATCGTTAGTCCTCAACAGGGAAAAATCTAATAGAATACAATAGATAACAAGTTTTAAATCAATATTCGCAGCGAAAATAATAATTCATTAGAAGAGTTAAGTAGAGAATGAAATCTACTATCATCTATGAATTTAAAAGTCCATCATCGATATTTTATCCCTGTAACATCCATCAATATACATCTTGAATCAAATAGTCATCTTTGCACTACAGGCCAAAGATATTCATCAGTCGGTCATGTTTATCTAAACACCTGTACATCTTTGCACTACGGGCCAAAGATATTAATCAGTCGATCATGTTCATCTCAACACTTGTTCATCTTTGCACTACGAGCCAAAGATATTCATCAAGAAATCAGTCATCTTTGCACTACAGGCCAAAGATATTCAGTTATATCATCATTTAGGACTGAGGATAATGAAAAATATTTTAAAGAAAACGAATCCAGTGAAACAAAAGAACAAATATTAAGGATTCGTACTTTATCCAAGTTCAAAAATACTTTATAAATAATCAGAGTGGAGTAAAATTCAAGAATGAAGACCAAAACATAGATCTAATCAAAGATAGGAATCAAAACAGACAATCTTGGACACATAAAAGAAAATTTAATTTTTATGTGAATAGTGCCGTATTCGTGAATAGTGTCGTATACGTGAATAGTGCAGTATACGTGAATAGTAACTCCGACACTAAAAGATAGAAATTTCATAAAAAAAATCATCATGCTTCGTGAATAGTACTCGTGAATAGTAACTCATGAATAACTCGTGAATAGTAACTCATGAATAGTAACTCATGAATAGTAACCCCGACATGAAAAAGTTCCAAATTTGATAAAAAGTTCCAACCAATATTTCGGTATAATGATATTGAAGAAATAATATCACTTACGAAGAAAATAAGATCCCTTACCTCAGAAAGAATAGTACTTCTGACTGAAATACTGGATATAGTGCTGAAAGAACTTGCACCGTATAGCAACACCCACAGTATCAAAATACTCACAAGAATACGCTCGATATATCGAGAGAGAGAGAGAGAGAAGATTTCAGTTTCTAGTGTGATTTTCAATTCTATCATAAGCACCCTATTTATAGGAAAATGCTTAGAACACCAAAGCAGAAAATTTAATAAAATAATTTTATTTATTAAATATCAAGCCCACCACCAAAGAATCTGAATTCAGCTCATTTACCACACATGTGGGACCCACCAATAATGAAAAAAAAATTTCTTTTAAAAAATATTTACAACTTCAAAAATCAATTATTCCGGAACTTCAGAACTTCAATAATTCATAATAAATAGCCCTTTTATCAAAAAAATTCGAATCTCGCGATTTTTTATAGGAAATTCAATTCTCTACAACTTTGCAGAAGAAAGTTTTTCCAAACAGAAATTGACCGAAATCCACATACGGGCGATTTTACAGGCTATAATCAAATTTCAGTCAAGAAATGGGTCCACCGACACACAAAACATGTGATAATCATTTAATGCAACAAAAATACTCTTTCTCCTCATATACTCATATATCCCACATTCATTGTAAAAATATCACCATTATTATATTATAATAATATAATAAAATATTACTTTATCAGAAAAGATAAAATATCGATTTTCAACAATTGTCACTTTAAATATTTTCTCCATCTATATCCACATAAAATGAATATTTTTCTCATCATATAAATCAATAACTAATTATTCACAAATAATATTATAGAATCACAATACTAACAACCATGCAGTTCCCAGGAAAGAAGGGGCTTTCCAATAAGGATTTCTCCTTACTGGCGCGCAATTAGGTGACCAAACCTCTCCTTAGACAGAACTTTCTAGACATTGTCAATAATGTTATCTAATAATATTATTCAGATAATATGAATTATTGCTCCGATAATGGAAAATACTGTGTAGTGACAATTATTGAAACAACAGTAATATAAAATATCAACGCAGCAATTATTGAATCAATAAAATAAAATATTGAACAGTAATTACTGTAACAATTATTGAGTGCCTTCTTACGTAAGAATCAATAATTAGTGCAATACCGTGTGCTACTGTGCAACAATGCGTATTACTGTGTTTTAACTACCGGGTATTCCAACAGTATTAACGGTAACAACTACGTCGTTATTTATAAATAACTTATACTTGTCCTTTTCTTCATCCAATTGATTTTCGTTATGGGGCCCACACAAGGCTGCGCCGTCGTACGAATATTCCCCGACAGTAAGAATATTCCACGACCAAACGAATATTCCCCGACAACAATGAATATTTTATAACCACCTGCTTATTTTTAAAATATTCGCGCATTTTACCCATAACTAATCACATTAATCAATTCAACCCTTACTATTTCAAAATAATAAATAAAGGAAATTCCATTTAAAATTTCGGGGTCTTACAACCTCCCCTCCTTATGAAATTTCATCCTCGAAATTGACGTACGTACCTGGTGTTTCGAAAAGATGAGGATACCTCGCTTTCATTTCCGTTTCCAACTCCCAGGACATTTCTTCAATAGCATGGTTCCTCCACAAAACTTTAACTTGTGGTATGACCTTTGTGCATAGGACATGCTCCTTCCTATCCAAAATCTTGACAGGTACCTCCTCGTACGTTAAGTCTTCGTCTATCTTGTCCGGTTCTAACTCAATGACGTGGTTCGGGTCATCCACATAATTTCGTAACTTCGATACGTGAAAAACGTTATGAACACGCGTCATTCTTGGCGGTAAAACGAGTCTATAGGCCAAAGTTCCTACTCGATCAAGGATTTCAAATGGACCAATAAATCGAAGGTTTGAGCTTTCCTCACATCGCCAATTCTCGCTTTTGGAATAACAACTTCTTGCACCTCCTTCATATTCATCAGCTCCAGTGTGTAGCTTGAGCAATTTTAACTTTATCGATAAAAGTCGATTCTACTCGTATATCATCACATGGGTACCTAGAGTCTTCAACTCTATCTCTATCATTTGTAAGTCATACAAAATGGGTCTTTGATAATATCGCACTTGTACTCGTATACGATGTTTTACTCAACACGTCAGCTACCACGTTCGCTTTTCTAGGATGGTATGGTCAGAACATGTACCAAAATTAGTCTCCCCTTGAGTTCTTCGAAGCTCTTCCCACATTCCTTGCTCCATTCGAATTTTGTATCCTTCCGAGTCAGCTGAGTTAACGGGGTAGCGATTCGAGAAAACCCTTCCACAAAATCTTCGATAATAACCAGCTAAGCATAGAAAGCTACGTATTTCGATTACTGACTTAGGTTGCTCTCAACTGTGACTCATATCCCAATCTTGGATGGCACGTCACAATAACACCTATCAGTTTACTACCGCACAAATATGGTGTCCCCTACGGAGAGTCTGGCTTCGGTGCATTCCACAAAGGAAGTCACCAGATTATGGCTCGGGTACAAACTTCTACAGTTAGGTTTTAACTCCAGAAGTTTAATAGGAGCCATTCGATATGAGATTTCAGAAGTGAGTTTTGTACCGGATTCGAGGATGATACAAAATTCAATATCACGCTCTGGAGGTAGGCCAAGAAATTCTTCAGGAAATACGTCAGGGATTTTACTAACAACAGAAATATCATTCAAATCGGACGTATTTTTTTTCAAGTCCATGACATGGGCTAAGAAAGCTTGACATCCGTTTTTCAATAAACGAATGGCTTTATGGCTTGATATTAAAGAGTTTGACTTCAATAGTTTGGTTGCTTGAATTCGAACAACAGGTTGGTTAGGAATATGAAAACTAACAACCTTACGAAAATAATCAATTTTGGCATGATGAGTAGTTAACCAATCAATTCCTAAAATCACATCAAAAGCAAGTATCTTTAAAGAGATAAGGTCAACAAGTAATGTGATGGTGCCAACTTGGATCAAACAAGATTTATAAACAGTGGATGTAACAAAAGTTTCTCCTAACGGAGTTTCCACAGATAGGTAAAAGTCTAACTTCTCCGGAATCAAGTTTAAATGTT
The DNA here is from genome assembly GCA_016801055.1 of Panax notoginseng. NCBI lineage: Eukaryota > Viridiplantae > Streptophyta > Magnoliopsida > Apiales > Araliaceae > Panax > Panax notoginseng. The sequence continues at coordinate 12,745,714 of CM029015.1, forward strand.
GAGCACAAGTAGATGAGAAATAAATGAATGGGTAACACCGGTATCTAGTAAGGTATAAACTTCGCATGAATTTATGATTAGCTTACCCGTGATCACCTCGTTTGGGTTCCTCGCATGTTGACCAGTCACGACAAACGCTCTTCCAGGAACCGCTGGCTTTGACTTTTCTAGGACAGCCTTTTGAGTCACCATCCCCGCTGGACTTGGTTTCGCTACAGCACAATCTCAAGCGATATGTCCTTCCTTTCCACATTTATAACATACCTTAAACTGTTGTGGGCAGTTTGGGCTAATATGTCCCTCTTTTCTACATTTATAGCATACGACCGGTGGTCGTTCTCCTCCCTTAAAACCAGTTGCTGCTGGTGCTGACGTCTTCACAGTGTCATTGTTAAATCTCCTTTTTTTTAAATCTCCCCCGACTCGCTTCTTCTATTTTCATGGCCACGAGTACCACCAGAGTGGTTACTGCTTTTGTCTGAATGTTTTCCTCCCCGCTGGTTTTTATTGCTCCGATGACTGCTGCCACCAGTATGATCCTGGTTGTGGTCCCTCGGTTGAACGTACTCGTTATCTCGCTCTAATAATTGAGCCCTGTTGACAACATCTGAATATAAAGAAAATTTATGAAAGATAAGATATTGCCGAATCTCGGGTTTTAAACCTCTCAGAAATATCCTCGTCATTCGTTCCTCATTCTCTACCAAATGAGGTGCAAACCTGGATAACTCTGCGAACTTCGCCTCGTATTGGGACACCGTCATGTTGTTTTGTTCTAGTTTAATAAACTCTACCTCCTTCATATGGCGAATACTTTCAGGAAAGTATTTTTCGTTGAAAAGTTTCTGAAACGTTTCCCAAGACATGTTGAGTGCGGCAGGCTGGGTCCGTTTCACTGACTCCCTCCAGTAGTCTGCCTCGCCACGAAACATAAAGGTGGCGAATGGAACCTTCTGTTCCTCCGTGCATCCCAAGACATCGAATATCTTGGTAATTTGCTTGACCCACGTTTCCGCTATGATCGGATCTGGCTTTCCCTTAAATTCTGGTGATCCCAACTCTTTGAACTGCTTGGTTGTGACATGCCGCGTATTGCTATCATTTCCACCTGTATTCTATACACGAGTCTCCCTCATTTGGTTTTGCATGAACTGAAAAAAACTCCTAAACATCTCGTCGTTCATTGTCTGCTCAATGGTGTTGTTTACAGGAGGACTATTGCCTTCCTGTTGCACGTTCCCCTGGGTGGTGATTAAAGGTGCTTTCACGGTCTCATTAACTCCACCGTTAATATTCTCAGCTGCCATTCTTAAATACTGCCATAAAACAAGGGTTAATTAAACAAATTATCATATCACATATTAACCATATGCTTCGACTGACCAACAAATAAGCTTAGGTATGACACACTAGCGAAGGATTTACTTGTCTCTCCCCTCCTAGTTCTATTTCCCGATCTCCGCCAAAGATCATATCCCTAAGCTCTGATACCAACTGTGACTCCCCCAAAATAGGTATACATCACCCATTCTGAGTCGCCAAATACATGGTACAGAAACAACTACAACTTCATTAATACAATTGTCGTGCAAAATACGACAACACATAAACTGTGAGTTTAAATTCAAATATTGTCTTCTAGACAATATCCACACTCAAATAAAGTCCTCATTACAATTATTGATACATTATTTTACAAAATAGTGAGGACTACTAAAACAACTGTCTTGAACTATTACTCCACACCCCGACTAGTTCTATATTCTCGTCTCCTGAGAAGAAAAATGGAACAAAAAGGAAAAGGGTGAGCTCAACTAGCCCAGTAAAGAACATTATGACTAAGATAATATAAAACAAATTATCGTTAGTCCTCAACGGGAAAAAATCTAATAGAATACAATAGACAACAAGTTTTAAATCAATATTTACAGCGGAAATAATAATTCATTAGAAGAGTTAAGTAGAGAATGAAATCTACTATCATCTATGAATTTAAAAGTCCATCATCGATATTTTATCCCTGTAACATCCATCAATATACATCTTGAATCAAATAGTCAACTTTGCACTACAGGCCAAAGATATTCATCAGTAGGTCATGTTCATCTAAACACCTGTACATCTTTGCACTACGGGCCAAAGATATTAATCAGTCGGTCATGTTCATCTCAACACATGTTCATCTTTGCACTACGGGACAAAGATATTCATCAAAAAATCATTCATCTTTGCACTACAGGCCAAAGATATTCAGTTATATCATCATTTAGGACTGAGGATAATGAAAAATATTTTAAAGAAAACGAATCCAGTGAAACAAAAGAACAAATATTAAGGATTCGTACTTTATCCAAGTTCAAAAATACTTCATAAATAACCAGAGTTGAGTAAAATTCAAGAATGAAGACCAAAACATAGATCCAATCAAAGATAGGAATCATAACAGACAATCTTGGACACATAAAAGAAAATTTAAATTTTCTATGAATAGTGTCGTATTCGTGAATAGTGTCGTATACGTGAATAGTGCCGTATACGTGAATAGTAACTCCGACACTAAAAGATAGAAATTTCACAAAAAAAATTATCATGCTTCGTGAATAGTACTCGTGAATAGTAACTCGTGAATAGTGTAAGACCCCAACTTTTATAAATAAAGATGAATTTTCTATAAATATTATTTTTGAATATTATGGAATAATTTGATATAATGTTATAGTTGTGGGTAGTATTTATAAATTTTGCTAAGTAAGTAAGTTGTTATAAAATATTCGTTTGGTCGAGAAATATTCTTTTTGTCGGGGAATATTCGTACGACGGCACAATTATTGGTGGACCCCACAACGGAAGTATTGTCGTAGTTAGAAAACGACAAAATTATCTTTCTATAAAAATAACGGCGGGTGTTACCGTTAAAACTGTTGAACTACCCGGTAGTAAAAGTACAGTAATACGCGTGGTTGCATAGTAGCACACGGTATTGATTATTGATGCTTACGTGAGAAGTCACTTAGTTATACTCAATTATTGCTACTGTGACAACCCCAAATCCTGGTACTTCATTTCCTCAAGATTTGGTGTTCTCGTAATCAAAACATTCATTTCTAACTACCCAATTATAATAAAATTGAATAAATAAAACCTGCCCATACAGGATTCAACTTAAATAAATCTCCCAGGTTATCTAACCTTTACAAACATTCATTCATGCGGAAAAAATAAAATAAACTTCATTACACTTTTTAAACAAAGTCTGCAAATAAGCTATCCAACTATTACAGGTCTTTCAGCATTGTTTCATCTTTCCTTTTCCTTTACTGGTACGAGGTACGTCACCAGTTTCAACCTTAGCTGTAAGAAAGTTTATAGGCAAGAGTGAGCAAACAAGGCCCACTTGAAATAATAATAGATAAATCATTAAACTTTTACATCATTTGCCAACATTAGGCTCAATAGAACTGAACAATAAATTCTATTACTTTCTGAAAACTTTAACATTAACTGAGGGTCTAATGACCACGAATTATGTCCACATTTATAAGTAATCTTTCAACTTAAACTTTAACAGTCATAAGACTATAAGGACTTCACGTACTTAGGGGGATCAACCCTTCGTACAATGTATTGTGCACAATCATTTCAACGCTAAGCGTAACCTCTTATAAAAGAGTTGTTCTTCTTAGTATTTAGAATACAAGTCCGTACCAAAGTGAGTTTGGTTTAGATACATCATAGGGTAATTTAGAGTTCAACGGTAATCAACTAAGGGTTAGTTGAGAACAAACGAAATAACTGTATACTATGGAATAATCATAGTTAAATTGATATTTATAAATTAACATCATGCTTTAGGAATAATCTAATAGCATAAGCATGGAATAATCATAACATTCAATATCATTAAGGATTGAATACTAAACATGCATCATGAGTAGTAAATTGAATGACAAAGTTACTCATCACTAGAATACGGTGATTCGAATACTAACTAACGAGTTACATATTAAAAACTTGTTCAACAACAAAAGATAATATGTAGAATACTTTCATCCTTATAAACCAATAGATACAAGAGCTTTATCAATAATAAACAATCTAACTCTACGAAAGTGTAAAGTTAGCAACTTGTACAATTGAAATGGAATTAAAACAATAATGTGTTTAACGACATTAAACGTGTACAACGCGAGGTTCTAGATTTAGATAAAACTTGCTTAATGTAAAAGATAGGTTTAGAAAACTTGCCTTTAGCACAAGCTACACTCTTACCACTTGAATTAATATCCTATACATATGTCATATTGACATAATTAGCCATAACCAACATTGTACATTTATATAAACAATTACATTCCTCATATGGGTTGAATTACTCATTCACATAATCAATTATATTTCAAGTAGATAACACTTAATAACATGATTATTCATAGTCTAATACTACTGAAATTATCATTTAACATTATTATAATCAACACATAACATTTATTTTCAAGTTTTGTACACTTAAACAAAACTGTCAGACCATTCTGCTAAGTCGCGCCGCGGCAACACAGTTAACACTGTGGCTCGCGCTGCGGCGTGGTCATGGCGCTGCGGCGCCGAGCTCAAGGCAACAGGCTCGCGCTGCGGCGTGGTCATGGCGCTGCGGCGCCACAAAGGTACTACACGCTCGCGTCGCGGCGCCGCGCTGCAGTCCTCGACAGACAGCCTCGGCAGCTACATAGAAAAAGCCAAATTGGCCAAAAAGCTCGAATCTAATAGACTGGATATAATCTATTTTACATATAAACTTCATATAAACACATTGTGACAACTCCTAACATGTTTCTATTCATAATTGAGCACAAACATCAAATATACAACACCCAATTTCATTATTTTTGGCAAAAACTCCATTTTTGATATCTTTCATGAAAATCAACACTGTGACTTTGTTATTCAATCAAAATAGAAATTTCCAAACATCATGATTATGATTCTACATACTCTAGCAATTCTAAAAATCAAATTATCAATACAACAACTAATTAAACCTTAATTTCTATTTTAACTAAAGCCATATTCATACATAAAAACTCTCTGTAAAATATTTTCTTCATAAATTATATACATATATGAATTAAATTCTCTATGATTATACATAACTCATGAAACACATATATAATCGATAATCATACAAAGTTATAATCATAACTGTAAGACCCCGAATTTTATGAAATAAAAGTATTCAATTTTTCTTATAATTACTATTCAGTAAATGGTTAAATTGATAAAAGTTTAAAATTATGAGTGAAATATGATTTTTTTTCAAAATAAGCAAGTGGTTATAAAATAATCATTTTTGTCGGGGAATATTCGTTTAGGTCGTGGAATATTCTTTCTGTCGGGGAATATTCGTACGACGGCGCAGCTATTTGTGGGCCCCATAACGAATAACTGTCGGGTGAAGAAAACGACAGATTTGAGTTTTTATAAATAACGACGTAGTTGTTACCGTTAACACTGTTGGAATACCCGGTGGATAAAATACAGTAATACGCGTTATTGCACAGTAGCACACGGTATTGCATAGTATTTTTGAAATTATTGATTCTTACGTAAGAAGGCACTACTCAATAATTGTTACAGTAATTACTGTTTAATATTTTATTTTATTGATTCAATAATTGCTACGTTGAAATTTTATATTATTGTTGTTCAATAATTGTCACTGCACAGTATTTTCCATTATCAGATCAATAATTCATATTATTTGAATAATATTATTAGATAACATTATTGGCAATGACTAGAAAGTTCTGTCTAAGGAAAGGTTTGGTCACCTAATTGCACGCCAGTAAGGAGAAATTCTTATTGGAAAGCCCCCTCTTTCCTGGGAACGGCCTGGTTGTCATAAATGTGATTCTGTAATATTATTTGAGAATAATTAATTATTGATTCATATGATAAGAAAATATTTATTTTATGTGGATATAAATGAGGAATATATTTTTGTGGTTAAAAATAAAGGAGTTAATGTTGAGGTTTTTATCAGTATTTTTGTCGGAATGGAGGTATTAAAAATTAGGGTTTTTGAGATATTTTGCGGGGGTTATAATTTTTAATCCGACCGTTGGATCGTGGTAATTTTTGGATATGTTATACATATATAAGTTGAGTATATGCCCACAAATTTTGAACCGTTAAAAATGAACGTATGATTTGTTATGAATTTTAAGAGGTTGCTGATTCAGAAATCAGGTTATAAATCATTTTTGGTGGAAAATTCTAGAATTGGTGGGCCCCACTTGTGGTTGGTGAAGAAATGTGCTGAATTATATTTTAAATGTGGTGGGTGGGAATAGTAGCAGGTAAAGCCATCAGGTTGCAGGTCAAACCTACCAAAATTTTTCTATAAATAGAGGGCTAAGTTAGAATTGAAAATCACACCAGAAACATAAGCTTTCTCTCTTTCTCTCTATATTATGAAGCATATTTTGTGAGTTTTTAGATACTTGGTGAGTTGCTATTCATTAGTGCAAGTTTCCTTCGGCTTTGCATTCCAGTCAGAAATACTGCTCTTTTGAGGTAAGGGATAGTAAGGGATAGTAAGGGATTTTAAGGGTTGTTATGATTTTCAGTTTCGTAATTTTTCTGAACTTCAAAAATTCTGGAAAAATTTGAAATGATATTTTGATGAGTTTTATTGATTGTGTCCAAAAATAGTGATTTTTGGATGTATAGATTGAGAGTTATGAATTTCATGAGAAAAGACTATTTTAAAAGTAACCGCTTATAATTCCTTGTGGTTAACTCCAAAATTGATGAAATTTTTATTGGGAGTACATGTATATGATAGAAGTATACTCTGTAAATTTCAGAATTTTTGAACAAAAGTACAATTTTTGATAAATGTCTAAATATTCGGCTGTTTTGGCCATATGAAAAATAGTAAATGACTTTTAAAAATTCTGAGAAAAATATATGTTCACTATGGGACTATATTATGCTAAATTTCAGAAAAGAAATATTTTTGGAACGGATTTGGTATTTTTCATGAAAATAGTCTAGTTATGAGAAAATAAATTAAATATGTTATGTGAAGTAAGAAAATTAAAAAATAGGATTTTATGGCTTGAGAATCCTATATGAGGTATATGCAGATTTTTGATGAGGGTTTTGATTATTGGTGATAAAATCTTATGAGTTTGGTATTTTAGAATGATTAAATGTATTATTTAGTAAACTATAAACAATTTAAATAAATTGTTTATAAGCTTAAGAAATATTATTCTTTCAATATCATTATACCGAAATACTGGTATAAATTTTATTGTGGAATTTCTACCTTTTTGTGTCGAGTTTACTATTTATGAGTTACTATTCACGAGTTACTATTCACGAGTTACTATTCACGATAAAAATTGGTTTCTTTTTCTAACCAAATTATAGTTGAGTTATGAATATTACTCTTGAGATTAAAACTATGTATTGATTATATTGATTTTATTATCATATATAACATTTTTATAACCCTGATGTTGAAATTCTCTTTCACTGGAGTGTAAAGATGGGTAGATTATTGGTATGATCATGACTAGGGTTCTCTTTGGCCTGTAGTGCAAAGTTGAATTGTGACTGGTATGATCATGACCATTGAAATTGAATATCTTAAGCTTAAGTGCAAAGGTGAATTGATCAACATGGTTATAATTATTGTTTATATAAATTCTGAAATGATTATATATTTCTTTGAGATATGAATATATTTGGCCTGTAGTGCAAATATGAATTGTTGACGAATATCTTTGGCATGTAGTGCAAAGATGGCCTGTTGATGAATATCTTTGGCCTGTAGTGCAAAGATGAACTGTTGTTGAATATCTTTGGCCCGTAGTGCAAAGATGGTTTGTTGATGAATATCTTTGGCCCGTAGTGCAAAGATGGATTTGTTAGTATGATTATAAACAGGAATTGTGATTTGGTATAACCATGATCTTTGATGTTTCAGGTAAAGACAGGTGATGAAAATATTCTTCGTCCTGGGTGCGAAGAAAAATTTATAGTCACAATTATGATTATGAGTTATTCATATGATTGTGGAAAGGAACTGTTGAGTGATGTTACATGGATAAAATATTGTTGGTGGATTTTTTAACATGGAGAAGATAATAGACTTTATAGTCTATTTGACTCTTCTAATGGATTGCATGTTCCGCTGCAACTATGGTTGAAATTTTTATCATTTACCATATGTTCTAAATCTCTGATTTATTGTTGATGAAGGCTATTGATAATTGAATTATCTTTAGTCATGATATTCTTTACTGAGCTAGTTATGCTCACCCTTCTATTTCACAATTCCTTTCAGGTAATAAGAGTGTAGCTGGGTCGAGCGGGGGTAACAAGGGAATAGAACGGTGGTCATCATTTATTAGTTATATTTGGTGAAGAAAATAGGGTGAGGCGAACCCAACGTTGGAAGGGTGTTTTGTCACTATCATACAAGATGTCTAATGACATACAATCTCGTGTCATCATAGGACAGGGTTGTGCTCATCCACTTGCTGAGTATATCTATGGGCACTACCTATATAATCTTGGTGTTTGTTTGAAGTATAATTCTCAATTAGAGACAGTGGAGATAATGATAAGTCAAGAGAAGACTCACCATTGGGAAGAATATGATAGTAATCTTCTCGTTTTTCTTTGGGGTCTATTGGGTCAACCAAGGATAATTCTGTGGCCATATGATATATATCATAACCTAGACGCGTGGCCTCCCATGTACGAAGGTTTCCTTGAGCACTTCCCAAAGATTCTAATTTCTAAAACAGTTTTTGACTATACCTTTATGTAAGGTGTTATTGTGAGGTGATGTCCACGGTTGGAACATGAGTCACATTTGGTATATATTTGTATCCAAACTCACAGCATATGTGTTGTTGTATTTTGCACGACAATTGTTGTAATAAAGTTGTAGTTGTTTTCTGTACCATGTATTTGACGACTCAGAATGGGTTGGGTGGAATGGACCTATTTTGGGGGCGTCACAATAACAACAAAATTTCTTTTATAAAATTTTCACAGAGACTTTTTGGGAAGAAGAAAAATAGAGTTTACAAAAGAAGAAGATGGCTCCTACCTTGGATTATGAAGATGATAATACTATCCCTTTTTCTCCAAATCTTTTCTCCAAAACCTGTAAAATTCTCTCAATTCTCTCAAGTTTTCTCTTAGTTTTCTTCTTTTCTTCTTCTTCTTCCTTTGAGCTTTTCTCTTTTTCTCCCCTTTCTCTCTCCTCTAATCTTATGTATAATATTATAACGCATATAAGATATAATTATAATAATTATATAATATAAGTACTGACATAAGTTATGTCAGTTACATAAGTTTTAAAAATCAAAAGCCTTAAGGCTTGTTTGGCTAGCATAATAAAAATAACACATTAATCCTTACTCCTTGTTTGGTAATTTGAATTAAAACAAATAGATTAATCCTTATACCTTGTTTGCTAAAATACTATTAGACTAAAGACTTATTATACAATAAGGCATGTTTGGCAAAACTAAATTAAGCTCTTTTAATTTATTTTAATAACTCCTTTATAGCAAGGTTATTAGTCCCACTTTATTTAATTAAATAAATCAAATAAAACATTAATCTATTAAATTACTTTAACACATAAATAATTATAATTTCTTTTACAATTATAATTTCATTTAACCAACTAATATTTTAAACTACAATTTCTCATTTAAAATATTATTATTTATTTAAAACCACTATAAGCTCTCTAGCTTATTAATTATTATAAAATCTTATAACAACTAATTTATTTAGCTCCTTAATTATTTACACAGCAAATAATTAATTAAATCACATCTATTCAAATTGCCATATAATTCAATAAATATTTAATATTGCCAATAAATATTTAATATTTATTATTTAATTATTTATTCAACAAATAATTAAATACACCACATCACTCAAATTGAACAATTAATTATTCCATCAATAAACATATCCATTAAATATTTATATAAATCAATAAATATTTATTATAACACTTTAAAATTATGGAATGTTACATCATTCCCTCCTTACAAGGATTCTGTCCTCAGAATCACAATTCAAACAAATCATTCGTTACATTCTTCCCTACTTACAAAGATTCTGTCCCCAGAATCGAAGACACAGATTAAACAAATAACTCAGGGTATTCTTTCATCATTTTCTCTTCGAGTTCCCACGTAGCTTCTTCAGCGTTGTGGTTCCTCCATATCACCTTCACAGAAGGTATCACTTTATTCCTGAGCACTTGTTCTTTCCTGTCGACTATCTGGATAGGAACCTCTTCATAAGATAAATCTTTCTCGAACTGCAACGGTTCATACTCGATCACATGTTTGTAGTCAGGTTTATATGGTCATAACACCGAAATGTGAAAAATATTATGAATGTTTTCCAAATCTGGAGGTAGAGCTACCTTGTAAGCCACTTCTCCCACTCTTCGCAGCACTTCAAAGGGTCCAATAAACCTCGGGCTTAGTTTTCCCTTCTTACCGAAATGAATTTTCCCCTTCCAGGGAGAAACTTTTAGAAATACAAAAGTTCCTACGTCAAATGCACGATCTTGTCTGTGTTAATCAGCATACTTTTTCTGTCTATCTTGAGCTGCTACCAATCTTGTTCTGATGAGTTTGATAACTTCAGCAGTTTGTTGTACCAGTTCTGGTCCTAACAGTTGGCGTTCACCGACTTCATCCCAGCACAGTGGAGTTCTGCACTTTCTACCATATAATGCTTCGTAAGGTGGCATGCCGATGCTCGCGTGATAACTATTGTTGTAAGCAAATTCCACCAATGGTAGTTGATCTTCCCAGCTTCCTTTAAAGTCCATGACACATGCTCTCAGCATATCCTCCAATGTCTAAATTGTTCTTTCGCTTTGGCCATCTGTTTGTGGATGATAAGCCGTACTCATTCGCAATTGAGTCCCCATGCATTCTTGTAGTCTCTTCTAGAAATTCGATGTAAACCACGGATCTCTATCGGACACAATTGATACTGGCACTTCGTGCCTCGAAACGATCTCCTTAATGTACAATCTTGCCAATTGATCAAGATTGAATCTAATCTTTATTGGTAAAAAGTGCGCTGATTTCGTCAGTCTGTCCACTATCACCCAAATCGCATCGCATCTTCTCTGAGTAGTTGGAAGACCCACCACAAAATCCATCGTGATGTGTTCCCACTTCCATTTTGGTATTTCCAATGGTTGAAGTAATCCGCTGGGTCTTTGATGTTCGGCCTTTACTCTCTGACATGTCAAGCACTTCGTTACGCATTCTACAATGTCCCTTTTCATATTTGGCCACCAAAAATGTCGGCGCAAATCCTAATACATTTTTCTGCTCCCTGGATGAATTGAATATTTTGAGCTATGAGCTTCGGTCAAAATTTCTTCTTTCAGTTCTGGTGTTGCTGGAACCCAGATTCTTCCCTCAAACCGTAGTAATCCTTCGGTGTCGATCTTGTATTTTACATCACCGCCTTCAACCAAATTCTCTTTGATTTTTCCACACTCTTCATCTTGTAGTTGGGCACTCTTCACTTTGTCCACTAAAGTTGGACCGGCTTCTATCTGGAATAGTTGTTCGTCAGATTCTTTTGGAAATTTGATTTCCAACTCCAGTTTTGTCATTGCCGAAATGAGCTCCTCCTGAGTTGTTATCACCATCAACTTCTCCCGACATTTCCTGCTTAAAGCATCTACCACCACATTCGCTTTGCCCGGATGATAAAAGATCTCACAATCATAATCTTTTATCAGTTCCATCCACCTTCTCTGACGCATGTTCAAATCTTTCTGAGTGAAAATATACTTCAGACTTTTGTGGTCTGTGTAGATCTCACATTTCTCTCCATACAGATAATGTCTCCATATCTTCAGAGCAAATACAACTGTAGCCAATTCTAAATCATGAGTCGGATACCCTTTCTCATAATCCTTCAGTTGTCTTGATGCATAGGCAATAACTTTGTCGTTCTGCATAAGAACACAACCTAACCCTTTGTGTGAGGCATCACTATACACCACAAAATTTCCTGTATTGTCTGGTAATGTCAACACAGGTGCTACATTTAGCTTCTTCTTCAAATCTTGAAAACTTTCTTCACATTTCTCCGTCCACGCGAATTTTACAGATTTCCTTGTCAAATTCGTTAACAGAGTGGCTATCTTAGAAAAATCTTGAATAAATCTTCTGTAATAACCAGCCAACCCCAAGAAACTCCTCACTTCTGACGGTGTTCTTGGTTGTTCCCAATTGATTACAGCTTCCACTTTTGATGGATCCACTGAAATTGTACACGGTCGAGCCAAAATTCGTATTTAGAGAATTTCGCGTACAGATTTTCCTTTCTTAGTGTCTCCAATGTCAAACGTAAGTGTTCCACGTGTTCTTCTTGAGTTTTGGAAAACACTAGAATGTCGTCGATGAATACCACTACAAACTTGTCTAAAAATGGTTTAAACACCATGTTCATCAAATCCATGAACGCAGCAGGTGCATTGGTTAAACCAAAAGACATCACCAGAAACTCGTAATGTCCATACCGAGTTCTGAATGCCGTTCGTGGTATATCCTCCTTCCTCACTTTCAACTGGTGATACTCACTTCTCAAATCAATTTTCGAAAAGTATTTAGCACCCTTCAATTGGTCAAACAAGTCATTTATTCTTGGCAACGGGTATTTGTTTTTAATAGTGACTTTGTTTAACTCCCTGTAATCAATGCAAAGACGCATTGACCCGTCCTTCTTCTTCATGAACAAAACTGGCGCTCCCCACGGCGATACACTTGGTTGAATATATTTCTTGTCTAGTAGCTCTTGCAATTGTACCATCAGTTCCTTCATTTCTACCGGAGCCATTCTATACGGGGCCTTCGATATCGATGTTGTTCCCGGTACTAAGTCGATCACGAATTCGATTTCTCTGTCCGGCGGAAGTCCTGGCAAATCATCTGGAAATATGTCTTCGAATTCTCTCACTACCGGTATTTCTTCTAATTTCATACCTTTCTTCTGAGTATCGACTATGTAAGCTAAATAGCCCACACAACCTTGACTCAACAACTTCTTGGCCTGCATAGTCGTCAGACATTTCATTTGTCTAGGCGACTTGCTACCATAAAATACTACCTTTGACGGAGTCATAAGGTTTACACACTTCTTTTGGCAGTTAATTACTGCTCCATATTTGAACAACCAATCCATTCCCAAAATTACATCAAATTCCCCGAGTCTAATCGGAATCAAATCTACCAACAAGATATTCTCCTTAATGTTTACCCTACAGTTCTTGTATACGAATCTAACTGGGATTATTTCCTTATTCGTAATTTCTATCTTCAAAGGAAAATTTAGTTCTTCACTAGGCAATTCTAACCTCTTAGCAAATTCATCAGATATAAACGAGCAAGTAGCACCCGAATCAAATAATACATATGCATCAATATCATTGATTGGGATAATACCTGACACTACATCCTTTGATTGCACAGCATCTTGCACGGTCATGTTGAAGGTTCTGGCTGTGGGTTTGTTTGATGCTGTAGGTCCTGTAATAGCCCACGTACCTCCATTGTTACCTCCTCCATTGTTTCTGGTTGTCACTCCCTCCTTCTTCTTAGGACATTCACGAGCAAAGTGATCCTTAGATCCGCACGTGAAGCACACATTCTTCTTTGATTGAGTGCAATTTGGGGCGATGTGACCTTCCTGGCCACAATTGTAGCAAACTCATTTCCCCAGCAAGCACGCACCCTTGTGAAACTTCCCACATGTCGCACATGCTTCAAACTTTTTGTTTTGCTGGTTACCCTGCTGGTTTCCAGTACCCATATTCCCATTCCACTTTCTCTTCAAGTTGTTGTTGTTGTTGTTGTTTCCACTGCTACTACCTCCATTCTTCATCTCATTTTCATTCTTCTTCTTCTTTTGTTCCTGGTTGAATTTTGTCACCGCCTCGCCTCCACCTTCAGCGAGTACTGCTTTCTCCATCACCGCTGCAAATGTCTTCAACTAGAACAGGGAAACCCTACTGTACAGCCAGGGCTTTAGTCCCTGCTCAAACCTCTTCACCTTGCGTTCGTCTATGCTAACCTGATATGGCGCAAACCTCGCCAATTCGTTGAATTTTGCGGCATACTCGGATACCGTCATCGTCCCTTACTTCAGCTCCAGAAACTGTACTTCCAGCTGACTCTTTGAACTCTCTGGGAAATAGGTCTCGAAGAACAACTCCTTAAACCTATCCCAGGTCATCACTCCTGGCCCTTCACGAGTTTTATTAGCCAGCCACCAATAACTAGCTTCTGCTTTCAACATGAAAGTTGCGAAAGCCGTCTTCTGGTCATCCCCTACCCTAGCGACATCGAACACCTTCTCTATCTCTATAATCCAGGTTTGTGCTTCAACTGGATTCATGGATCCACGGAATTCAGGTGGTCCAACTGCCTTGAAGTCCTTAAACGTCGTACCATTGTTCTGTGGTTGGTTTTGTAATGCTCCCGTCAGTAGTGTCACTAGTTGTTGAACGGGATTCGCATCAACATTGTCGTTAGCTTCTTCGGTGGTTCTCTGTCGTCTTGGTTGACGTCTGGGAGGCATTTTCTGTTTAAAATAAAACATCTATTAGACTATTACTCAACTTCTTTAAGTATTTCTAATTAACTTGTCTCTATAAAAGAAATAACCACATAGCACATAACACTTTGAATAAAATAATAACTTTTATTTATTCATCATTACTTTGAAAACATAAAAACAATAGCATCGCTGCTATTTACATTCCTTTCCTAAACTACAAAAGTTACAGGACATCATCATTATTATCATATCACATGGTTACTTAACACTAGGGATTTACACATTATTTAATACTTATCACGTGCATTACAGGCACATTTTCTACGATGATCTATTAAGATACTTCTAAGCCCTATCACGTTCTTCCTCTATGACTCGAAACATTGTTCTGCGATCTAACACGAATGATGGTAGCGTATCGAACTGAATCGGATATCCCATGACTCGATCTTGAGCTCGATTAATTGCGGTGTCGAATACTTTATCCATTTCTTCCATCTTCATCCTCTTTGCCTGTGAGCTCCTTACTGCTCTTCCAGTTCATTGATAAGCTTCCTCGTAAGCATCTTCAGCTCTTGCCCTCTTAGCTGCCTCTTCTCTCAGCCTGCTCTTCAGTTCAGCAACCATCTCGATCAACTGTTCCTTCTCTCCTTCAGTCTGTGCTAGTTTCTCCTCGGCGTTTGTCAGTCGTTCCTCACGATCCTGGATCTCACCGTCTTTTTGTGTCATTGCAGTCTGTTGTTCAGCTACTATCTCCCGCAACTCCTCCACTGTATCTTGAAGTTCCACGTTAAGGTCATGCACTTCATCGTATACACGTCCAGCAATCGAATTAAGTGGAATCCTTTCCTCCTCGTCCTCGTCCTCGTCATCCTCATCCTCCCGTGGCAACTCAATGGGATCCTCCTCATCTGTCTCCACATCATCATCCTCATCCTCCTGTGGCAACTAAACGGGATCCTCCTCGTCTGTCTCCACATCATCATCCTCCTCAACTACTGTGACCAACGGGGCTGACTCCCGTGGCAATAATTGTTCCCAAACTACCTGAATATCGCGAGGCTCCTCCTCTATAGGCATTTGAGGTCCCTCCTCCCGAGCCTGACTGGACTCTCCAATATTAGTCATCCTGACAACAAAGTTTTAAAGTTTTAATTAATAATCATTACTACTCTACACTCACGAGTACATAAATATAAACACATAAGCACATAAGTGTTTTATTATTTCTTTCTTAAAACTTTATAAGAGTTATCTCCACTATCTTTTCAAAAGGTTACTTCCTAAGGCTTTTCCCCCACCTAAGGTTCATAACCTAAAGCTTTGATACCAACCTGTGACACCCCCAAATCCTGGTAATTCATTTCCTCAAGATTTGGTGTTCACGTAATCAAAACATTCATTTCTAACTACCCAATTATAATAAAATTGAATAAATAAAACCTGCCCATACAGGATTCAACTTAAATAAATCTCCCAGGTTATCTAACCTTTACAAACATTCATTCATGCGGAAAAAATAAAATAAACTTCATTACACTTTTTAAACAAAGTCTACAAATAAGCTATCCAACTATTACAGGTCTTTTAGCATTGTTTCATCTTTCCTTTTCCTTTACTGGTACTAGGTACGTCACCAGTTTCAACCTTAGCTGTAAGAAAGTTTACAAGCAAGAGTGAGCAAACAAGGCCCACTTGAAATAATAATAGATAAATCATTAAACTTTTACATCATTTTCCAACATTAGGCTTAATAGAACTGAACAATAAATTCTATTACTTTCTGAAAACTTTAACATTTACTGAGGGTCTAATGACCACGAATTATGTCCACATTTATAAGTAATCTTTTAACTTAAACTTTAACAGTCATAAGACTATAAGGACTTCACGTACTTAGGGGGATCAACCCTTCGTACAATGTATTGTGCAAAATCATTTCAACGCTAAGCGTAACCTCTTATAAAAGAGTTGTTCTTCTCAGTATTTAGAATACAAGTCCGTACCAAAGTGAGTTTGGTTTGGATACATCATAGGGCAATTTAGAGTTCAACGGTAATCAACTAAGGGTTAGTTGATTACAAACGAAATAACTGTATACTATGGAATAATCATAGTTAAATTGATATTTATAAATTAACATCATGCTTTAGGAATAATCTAATAGCATAAGCATGGAATAATCATAACATTCAATATCATTAAGGATTGAATACTAAACATGCATCATGAGTAGTAAATTGAATGACAAAGTTACTCATCACTAGAATACGGTGATTCGAATACTAACTAACGAGTTACATATTAAAAACTTGTTCAACAACAAAAGATAATATGTAGAATACTTGCATCCTTATAAACCAATAGATACAAGAGCTTTATCAATAATAAACAATCTGACTCTACGAAAGTGTAAAGTTAGCAACTTGTACAATTGAAATGGAATTAAAACAATAATGTGTTTAACGACATTAAACGTGTACAACGCGAGGTTCTAGAGTTAGATAAAACTTCCTTAATGTAAAAGATAGGTTTAGAAAACTTGCCTTTAGCACAAGCTACACTCTTACCACTTGAATTAATATCCTATACATATGTCATATTGACATAATTAGTCATAACCAACATTGTACATTTATATAAACAATTACATTCCTCATATGGGTTGAATTACCCATTCACATAATCAATTATATTTCAAGTAAATAACACTTAATAACATGATTATTCATAGTCTAATACTACTGAAATTATCATTTAACATTATTATAATCAACACATAACATTTATTTTCAAGTTTTGTACACTTAAACAAAACTGTCAGACCATTCTGCTAAGTCGCGCCGCGGCGCCACAGTTAACACTGTGGCTCGTGCTGCGGCGTGGTCATGGCGCTGCGGCGCCGAGCTCAAGGCTACAGGCTCGCGCTGCGGCATGGTCATGGCGCTGCGGCGTGGTCATGGCGCTGCGGCACCACAAAGGTACTGCACGCTCGCGCCGCGGCGCCGCGCTGCAGTCCTCGGCAGACAGCCTCGGCAGATACATAGAAAAAGCCAAATTGGCCAAAAAGCTCGAATCTAATAGACTGGTTATAATCTATTTTACATATAAACTTTTTATAAACACATTGTGACAACTCCTAACATGTTTCTATTTATAATTGAGCACAAACATCAAATATACAACACCCAATTTCATTATTTTTGGCAAAAACTCCATTTTTGATATCTTTCATGAAAATCAACACTGTGACTTTGTTATTCAATCAAAATAGAAATTTCCAAACATCATGATTATGATTTTACATACTCTAGCAATTCTAAAAATCAAATTATCAATACAACAACTAATTAAACCTTAATTTCTATTTTAACTAAAGCCATATTCATACATAAAAACTCTCTGTAAAATATTTTCTTCATAAATTACATACATACATGAATTAAATTCTCTATGATCATACATAACTCATGAAACACATATATAATCGATAATCATACAAAGTTATAATCATAACAACAAAATTTCTTTTATAAAATTTTCACAGAGACTTTTTGGGAAGAAGAAAAATAGAGTTTACAAAAGAAGAAGATGGCTCCTACCTTGGATTATGAAGATGATGATACTATCTCTTTTTCTCCAAATCTTTTCTCCAAAACCTGTAAAATTCTCTCAATTCTATCAAGTTTTCTCTTAGTTTTCTTCTTTTCTTCTTCTTCTTCCTCTGAGCTTTTCTCTTTTTCTCTCCTTTCTCTCTCCTCTAATCTTACGTATAATATTATAACGCATATAAGATATAATTATAATAATTATATAATATAAGTACTGACATAAGTTATGTTAGTTACATAAGTTTTAAAAAACAAAAGTCTTAAGGCTTGTTTGGCTAGCATAATAAAAATAACCCATTAATCCTTACTCCTTGTTTGGTAATTTGAATTAAAACAAATAGATTAATCCTTATACCTTGTTTGCTAAAATACTATTAGACTAAAGACTTATTATACAATAAGGCATGTTTGGCAAAACTAAATTAAGATCTTTTAATTTATTTTAATAACTCCTTTATAGCAAGGTTATTAGTCCCACTTTATTTAATTAAATAAATCAAATAAAACATTAATCTATTAAATTACTTTAACACATAAATAATTATAATTTCTTTTACAATTATAATTTCATTTAACCAACTAATATTTTAAACTACAATTTTCTATTTAAAATATTATTATTTATTTAAAACCACTATAAGCTCTCTAGCTTATTAATTATTACAAAATCTCATAACAACTAATTTATTTAGCTCCTTAATTATTTACACAGCAAATAATTAATTAAATCACATCTATTCAAATTGCCATATAATTCAATAAATATTTAATATTGCCAATAAATATTTAATATTTACTATTTAATTATTTATTCAACAAATAATTAAATACACCACATCACTCAAATTGAACAATTAATTATTCCATCAATAAACATATCCATTAAATATTTATATAAATCAATAAATATTTATTATAACACTTTAAAATTATGGAATGTTACAGCTACAGTAATTGCTGCATCATATCTCTTATATTATTGATTCAATTATTGTCACAGTATCATCTGTATAATATGTTATATTATTTAAACAATAATTGAGACGACAAGTTATAAATGATTAATAATTGTTGAAAGATTAAATGTGTTGATTAAAAATAAAATAATTTGTGGTAATATTTATTCAATCCTTGATGTATATAAAGAGTCTATTATGAGACGTTTGTGGTAAGTTTAATTATTTATGGGGGGCCATATGTTATCATCTAAGAGTCTCTTTTGTAAATAGTAATTACCTTCGTAAATAGTAATTACATTCGTAAATAGTAATTACCTTTATAAATAGTAATTACCTTCGTCAAATAGTAATTATCTTCGTAAATAGTAATTACCTTCGTTAATAGTAATTACCTTCGTCAATAGTAATTATCTTCGTAAATAGTAATAAAACTTCTATAAATAGAGGCCTAGGGCTTCATTATTTTTCACGAATTCGTTCAAGCTATAAAGAGAGAAAGTATAGAGAGAATAAGAGAGAAAGAAGAAAAGTATTCTGCTACTTCACTTTTTCATTATCCAGTTTCTTCTAAGGTAGGGAATATTATTTGTTGTACTTGTAAGGGGTGTTATTCTTTCTTATTCATGAAGAGAACTGTAGTTATTCCATTGCTTATTATTCTGTCGGAATAACCTGTATACGCGGTTTACCCTATACTTGGTGACATTCTTCTATTATTCTGTTGGAACATCATGTCTGTGTGTTTTACACCGGACCTGGTTCCGTCTTTATTATTATTCTGTTGGAACATCCTGTCTGTGTGTTTTACACCGGACCTGGTTCCATCTTAATTATTATTCTGTCGGAATATCCTGTCTGTGTGTTTACGCCAGACCTGGTTCCATCCTTTATTATTTTGTTGGAATATCCTATCTGTGTGTTTTACACCGGATCTGGTTTCGTCTTTATTATTCTGTTGGAACATCCTGTCGGTGTGAATTCTACCTGACCTGGTTCCGTTATTTATTATTCTGTTAGAATAACCTGTATGTGCGGTCTATCACATGCATGGTGATTTCTTTTGTTATTCCATTCTTTGTTATTCTGTAGTGCATAGATGGACTTGGTATGATTATGACCAGGGATTATTCAGTGTAATCATGACCGTAATATTACAAATGATGTGGTAAAAGTCTCATTTGCCATAGTGCATTGATGGACAGTTGTTGGCATGATCATGACCATTAATGAATACACAAATATTCTTGGTCGTAGTGCATGGATAATTGTGGTCGTGATACTAAAGAATATCATTGGCCGTAGTGCAGGGGTGATTCGATGATGTGGATTATTTATTAAGCTGAGTCTCAGCGATAACAGTGTTGAAAAACCTTTTAAATCATAAAAGATAGTAGATTTTATTTTCTACTTGACTCTTTTAATGGATTGCTTGTTCCGCTGCAGTTAAACTTGATATTTATTATATTTTATTAGTTTAACACTGTTGAAGGCTAACGATAAATTATTCTGCATTATCTTAGTCATAATATTTCTTACTGGGCCAGTTGAGCTCACCCTTTCTTTCACTGTTCTCTTCAAGAAATGAGAATATAGCTGGGACGAGTCGGGGAATAGAGTGATGGTCCAGATGATAGTATTAGTAGTCCTCACTATTCTGTGAAATAGTGTGACAATAATTGTAATGAGGACTCCTTTTGAGTTTGTATAATCTCTAGTAGACAATAATTGTATTCAAACTCACAGTTATGTTTTATCGTAGTGTACATGACAGTTGTATTAGTAAGTTGTATTTGAATTCTGTACCATGTATCTGACGACCCAAGATGGGTGATGTATACCTAATTTTGGGGGCGTCACAGTTGGTATCAAAGCTTAGGGATATGATCCCTGGCTAAGATGTGAGAATAGAACTAGGAGGGGAGAGACGGGGAATTCCTTCGCTAGTATGACCTACCTAAGCTTATGTGCTATTTTATTGGTTGGTCAGAATATAGGGATAATGTGTTATATGTCAATTAACCTTTGTTTTGTGGCAGTATTTGAAAATGGCAGCTGAAAATGTCAACAATGGAGTGAATGAGATCGTGGCACCTCTAATCACCATCCAGGATATTATAATATCAGACGAAGAGGAAATTAGAGATATCTACGTGGTAAGTGAGGAACTAATAGTTGCACCCGAGCTAGTGACAGAGGTAGCAGCTGAGAATGAGGAAGAAGAGGAACCCGATGAGAATTTATTAGAGGTATTATATGATCAAAATGTAGAATTACAAAATCGTGTTCATGAGTTAGAAGAGCAGGCGGAAGAACGACAGGCGGTCGTGGAGCAAAGAGATGTAACGATTCAAAATTGTGTTACCCAATATGTGATGCTCAAACAAAATCACGCTTTGGCACAGTGTAAGATATTAAAGTTAGAATCTGAGAATTCAAATATCAAGGATCAGCTGAAAGAAGAAACAACTGAACGAGTGAGAATGAAGGATGCGTGGGTAAAAGCCGCACGACGTGTTGATATTGTGGAAAGAGATGTCCGATCTATAAAGAGAAGATTTAATGATGACGGGAAGACGTCGGCAGCAGCACCAGCACCAGCAACAAATTCTAGGGGAGGAGAACGACCACCAGTTAGATGCTACAGATGCGGAGAGGAGGGACATATAAGGCCAAACTGTTCAAAGCCTTCCAAGGTATGTTTTAGTTGTGGAAAAGACGGTCACATAGCTCGATTTTGTCCTGTAGCAAAATCAAGTCCAGCTGGGACGGTGGCACCAAAGGTGGATACAGACAAAACAAAGTCAGTGGTTTCAGGAAGAGCGTTTTTTGACTTCTCATGGAGAGAGTAACCCGAACGAAGTTAGCACAGGTATGTTAGTCATAAACTCTTGCGAAGTCTATACCGTGTTAGATACCGATTCTACTCACTCTTTTATTACACCTAGTTGTGTTCAATATTTGAAGTTAACTCCAGAGAAGTTAGACTTTGATATATCTGTTTAAACTCAGTTGGGAGAAACCTTCGTTACCTCCACTATTTATAAATCTTGTTCAAATCAACACTTTCACGTTACCTGTCGATCTTATCTCTTTGAAAATACTTGCCTTTGATATGATTTTTGGAAAAGATTGGTTAACTACTCATCATGTTTTTCGTAAGGTTGTTAGCTTTCATACTCCTAACCAACCTGTTATGCGAATTCAAAGCAACCAAACCACTAAAGTCAATCATTATCATATCAAGTCATAAGTAAAGAGCCCTGAGCCTTTCGTTGTTGACTTTCTTGTGTGGAATGCACCGAAGCCAGACTTTTTGTAGGCGACGTCGTGAATGACGGTGACAAGTTGATACGTATCAATGTGACGTGCTATCCAAGTCTTGGATGAGAGTCACAGTTTTGAATGATATTTCCATTGTTAATAAATTTCCTTACGTATTATTGAAGACTTATTAGCCTACCCTGGAGTGTGAAATTGAATTTTGTATTGACCCCAGTACAAAACCCATTACTTAAACCCTCAAATATTTCTTCACCTAAAACGAACGTAACATGTGCCAAAGACGTTGGCTCGAGCTGTTGAAGATTACGATCATATCATTCAATACCATCGTGGAAAAGCGAACGTGGTAGCTGACGCGTTGAGTAGAAGATCGTATGCGGTCACAAGTGCGAATATACGAACCCACGTGAAGATAATGAATATACGAGTAGAATCAACTTTAATCGATAAAGTTAAAGCCGCTCAAGCTACACACTCAGAGCTGATGAATGTGAAGAATTAAGAAGGTTCAAGAGGGCGTTATTCTAGAAGCAAAAATTGACGAAGAGAGTAAACCCTCAATTTTATTGGCCCATTTGAAATCCTTGATCAAGTAGGAATTGTGGCTTATAGACTCGTTTTACCGCCAAGTATGTTGCGTGTTCAGAACGTTTTTGTATCGATGTTACGTAAATATGTGGACGACCCGAACCACATTATTAATTTAAAACCAGACGAGATAGTAGAAGATTTAACGTACGAGGAGATATGGATCATATTCGACGCTCAAAGGTTATACCTCAAAAGTTAGAATTTGAAGTGAAGTCAAGGTATCCTCACATGTTCGGTATACCAGGTATGTACCCTAATTTCGAGGACGAAATTTCATAAGAAGGAGAGGTTGTAAGACCCCAACTTTTATAAATAAAGATGAATTTTCTATAAATATTATTTTTGAATATTATGGAATAATTTGATATAATGTTATAGTTGTGGATAGTATTTATAAATTTTGCTAAGTAAGCAAGTTGTTATAAAATATTCGTTTGGTCGGGGAATATTCTTTTTGTCGAAAAATATTTATACGACAGCACAATCATTGGTGGACCCCACAACGGAAGTATTGTCGTAGTTAGAAAACGACAAAATTATCTTTCTATAAAAATAACGGCGGGTGTTACCGTTAAAACTGTTGAACTACCCGGTAGTAAAAGTACAGTAATACGCGTGGTTGCATAGTAGCACACGGTATTGATTATTGATGCTTACGTGAGAAGTCACTCAGTTATACTCAATTATTGCTACACTAATTGCTGCATCATATCTCTTATATTATTGATTTAATTATTGTCACAGTATCATCTGTATAATATGTTATATTATTTAAACAATAATTGAGACGACAAGTTATAAATGATTAATAATTGTTGAAAGATTAAATGTGTTGATTAAAAATAAAATGATTTGTGGTAATATTTATTCAATCCTTGATGTATATAAAGAGTCTATTATGAGACGTTTGTGGTAAGTTTAATTATTTATGGGGGGCCATATGTCATCATCTAAGAGTCTCTTTTGTAAATAGTAATTACCTTCGTAAATAGTAATTACCTTCGTAAATAGTAATTACCTTTATAAATAGTAATTACCTTCGTCAAATAGTAATTACCTTCGTAAATAGTAATTACCTTCGTCAATAGTAATTACCTTCGTCAATAGTAATTACCTTCGTCAATAGTAATTATCTTTGTAAATAGTAATAAATCTTCTATAAATAGAGGCCTAGGGCTTCATTATTTTTCACGAATTCGTTCAAGCTATAGAGAGAGAAAGTATCGAGAGAATAAGAGAGAAAGAAGAAAAGTATTCTGCTACTTCTCTTTTTCATTATCTAGTTTTTTCTAAGGTAGGGAATATTATTTGTTGTACTTGTAAGGGGTGTTATTCTTTCTTATTCATGAAGAGAACTGTTGTTATTCCATTGCTTATTATTCTGTCGGAATAACCTGTATACGCGGTTTACCCTATACTTGGTGACATTCTTCTATTATTCTGTTGGAACATCCTGTCTGTGTGTTTTACACCGGACCTGGTTCCGTCTTTATTATTATTCTGTTGGAACATCATGTCTGTGTGTTTTACACCGGATCTGGTTCCATCATAATTATTATTCTGTCGGAATATCCTGTCTGTGCGTTTACGCCGGACCTGGTTCCATCCTTTATTATTCTGTTAGAATTTCCTATCTGTGTGTTTTACACCGGATCTGGTTCCGTCTTTATTATTCTATTGGAACATCCTGTCGGTGTGAATTTCACCTGACCTGGTTCCGTTATTTATTATTCTGTTGGAATAACCTGCATGTGCGGTCTATCGCATGCATGGTGATTTCTTTTGTTATTCCATTCTTTATTATACTCAATTGGATAAAACTTTGACTTCTATACTCCATGAAATTAGTAGAATATCCTTGATATTTGCGCTTCATCTAGTATCTTTTCATGGAAATATTCTTCTGAGCATTCTTGAATTTTACACCACAAAACAGTATCATGTTGACAATTTGGACGTTATCAGTTCCTAGATAAATTAATTCTTCAACTTGTTTTATTAAATTCTTATATCATTGTCATCATCCTCATGTTTATATTCTGTTGAAAGTCATCTGTGGCCTGTAGTGCATAGATGGACTTGGTATGATTATGACCAGGGATTATTCGGTGTAATCATGACCGTAATGTTACAAATGATGCGGTAAAAGTCTCATTTGCCGTAGTGCATTGATGGACAGTTGTTGGCATGATCATGACCATTAATGAATACACAAATATTCTTCGCCGTAGTGCATGGATAATTATGGTCGTGATACTAAAGAATATCCTTGGCCGCAGTGCAGGGGTGATTCGATGATGTGGATTATTTATTAAGCTGAGTCTCAGCGATAACAGTGTTGAAAAACCTTTTAAATCATAAAAGATAGTAGCTTTTATTTTCTACTCGACTCTTTTAATGGATTGCTTGTTCCGCTGCAGTTAAACTTGATATTTATTATATTTTATTAGTTTAACACTGTTGAAGGCTAACGATAAATTATTCTGCATTATCTTAGTCATAATATTTCTTACTGGGCCAGTTGAGCTCACCCTTTCTTTCACTGTTCTCTTCAAGAAATGAGAATATAGCTGGGACGAGTCGGGGAACAGAGTGATGGTCCAGATGATAGTATTAGTAGTCCTCACTATTCTGTGAAATAGTGTGATAATAATTTTAATGAGGACTCCTTTTGAGTTTGTATAATATCTAGTAGACAATAATTGTATTCAAACTCACAGTTATGTTTTATCGTATTGTACACGACAGTTGTATTAGTAAGTTGTATTTGAATTATGTACCATATATCTGACGACCCAAGATGGGTGATGTATAACTAATTTTGGGAGCGTCACAGTTGGTATCAAAGCTTAGGGATATGATCTCTGGCTAAGATGTGAGAATAGAACTAGGAGGGGAGAGACGGGGTATTCCTTCGCTAGTATGACCTACCTAAGCTTATGTGCTATTTTATTGGTTGGTCAGAATATAGGAATAATGTGTTACATGTCTATTAACCTTTGTTTTGTGGCAGTATTTGAAAATGGCAGCTGAAAATGTCAACAATGGAGTGAATGAGACCGTGGCACCTCTAATCACCAACCAGGATAATATAATATCAGGCAAAGAGGAAATTAGAGATATCTACGTGGTAAGTGAGGAACTAATAGTTGCACCCGAGCTAGTGACAGAGGTAGCAGCTGAGAATGAGGAAGAAGAGGAACCCGAGGAGAATTTATTAGAGGTATTATATGATCAAAATGTAGAATTACAAAATCGTGTTCATGAGTTAGAAGAGCAGGCGGAAGAACGACAGGCGGTCGTGGAGCAAAGAGATGTAACGATTCAAAATTATGTTACCCGATATGTGATGCTCAAACAAAATCACGCTTTGGCACAGTGTAAGATATTAAAGTTGGAATCTGAGAATTCAAATATCAAGGATCAGCTGAAAGAAGAAACAACTGAACGAGTGAGAATGAAGGATGCGTGGGTAAAAGCTGCACGACGTGTTGATATTGTGGAATGAGATGTCCGATCTATAAAGAGAAGATTTAATGATGACGGGAAGACGTCGGCAGTAGCACCAGCACCAGCAACAAATTCTAGGGGAGGAGAACGACCACCAATTAGATGCTACAGATGCGGAGAGGAGGGACATATAAAGCCAAACTGTTCAAAGCCTTCCAAGGTATGTTTTAGTTGTGGAAAAGACGGTCACATAGCTCGATTTTGTCCTGTAGCGAAATCAAGTCCAGCTGGGACGGTGGCACCAAAGGTGGATACGGACAAAACAAAGTCGGTGGTTTCAGGAAGAGCGTTTTTTGACTTCTCATGGAGAGAGTAACCTGAACGAAGTTAGCACAGGTATGTTAGTCATAAACTCTTGCGAAGTCTACACCGTGTTAGATACCGGTTCTACTCACTCTTTTATTACACCTAGTTGTGTTCAATGTTTGAAGTTAACTCCGGAGAAGTTAGACTTTGATATATCTGTTTAAACTCAGTTGGGAGAAACCTTCGTTACCTCCACCCCCACTAAAAAAAATTAAGCTATTATGTATACTCACCCACCCACCCCACCCACCCCCACTAAAAAAATTAAGCGATTATGTAAACCCCACCCACTAAAAAATTTAAGCAATTATGTATACCCCACTCCACCTACCTACCTACCCCCACCCCACCTACCTACCCACCCACCCAACACTCCCTCCCAAAAAAATGATATTAAGCGATTATGTATACCCCACCCACCCACCCCACCCGCCCACCCCACGCACTCTACCCCCACTAAAAAAATTAAGCGATTATGTATATCCCACCCACTCCACCCCCACTAAAAAAATTAAGCGATTATGTATATCCCACCCACCCACCCACCCCACGCACTCCACCCCCACTAAAAAATTAAGCGATTATGTATGCCCCACCCCACCCACCCACCCACCCCCACTCACCTACCTACCCACCCACCCACCCAACACTCCCTCCCAAAAAAATGATAAATTGAACATAAATTTAATTTAAATTGAACATAAATTGAATTTCAGTTAAGTTAAATATTTTTAATATAAATTGAATTTAAGTTAAATTTGAACATTTTGGGGTATTTAGGTCACTTTCTAATTATTTATTTCATTCTTAGATGTATTCCTAACATCAACAAAACATGTACATGGAATATTAAAAAATCATTCAATTCCCTTCCTTATTCCATTCCCTCATCTATTTCATTCCCTACTCTATGTCATTCCTTCAATCCAAACGTAGCAT
Source organism: Panax notoginseng (assembly GCA_016801055.1). Lineage (NCBI taxonomy): Eukaryota > Viridiplantae > Streptophyta > Magnoliopsida > Apiales > Araliaceae > Panax > Panax notoginseng. The sequence continues at coordinate 12,773,558 of CM029015.1, forward strand.
TAGTCTTTTGATATTCCAAACAGTTTCTCTGGTGTTGGTCTTGTACAAGTTCAGATTTACTGGTTGTGTGTCTCAACTCTTAAGCATGTCGCAAACACATAATGATATCTTATTAAGTTACCTCACTTGCAAATTTGAAAGACACACGAGTGACAAATCAAGCTTTTATGACCTTTTCTTTGACAATTGTTATATAAACTGTAAGAGTGGCCCAAATGTTTCCCTTTAAACTGTAAGAGTGAACCAAATGTATGACAATGTACTCATTTAACTAAAAGTTTGATTGGATCTCTCAAAATATAAATGATTTAAATATGACCACTGGTCATTGTTTTATCTTATTTATGTGTATTGTGTTATTGTTTAAATTACTGGTTGAGTTGATATAATTGAGTTGATGATGAATAAATTTCAGGTTGAACTTAATTTCATGGATAAGAGTTGGACGCATCATGAGCGTATATCAGCGATTTATCGCAATGGGGTCAAAAGCTTCATTGAGAATGTACGTGCAACATTTGGCCCAACAGTTGACATTAGATGTCCTTGTATTAAGTGTATGAACCAATACACTAAAACCCAAGAAGAGGTGCCTTCACATTTGTGCATAAATGGGATAATGCCTTCTTGTGATAAGTGGATTTCCCACGGTGAACCCATTCCATGTATACCCAATGAACATGGTTAGAATATTTTCTCTCAAAATAAGGAGTTTATGGACTATGATTTAGATGATGATGAGGATGAAATTGAAACACTAATGGAAGATATTAATCGAGGAACCTTAATTTGCTGTTGGTGGGAATGAAGATACCTTCCAAAATTGAAATCATACTAGATTTGAACAAATGCTTCATATGTTAGACAAAGAGTTATATCTGGGATGCAATAAGTAATCCATTTTGTCATTTGCTATAAAATTGCTGCATTTGAAGGTTTTCCACCATTGGAAAAATAAGTCCATAGACATGCTACTTGAGTTGATTAAAGATGTTCTTCCCGATGGTGCGAATTTGCCAAAATCATACTACGAGGCAAAGACAATGCTACGTGAAATTGGCCTTGGATACCTTCCAATTCTCGCATGCAAGTAAGTAAAATAACATATCAAAAAGTCCTTAATTATAACACTTATTCATATATAGTTAATCTGTCTCATTTTTTTGAAGGTATGATTGTGTCCTTTTTTGGCAAGAAAATAAGGATTTAGAAGAGTGTCCAATATGCCGGGAATCAAGATGGAAAGTTAATGATGGGAAGGGTAAAAAAATCCCACACAAGATTTTGAGATACTTTCCTATAAAACCGCAGTTGCAAAGACTTTTTATGTCAAAAAAATTTGCAATACACATGCGGTGGCACAAGGAAAAACTTATTTCAGTAGAAGGTAAACTGAGGCATCTAGCAGATTCTGTATCGTGGAAGGAGTTTGATAGAAAGTATGAATGGTTGTCCAATGATCCAAGAAACATTCGTCTTGGCCTAGCTACAGATGGATTCAATCCATTTGGAAATTTGAGTTGTTCATATAGCATGTGGCCGGTAATACTCACTCCTTATAATTTGCCCCCTTGGATGTGCATGAAGGAGCCCTTTTTCATAATGTCACTTTTGGTTCCTGGACCAAAAGCATGCACCAGGTAATGAAATCGATGTTTATTTACGTCCTTTAATAGACGATCTTGTTGATTTGTGGGAACAAGGAATTCAAACATATGACTCTTATACTGGGTGCAATTTCAACATGCATACTTCTGTTTTATGGACAAATAACGATTTTCCTGCGCTGGCAAATATTTTTGGCTGGAGTACCAAAGGGTACATGGCTTGTCCAACTTGCAATGTAGATACACGCTCGACTAGGTTGAGGAGTAAAATGTCTTACGGGGGGGCATCGTGCATTTCTCGGTCCTAATAATAGGTATTACTAATATGTAACTTATTTTAATTTCATCTTCACATTTTTCACATAATTTACTTCTTATGGTTTTTCTTGCCCTTGTAGGTGGAGAAAGAGTTTAGACTATGATGGAAAGGAGGAACTCCGTAGACAACCTAAGATCCTAAGTGGATAAGAAATTTTACATTATGTAGAATCAATCAATTTCGGGGGCAAGCATCCGAAAAATGTATGTATGAATAGAGAAAGAAAACGAAAGAGGACAGTAACTCCATCCAACTCTAATTGGGCGAAGAAAAATATTTTTTTAAGCTACCATATTTGAAAGATTTGAAGGTCAAACATAAGCTCGATGTAATGCACATCGAGAAGAATATTTGTGATAACATACTTGGGACATTACTAAAGATTGAAGGTAAAAATAAGGACACTTACAAGGCTCAACAAGATTTAGAGCATATGAATATACGTAAAGAGCTGCACTTAAGACCACGGGGAAATAAGTTTGACAAGCCAGAACCAGCCTTTTCTTTTTCCAAAAAAGAGAGAGACAAATTCTTGTCCTTTATATGGTCCATCAAATTCCCAGACGGATATGCATCAAATATTGCTAGATGTGTTAATACAAGTGATAATAGCATGTCGGGATACAAGACGAATGACTGTCATGTTCTTTTACAACGATTAATCCTTGCTGGAGTGCGAGGGAATCTTAATGACGATGTGGCAACAACATTAACTGAGTTGGGTGCATTCTTTAAGAATCTATGTAGTAGGACACTAAAAGTGGATGACTTGAGAAAAATGGAGAAGGATATTATAATTATCTTATACAAGATTGAGAGGATTTATCCACCGGCCTTCATTGATATTTGTGTTCACTTGGCTGTTCATCTACCACAAAAAGCAATGTTTACAGGCCCTGTATGCTATTCATGGATGTATCCAATTAAAAGGTATGAAACTATATATTTCTGGTTATCTATGAACTTTATAGTTGTTTCATACTTAATTGCGTAATTTTTTTAAAGGTATCTAGCTATATATGCACGCTAAAAAAGTACATAAGGAACAAAGGACATCCAGAAGGATCAATTGCTGAAGGGTATGTCGCAGATGAATGTTTGACATTTTGTTCATTGTACTTACCACGAAGTGAGAGCAAGTTCAATAAAAAGGACCGTAATCTTAATGGAAAAGTTAGAAAAGATGTTCTTTCTGTCTTTTCTCAAAATGTTAAACCATTAGGTGGTTTTCTTTTTGAGTATGTTGATTCCAATGAGATTCAAATAGCTCATTGGTATGTCTTGATTAATTATGAAGACGTGCAACCTTATATTGAGTAAGTTATACATTTTATCATTAAAATTTTCAAATAATTATTGCTTCATACTAGTTTTTTGTACTAATATTATTCTTATAGGGAATGTGAGGAGGAATTGAAATGAACTTACGAAAACAACATCGAATTGGAAAAAAAATTTCCTTAGTGGTTTAAAAAGAAGGTAAAATACGTTTTCTTCCCCTTTTAAAGTTGTTTGTTGCTATTTAAAAATAAATGATTAATTTAAATTTTTTCCTCTAATAGATTCATCATCTTTAGAATACCACATCAAATGTCATTAGTGATCAACTATTTGCATTAGCATGTGGTCCAAATTTACGAGTATGGAAATATAAAGGATGCATTGTAAATGGAGTAAGGTTTTTTGTCAAAGATCGTGACAATTGTAGGCAAAGCAAAAATAGTGGAATATCATGTCAAGGAGAACACAATGGGAAAAGTATCGATTTTTATGGCTTATTAAATGATATTATCAAAATAGAGTATAGAAAAGGGTATAATGTTTTTATATTTTCTTATGAGTGGTTTGATTTATCTAATCAGTGTATGGGTATTAGAAAGGATACGTACTTTACAAGTGTAAATGTAAGTAGCACATGGTATAGAAACGATTCATACATATTAGCTTCTCAAGCAAAACAAGTTTTTTTTGTTGATGATTTGAAATTAGGCGGCAACTGGAAAATTGTTCAAAGGTTTAACCACTGACACGTATTTGATGTTCCGGAGGATGAAATGGACGAGATTGTAGAATATACCACTGACAATGTTGTTAACCTTGATGATGACTCACCCAATATTGATATTGTTGTTCAAGATCGGGATATAGGGCCAATGAATATAGATTATGTTGATCCAGAAACAATAAATAACAGTGTCTTAAGACAGAACTCAAAAATTTAACATTGAACACAATATCTTATTGGATGGAGACATAGATGATGATGTCGATGAGGATGATTTTAAGGAGGATGAATTCGACGACGGGTGTAGTGAGGATGATACACCTGTAGATTATCGTAGCGAAGAAGAACAAAGTATGGACAAGGAAGAGAAAGATGATCAGAACTATCATCAAATAAGATATGCCTTTCATCTTATCAAAGTTGAAACATTTGAATGATGCTTAATTATTTAATTTTCCTTGATTAATCGTTATATGTATTTTCATCAGCAGCAGAACATATCACATCCAAGTACGTGCGAAAGTTTAGTCAAATTGAACAACTCTCTTATTGGTTCTATCCTGTTCCTTTGCATTATGCTGCTTGTGGGGGAAACTTGAAATGCTGTCAGGCAAGAATTAGTTATATTTTAGTATTTTACTTATTGCCTTGGCATTTTCAAATTCTATATAGTTTGACTTGACATCTTATTTCCGCAGATCCTCTTCGCAAGTGGTGCCAGCCGGTTGGCATTAAACTACAATGGGTAATTATAGTTATCTGGTTCCTCCAGTGCTCAACCATTGGCTAGTGCACTTGCTATATACAATGTCTTTTCATGTCTCATATCTTCATGGAATTTTGTACACCTTTTCAGGCGCCTCCCTCTCGACGTTGCAAGGATGTGGGGACGTCATTGGCTTGAGCTGTTGCTAGCACCCAATTCTGAGTTGACAATTCCAGTATTCCCCGCCTTTCTAATTATTTATCACTACCACTTATGAGTGTTCTTAATATAGCAAGGTAATTTTCTATTAGTTATATATATACATGCAAATATGTTATGGATTTTACAACCTAATAAGTTAATAGCTAATACGATGGAGTTTTTAGAGTTGCATGATTTTCTATAAATAGTGCATGTTAAAAATTTTATAGCCAAAAACACTTTATTATGCGGAGGAACTTCAATTGTATGCCAAGGTGAACAAGTTACCCCTTTGCAATCGGAAATTGTAAACAAATATATATAGCAGACTTCGTTAGTTTTTTAATTTTTTAGTTGAAAAATGGGTTTTGTACTCTATAAACAAGGTTCTTTTTCTACCTTCTCTAAGAGAAAAAGTGTCAGTATTTCAATTTGACCCCAATGTTTATTACAAATAGATGTTATTTTGTAAAATTACATTTATTTTTTGATCTCTTCCTCAAGGGAACCTTTTTGTCTTAGCCCCTGGTCTCGTGTTTGACTTAATCCAAAAATGAAAAAAAGAAGAAGAAGATTCTAGACATATTTGTGATGTGTTTGGCTTTGCCTCGTCAGATTTGTTACCTATGGTTAAGTTGCTGAACTCAGGAGTTCTTATTGGTTTTACTGACTTCTTTGTGTCTGTTCAGTTTTAACACATTGTCAGAATTCTGGCTTAATGTGGGAGGGCTGAAGCCTGGAGGGGTGGGCTACGATGTCTACTCTTACTGTTAATAGGAAATTCTAGGGCTGGCTCTTCGAGTTACTTATGTGTCCAACCTAATTTGCGTAGATGAAGCTTCCATATACTGAAGCATCATTCAGAAGATATGCTTGTTAACAATAAAAGTCAGTGACAATTAGACGTCTGTTATGATTAGTAGTACAAATTGTGGAATTCCAAAGGAAAATTAGAATGATCAGAGAAAAATAAAGAAAAATGATGGAAAGATTTGAATTGATAAGAGGTAGTTGTACAGAATTAGGTTGAAACTCAGACACTTTCCAAAAATTAATTCCCCTCTCCTCTCTCCTTTTCCCCAACACTACTAACTAATCTTACCGCCTATTTCTATTATCCAGCTGTATCCAGCTGTAATATCATTTATTTAAATGATTTATTTAAATGCTCAATAGCTGATCATAACAATCTCTTAAATAGGGTTGGGGGCGGTCCGGTGCACTACTGACCGGTACCGTCGGGTGCACCCCTTTTTCTTTTTAACCACAATTATGAGAATAATAAATAAAAAATAATTGAGCAAATTTGAACAAAAATCTGTAAAAAAAATATATTTTTTAGTGAAAAAATACTATAAAAACACTGTAAACAGTTTACAGTGTTTTTATAGTATTTTTTTCACTAAATATATTTTTTTTTACAATTTTTTGTTCAAACTTATTCAATTATTTTTTATTTATTATTCTCATAATTGTGGTTAAAAAAAAAAAAAGGGGTGCACCGGACCGCCCCCAATCTCTTAAATAAGCCCTTTTTCCACAAATAATATAAACTGCTTCAAGAAAGAAGGTAAAACGTCTGCAGTACAGAATTGTGTATTTATGTTGTTTGAGGACATTCATAGTGATGCCGAAGTTTTTTTTTTCGGTTTTCTTTTCCCTTCTTAAAATCACTAATTAAGTCTTAAGTTATAAGAGAATGAGCTTAATAAACATGGAATGCTATTAGCAGTCACATCCCATTATAGGAAGACATCTATATGGAGTGACCGTCTTACATTGGAACATAATGAAATTAACAAGCAAATGACCTTATTCATTGATGTCCTGTTACTTCTCTTTCTATGTCATCTTCTAGAAGCCCTGTCCAATACGCTCTCTCTCTCTCTCTCCCCCCTGTATTTGTTACTTGTTCTTAACCTTTACTCTTATTTGGCCTAAGTTTTTTTCTATAACTTTGTTGTAACTTTCTTACTTTTGCAAGTTTATAAAATATGCCCAGAACAGTCGAAGATTGGTTGAGGATCATCTATGTGGTTTTTTCATTTTGCATTGCCCTCTGTTTTGGGGCACTCAAAAGTATGTAATATCTTAATTTGCTTGCTAGTTTTGATTTGTTCATGTTTATGAAATTTTGCCATCTTAAAAAATGTTTGCCTATGAAATGTTTTTTCAGGTGTACTGGTGGGTCCAGTTGCTTCTCTAATAATGATATTTGGGAATGTTGGGGTAATTTTGGGCCTTTTACCTGCACATGTTTCCTGTACAGTTTACACCCTTCTCAAGTAATTACTTTTGAAACTTCCTTTCAAATACCCTTTTCAATTCCTTTACAAAAAGTATGTTTCTTTGTTGTGTAGTGTTTGATTTTGGACAATATTGAACTATGTGGATTTCTCCAACTGCTTACAAAAAAGTAATAATCACAGGACTGAAAGGTTTGATGCATTACATAAAGTGGCTTTGATGTTAACTTTGCCTGCATTATTTGGTAGTTGGGTGGGTCTAAGCATAGCTGTTAGTGTTCTTGTGGGGGTGGGTTACGGGTTCTTTACTCCATGGGTTTCAGGTTATTTCGCCTGTGCACATTTCATTTCTGGTTAGAGCTGTCTTTTTAATGTTCTGTTAGAGAAATATGGCCTTTATATAAGACTAAAAGACAAAATGCACCCCAAACTTTACTTCTTATTTACGTGTGCATCCCAAACTTAAAAAGGTGTCTAAGTACACCCCAAACTTAATATTTGCGTTACAAAACGCACACTTTGACCAATTAGCCGGTCAAAATGACCGGCTAAGGCTTGAATGTTTATTATAGAGGGGGGTAAAATTGGTAATTTACATTTTAAATATAAGAATTTTAAAATAGTTACCATACAATTACCATACAATTAAAAAAAATAGAATTTTGTGTAAATTCTGTTTTTAGAATTTTAAAATTTCAAAAACAGTTTTTAAAAAATAATTTTTTTAAAAAAATACGGTTTTTAAAAACAAAAACAATTTTTTTTTAAAAATACAGTTTTTAAAAACAAAAACAATTTTTTTAAAAAAATACGGTTTTTAAAAACAAAAACAATTTTTTTAAAAACAAAATAAAATTCTCTTATTAAAAAATTTGTTTTTGTTTTTAAAAACCGTATTTTTTGTTTTTAAAAATTTTGTAACAGTTAAACTTTTTTTTGTAACAGTTTAAAAAATTTTATTTTTTTAAAAAATTTGTAACAGTTTTAAAAATTTATTTTAAAATTTGTTACAATTTTTTCAAAAACAGAATTCTATTTTAAAAACAAAAACAATTTTTTTTAAAAAACACGGTTTTTAATTAAAAACAAAAACAATTTTTTTTAAAATACGGTTTTGTTAAAAAAATTTAAAAATACGGTATTGTTAAAAAAATTGTTTTTGTTAAAAATTTCTGTTTTTAAAAAGTTTAAAAATTCTGTTTTTGAAAAATTTGTAATAAAATTTAAAATAAAATTTTAAAACTGTTACAAAATTGTTAAACTGTTACAAATTTGTAACAAATTTTAAAAAAATAATTTAAAACTGTTACAAAAAAAATTTAAAATTGTAAAAAAAAAATTTGTAACAGTTTTAAAATTTGTTACAATTTTTTCAAAAACAGAATTCTATTTTAAAAACAAAAACAAATTTTTTATAAAAAACACGGTTTTAAAAACAATTTTTTTTATTTAAAAATACGGTTTTGTTAAAAAATTTGTTTTTGTTAAAAAAAAATCTGTTTTTAAAAAGTTTAAAAATTCTGTTTTTGAAAAATTTGTAATAAAATTTTAAAACTGTTACAAAAAAAAATTTAACTTGTAAAATAAAATTTTGTAATAGTTTTAAAATTTTATTTTAAAATTTGTTACAATTTTTTCAAAAACAGAATTCTATTTTAAAAACAAAAACAAATTTTTTTATAAAAACACGATTTTTAAAAACAATTTTTTTTTAGAAAAATACGGTTTTGTTAAAAAATCTGCTTTTGTTAAAAAAATCTGTTTTTAAAAAGTTTAAAAATTCTGTTTTTGAAAATTTTGTAATAAATTTTAAAATAAAATTTTGTTTTTGAAAAATTTTGTTTTTGAAAAATTATGTTGTTGTAAAAAAATTCTATTTTTGTATAAACTGTTTTTGAAATTTTGAAATTCTGTTTTTAAAATAGATTTATGTTTTGTAAAAATTTGTTTTAAAATTCTGTTTGGAACAGAATATTTTGTAAAAATTTGTTTTAAAATTTTTTTTATTTTTGTAAAAACTGTTTTTGAAATTTTAAAATTCTAAAAACAGAATTTAAAAACAATTTTTTTAAAAAAAATACGGTTTTTATGATTGTTTGAGGACTAAAAGACAAAAGAAATATAATTGTTAAACATTCAAGCCTCAACCGGTCATAGCCGGTCATTTTGACCGGCTAATTGGTCAAAGTGTGTGTTTTGTAACGCAAATATTAAGTTTGGGGTGTACTTAGACACCTTTTTAAGTTTGGGGTGCACAGGTAAATAAGAAATAAAGTTTGGGGTGCATTTTGTCTTTTAGTCTTTATATAATATCTTGGTATACAAGTTGCTAATCTGACTAATAAATTTGAGGCTTTACATAACTTGTTAGCTAATTTCCTTTCTATTTCTACTAGAATAGCAATAGTATCCTTCAATTCTGATGTGATGCTATGCCAATTCCAATAGTGACACTACTACAAAATAGTAAATAGACAACGCTTAAACCACAACGTTTTTTATAAAAATGTTGTGGTATTTTTTTCTACAACGTTTTTAAACAAAACGTTGTAGATATATATGCAAAAACGTTATCTATTTAAAAGGGCATTTTTTTTATTTTAACTAGATAACGTTTTTTTTTTTTAAAATGTTGTCTATCTAAAAAACACGGAGGTCTAAGTGAGCACTTAAAATTAAAAGACATAGTCTTTTTCTCTCCAAGGCTTGTCAGTTTCATTCTTTTATCTCTGTGTTCGTCAGTTTGGTCTCCGTGCAGATCGAGCTTCAGTTTCCTTCTCCAAGTACTTGCAATTTTTCGTTCCTTCTCTCTTCAGTTTCCTCTCTTCGTTCCTTCTATCTTCAGTTTCCTCTCTTCGTTCCTTCTCTTTCAGTTTTTTTCTCTCGTTATGCAGTTTTGGTTGTGTTCTGATTGGGTGTACCTTCTCTCTGAGGCTGAAATCTGAAGATCTTTAATTGGGTGCTTGAAGATAAGCTGTTTTGGGGCTAGGGTTTCATCGTAAGTGTAATTCTATGTATGTGCACACCTAGAAGGGGGGTGAATAGGTGTTTAAGCTAAAAGTGATAAATGGTGAAAAAATTTTGAAATTTTCTGCAACAGGTATAATTCAGACAGCTACGTCTGTCTGCTTTAGTGTCTACTTTAGCTTATGTTCTTCGTTTCTTATTATCAGACAGCTAGACCTGTCTGCTTTAGTGTTTGGATAGTGGCGTGAATAATAATAAAAATGCAGAACGTGAATGACAGTAACAGAAGTAAAAATCACACCAAGATATTTACGTGGTTCAGCCCCTATCCTCTAATCTAGTGGCCTAATCCACGTCCAATCCCAACTAGGATTGGAGACTCTATTTATTAAACTTAATATTCAATTAAATACAATAAAAAGAACTCCCTGTTACAAAGAAGCCTCAAATCTGATGTTGGACACCAATGCCCCCTTTGCACCTCTGCAACTTGTATACCTCTACACCTGTTCTCACCTCTGAGACCTTTGAAGCTTCCTTTGAACAGACCCACTAAACTCTAGAAACTCTAGACCACCAAAGCTAACAGTTGCTTGTTTTTCAGATTACAATGATGGTGATTCCAATGGAATATCAACTTTCTAGCCTAAGAATAACAAGACATTGATTGCTAGAAAGACTATTAGAAAGCTATAAGAATTAAGAAGAATGAATTGCTGCTTTCCAATTGTTGGGCTTCTTCATAACCGAGCATGATGAAGCTTTATATAACATGAAGGCCAACGACTATATTTGTTAGCAAGAAATCAGATAATTTAAATCCCATAATTAAAGCTACAATATTGAGCAACGGTTATGAACAAGAGATAAAATAGGAAACTCATATCAAAGTTGGTATATCCCATGATATTAGCAATTAAAGATTCCAACAGATTTGGTAAATCAATGATATGTTTTCAAGTCAAACTAAAACACCTTAAATAAAGGAACAAAGAGATATTTGATAAAGTTTGTTACTAGCCAATAACTAGATAACAGGTACCTTATTTAGTTTCCTTTTCAAATTGAATTGCATATCATTACTAAATTATACTCCCTCCTATTCATATTAAGTGTCATTTTGGAGAGTTTTATTTTATTCAATATAAGTGTCGTTTTGGAATCCCTATGCAATATTGCACTATTTTTTCCTAATTTACCCCTCTATTTAATATGCTTAGTAAATGCAATTCCATGAACCATTGTGGAGAGAGAAATAATTAATTAGGGATACAAAAGACATTTTGTGTTATTTCTTAATAAGTGTGCTTAACTCTAAAAAGACACTTAATATGAATAGGAGGGAGTATTAAAGATCTTTTCAGCAACATGCAACATGCAAACTTAAATATAGAAGGAATATATTAATGGACCATAATTCCAATCTTGGCCAACAAGAAATCAACATATAATAAATTTAAATCAGCCCAAACAATTTAAATCAAATTCATAAACCCAATAATATTGTCATCATTAAAATCATAAAATATATAAACAGCATTCTCCTCCTTTTTGATGATGACAATACATAATTTCATTTAATTAATATGCTCCCCCTAAGTATATATATGGCTCGACAACTTTTAAATTACCATCATATGCAAATTCAAGCACAATATAGTATCTCAGTACCATATATATATATCTCCCCCTTTGTCATTATCAAAAAGAAACCACATATTAATCATTAAGCACAAGTATCTCTCCCCCTTTGTCATCAACAAAAAGTAATTTATATCAATTTAGCTAAATAGTTATCTCTCCCCATTTGCCAACATTAAAAGAATAAGTGCAAAGATAAAGAATATCATTGGAGCAAGTTTATAACAAAACCGCATATAGCAAGTAGACAATACGATCATACCTTTGTGATTTGTTACCTATATAACAACATTTTGTAACCTGTAGAAAGCTTGATAGTTGTGCTCCTTAATGTAGATTTGGATTTTGTATTTTCAGAATAAAAAATCTCTCCAATAGCACTTCTTTTGATCATCCCAATGTTGAGGTCTTTAAAGCTCAGGTTAGGAGGATAATTTTTCACTATTCTGGTTGTTCTTGGAAGACTATCATTGGTCATTTGTTCAGCTGATTAACTTTCTGGAATATTAGATTTTGCATCAAAATATTCATCTGATTTGCCTTCAAAAACAGACGGGTTGAGCTATCTGGATTTAGGTGTCTGCATGTTTTCTTGGATCATCTGTTTTTCCTTCTGATGCAGACGGCTCAGGCTTTCCGGATTGAGCTGTCTGTTTTCCACTAATCAGAATGTCTTTTCCTGCAGAAACTTCATTTTCTTCTTTTGATAGGTCACACTTAAATTCACCAAATACAATATGAACATATTCCTCAACCTTCTATCAAGATTATCACGTGTATTAAATATGGAGCATTTTACATTATAAATGATGTTATGAATCCTTGTAATACGAAATCCATATAGTTTTTATAATAATATATCTAATTAAAACTCTATTTAAAAAACAACATGAGGTACTTACAGATTCCGCCAAATAATTTATAGGTAACTTACTCTCTCAAAGTAAAGAATCATCCATCTCCTTTTTGATCTTGAGACACCTACAAACAAATAGTCTCTATCTTTTTGGTACCCAAATCTTCTTGGGTCCTTTTGGGTTAGTAGCATATAAATCACTTTTCTTTACCCAAATTTGTTTTATTCTAATTTTATTGCAATTAGAATCAAAATGACCTTTAAAATCACATTTTTTACAAGTAATAAATGGTGAACAATAAAGTGGTTTATGCCTTGATTTACTATTGATTATTCTAATATTATTATTAGTAGGATTATACCCAATTCCGTGGTTTATCAAGACTAGACCTTTGTGCCCCTAACATAATATTTAGGTTCTCTTCTCCTTGCACAAATTTAGCAAAATCATTTTTTAAAGATGCTATTTATGCATTTGTTATATTATCATCATGTTGAACATTCATCATTTTTCCATCATTAAAAGCATTTATGCATTCATCTCTTATTTTCAAATTTTCTTTTAACACTTTATTTTCATTTTTAAGATATTCATTTTCTTTTCTCTCTTTAATAAGCGACTTAACTTCATTCATTAGCTCATTTACACAATTCTTAAAATAGACAGTTTTCTTTTTGAGCTGTTGATTTTCATTTTGTAAAGCAATATAATCAGGCATAGATATTTCAAAAGCTTCATGAAAATTTGTTACCTCAAGTTGATCATCATATTCTACTCCCATGAAACAGAGTTGGACAGTTTCTTCTTCTTGTTCCGCTTTGGACTTACTCACTGGAGTTGAGGTACCTTTTTAATTTTTCCTTTGTTTCTTTCTTTGAAGTAGTCTCTCGAGTTTTCTTGAGAGCATTTCAATTTCTTCATCAAAATCTTCGTTATCACTTTCATTGTTGCTCTCGATTTGAAGTGCCAATGTTTTCTTTATTGATGCTTCATCCTCTTCATCATACCTCTTGAGTTGATTTTCAAATTCTTCAAGCTCTCTAAACAAGGTAAGAGTTTCCATGGTACTAATTGTTGGTGAGTCTTGGAGGGTTGTGACTTTCGGAGCAAACCGTTTGGGCATGACTCTTAGCAGCTTTCTATTAATTTCCCTCTGATCAATTTTCCGTCCCAGCATACTTAGAGAGTTCATTAGAGTAAGAAATCTCCCTTGAGCTTCATTAACTGTTTCATCTTTTTCTAATTTGAAGAGTTCATATTCTTGTATCAACATACTTAGCTTGACTTCCTTCACCTTAGTAGTTCCCTTGTGGCTCATAAAGATTGTATCCCGCATTTCTTTTGCTGTGTTGCACGATAATACTTTATCAATTTCAGTTTGGACCATTCCGCTTAGCAAGGTGTTCATAGCTCTTGAGTTGTAGGAAAACATATAGCTTTCGTTTGCATCCATCTCCATGAGAGCCTTTGGTTTGCCATCATCATGTCTAGGAATGATAGGTCCATTTTCAATAACTCACCATTCCCATGGGTCTCTTTTAAGAAAAATCTTCAGTCTGAACTTCCAAAAATTGAAGTTTTCACTTCCGAACAACAGCGGTAGCCTACTTGTGGACTGACCTTCTTGAAAGTTTCGGTGTGCCATAGGATCTTCCTCTACGACCTGCAACGATCAATATTAGTAGAGCCAAGCTTTGATACCAAATGTAATTCAATGTATGTGCACACCTAGAGGGGGGGTGAATAGGTGTTTAAGCTAAAAGTGATAAACGGTGAATTTTTTTTGAAATTTTCTGCAACAGGTATAATTCAGATAGCTACGCCTGTCTGCTTTCGTGTCTGCTTTAGCTTATGTTCTTCGTTTCTTATTATCAGACAGCTAGACATGTCTGCTTTAGTGTCTAGATAGTGGCGTGAATAACAAAAAAAATGCAGAACGTGAATGACAGTAATAGAAGTAAAAATCACACCAAGATTTTTACGTGGTTCAGCCCTTGTCCTCTAATCTAGTGGCCTAATCCACGTCCAATCCCAACTAGGATTGGAGACTCTTTTTATTAAACTTAATATTCAATTAAATACAATAAAAAGAACTCCCTGTTACAAAGAAGCCTCAAATCTGATGTTGGACACCAATGCCCCCTTTGCACCTCTGCAACTTGTACACCTCTGCACCTGTTCTCACCTCTGAGACCTTTGAAGCTTCCTTTGAACAGATCCACTAAACTCTAGAAACTTTAGACCACCAAAGCTAACAGTTGCTTGTTTTTCAGATTACAATGATGGTGATTCCAATGGAATATCAACTTTCTAGCCTAAGAATAACAAGACATTGATTGCTAGAAAGACTATTAGAAAGCTATAAGAATTAAGAAGAATGAATTGCTGTTTTCCAATTGTTGGGCTTCTTCATAACCGAGCATGGTGAAGCTTTATATAGCATGAAGGCCAACGACTATATTTGTTAGCAAAAAATCAGATAATTTAAATCCCATAATTAAAGCTACAATATTGACCAACGGTTATGGACAAGAGATAGAATAGGAAACTCATATCAAAGTTGGTATATCCCATGATATTAGCAATTAAAGAGTCCAACAGATTTGGTAAATCAAGGATATGTTTTCAAGTCAAACTAAAACACCTTAAATAAAGGGACAAGGAGATATTTGATAAGGTTTGTTACTAGCCAATCACTAGATAACAGGTACCTTATTTAGTTTCCTTTTCAAATTGAATTGCATATCATTACTAAATTATATTAAAGATCTTTTCAGTAACATGCAACATGCAAACTTAAATATAAAAGGAATATACTAATGGACCATAATTCCAATATTGGCAAATAAGAAATCAACATATAATAAATTTAAATCAGCCCAAACAATTTAAATCAAATTCATAAACCCAATAATATTGTCATCATTAAAATCATAAAATATATAACCAACAGTAAGTTCTTCATCTCTTTGGATTTGAATTAGGGCTACTTAAATTAAAATTTGAATATTAGGATTTGCGTGTATTTATAAATACGTTTACCATAAACTGATTCTTGTGGTAGATTTTTTTGTTTTTGTAATAATTATGTATCAAGAGACAGTTTTGAGTTGGACGTGAATTCAAATTGGATAAAAATTTACATCGAGTTCAGTAGACAACGAGGAAGAGTTTACCTATTCAAATTCGACACTATTATACAAAAAATGCAGGCATGCCTATATGCATTCTTTTGCACGGGTATTACATTTGTCAATTATTGCTCTATTTTTTATGGTTATAAACTTTATGCAGATATGCTTTCAAGTGTCATCGGAAATCAGAAGCTAGAAGAGACATTGTCTACCTTGTAAATGGCATCGCATTTCACCCCATGTGAGTTGGCTAGATAATTTAATTTATTTCATTTTTAAGTATTGCCTTTATCATGCACCAAGTTTTGTTGAGCACTAAAAGGGAAAGCTCTCAATTCATTATTCAACATACATGTTTAATGTTTTACAAGAAAATATACAAAAATAAAGATTATAGATGTCAATCAGGACAATTTTTAGGATCATTTTGTCTCAACTCTCAAGTATTCCATAATTGGCTGGGCTTAGTTGAGTTAGTTTGAAGAATGACTGATTTTCTTGGCCCATGTAACTTATAACAAATGCCAACCTGTCCAGGAGCCCTCAATCAGTTGGATAGGTAGCCGAGATTTAAGTTAAAGCACCTAATGATGTAAAAAATTAAAAAATTTAATATCTTCATTGAACTGCTGGCATGTGTTATTTGCTGGTATGCTTTAACAACTGAAATACTTTTTCTGTAGCTGGTGAATGGATAAAATCCTATATTCAATCCAGCAAATATCTTCGAATACTGAAAATGGAGAAAATGATATGGTCCAAACTGCAAAGATGTTCAGTATGCGTGCACTAAAATGGAACAATCGATATATAAATTTTACGTTTGTATGAGCAGCTATGGAGGCTTGTGCCATATCTATCACTTGATTTGGGATTATAGTCTGTTACTAAATTTCTCAGATGTTTTCCTTCATTGAGAAGTTAATTTTTACTTTATTTTATTTTTTCGTTTGAACCGCACGGATTTGGTAAGACTCTTAGGTGGTGCAGTTGCAGGAATCCATTCCATGATAGATGAGCATTTTGACATTAGCGTTGTAGAGTACACGACAGTAGGAGCCATACCAATCAGTATGCACTGTACTTCTTTTCCTATCATATACTACATCTTACATTGAAAAGACAGTCATACCAATCGGCATGCACTGTACGAAGTTTGATTGTAAAGATGATGAATGATCATATATCGAATGATTTTATTTAATTAATAATATTTTAATTTTTTGAAAATTCTGTCATAATTTGTTATGGGGTTATTGAGACATAAATTTTTTTGTTTATAAAATAATTTTTACATTCATTACATAACAAAAGAAAAGCCAATATTTATATCGTTGCCAATCATAACAAATTTTATTGCACACGAACAATATCATTGCTAACTCATCATAATTATCCATAAAAAAAGCCAACGTCAACGGAAAATTTTGTTGCAAATTAATATATAATTGGTTTATTTTGTACATTTAGCAACAAACACCGTTACTAAAAAGTACACAATTAGCAACGAAAATCAATTAAGGCAACAATTTCTACATTGTTCAGTAACGGCAAACTTTTTTGGCAAATGTGTATCTATTGCAATGAATTTTATCTTCGTTGGAAAATAAAAAGATTCTTTTCGTTACCAATTAGGCGTATTTTGCAACGAAAATTATTTTTCAGTAACAATTTCTTAATAAATTTGGTACAAAATATTTCGTTCCTAAATGGATGTCATACAAAAAACAAAATTTCGTTGCGAAATATATTACTTTCTGCAACGAAATAAAAAAATTCGTTGCTAGACAATTAGCAACGCTCATTGTGCAACGAAATGTCCAACGAACGAAAAATCATTGCAAATGACGGCAACGCAAAATTTCGTTGCAAATTAATATATAACTGGTTTATTCTGTACATTTAGCAACAAACACCGTTACCAAAAAGTACACAATTAGCAACGAAAACCAATTAAGGCAACAATTTCTATATTGATCAGTAACGACAAACTTCGTTGGCAAATGTGTATCAAATGTAATGAATTTTATCTTCGTTGGAAAATAAAAAGTTTCTTTTCGTTACCAATTAGGCGTATTTTGCAACGAAAAATTGTTTTTCAGTAATAATTACTTAATAAATTTGCTACAAAATATTTCGTTGCTAAATGATTTATGATTTTACACGAAAACAAAATTTTGTTGCGAAATATATTACTTTCTGCAACGAAAAAAAACAATTTTTTGCTAGCCAATTATCAACACTCATTGCGCAACGAAAGAAAAATCGTTGCAAATGGCATTTGGCAACGAAATTTCGAACATTTAGCAACAAAAACTGTTTGTTGTAAAATCACCATTTTTTGTAGTGAATTAGTTCATGATCTCTAATGTTTGCGCGATAATTTTGGTAAACATATTCTACAGGGATTACTTCCTTATTCGCAACTTCTATGTTCAAAGGATTTCCTAATCGTTCTCGAGATAAATTTAGTCGACTAGCAAATTCCTCATATACAAAAGAACAGGTGGCACCCGAATCAAATAATACATAGGCATTTATATTATTGATTGGGATGATACCTGACACCACGTCATTCGCAGCTACTGCATCCTGGACGGTCATGCTAAATGTTCTGGCAGTTGGACGGTTGGATGGCGTCGATCCGCCAATCATCAGTTTGCTGATTCCTCCTTACTGGCTGCTTCCTCAGCCGTTCCCTTTCATCGGGCAGTCTTTAATCAGGTGATCCGCCGAGCCACAAGCGAAATAACCTTTGATCTTCTTCGGCTTCGGGCAGTTTGGCGAGATATGCCCCTCTTGGTTGAAGTTGTAACAAGTATTATGCCCCCTCTAGCATTCACCCTAGTGATTCTTTCCACACTTCAGGCATCCTTCTGCCTTCTCCTTAAACTCTCCATGAAACTTTCCCGCTTGATTGTTGTGATTTTTATTGTTGTACTCCCATTTTCTCTTTCCTAAATTACTTCCTCCGCTGCTGCTTCCTCTCTGGCTATCTCCTCCTGTACTGTTCTTATCCTTCTTATTCTTGTTGTATAAACTCAAAGCTTCACTACTTCCCTCTGCAATAATGGTCTTCTCCAGCAATGTTGCAAATGAATCGATCTGAAGAACGAACACCTTGTTGAACAACCAAGGCTTCAGTCCTTGCTCAAAACGTCTAGCCTTTCTCTCTTCATCTCCTACTTGGTGTTCTGCAAAATGGGCTAGCTCATTGAACTTTGCCACGTATTGCGCCATCGTCATATCTCCCTGGTTAAGTTCTAAGAACTTCACCTCCATCCTATTTTTCATGCTCTTCAGGATGTAATTATCGAAGAACAGAATCTTAAATCTCTCCCACGCTACTATCCCTTCGCCTGCTCTTTGCTGATTCGCCTCGCCTCATCATATAGGTAGCAAACACCGTCTTCTGGTCTTCACCCACATGAGAAATGGTGAAAGCCTTCTCTATCTCATTGATCCACGTCTGTGCCACGATAGGATCGGTAGTGCCTACGAATTCCGAAGGTCCTACACTCCTAAAGTCCTTAAAGTTTGTGACTGGAGCTGCATGGGGAATGGGTGGTATTGGTTCATTTCTTCCCCTACAAAATCTACTAGCCTTTGTATAGGGTCTACTGGTCCTCTCTCATCATTGATCGACTCTTCCGGTGCAGTTATTCTATGTCTGAGCGGTATTTTTCTGCATCACAAAATTTTCATTTTTATTATCTATTTATATTAATTAAACATTTCTCAAATGAAAAGGGAATAAAATTTTATAACACGTTTCTGGAATAAATTCATTTATATTCATATGCCAACTCATTACATCATATGATTATCCCTAGCATACTTCTATAAATGACAACACATATTGTGACGCCCCCAAATTCGGGTTACCTAACTCTCGAGTTTGGTGCTCACGATCCACAATATAAATAACATCTAACTACCCATTTAATTATGAATAGGCATATACACCACATTAACCGATATAGTTAATACATTCGTCCCATGTTGTCTAACCTTTATATTACAAACATACCCTTTAGATATACAAAAAAGGTTTACAAACATAACATAATAATAATGTTATTCATAACTATTCCAGCATAACACCTTTGCCTTTGCTCTTCACAGCACCTCCAACCACTTTGTCCCTAGCTGAAATATTTTATTTAGCAAGGGTGAGCAACAAATTTGCCCCGCAAGTTAAGATATACAATGAATGTATAAGAATTAGAATAACAAACTATCTAATTTGATAGAATGACACTAAAGTTCGGGGTACTTTGAAAATAGCTGAACAATTTGTTCTTTTCTAACCAATCTTCTCGCAACCTATGCAACACAATAGTTCAATAACGAAAGGGTACAACACTTTCAAAATTTCTACGATATTCTATTGAATAACAATTTAGAAATACTCTCCAGAGTTTATGATGATTAATTTTACAAGATCTTAAAATTCTATTCTCGAGTAACTATCAAAGATTTACTCTGATATACCCAAATAACAATATGGAAATATTTTCCAGAGTTTATGCTGTGTGATCACAAAGGATCTAGAACTTCTCTTCTCGAGTAACTATCAAAGATTTACTTTGATATACCCAGGTGTATCAGATAACCATAAAGATTAAATCATACCCCTCTGCAAGTATAACAAGTGATCTACTTTATTATACCCTATATTATGCATAATATTCAAACGCGCGCAAAGGCCGAATATACGACCAAATATGTTTCCTTTATATAAAAAAGTTGTTCTTCTCAGTCTTTGAATCAAAATTTGATTTAATAACGAAATATAATGATTTCAACATCTATTCACTTCTTTTCTCTTCTCAAACCTATCAAGTTTTCTTTTTTGATCTAGCCGAAATAATTAACATCTATCTATCAATAATAATTGAATTCTCTTCTCGAACCAATCAAGTTCTAACAAATATTCGTCTAGCTAGAACAATTGGCAAAGACATTTCTCAACATGATTTAACAATAGACAGAATTTGACTGTACTATTTGAAATCAATAATAGCTTCTACGGATGTAAATATCGAATAACAGTTGTTCTTCAAGTATATATTCTCAGAATCACTGATTCAATTTAAATTAATAAACATGCACTAATTGCGAATAATAAACAATAAATTCTTAGATGTGGTCTAATCAACAATAATTAACCACCATGATAATTGAACAGATATAACTCAAGGTTGAGTTAAGAAACTTACCTTCTCTGTTGATTACTGCTACACAATATACTTATCTGCGTTCAAAAGGACTATATTCATAATATCAGTCTTATAATTAGCACAATATGACATAACACATAACACTGTAATTTACAGTCAATCTTTTCCCTAAGCACATTACCACATAGTCACATTAGTGTTTATAACATGTAGAAACACTTCTCAAGTCTAACTAGTTCAGTCTGGTTGGACTTCAGTCTATTCTCAGTGTACTGGTCACCCTATCCGATAATTAACACTTATATTGTCAACTAAATTCGGTCTCTAAGCTTCAATATTATTTTAGATAAGTCAAATATCATTTATAATATTTTTCGGAAGCTTTTAATAATTTTTACACAATTATTATAATTTATAATAATTTTTCAAACACTGAAATCATTTTTAAATGATTTAAATATCAAATAAATCCATCATCATTAACTCATTTATTTAATGACATACTTGTCAAAATATTAAAGTTATTTATAATAGCTTAAAATATTTTTAAATCATCAATATTCTACTTAAATGATTTTTAAAGTAATTAAAATCATTTTAAAACCATCACCATTAATATTTAAATATTAATTAAATTATCATCAAAATATTAAAAGTCATTAATTATAACTTACAATATTTGTATATCATTTTTATCATTTTTAAATGATTTTTTTAAATCAATAAAACCATTTTAACTCATTTATTTAATATAATAATTAAATAAATCTAATATCATTAATATTAATTTATTAATGAAAATTCTCCAAAAATATTAAAAGTTACATTTTATAACTCAAAATATTTTTAAACACTTTATTCTTACTTAAAATGATTTTTATATTATTAAAATCATTTTTCTCTAATTTATTTAATACACTAATTAAATAAATTAAATATCATTAATATTCAAATAAATATAAATATTAATAAAAAATATTCCAAATAGTCATAAGTTATTTTTCATAATGTAAAATAATTTTTAAAACCATTTTTGGTAATTTTTATAATTTATTTTCTATTTTTAATCATTTTTTGGAAATTAGGAAAAATAAAATTAATTAAACCGTCGCTGTAGCCCTTTAGCGACACTTTATGTCGTTTTAGGTGTTCTTGAGCTGTCAGGCTAGTTCTCGAGGGTCACACTTTGACCATCATTGATTCTCAATTCTTGCATAATTTGGGCTAACTAAAACATTGATATTGTAGTAGAAATGGAATACTACAATTATCAATCACCAACTTTGTCATACGACATCACAACAAGGAGATCAAAGCTTCCAAAGTTGCTGTCAGACGATTTCTGAGTTTTCTAGAAACCCAGGCAGTTCAACTACCTACTTTCTCGCTCGATTATCTATGAGTTCTGGTCATGAATCATATGATCTAATGGTTCAAATATGTAGTCCATGTGTCAATGAACATTTACATAACTACAAATCAGTTCAACAACATCTAAATAACCAGATACAGCTCGGTTAAAGTGTAAGACCCCAACTTTTATGAATAAAGATTAATCTCTCTCGAATTATATTTTTGGATATTATGGTGTGGATATTATTTAATGTTATAGTTGTGGGTAATATTTACAAATTTTACAAAGTAAACAAGTGGTTATATAATATTCGATTGGTCGGGGAATATTCGTACGACGGCACAATCATTGGTGGACCCCACAACGGAAGTATTGTCGTAGTTAGAAAACGACATAATTATCTTTTTATAAAAATAACGGCGGTAGTGTTACCGTTAAAACTGTTGAACTACCCGGTATTAAAAGTACAGTAATACGCGTGGTTACATAGTAGCACACGGTATTGATTATTGATGCTTACATGAGAAGTCACTCAGTTATACTCAATTATTGCTACAGTGATTGATGCATCATATCTCTCATATTATTAATTCAGTTATTGTCACAGTATCATCTGCATAATATTTTATATATTATTAAATCAATAATTGAGACGACAAAGTTATTCATATTATTAAATTGCAATATTTACAATGTCTAGAAGTTCTGTCAAGGAGAGATTTGGTCACCTAATTGCGCGCCAATAGGGAGAAATCCTTATTGGAAAGCCCCCTCTTTCCTGGGAACGACCTGGTTGTTAAATATTGTGAATTATAATATTAATGATGAATAAGTTTGTGTTGATTAAAGATGAATTTGATAGTTCCATTGTGTTGGGATTATTTGTGTTAGTAGAAATCGACATTTATTTCGATAATAATTAATGTCTGGAGATTATATTGTTTAATCGGGTATTCAGGGCATTTTTCGTGTCGGAGTACTATTCACGACTTACTATTCACGAGTTACTATTCATGAGTTACTATTTACGAGTTACTATTCATGAGTTACTATTCATGAGTTACTATTGAGTCACATTCACTTACTATTAGGGGAGTTGGTGCAAGATTGATGATACTTGCATGACTAAGTTAAAGATGGAGGTATAGATGGAGGTACTATATTATAATTAATTTTTTCACATGTTTAGAACTATTGAGTCACATGATTTACTATTGAGTCACATGATTTTACTATTGATTCACATGATTTACTATTAGGGGAGTTGGTGCAAGATTGATAATACTTGCAGGACTAAATTAAAAAGAAAAGTTGGAGGTATTGTACTGTAATATTTCGAGCCCTAAAACTTGCAATTATCGAAATTATATTTTCCTATAAATAGATACTCATTCTTCCTTCATTTCTCACCAATTCACTAAAGTTTTAGAGCCATTATTATATAGAGAAATTATAGAGAGAAAGAAGAAGAGAACTCTGCTACATTTCTATTACAGTATCCAGTCTTCTTTTGAGGTAAGGGGTATTATTCTTTCGTATTCATGAAGAGAATTATTTCTTTCAATACTCGTAAGAGTTGTTATTCCATTCTTCATTATTATGTTGGAATAACCTGTTTATGCGAAGTACCGCATACATGGTGAAATTCTTTTTTTATTCCATTCTTTATTATTATGTTGGAATAACCTGTTTATGCGAAGTACCGCATACATGGTGAAATTCTTCTATTATTCCATTTTTTATTATTCTGTTGGAATATCTTGTCGGTGCGAATTTCGCCTGACCTGATTCCATTATTTATTATTCCGCATTTATTATTCTGTCGGAATATCCTGTATGTGCGTTTTACGCTGAACCTGGTTCCATTATTTATTATTCCGCATTTATTATTCTGTCGGAATATTCTGTCTGTGCGTTTTACGCCGGACCTGGTTCCATTATTTATTATTCCGTATTTATTATTCTGTCGGAATATCCTGTCTGTGCGTTTACGCCGGACCTGGTTCCATTATTTATTATTTTGTTGGGAATAACCTGTCTGTGCGGTCTCTATCGCATGCATGGTGAATCCTTCTGTTATTCCATTCTTTATTATTCTATTGGAATAACCTGTCTATGTGGATTACCACATGCATGGTGAATGATCCTTTGTATTCATTCCTTATTAAATTATGAAAATAATCTGTAAACGTGGATTACCGCATGGCGGGTGAAAATCCATTTGCAGTTTCATATATTCTTTATTATACTCAGTTGGTTAAAGTTTTGACTTCTATACTCCATGAAATTAGTGGAATATCCTTGATATTTACACTTCATCCCATATCTTTTCATGGAAATATTATTCTGAGCATTCTTAAATTTTACTCTACAAAGAAGTATCATGTTGACAATTTGGACGTTATTAGTTCTTGGATAAATTAATTCTTGAACTTGTTTTATTGAATTATTATGTCATTGTCATTATCTTCATGCTTATATTGTAATGAAAGTCATCTTTGGCTTACGTGCATAGATGGACTTAGTGTGATTATGACCAGGGATCATTCGGTATAATCATGACCTGTAATGTTATAAATGATATGGTAAAATTCCTCAGTAGCCTGTAATGCATTGATGGACAGTTTTTGGTATGATTATGACCATGGATTATTCGGTATAGTCATGACTGTTGATGATTTAATGAATATCCTTGGCTCATAGTACAGGGATGATTAGAAGATGTGGTTTATTTATTAATTTGAGTCTCATCGATAAAAGTTGATGAAAACATTTTGAAATCATAGAAGATAGTAGGTTGTATTCTCTACTTGACTCTTCTAATGGATTGCTTATTCCGCTGCAGTTAAACTTGATGTCTATTGGTGGAGCAACATGAAGAGAGAGATAGCGCTATTTATCTCAAGGTGTCTAGCTTGTCAACGAGTCAAGGCGGAGCATCAAGTGCCAAAAGGTCCATTGCAACCACTTGAGATTCCAAAATGGAAGTGGGAGCACATTACCATGGATTTCGTTACTGGTCTTCCTAAGGTTTCTCAAGGCATAGATGTGATTTGGGTCATTGTTGATAAATTGACCAAGTCTGCTCATTTCTTATCGATACAAGAAACTTTTACACTTGAACTTTTTGCTAGTATGTACATAAATGAGATTGTAAGATTGCATGGTATGCCAGTATCCATAGTTTCTGATCGTAACCCAAGATTCACTTCAAGATTTTAGGTTAGTTTGCAAAAAGCTATGGGCACGGATTTACGATTTAGTTCGGCATATCATCCTCAAACGGACGGGCAGTCAGAAAGGACTATTCAAACTCTTGAAGATTTATTAAGACTCTGTGTCCTTGACTTTAAGAGAAGTTGGGAAAAGTTTTTATCATTGATGGAGTTTTTCTATAACAACAGTTACCAAGCAAGTATTGGCATGGCTCCATTTGAGGCGTTGTATGGAAGAAAGTGTCGTTCTCCAGTATGCTGGGATGAGGTGGGTGAAGCAACGTTGTTGGGACCAGAGTTAGTACATATGACTACGGAAAAGATTCAAATAATCTGAGAACGTATAAAAACCTCACAAGATCGACAAAAGAGTTATGCTGATCTTCATCGAAAAGGCGTGGAATTCCATATTGGAGATCATGTGTTGTTACGTGTTGCTCCATGGAAAGGAGTTACAAGATTTGGAAAGAGAGGAAAGCTCAATACTTGATTCATTGGCCCATTTATAATCCTCGAGCGAGTAGGAACTGTGGCCTATAGACTCGCCTTACCGCCAAGTATGTCTCATGTTCATAACGTTTTTCACATATCTATGTTACGCAAATATGTGAAAGACCCGAACCACATTGTTGAATTAGAACCAGACGAGATAGAGGAAGATTTAACGTATGAAGAGTTACCTATTAAAATCTTGGATAAGAAGGATCATATTCTACGCTCCAAGGTTATACCTAAAGTCAAAGTTTTATGGAGAAACCACGATGTGGAAGAAATTACCTAGGAGTTAGAATCTGAGATGAAGTCAAGATATCCTCACCTCTTCGATATATCAGGTACGTACCCTAATTTTGAGGACGAAATTTGGTAAGAAGGGGAGGTTGTAAGACCCCAACTTTTATGAATACAGATTAATTTCTCTCGAATTATATTTTTGGATATTATGGTGTGGATATTATTTAATGTTATAGTTGTGGGTAACATTTACAAATTTTGCAAAGTAAGCAAGTGGTTATATAATATTCGATTGGTCAGGAAATATTCGTTTTAACAGGGAATATTTGTACGACGGCACAATCATTGGTGGACCCCACAATGGAAGTATTGTCGTAGTTAGAAAATTACATAATTATCTTTTTATAAAAATAACGGCGGTAGTGTTACCGTTAAAACTGTTGAACTACCCGGTAGTAAAAGTACAGTAATACGCGTGGTTGTATAGTAGCACACGATATTGATTATTGATGCTTACGTGGGAAGTCACTCAGTTATACTCAATTATTGCTACAGTGATTGCTGCATCATATCTCTCATATTATTGATTCAGTTATTGTCACAGTATCATCTGCATAATATTTTATATATTATTAAATCAATAATTGATACGATAAAGTTATTCATATTATTAAATTGCAATATTTACAATGTCTAGAAGTTCTGTCAAGGAGAGGTTTGGTCACCTAATTGCACGCTAATAGGGAGAAATCCTTATTGGAAAGCCCCCTCTTTCCTGGGAACGACCTGGTTATTAAATATTGTGAATTATAATATTAACGATGAATAAGTTCGTGTTGATTAAAGATGAATTTGATAGTTCCATTGTGTTGGGATTATTTGTGTTAGTAGAAATCGACATTTATATCGATAATAATTAATGTCTAGAGATTATATTGTTCAATCGGGTATTCAGGGCACTTTTCGTGTCGGAGTACTATTCACGAATTACTATTCACGAGTTACTATTCATGAGTTACTATTGAGTCACATTCACTTACTATTAGGGGAGTTGGTGTAAGATTGATGATACTTGCATGACTAAGTTAAAAATGGAGGTATAGATGGAGGTACTATATTGTAATTAATTTTTTCACATGTTTAGAACTATTGAGTCACATGATTTACTATTGAGTCCCATGATTTTACTATTGATTCACATGATTTACTATTAGGGGAGTTGGTGCAAGATTGATAATACTTGCAGGACTAAATTAAAAATGAAATAAAAGTTGGAGGTATTGTACTGTAATATTTCGAGCCCCAAAACGTGCAATTATCAAAACTATATTTTCCTATAAATAGAAGCTCATTCTTCCTTCATTTCTCAGCAATTCACTAAAGCTTTAGAGCTATTATTATAGAGAGAAATTATAGAGAGAAAGAAGAAGAGAAGTCTGCTACATTTTTATTCCAGTATCCAGTCTTCTTTTGAGGTAAGGGGTATTACTCTTTCGTATTCATGAATAGAATTATTTCTTTCAATACTCGTAAGAGTTGTTATTCCATTCTTCATTATTATGTTGGAATAACCTGTTTATGCGAAGTACCGCATACATGGTGAAATTCTTCTGTTATTCCATTCTTTATTATTTTGTTGGAATAACCTGTTTATGCGAAGTACAACATACATGGTGAAATTATTCTATTATTCCATTTTTATTATTCTGTTGGAATATCCTGTCGGTGAAAATTCGCCTGACCTGGTTCCATTATTTATTATTCCGCATTTATTATTCTGTCGGAATATCCTGTCTGTGCGTTTTACGCCGGACCTGGTTCTATTATTTATTATTTCGTATTTATTATTTTGTCGGAATATCCTGTCTATGCGTTTTACGCCGGACCTGGTTCCATTATTTATTATTCCACATTTATTATTCTGTCGGAATATCCTGTCTGTGCGTTTACGCCGGACCTGGTTCCATTATTTATTATTCTGTTGGGAATAACCTGTCTGTGCGGTCTCTATAGCATGCATGGTGAATCCTTCTGTTATTCCATTCTTTATTATTCTGTTGGAATAACCTGTCTATGTGGATTACCACATGCATGGTGAATGATCCTTTGTATTCATTCCTTATTAAATTGTGGAAATAATCTGTAAACGTGGATTACCGCATAGCGGGTGAAAATCCATTTGCAGTTTCATATATTCTTTATTATACTCAGTTGGTTAAAGTTTTGACTTCTATACTCCATGAAATTAGTGGAATATCCTTGATATTTGCACTTCATCCAGTATCTTTTCATGGAAATATTATTCTGAGCATTCTTAAATTTTACTCTACAAAGAAGTATCATGTTGACAATTTGGACGTTATTAGTTCTTGGATAAATTAATTCTTGAACTTGTTTTATTAAATTATTATGTTATTGCCATCATCCTCATGCTTATATTGTAATGAAAGTCATCTTTGGCTTACGTGCATAGATGGACTTAGTATGATTATGACCAGGGATCATTCGGTATAATCATGACCTGTAATGTTATAAATGATATGGTAAAAGTCCTCAGCAGCCTGTAATGCATTGATGGACAGTTTTTAGTTTGATTATGACCAGGGATTATTCGGTATAGTCATGACTGTGACACCCCCAAATCCCGGTACTTCATTTCCTCAGGATTTGGTGTTCACGTGATCAAAACATTCATTTCTAACTACCCAATTATAATAAAATTGAATAACAAAACCTGCCCATACAGGATTAAACTTAAATAAATCTCCCAGGTTAACTAACCTTTACAAACAATCATTCATGCGGAAAATTAAAATAAACTTCATTACAATCTTTAAACCAAGTCTGAAAATAAACTATTCAACTATTACAAGTCTTCAGCATTGTTTCGTCTTTCCTTTTCCTTTACTGGTACTAGGTACATCACCAGTTTCAACCTTAGCTGTAAGAAATTTTACAGGCAAGAGTGAGCAAACAAGGCCCACTTGAAATAACAATAATTAAATCATTAAACTTTTACATCATTTGTCAACATTAAGCTCAATAGAATTTAACAATATATTCTATTAATTTTTGGAAAGCTTTAACCTTTACTGAGGGTCTAATGACCGCGAATCATGTCCACAGTTATAAGTAATTTTTCAACTTAAACTTTAACAGTCATAAGACTATAAGGACTTCACGTACATAGGGGGATCAACCCTTCGTACAATGTATTGTGCACAATCATTTCAACGCTAAGCGTAACCTCTTATAAAAGAGTTGTTCTTCTCAGTATTTAGAATACAAGTCCGTACCAAAGTGAGTTTGGTTTGGATACATCATGGGGTAATTTAGAATTCAACGGTAATCAACTAAGGTTAAGTTGATTACAAACGACATAACTGTATACTATGGAATAATCATAGTTTAATTGATGTTTATAAATTGACATCATGCTTTAGGGATAATCTAATAGCATACAATTTGAATAATTATAACCTACCTTGCTTGAACAATAATAAGACAAGGTTAATTGAATAATAAACATCCACAACATGTATATAATTGTACATGCTAAACCACAAGTTAAGTACAAGAATAGCTTGCTCCAAATAAATTTACACCATTATATGATAATCGAAATTGAAACAATAATTAGTTCAATAACACCAATGATTAGAAAACTTATACAATAAAGAACTTGCTAAATATCAAAAGTTAAGGCTTAGAAACTTGCTCAATGTAAAAGGTAGGTTTAGGAAACTTGCCTTTAGCACAAGCTACACTTTTACCACTTGAATTGATACCCTAAACATATGTCATATTGACATAATTAGTCCTAACCAACATTGTACATTTATATAAACAATTACATTCATCATATGGGTTGAATTACCCATTCACATAATCAATTATTTTTCAAGTAGATAATACTTAATAACCTGATAGTTCATAGTCTAATAATATTGAAATTATCATTTAACATTATTATGA
This sequence comes from Panax notoginseng, assembly GCA_016801055.1. Lineage (NCBI taxonomy): Eukaryota > Viridiplantae > Streptophyta > Magnoliopsida > Apiales > Araliaceae > Panax > Panax notoginseng. The sequence goes on from CM029015.1 coordinate 12,803,700, forward strand.
TAAACACATAACATTTATTTTCAAGTTTTGTACATATAAACAAAACTGTCAGACAGTTCTGCCAAGCCGCGCCGCGGCGCCACAGTTTGTACTGTGGCTCGCGCTGCGGCGCTGAGTCGGCGCTGCGGCGCAGCGATTATACTATGAGTCGGCGCTGCGGCGCAGTGATTGTGCAACAGGCCGTGCTTACGTCATGTTGATGGCGCTGCGGCGCCAGCAATGAACTGCTGGGCTGCGCCGCGGCGTGAACTGTCAGCGTCGACTGACAGTTTCGGCAACCATGAAAGAAAAAGCCAAATTGGCCAAAAAGCTCGAATCTAATAGACTGATTATCATGAAAATTGCATATAGACATCATATAAACATATTGTGAGTACTCCTAACATGTTTCTATCCATCAATTAGCACAAACATCAATTATACAACACCCAATTTTAATGTTTTTGGCAAAAACACCATTTTTGATATTTTCCATGAAATTCAACACTGTGATTTTGTTATTCAATCAAAACAGAAATTTCCAAGCATCATGATTATGATTTTTTATACTCTAGCAATTCTTATAATCAATTTATCAATTTAACAACAATTAAAACCTTAATTTCTATTTTAAAATAGCCATACTCATATATATATATATATATATATATATATATATATATATATATATATATATATATATATATATATATATATATATATATATATATTTCATATGAACACTGTGATAGATTTTCTTCATAATTTGCATACATACATAAAGAAATTGATTATAATCATACATACATTCAAGAAAATAGTTTTACAACAACAATCATCATCTAAAGCTATATACATAAGAAATTCATCATCCATAATTATTTAAAGAGAATTTTTTTTAGAAGAAGAAGAAAACTAGACTTTTAAAGAAAAAGGTTAAGCTCCTACCTTTGATTGAAAAGTTGATGGCTACTTTTGACTATCAATTACTTTTCTCCAATTCCTTTCTCAAACCTTCAAGGAATTCTCTCAAGTTTTATTTCCCTTTTCTCTTTTCTTCTTCTTCTTCTCTTTTCTTTCACTGAGTCTTTCTCTAGTTTACGTATAATAACATAACGTATGTAATAATAGATATATTTAGTATAGAATTTAACTGACATCAGTTATATTATTTTGAAAATCAAAAGCCATAAGGCTTGTTTGGTTAAGCTTAATAAAAATAACCTATTAATCCTTACTCATTGTTTGGTAAATTGAATTAAAATATAATAGATTAATCCTTATACCTTGTTTGCTAAAATCCTAATAGATTAAAGACTTATTATGCATTAAGCCTTGTTTGACAAAACTAAATTAAACTATTTTTAATTTATTTTAATAACTCCTTTATAGCAAGGTAATTAGTCACACCTTTATTAAATTAATAAATCAATTAAACATTAATCTATTAAATTACTTTAACACATAAACAATTATAATTCTTTTTACAATTATAATTTCATTTAATCAACTAATATTTCAAACTAAAATTTCTCATTTAAATATTATTATTTATTTAAAATCATTATAAGCTCTCTAGCTTATTAAATTAAACTCCATTATTATAAAATCTCATAATAATTAATTTATTTAGCTCCTTAATTATTTACTCAACAAATAATTAATTAAATCACATCAACTCAAATTGCCATATAATTCAATAAATATTTAATATTGCCAATAAATATTTAATATTTAATTATTTATTCAACAAATAATTAAATAAACCACATCACTCAAATTGAACAATTATTTATTCAACAATAACATATCCATTAAATACTTAAATAAATCAATAAATATTTAATATCACACTTTAAAATTATGGAATGTTACATCATTCCCTCCTTACAAGGATTCTGTCCTCAGAATCACAATTTAAACAAATCATTCGTTACATTCTTCCCTACTTACAAAGATTCTGTCCCCAGAATCGAAGACACAGATTAAACAAATAACTCAGGGTATTCTTTCAACATTTTCTCTTCGAGTTCCCACGTAGCTTCTTCAGCGTTGTGGTTTCTCCATATCACCTTCACAAAAGGTATCACTTTATTCCTGAGCACTTGTTCTTTCCTGTCGACTATCTGGATAGGGACCTCTTCATAAGTCAAATATTTTTCGAACTGCAAAGGTTCATACTCGATCACATGCTTGTAGTCGGGTTTATATGGTCATAACACCGAAATGTGAAAAACATTATGAATATTTTCCAACACTGGAGGTAGAGCTACCTCGTAAGTCACTTCTCCCACTCTTCGCAGCACTTCAAAGGGTCCAATAAACCTTGGACTTAACTTTCCCTTTTTACCGAAACGAATTTTCCCCTTCTAGGGAGAAACTTTTAAGAATACAAAAGTTCCTACGTCAAATGTACGATCTTGTCTGTGTTGATCAGCATACTTTTTCTGTCTGTCTTGAGCTGTGACCAGTCTTGTCCTGATGAGTTTGACAACATCAGCAGTTTGTTGTACCAGTTCTGGTCCTAACAGTTGGCGTTCACCGACTTCATCCCAACACAGTGGGGTTCTGCACTTTCTGCCGTAAAATGCCTCGTAAGGTGGCATGCCAATGCTCGCGTGATAACTGTTGTTGTAAGAAAATTCTACCAATGGTAGTTGATCTTCCCAGCTTCCTTTAAAGTCCATGACACATGCTCTCAGCATATCTTCCAATGTCTGAATTGTTCGTTCGCTTTGGCCATCTGTTTGTGGATGATAAGCCGTACTCATTCGCAACTGTGTTCCCATACATTCTTGTAGTCTCTTCCAGAAATTCGATGTAAACCGCTGATCTCTATCAGACAAAATTGATACTGGCACTCCGTGCCTCGAAACGATCTCCTTAATGTACAATCTTGCCAACTGATCAAGATTGAATCTAATCTTTATTGGTAAAAAGTGCGCTGATTTCGTCAGTCTGTCCACTATTACCCAAATCGCATCGCATCCTCTCTGAGTAGTTGGAAGACCCACCACAAAATCCATCGTGATGTGTTCCCACTTCCATTCCGGTATTTCAAACGGTTGGAGTAATCCGCTGGGTCTTTGATGTTCGACTTTTACTCTCTGACATGTCAAGCATTTCGCTACGCATTCAGCAACATCTCTTTTCATATTTGGCCACCAAAAATGTCGGCGCAAATCTTGATACATTTTCGTGCTTCCTGGATGAATTGAATACTTTGAGCTATGAGCTTCAGTCAGAATTTCTTCTTTCAGCTCTAGCACTGCTGGAACCCAAATTCGTCCATCGAACCGTAGTAAACCTTCGGTATCGACCTTGTAATTTACATCTCCGCCTTCACCCAAATTCTCTTTTGATTTTTCCACATTCTCCATCTTGTAATTGAGCAATTTTCACTTTGTTCACTAAAGTTAGATCAGCTTCTATCTAGAATAGTTGTTCGTCAGATTTTTTTGGAAATTTGATTTCCAACTCCAATTTTGTCATTGCTGAAATGAGCTCCTTTTGAGTTGTTATCAGCATTAACTTCTCCCGACCTTTCCTGCTTAAAGCATCTGCAACTACATTCGCTTTACCCGGATGATAAAAGATCTCACAATCGTAATCTTTTATTAATTCCATCCACCTTCTTTGACGAATGTTCAAATCCTTCTGAGTGAAAATATACTTCAGACTTTTGTGGTCTGTGTAGATCTCACATTTCTCTCCATAAAGATAGTGTCTCCATATTTTTAGAGCAAACACCACTGCAGCCAATTCCAAATCATGAGTCGGATACCCCTTCTCATAATCCTTCAATTGTCTTGATGCATAGGCAATAACTTTGCCGTTCTGAATAAGAACACAACCCAACCCTTTATGTGAGGCATCACTATATACTACAAAATTTCCTGTATTATCTGGCAAAGTCAATACAGGTGCCACACTTAACTTCTTCTTCAAATCTTGGAAACTCTCTTCGCACTTCTCCGTCCAAACGAATTTTACAATTTTTCTTGTCAAATTTGTTAGCGGAGTGGCTATCTTAGAAAAATTTTGAATAAATCTTCTATAATAACCAGCCAGTCCCAAGAAACTCCTCACTTCTGACGGTGTTTTTTGGTTGTTCCCAATTGATTATTGCTTCCACTTTCGACGGATCCACTGAGATCCCATCTTTGTCAATCACATGCCCCAAAAATTGTACACGGTCGAGCCAAAATTCGCACTTAGAGAACTTCGCGTACAATTTTTCCTTTCTTAGTGTCTCCAATGTCTGACGTAAGTGTTCCACGTGTTCTTCTTGAGTTTTAGAATACACTAGAATGTCATCAATGAATACCACTACAAACTTGTCTAGAAATGGTTTAAACACCCTGTTCATCAAATCCATGAACGCAGCAGGTGCATTGGTTAAACCAAAAGACATCACCAGAAACTCGTAATGTCCATACCGAGTTCTGAATGCCGTTCGTGGTATATCCTCCTTTCTTACCTTCAATTGATGATAACCACTTCTCAAATCTATTTTCGAAAAGTACTTAGCACCCTTCAGTTGATCAAACAAGTCATCTATTCTTGGCAACGGGTATTTGTTTTTAATAGTGACTTTGTTTAACTCCCTATAATCAATGCAAAGACGCATTGACCCGTCCTTCTTCTTCACAAATAAAACTGGCGCTCCCCACGGCGATACGCTTGGTTGAATATATTTCTTATCCAGCAGCTCTTGCAACTGAACCATTAGTTCCTTCATTTCTACCGGAGCCATTCTGTACGGGGCCTTCGATATCGGTGTTGTTCCCGGTACTAAGTCGATCACGAACTCAATTTCTCTGTCAGGAGGAAGTCCTGGCAAATCCTCTAAAAAAACGTCTTCGAATTCCCTCACTACTGGTATTTCTTCCAGCTTTACCCCCTTCTTCTGAGTATCGACTATGTAAGCTAAATAGCCCACACAACCTTGACTCAACAATTTCTTGGCCTGCATAGTCGTCAGACATTTCATTTGTCTAGGCGACTTGCTACCATAAAATACTACCTTTGACGGAGTCATAAGGTTTACACACTTCTTTTGGCAGTCAATTACCGCTCCGCATTTGAACAACCAATCCATTCCCAAAATTACATCAAATTCCCCCAGTCTAATCGGAATCAAATCTACCAACAAGACATTCTCCTTAATGTTCACCCTACAGTTCTTGTATACGAATCTAACAGGGATTATTTTCTTATTCGCAATTTCTATGTTCAAAGGAAAATTCAGTTCTTCTCTAGGCAATTCTAACCTCTTAGCAAATTCATCAGATATAAACGAGCAAGTAGCACCCGAATCAAATAATACATATGCATCAATATCATTGATTGGGATAATACCTGAAACTACATCCTTTGATTACACAGCATCTTGCACAGTCATGTTAAAGGTTCTGGCTGTGGGTTTGATTGATGCTGCAGGTCCTGTAATAGCCCACACACCTCCATTGTTATCTCCTTTGCTTCTGGTTGTCACTCCCTCCTTCTTCTTAGGACATTCACGAGCAAAGTGATGCTTGGATCCGCACGTGAAGTACGCATTCTTCTTTGATTGAGTGCAATTTGGGGCGATGTGACCCTCCTGGCCACAATTGTAGCAAACTCGTTTTTCCATCAAGCACGCACCCTTGTGAAACTTTCCACATGTCGCACATGCTTCAAACTTTTTGTTCTGCTGGTTACCTTGCTAGTTTCCAGTACCCATACTCCCATTCCACTTCCTCTTGCTGTTGTTGTTGTTGTTGTTGTTGTTGTTATTGTTGTTGTTATTGTTGTTGTTTTCACTGCTACTACCACCATTCTTCACCTCATTCTCATTCTTCTTCTTCTTTTGTTCCTAGTTAAATTTTGTCACCGCCTCGCCTCCACCTTCAGCGAGTACTGCTTTCTCCATCACTGCTGCAAACGTCTTCAATTGGAACAGGGAAACCCTACTGTACAACCATGGCTTCAGTCCCTGTTCAAACCTCTTCGCCTTACGCTCATCTGTGCTAACCTGATATGGCGCAAACCTCGCCAATTCATTGAATTTTGCGGCATACTCAGATACCGTCACCGTCCCTTGCTTCAGTTCTAGAAACTGTACTTCCAGCTGACTCTTCGAACTCTCCGGGAAATAGGTCTCGGAAAACAACTCCTTGAACCTATCCCAAGTCATCACTCCTGGCCCTTCACGAGTTTTATTAGCCTGCCACCAATAACTAGCTTCTGCTTTCAACATGAACGTTGCGAAAGCAGTCTTCTGATCATCCCCTACCCTAGCGACATCGAACACCTTCTCTATCTCCATAATCCAGGTTTGTGCTTCGACTGGATTCATGGACCCACGGAATTCAGGTGGTCCAACCGCCTTAAACTCCTTAAACGTTGTACCTTGGTTTTGAGGTTGATTCTGCAACGCTCCTGTCAGTAGTGTTACTAGTTGTTGAACGGGATTCGCATCAACATTGTCGTTATTGTTAGTTCCTTCAATGGTTCTCTGTCATGTTGGCTGACGTCTGGGAGGCATTTTCTGTTAAAATAAAACATCTATTAGACCATTACTCAACTTCTTTAAGTATTTCTAATTAACTTGCCTCTATAAAAGAAATACCCACATAGCACATAACACTTTGAACAAAATAATAACATTTATTTATTCATAAACTTTCTGAAAACATAACACAATAGCATCTCTGCTATCTACATTCCTTTCTTGAACTACAAAAGTTTCAGGACAATATCATTATTATCATATCCCATGGTTACTTAACACTAGGGACTTACACATTATTTAATACTTATTACGTACATTACCGACACATTTTCTACGATGATCTATTAAGGTACTTCGTAGCCCTATAACGTTCTTCCTCCATGACTCGAAACATTGTTCTGCGATCTAACACGAATGATGGCAGTGTCTCGAACTGAATCGGATATCCCATGACCCGATCTTGAGCTCGATTAATTGCGGTGTTAAATACTTTATCCATCTCTTCCATCTTCATCCTCTTTGCCTGCGCGTCTCTCGCTGCTCTTCCAGTTCGTTGATAAGCTTCCTCGTATGCATCTTCAGCTCTTGCCCTCTTAGCAGCTTCTTCTCTCATCTTGCTCTCCAGTTCAGCAACCATCTCGATCAATTGTTCTTTCTCTCCTTCAGTCTGTATTAATTTCTCCTCGGCGTTAGTCAGTCGTTCTTCACGATCCAGGATCTCATCGTCCTTCTGTGTCATTGCAGTCTGTTGTTCAGCTACTATCTCTTGCAATTCCTCAACTGTATCCTGAAGTTCCACGTTGCGGTCATGCACCTCATCGTAAATACGGCCTGTTATCGAGTTAAGTGGAATCCTTTCTTCCTCATCCTCCTCATCTGTCTCCACATCACCCTCCTCATCTTCAACTACTGTGACCAACGGGGCTAACTCCCGTGACAGTAGTTGTTCCCAAACTACCTGAATGTCGCGAGGCTCCTCCTCTATAGGCATTTGAGGTCCCTCCTCCCTAGCCTGACTGGATTCTCCGACATTAGTCATCCTGACAACAAAATTTTAAAGTTTTAGTTATTAATCATTCTACTCGACACTCGCGAGCACATAAGTTATAAATACATAAGCACATAAGTGTTTTATTACTTCTTTCTTAAAACTCGATAAGAGTTATCTCCACTATCTTTTCAAAGGTTACTTCCTAAGGCTTTTTTTTCCCACCTAAGGTTCATAACCTAAAGCTTTGATACCAACCTGTGACACCCCCAAATCCCGGTACTTCATTTCCTCAGGATTTGGTGTTCACGTGATCAAAACATTCATTTCTAACTACCCAATTATAATAAAATTGAATAACAAAACCTGCCCATACAGGATTAAACTTAAATAAATCTCCCAGGTTAACTAACCTTTACAAACAATCATTCATGCGGAAAATTAAAATAAACTTCATTACAATCTTTAAACCAAGTCTGAAAATAAACTATTCAACTATTACAAGTCTTCAGCATTGTTTCGTCTTTCCTTTTCCTTTACTGGTACTAGGTACATCACCAGTTTCAACCTTAGCTGTAAGAAATTTTACAGGCAAGAGTGAGCAAACAAGGCCCACTTGAAATAACAATAATTAAATCATTAAACTTTTACATCATTTGTCAACATTAAGCTCAATAGAATTTAACAATATATTCTATTAATTTTTGGAAAGCTTTAACCTTTACTGAGGGTCTAATGACCGCGAATCATGTCCACAGTTATAAGTAATTTTTTAACTTAAACTTTAACAGTCATAAGACTATAAGGACTTCACGTACATAGGGGGATCAACCCTTCGTACAATGTATTGTGCACAATCATTTCAACGCTAAGCGTAACCTCTTATAAAAGAGTTGTTCTTCTCAGTATTTAGAATACAAGTCCGTACCAAAGTGAGTTTGGTTTGGATACATCATGGGGTAATTTAGAATTCAACGGTAATCAACTAAGGTTAAGTTGATTACAAACGACATAACTGTATACTATGGAATAATCATAGTTTAATTGATGTTTATAAATTGACATCATGCTTTAGGGATAATCTAATAGCATACAATTTGAATAATTATAACCTACCTTGCTTGAACAATAATAAGACAAGGTTAATTGAATAATAAACATCCACAACATGTATATAATTGTACATGCTAAACCACAAGTTAAGTACAAGAATAGCTTGCTCCAAATAAATTTACACCATTATATGATAATCGAAATTGAAACAATAATTAGTTCAATAACACCAATGATTAGAAAACTTATACAATAAAGAAATATCAAAAGTTAAGGCTTAGAAACTTGCTCAATGTAAAAGGTAGGTTTAGGAAACTTGCCTTTAGCACAAGCTACACTTTTACCACTTGAATTGATACCCTAAACATATGTCATATTGACATAATTAGTCCTAACCAACATTGTACATTTATATAAACAATTACATTCATCATATGGGTTGAATTACCCATTCACATAATCAATTATTTTTCAAGTAGATAATACTTAATAACATGATAGTTCATAGTCTAATAATACTGAAATTATCATTTAACATTATTATGATAAACACATAACATTTATTTTCAAGTTTTGTACATTTAAACAAAACTGTCAGACAGTTCTGCCAAGCCGCGCCGCGGCGCCACAGTTTGTACTGTGGCTCGCGCTGCGGCGCTGAGTCGGCGCTGCGGCGCATCGATTATACTATGAGCCGGTACTGCGGCGCAGTGATTGTGCAACAGGCCGTGCTTACGTCATGGTGATGGCGCTGGGGCGCCAGCAATGAACTGCTGGGCCGCGGCGCGACGCGAACTGTCAGCGTCGACTGACAGCTTCGGCAACCATGAAAGAAAAAGCCAAATTGGCCAAAAAGCTCGAATCTAATAGACTGATTATCATGAAAATTGCATATAGACATCATATAAACATATTGTGAGTACTCCTAACATGTTTCTATCCATCAATTAGCACAAACATCAATTATACAACACCCAATTTTAATGTTTTTGGCAAAAACACCATTTTTGATATTTTCCATGAAATTCAACACTGTGATTTTGTTATTCAATCAAAACAGAAATTTCCAAGCATCATGATTATGATTTTTCATACTCTAGCAATTCTTATAATCAATTTATCAATTTAACAACAATTAAAACCTTAATTTCTATTTTAAAATAGCCATACTCATATATATATATATATATATATATATATATATATATATATATATATATATATATATATATATTTCATATGAACACTGTGATAAATTTTCTTCATAATTTGCATACATACATAAAGAAATTGATTATAATCATACATACATTCAAGAAAATAGTTTTACAACAACAATCATCATCTAAAGCTATATACATAAGAAATTCATCATCCATAATTATTTAAAGAGAATTTTTTTTTTAGAAGAAGAAGAAAACTAGACTTTTAAAGAAAAAGGTTAAGCTCCTACCTTTGATTGAAAAGTTGATGGCTACTTTTGACTATCAATTACTTTTCTCCAATTCCTTTCTCAAACCTTCAAGGAATTCTCTCAAGTTTTATTTCCCTTTTCTCTTTTCTTCTTCTTCTTCTCTTTTCTTTCACTGAGTCTTTCTCTAGTTTACGTATAAAAACATAACGTATGTAATAATAGATATATTTAGTATAGAATTTAACTGACATCAGTTATATTATTTTGAAAATCAAAAGCCATAAGGCTTGTTTGGTTAAGCTTAATAAAAATAACCTATTAATCCTTACTCCTTGTTTGGTAAATTGAATTAAAATATAATAGATTAATCCTTATACCTTGTTTGCTAAAATCCTAATAGATTAAAGACTTATTATGCATTAAGCCTTGTTTGACAAAACTAAATTAAACTATTTTTAATTTATTTTAATAACTCCTTTATAGCAAGGTTATTAGTCACACCTTTATTAAATTAATAAATCAATTAAATATTAATCTATTAAATTACTTTAACACATAAACAATTATAATTCTTTTTACAATTATAATTTCATTTAATCAACTAATATTTCAAACTATAATTTCTTATTTAAATATTATTATTTATTTAAAATCATTTTAAGCTCTCTAGCTTATTAAATTAAACTCCATTATTATAAAATCTCATAATAATTAATTTATTTAGCTCCTTAATTATTTACTCAACAAATAATTAATTAAATCACATCAACTCAAATTGCCATATAATTCAATAAATATTTAATATTGCCAATAAATATTTAATATTTAATATTTAATTATTTATTCAACTAATAATTAAATAAACCACATCACTCAAATTGAACAATTATTTATTCAACAATAACATATCCATTAAATACTTAAATAAATTAATAAATATTTAATATCACACTTTAAAATTATGGAATGTTACAATGACCGTTGATGATTTAATGAATATCCTTGGCTCGTAGTACAGGGATGATTAGAAGATGTGGTTTATTTATTAAGTTGAGTCTCAGCGATAGAAGTTGATGAAAACATTTTTAAATCATAGAAGATAGTATGTTTTATTCTCTACTTGACTCTTCTAATGGATTGCTTATTTCACTGCAGTTAAACTTGATGTCTATTGTATTTTATCAGTTTAACATTGTTGAAGACTATTGATAATTTATTCTGCATTATCTTAGTCATAATATTTCTTACTGGGTTAGTTGAGCTCACCCTTTCTTTCACCGTTCTCTTTAGGAAATGAGAATATAGCTGGGACGATTCGGGGAAAGGAGTGACGGTCCAGAAGATAACATTAGTAGTCCTCATTATTCTGTTAAATAGTGTGACAATAAATGTAATGAGGACTCCTGTGAGTGTGGATATTTTCTAGATGACAATATTCCTATTAAAACTCTCAGTTTATGTATTGTCGTATATTACACGACGGTTGCATAATTAAGTTTTTATTTGAATTTTGTACCATGTATTTGGCGACTCAAGATGGGTGATTTATACCTATTTTGGGGGCGTCACATAAAGGTTGTCCGAAATGATGTTCATCCGATTTCTGGAAATTCCAGAAACTGAAAACCGTGACCGAGTGGCTTGGTTTGACCACTCACTACGTTCGATCTATTGATGTTTTGAAGGGTCTAAAGACATGGATCTATAGTCCATACAACACACTATAACTTGGTTACAACAACATCAACATATCACCTACAGTCTGACAGATAAAGGCCTTAGAAAATCTTGTCAGGGTCGGTTTTACACTTTCTGGGTTACCCAGAAAGCTCATGGTCATGCTCGGTCAACCCTCTTTGACCACGAATATCTTGAAATCTGTAAATGGAATAACTTTGATTCCACTTCCAGATCAAAGACCTCATGTCAGACTACAAGTCTAAAGCTTAAAACAACTCAAAACATAAACACATAAAGATTTAAGGCCACTGACATTTGCTTGTCAGAGTACTTTTAGACTCTTGACAGTTTTGAAAAAAACTTCACTTTTAAAGCATTTTGATGCTATTGATCTATGGTATATCACAATAGATCATCATAAAACATCCTATAGCAAAGATCTAAACACATTAACACAAAATTTAACTAAGTATACAAGATCAAAAATCAAATTAGGGTTTACATTCTGTTGTCCAATCTTTGATTCTAGCCTTAGCAATCTGATCTTGAGTGATCTAAGGCTGTATTTGGGATTGAGATACTTGGGATTTTCAGATGTTTAGAGATATAGAGAGTGGGTTGAAGGCTAGATAACAACTGGCTTAAGTTATATTAACTTTCTCTCTCCAAAATCACTTATAACTTAGTTTCAATGAATCTAAATGATGCTAGGTGGCATGTTAGGTTAGATTTGGTAGGATTTTAAGAGCACATAGCTTATCCAACATTGGTGCCTCATGAAATTCTAGAATGCTCTTTACTTAAGTTTTAAGTAAAGGGTATTTTGGTCTTTTTGCCCCTAAAAGGGTAATTTCGTAATTTCCCTTATAAATTTAAGGGTATTCTTGTCCGTTAACATCATTCTCCTTAATCTCACTATTAGGGTTTGATAATCTCAATTAGGGTTTATTAATTAGGGTTTAAGATTCTCGAATTTGAAATTAGGGTTTCTCGACTTTCATTTAGGGTTCCTAACTATACGTTAGGGTTTCTAAACCTGAGATTAGGGCTTCTAATATCTTATTAGGGTTTAATAATTTTGTACCCTACTCGATCAATCACTGATCAGAATTTCTACACAGTATAAGCACGTACTGAACGATAAAGTTATAATAACTGTATTTTCTATCGAATCCCTATCCTGACTTAGGGTTAGGGTTTTTATTCTTAGTTAAGCATAACTCTACTCTTATTTTCTCAGTCAATACACAAATTGACTCATTCTCTAAACTCGTATCACAAATTCTCAGCTTAATATTGATAATCAATATCAATATTAACTAAAAAAAATTAAACATAAAAATTCGAATTATTCAAAATCTTGGGTTATCACACATATCCCCTAATATCACAAAAGACGGGGACAACCAATAATCATGCTACCCCTCTAACATTTTCAAAAGTTTCGGGTTTACAACTATCTCACATCTTACACAAAAGACTGAGATTACATTACGATATATACAACACATAATGAAATACTCCAACTACTAAATTCCTAACATCTAAAGTTTCAAAAGTTTTCAAAAGTTTTCAAAAGTTTCAGTTTAACATTGTTGAAGGCTAATGATAATTTATCCTGCATTATCTTAGTCATAATATTTCTTACTGGGCCAGTTGAGCTCACCCTTTCTTTCACTGTTCTCTTCAAGAAATGAGAATATAGCTGAAACGAGTCGGGAAACGGAGTAACGGTCCAGATGATAGTATTAGTAGTCCTCACTATTCTGTGAAATAGAGTGATAATAAATGTATTGAGGACTTATTTTGAGTTTGTGTATTGTCTAATCAAAGAATCTTAATACTTTTTAAATTAGTTTTACTTTTGAATTCTTTGAATATTTCAAATAATTCATATTTGTATTTCATCAAATACAAACATTCAACTCTTTAAATGATCATCTTCTTTTCTTATACTAGTTTGTCCAATTTGTAAAATTATTTTCACATTAGTCAAGTATACAAAATCCATTAAGTAATAATTCAGTTATATACAAAATATTATTATTATAAATAGAACAACAATTGTTCTTAAATATAATACCAAATTTCATTGTCCAACAACAAAAAGAAAATAATGTTTCTAACGAGAACTGGAATACAATAACAACCTATTGACTTAATAGATTTGCCCGTAGGCAATACTAAACAGTAAGTTCCTATGGCTAGTGTAGCAACATTTGCTTCATTTCTCACACATAGGATTACTTATCTTTGTTTAGCTTTCTACTTCTATTTGGTCCCTTCATAAATCTATATTTATGATAACCCAAGTCAGTATCCAATACCCAAGTAGAACCTTGACCTAAAGAAAAATTTATTTTAAATCTTGAACAAAATTATATTTGTAACCGAAACTTTACTAAGCTTCTTTTGGTTAGCCTCTGTAAGATGCTTCTTGCAGTTTCTTTCAAGTGTCCAGGTTTATTATAGTGGAAGCAAACTCCTTTGCTATCCGTATCAGTTTTGTTCTTATTTTCCTTTGTTTTTACCTTTCTATTTACTTTCTTTGAATCGTTCTTCTTTTCAGAAGATCCTTTGGCCCCTACAAGTAAGACACGATCTTTCTTGGTGGGAAAGTGACTCTTAACATTTTTAACATGTTAAGCAAATCAGCGAGGCTGATATCTAGCTTGTTCATATGAAAAATTCACGACAATTGTGAAATGAGTCCGGGAGTGAGTGCAAGATCAAATCTTGGCTCAACTCTCCATCCATGACAAAACTCGTTGTCCTAATTGATCAATCAAATTGATTATGTTAAGGACTTTTATCTGTACTGTAGTGTCATCTGTCATTCTAGATCGGAAGAGCTCCTTAGATATCTGATATCTATCAGTCCTACTTTCCTCACCATCAACTACTTGATGTGTAGGAATATAGTAAGAGCATCCAAAATTTCATGCTGACGCTAAAGCCCGTTACTCATGGATGCGAGCATGATGCATTGAGCCAACTGTGTATCATCTTGCCACTTTCTAAAGTAGCAATCTCTTCCTCAGAGGTATTATCTACAACCATTGCAGGGATAGGCGTATTAAGGACATAAGATAGCTTTTCAGCCATGAGAACTATTCTCAAATTCCTTAACCAATCTGTTTAATTCGGTCCGATTAATTTAGCATCTAATATGCTACGCAGTGATAGTAATTTAGACATTGTAAAATCCTGTAAATGAATTTATAATTAACAATATTTTAGCATACATTCTTTTATTAATTACAAAAATAAATTAGGTCTTGTTTTAAATTGGTATCTCCCACTATTTTCTTCAAACTATATTACCCTCAATGTATATAGTTCGGCGATATCTAATTAAAGATATGCTAGTGAGAATAAGGATCCCATTTCAAATGTATATAGCCTTGTGTGTGCACAACAAACTATATATAAATAAATAGGTAGACAACTCTTGTCAATTACATCAACTATGTAACTCGTTGTATTTATTGCCTCTTAAATCATAATGGTCAAGTGTGTGCACATCCGAACTAAAATGATTTAAGTTAAGCCAGACCCAGCATTTCCATAAAAGTGAAGAGAAAACTACAGCCCTTGTGTGTGCACAACAAAGCAGTAATGTTCAATGCCTTATAAACATTATATGTAATAAAAATAACATCTTAAATATTTAATACTTGCCTTGTGTGTGCACAACAAACTCATATTAAATATTCAATACTCTATTGTTTCTATCATGCTAGAAGGCAACGTTCGATATTCCAAATATCTTTGAACGTCACAACTTAATATAAAAAATTTAAGGGGTTTGTTATTAATTTGTCTCATCTTATTTAGCATGCATGCACATATATATATAAAATACGCGTCATATTAATCAACATGTGAAGCATGTTTGCATAATATAAAATATATATAGTATAAGCATGCACATATTGTGACACCCCCAAATTCGGGTACTTCGATTCCACGGGATTTGGTGTTCACTGTACAAGCATCATCTATCTATCTACCCATAAATAATATCAAACCATACAGTAGATAGAAATCATAATAAAATCTCTTCCCTTAAGGGTTACATCAACTGAATCATAAATAAATCCCAGGTTACTCTAACCTTAAAACATCTGTGCGGAATTCTATACAAATAAGTCTTAACATCAACATAACTCAAGTCTTAAACAAATACATCAGTTAATAAATAACAGGTCTTCATCATTTGCTAAATTTGCCCTTGCCCTTACTAGTGGAGGGTTCATCGCTTCTTTCATTCTTAACTGTAATGTTATTATTAAGCAAGAGTGAACACAAATGCCCACAAGTATAAAAAAAATAAAACAACAGTATAATAACATGCGAATTATCAACGACATCTGAATAAAGCTCAACTTTTGAATCAAGAATAAATAACATGAATCAAAAGAATACTGAGGGTCATAAGACCTTGAACTATGTCCTAGGTTAACAAGGGTTATACTTAAAACCTTTAACAGTCATAAGACTATGTACCTTCTTCTCGTACTTAGGGGGATCAGCCCTTAGTACCATACTGTGCACAATATCTTAACGCTAACGCATAAGTGAATCCCTTTTCAGGGTTGTTCATCTCAGTTTGACATTCGAGTCCGCACCAAAGGAAGTTTGGTTTGGATAATTCAATAAGGGTTCTGAAATTTAGAACGTTCATCAACTAAGGACTAGCTGAATCATTAAGATTCACTAGTCTAAAAAGGTTCAACAATAATGATATTCGATTTGAATAACAATCTCAAATGTATACAATAGAACAATTATTGTATAATTGAATCATACTTTGAAAGATAATCAATCTTTAGTATAATACTTAAACTTGAATAATAATATAAGTTTAAATAAATTGCTCAATGTAAAAGTAGAGTTAAGAAACTTGCTTAATTTAAGAGTTTAAGTTTAGGAAACTTGCCTCGTGCGTAGATTACACTTTAACTAAGCACGTTCTTTGATTTAAATCCTACATACCATTCACATTTACAATACCAGTTAATTACAACTTAACTAATTAACATAAACCCATTCTCTTTGTCTACTTTGATTATTGACTATACTTAATCAATTTACCACTTTGTAACACAATTTGCACTTCATGAATTATCAAGCTAATTATGTATCTAATAATTCAATTTACATGTAATATGTTATTTACATGTTAAACAACTATGTCATCATTTCATTATATTTCTAACATGTTTACATGTTCATTACATAATCCACTAACACATTGTTAGATTTAAACATTTTTAAAATTGCATTTCTGAATTTTTTTGGAGAGTGGCGCTGCGGCGCCACTGATATACTTGATCTTCGCGCTGCGGCGCGGTGGCGCTGCAGCCGGGCCCTTGGCGCTGTGGCGCTGTGGCACTGTGGCGCCGTGGCTCGAGTTTTGGCGCTGCAGTGCAGTGGCTCTGCGGCGCGGGACATCAGTTCTAGAGCTGGCGCCGCGGCGCGAGACCCCAGAAACTGTTTCCCAGTTCGCGAAGAACATAGAGTTCAGCGAAATCAACATATTTTTAACACTAATTTCACCAATTTACACATACCCATATGTTATAATTTATACATAATCACTACTTAACATCTATGGAGTGATTTTAACCCATTTAAATACTTAATAACAGATTTAAATCATGTAAATTTGGACTATTATTGATGTTCTTGAAGTTTTTGAACAAAACACATAATTTAGCCGTACGGATTCGTTATAACACCGAATCCGTTCGTTTAAGGCTTGATCTCTTCGTATTAACATGCTCAATAATATAAGGGTGTAAAATTTATGGATAATATATGATCAATACATCAATTATCACGTATAAGGCCATATGGCCATATCACGTACTCTGTTTATTTTGAAAAACATACGTACGACATGCTTTCATGAATTTGATGTTATGGTTTACAACATATACATAATTAAACACAATTTGATATAACATAACACAATTTCTCACTTCACAGAGATTAACAGAAGTTTTGAAGGCCATTATTATAAAACTAAAAGACGTAACTTAAAAAAATTTGGGAAGAAGGGATTACCCTTGAATACTCGGCTTAGATTACACAGGGTGATAACAATTCCCAACTTCTCACACTTCTTCTCCTTTAATCACAGTATTCACAATTTCTCTCAAAGTTCTCAACTCTCTCTGTGATTTCAGACTTAGAGAAAAAAAATAGAATAGAAGAAGACGTCGATATAAGAACTGGCGTATTATGGTCAGTTAAACCAGTCATGGGTTAACTGCCCATAACCTCCCTTAGTGTCATGTTTGGCTTAGTAAATTAATTCAAAACTATTTAATTTAATAGAGCTTTATAATATAGTTTAATTAATGTCACACTTCTTTATAAATAAATCAATATCTTATATAATTTATTTTAACTAAAATATAATAATTTCTCATTAATTCACATAGTAAAAAAAATTAACTTTCTCATTAATTAATAATATCAAATTATTAAATCTCTAATTAATAATTAAATTAATTAAATAACATCATGCTTAATTAAATATTTCATTTAATTCGACAATCTCACATAATTACATACTTGAAAAATAAAAATTCTCTACATTAATTTAATAAATGTAACACATAAAATTAAATTAATCTACCACAATTGCATCGATTAATTATTAAATCTAATAATTAAATCATCGAAATATATTTATTTAATTCAATAAATATTAAAATTAAATTACAAAATTCTCGTTCGCCACATCTTTCCCCCCTTAAAAGGATTCTGTCCACAGAATCACGACTCAATAATTTCGACCCGTTACATTCTCCCCCCTTACAATGATTTTGTCCCCAGAATCGCATACACATAATTAAGTAAATAAATGAGGATAATTCTTCATCATATTCTCTTCGAGTTCCCACGTAGCTTCTTCAGCGTTGTGGTTCCTCCAAATTACCTTAATAGAAGGTATAACTTTATTTCTGAGAACATGTTCTTTTCGGTCGACAATTTGGATAGGAATTTCTTCATAAGATAAGTCTTTCTCAAAATGCAGGGGTTCGTATTCAATTACATGCTTGTAATCAGGTTTGTAAGGTCGTAACACAGAAACATGGAAGACGTTGTGGATATTCTCGAGTGCTGGAGGTAAGGCTACCTCGTACGCAACTTTTCCAATTCTTCGCAGTACCTCAAAGGGTCCAATAAATCTTGGGCTCAATTTTCCTTTCTTTCCGAACCTGATCTTTCCCTTCCAGGGAGAGACCTTCAAGAAAACATAACTACTTGGTTCAAACTCGATATTTTTACGATGTGGATCAGCGTATTTCTTCTGTCGATCTTGAGATGCTACCAGTCGTGCTCGGATCACTTTGACTATTTCTGCCGTCTGCTGTACCAATTCTGGCCCTAGCAATTGTCTTTCACCAACTTCATCCCAATAAAGCAGAGTTCTGCACTTTCTGCCGTATAACGCTTCGTAAGGCGGCATACTAATACTAGCGTGGTAACTGTTGTTGTAGCCGAACTCTACCAACGGTAGGTGATCATCCCAATTTCCTTTGAAGTCCATTACACAGGCTCGTAACATATCTTCCAGTGTTTGAATCGTTCGTTCGCTTTGTCCGTCTGTTTGAGGGTGGTAAGCTGTACTCATTCGCAGTTGTGTACCCATGCATTCCTGAAGATGTTTCTAGAAATTTGATGTGAAGCGCGGATCCCTATCGAAAACAATAGACACCGACACTCCGTGCGTCGAAACAATCTCTTTCACATATAATCTTGCCAACTGATCTAAGTTAAATCTGACTTTGATAGGAAGGAAGTGCGCGGATTTCGTCAGTCGGTCAATGATAACCCATACTGCGTCGTAGCCTTTCTGAGTCGTCGGAAGGCCAACCACGAAGTCCATCGTAATATGTTCCTATTTCCATTCTGGGATCTTCAACGGTTGTAGCAATCCACTCGGTCTCTGATGTTCTGCTTTAACTTTCTGACATGTCAGGCATTTGGCAACACATTCTGCAACATCACGTTTCAAATTCGGCCACCAGAAATGTTGTCGAAGATTTTGGTACATTTTTGTACTACCAGGGTGAATCGAATATCTTGAACTATGAGCCTCACTCAAAATTTCTTCCTTAATTTCTTGTACTGGCGGAACCCAAATTCTGCTTTCAAATCTCAATATTCCTTCCTTATCCATCTTAAATCTTGGTTCGGTTCCTTCAGATATCTTCGATGTTACCTTTTTGCATTCATCATCCTGAAGCTGAGCCTCCTTCACTCTATCTAGTAGAGTTGTACCAGATTGCATCTGAAATAGCTTCTCATCAATCTCCATAGGATACTTCACTTCTAACTCCAGTTTCTCCATATCTGCAATTAGCTCCTGCTGAGCAGTCAACATCATCAATTTCTCACGACCCTTTCTACTTAAGGCGTCGGCAACCACATTAGCCTTATCCGGATGGTATAAAATCTCACAGTCATAATCCTTGATTAATTCCAAGCATCTTCTTTGACGCATATTCAAATCTTTCTGTGTAAAAATATATTTCAGACTCTTGTGGTCCGTATATATTTCACACTTTTCCCCGTATAGATAGTACCTCCAAATTTTCAAAGCAAAAAAAACTGCAGCTAACTCCAAATCATGGGTTGAGTAACCCTTCTCGTAATCCTTCAACTGCCGTGATGCATACGCAATGACTTTGCCGTTTTGCATCAGCACACAGCCAAGTCCTTTATGCGACGCATCGCTAAAAACAACAAAATTTCCTGTATCATCCAGTAGAGATAACACAGGCGCTGTACTCAACCTCTTCTTTAATTCTTGAAAACTCTCCTCACACTTCTCCGTCCAAACAAATTTCACAGCTTTTCGAGTTAAATTCGTTAACGGAGTTACGATCTTAGAAAAATCTTGTATGAATCTTCTATAATATCCTGCTAATCCAAGAAAACTTCTTACTTCTTACGGCGTTCTCAGCTGATCCCAGTTAATCACAGCTTCTACTTTGGATGGATCTATCGAAATTCCATCTTTATCGATTACGTGACCAAGAAATTGTACTCTCTCGATCCAGAATTCGCATTTCGAAAATTTAGCATACAACTTCTCCCTTCTCAATACTTCCAACGTTAACCTCAAGTGTTCTTCATGTTCCTCTTTGGTTTTGGAATATACCAAAATGTCGTCTATAAATACCACCACAAATTTGTCCAAAAACGGCTTGAATACACCATTCATTAGTCCCATAAATGCTGCAGGAGCATTCGTAAGACCAAACGACATTACTAAAAACTCATAATGACCATATCGCGTTCGGAACGCTGTCTTCGGTACATCCTCTGGCCTCACCTTCAGTTGGTGATAACCACTCCTCAAGTCAATCTTGGAAAAGTATTTTGCTCCCTTCAATTGATCAAACAGATCATCGATCCTCGGTAATGGATATCTGTTCTTAATCGTGACCTTATTTAATTCTCTGTAGTCAATGCAGAGCCTCATCGATCCGTCCTTCTTTTTCACGAACAACACCGGCGCTCCCCACGGCGATACGCTCGGTTGAATGTACTTTTTGTCCAACAATTCTTGTAGTTGTACCATTAATTCTTTCATCTCTACTGGCGCCATTCGGTATGGTGCCTTCAATATTGGAGTAATTTCGGGCGCCAAATCAATCATAAAGTCTACTTCTCTATCTGGTGGAAGTCCTGGCAAATCGTCTGGAAATACATCGACGAAGTCCCTCACAATCGGTATCTCCTCTACCTTCGGGTTCTCTTTTCGACTGTCAACTATGTAAGCTAAATATCCTACACAGCCTTGTCTTAATAACTTCCTGGCCTACAACATCGTCAGAAAACTCGCTTGTCTAGGCGACTTGCTACCATAAAACACAACCTTTGACGGAGTCATAAGGTTAATACGCTTCTTTTGGCAGTCAATTACAGCCCCATAATTGGATAGCCAATCCATACCCAATATAACGTCGAATTCCCCCAATCGAATAGGGATAAGATCTACGTTCATGATATTACCCTTAATATCCACTCTGCAATTCTTATACACATGCTTAACAGGAATTATCTCTCTATTCGCAATTTCTATAATCATGGGATATTCCAATTCATCCTTAAGCAAATCTAAACTATTAGCAAAGTCATCGGATATAAAGGAACAAGTAGCACCCGAATCAAATAAAACGTAAGCATTAATTTCATTGATCGGAATGATACCTGACACCACATCACGAGACTGGATTGCATCCTGCACCGTCATATTAAAAGTTCTGGCGGTTGGTCGGTTTGTTGCAGGTGGTCCGATGATGGTTAAGGTATTTCCACTGTTATTTTCCCGGTTTCCTCCTTGTCCTGATCCTCCCGATCCCTTCTTGGGACAGTCTCTTGCTAAATGATCTTTCGAACCACAGTTGAAACAAGCACCCTTCTTTGGGTTTGGACAATTTTGTGCTATGTGGCCTTCCTGACCACAATTGTAGCACACTCTCTCTCCCTTCAAACAAACTCCTAGATGTGCCTTGCCGCAAGTCGGACATGCTTCTATCTTCTTTTTCTGCCCTCCGTGTTGACTTCCAGCTGTCGAGTTATCCGTCCACTTCCTCTTCTGATTATTATTATTCCCAGTATTACTTCCACCAGTCTTGTTATTACCTTCATTCTCACTCTTTTTCTTTTTCTGTTCTTGGTTGTACTTAGTCACTGCATCACTTCCTCCTTCTGCGAGAATGGCCTTTTCCAAAACTCCCGCAAACGTGTTAAGTTGAGCTTGCTGTATACCCAAGGATTCAGTCCTTGTTCGAATCGTCTGGCTTTCCTTTCGTCAGTGTGTACTTGATACGGGGCAAACCTTGCCAACTCATCGAATTTAGCCGCGTATTCAGGCACGCTCATGTTTCCCTGTTTCAGTTCCAGAAATTGCACCTCCATCTGATTCTGCGAACTAGCTGGGAAATACATTTCGAAAAACATCTCTTTGAATCTCTCCCACGTAATTACACCTTCACCTCCTCGCATCTTGTTTGCCTGCCACCAGTAGCTAGCCTCAGATTTCAGCATAAATGTCGCAAAAACGGTCTTCTGATCTTCTCGAACCCTAGCAACGTCGAAAACCTTCTCCATTTTCATCACCCACGTTTGAGCCTCGATCGGGTTTCTGGAACCTTTGAACTCTGGCGGTCCCACCGCCTTAAAATCTTTAAACGTTGTGCTAGGTGGAGCTTGCGGTTGGTTATTCATGACTCCAGTTAGTAAATTAACTAGCTGTTGAACTGGATTAACGTTGGCATTATTGTTATTATTGGTTGACCCTTCCTGAGCCGGTTGGCGTTGTTGTCTTCTCCTTGGCGGCATTTTTCTGTTAAATAAACGTTTATTAGAACTTTATTTATTTCTCTACATAGTTAAGACATTACTCAACAATTCAACATATCACTTAACACATCATCTCAAACAACTTGATATCTTTTCATTCAATTAAAAAGTTTTAACATTAAACTATAGCATACTGCTATTTACATCATCTATCCTGGAATAAAGAATCCACATGATTTAAAACATTCAAATATTAACATATTCCTTAGTTCATAAACACATCGGAATTTACATAAAACTATATAAGTCTTTCACATAAATAAACAGATTCTATTCCTGTCTTCCAAGGTGCTCAATAGCCTTACCACGCTCCTCATTCATGATACGAGACATCGTCCTGCGATCCAACATATACGATGGAAGTCCTTCAAAATGGATGGGGTACCTTAACACTCGCTCTTGAACCTCATCCATCGCATGATTAAGTGTGGCGTACGTGTCTTCAAGCTTTGCCTTCTTTGCACGACTATCATTTTCTGCACGATCAGCTCGATGTGATTCTCTTACCCATCCTTCCTCTGCTATTTTCAGTCTTCCGGAGGTTTCCTTCAGTTCCTTCTTCAGCTTCTCTATCTCCTCGGTCTTATCTTCGGTTTGACCCTTCTCATGGACCAATTCCCATTCTACATTTCCCAGTCGTGAGTAAAGAGTCGAGATCTCCCTCTCCTTCTGCTCGAGAGTAGACTGCTGAACGGTCGCTCGCTCAGTCAATTCCTGAACCTCGTCTTGTAATTCCACGTTACGGTCGTATAATGTGTCATACATCTCTACATCAACGGTGTACCGTGGTAACTCCTCTTCTTCTTCCTCCTCATCAAACTCCTCCTCAGGATCCTCCTCAGGATCAATCTCAGGTTCATGCTCCTGACCAACAACGGTGATCAATGGAGATGAAACCCTCTGCACCAGCTGCTCCCTAACGACATGAATGTCTCGGGGCTCCTCCTCAGCTTGACTAGCTTCTCCATCATTCGTCATCCTGGCAACAAAATTTTAAGTTTTAGTTACTAAGTCATACTATCTAACGCATACTTAACACATAAACACATAATGTATTTTATTATCTTCAATGAATTACAAAAATTCATTTCTTAGAACTCGATAAGAGTTTTCAATTACTATCTTCTTTTATAAGGCTACTACCTAAGGTTGTTTTCCCCACCTAAGGTTCATAACCTACAGCTTTGATACCAACCTGTGACACCCCCAAATCCGGGTACTTCGATTCCACGGGATTTGGTGTTCACTGTACAAGCATCATCTATCTATCTACCCATAACTAATATCAAACCATACAATAGATAGAAATCATAATAAAATCTCTTCCCTTAAGGGTTACATCAACTGAATCATAAATATATCCCAGGTTACTCTAACCTTAAAACATCTGTGCGGAATTCTAAACAAATAAGTCTTAACATCAACATAACTCAAGTCTTAAACAAATACATCAGTTAATAAATAGCAGGTCTTCATCATTTGCTAACTTTGCCCTTGCCCTTACTAGTGGAGGGTTCATCGCTTCTTTCATTCTTAACTGCAATTTTATTATTAAGCAAGAGTGAGCATAAATGCCCACAAGTATAAAAAAAATGAAACAACAGTATAATAACATGCGAATAATCAACGACATCTGAATAAAGCTCAACTTTTGAATCAAGAATAAATAACATGAATCAAAAGAATACTGAGGGTCATAAGACCTTGAACTATGTCCTAGGTTAACAAGGGTTATACTTGAAACCTTTAACAGTCATAAGACTATGGACCTTCTTCTCGTACTTAGGGGGATCAGCCCTTAGTACCATACTGTGCACAATATCTTAATGCTAATGCATAAGTGAATCCCTTTTCAGGGTTGTTCATCTCAGTTTGACATTCGAGTCCGCACCAAAGGAAGTTTGGTTTGGATAATTCAATAAGGGTTCTGAAATTTAGAACGTTCATCAACTAAGGACTAGCTAAATCATTAAGATTCACTAGTCTAAAAAGGTTCAACAATAATGATATTCAATTTGAATAATAATCTCAAATGTATACAATAGAACAATTATTGTATAATTGAATCATGCTTTGAAAGATAATCAATCTTTAGTATAATACTTGAACTTGAATAATAATATAAGTTTAAATAAATTGCTCAATGTAAAAGTAGAGTTAAGAAACTTGCTCAATTTAAGAGTTTAAGTTTAGGAAACTTGCCTCGTGCGTAGATTACACTTTAACTAAGCACGTTCTTTGATTTAAATCCTACATACCATTCACATTTACAATACCAGTTAATTACAACTTAACTAATCAACATAAACCCATTCTCTTTGTCTACTTTGATTATTGACTATACTTAATCAATTTACCACTTTGTAACACAATTTGCTCTTCATGAATTATCAAGCTAATTATGTATCTAATAATTCAATTCACATGTAATATGTTATTTACATGTTAAACAACTATGTCATCATTTCATTATATTTCTAACATGTTTACATGTTCATTACATAATCCACTAACACATTGTTAGACTTAAACATTTTTAAAATTGTATTTCTGAATTTTTTTGGAGAGTGGCGCTGCGGCGCCACTGATATACTTGATCTTCGCGCTGCGGCGCGGTGGCGCTGCAGCCGGGCCCTTGGCGCTGTGGCACTGTGGCGCCATGGCTCGAGTCTTGGCGCTGCAGTGCAGTGGCGCTGCGGCGCGGGACATCAGTTCTAGAGCTGGCGCCGCGGTGCGAGACCCCAGAAACTGTTTTCCAGTTCGCGAAGAACATAGAGTTCAGCGTAATCAACATATTTTTAACACTAATTTCACCAATTTACACATACCCATATGTTATAATTTATACATAATCACTACTTAACATCTATGGAGTGATTTTAACCCATTTAAATACTTAATAATAGATTTAAATCATGTAAATTTGGACTATTATTGATGTTCTTGAAGTTTTTGAACAAAACACATAATTTAGCCGTACGGATTCGTTATAACACCGAATCCGTTCGTTTAAGGCTTGATCTCTTCGTATTAACATGCTCAATAATATAAGGGTGTAAAATTTATGGATAATATATGATCAATACATCAATTATCACGTATAAGGCCATATGGCCATATCACGTACTCTGTTTATTTTGAAAAACATACGTACGACATGCTTTCATGAATTTGATGTTATGGTTTACAACATATACATAATTAAACACAATTTGATATAACATAACACAATTTCTCACTTCACAGAGATTAACAGAAGTTTTGAAGGCCATTATTATAAAACTAAAAGACGTAACTTAAAAAAATTTGGGAAGAAGGGATTACCCTTGAATACTCGGCTTAGATTACACAGGATGACAACAATTCCCAACTTCTCACACTTCTTCTCCTTTAATCACAGTATTCACAATTTCTCTCTGTGATTTCAGACTTAGAGAAAAAAAATAGAAAAGAAGAAGACGTCGATATAAGAACTGACGTATTATGGTCAGTTAACCCAGTCATGGGTTAACTGCCCATAACCTCCCTTAGTGTCATGTTTGGCTTAGCAAATTAATTCAAAACTATTTAATTTAATAGAGCTTTATAATATAGTTTAATTAATGTCACACTTCTTTATAAATAAATCAATATCTTATATAATTTATTTTAACTAAAATATAATAATTTCTCATTAATTCACATAGTAAAAAAAATTAACTTTCTCATTAATTAATAATATCAAATTATTAAATCTCTAATTAATAATTAAATTAATTAAATAACATCATGCTTAATTAAATATTTCATTTAATTCGACAATCTCACATAATTACATACTTGAAAAATAAAAATTCTCTACATTAATTTAATAAATGTAACACATAAAATTAAATTAATCTACCACAATTGCATCGATTAATTATTAAATCTAATAATTAAATCATCGAAAAATATTTATTTAATTCAATAAATATTAAAATTAAATTACAAAGTTCTCGTTCGTCACACATATAGAATACTATATTCTACCTGGATTGATTATGGACTTTTATTCTAGTTTGGTTCAGTAGAGCCACCAAGTGAACCAAAAAGGTCAAACCCTAAGGGTACAAGAATTAATATTTAAATATAACTATTACATTTAAACCCGAGCTCCATTACAAACGGGTCTTCAAGCGTTCATTGATCCTTGATCTCCAATTCTTCAAAATTAATTCTAACTATTCCTATTACAAAACTATTTAAAATAAATAGAAACCTTGATCAGCAGTCAAGGGGAAGTATATAAGAGGGAGATAGAATTTACATTAAGAAAAATTAGAGAAGACGAAATACGCAGACCCTATTTAATAAAACTCATACATTCCAGCATTCAACTAAAATAAAATCCAAACACATTGGTCAATAGTCCATAATCAATCCCATTTATTATCATACACATCACCATATTCATCAATAAATAACATTCATCTCATGAATAATAAACATTCAATATATAAATTGATATCATTTAATGGACAAATTTAGTTAGTATAAAATCTAGTTTTGAATCAAAATAAACTCTTTTATTTTAATCCAAATTTAAATCAAAATAAATGTAACGACCGAGAAATTCAGATCTTATTGTAAAATAATTTTATTAAATTAAATAATAATGAAATACTATTCTATGTGTTATCAAGATAGTTGTCATTGTATAACCTATTGATGTTAGAATGTCGTAGTATTTGAGCTACGTGGATGAATTAAGGTGTTTGAATTTCCAAGACGAAAATAAAAGTTTTCTGAGAGATTTTTTGAAAAATACTATTCATCGGTATTTGCTCGGGATATATTTTTGAATTTCTGAGAAATGCGTAATGATGGAATAACAAGGTAAGATGGATTATGCAATAAAAATCTAGTTATGAAAAATGTAATATTTCGCTTGCGGACTTAATTTATAACCGTTAAGGAAGGCGAAGTAGTAATGAATAAGTAATAATGATATGATACTTGGGTATTGTACAAGGTAATGAAAATGAGTATAATACGAAGTATTATACGAGTTTGTATGAAGGATGAAATATTGTATATAAATTCTATATGAATTAGAATATGAAAATAATACATAAACTATATGTATTAAGTAATGTTAATGGACTTGGAAAGATTGATAGGAATTAATACAAGTCCAATTGAATTAAAGGGAGAGGCCTAATTATTAATTAATGAACCAATTAGTGTTTGTTAATGCAAAGCCCAAGAATTTATTTAATCCAAACCCAAGCTAGAGTCTAATGAATTGGTTGACCCATGGGGCAAACCATATTAATATGATTAATATGTGGTGACCAAGTTAATGTAATGATAAAGTATTAGGAGTAATGACCAAGACTTATGAGTGGTGGTCAAGCATAAGATAAGTGTTGTGATTAACAAGTAATGAATAGTAAGGAGGTGGCTTAAAGGAGGTGTGATGATTTAAAGACTAAACTACCCTAGCTTTGCAACTTCTATAAATATAGGAGGCTTACAAGCCATTTGTTAGTTGTTCAAATAATCCAAAGATTATAAAGTGTTTAAGTGCTAGAGAGAATAAGCTAAAATAAGTCACTTCCATAAGTAAGAAGAAGAAGAAAGCTACCTTACCAAGACTTCAAAAAAAATAAGACTTCTTCTCCATTATCTTCTATTTCTACCATGATAGGTTGATAAGAAAAGTTGGGATTAAGGTACATGGATGTTAAGAAGTAAGAAGAATGAGTAAACAATGAAGTTAAGCCACATAAGTTGGCAATAAGTCATATTTTATAAAATAGTGAAGACTGCTATAACAACTTTCTTGAACGATCAATGGACACCCCGACTAGTTACCGCTATATTCTCACCTCTTGAGAAGAAAAATGGAACAAAAAAGAACAAAATGAGCTCAACTAGCCCAGTAAAGAATATTATGACTACGATAATGAAAAATAAATTATCGTTAGTCTTCAATAAATCAAATAAAATATAATGGACAATAAGTTTAGATCAATATTCGCAGCGAAAATAACAATTCATTAGAAAAGTTAAGTAGAGAATGAAGTCTACTATCTTCTATGATTTAAAAGTTCATCATCAATATTTTATCCTGTGACAACAATCAATATACATCTTGAACCAAATATTCATCTTTGCACTACGGGCCAAAGATATTCATTTGTATCATCAATTGGTGTGACTGTAACAATCCGGAATTTCAAATTGTAATATTAAATATTTATTTGATGTTTTTATTGTTGATATTGATGAAATAAATATTTTATTGATGTGGTTATTATTAGTAAATATTTATGAATCTAAATTTATTAGATAATATTCTAAATTAAATTAATTTATAATTTAGAGAGTTGTAATATAACATGAAATATTATATTGTTGTGCTGATTTAATAATTTAAATGGTATGTTAATTATTAGATAAAGTTATGAAGAGATTATAATTCGGTGATATTTGTTTAAATGGAAAATTTATTTATAATATAGTATGTATAATTAATTTATTTGATTTAATGTTGGATATGGAAATCCAAATAAATAATGTGATTATAAATTTAAACTAAATGGTTTATTAAAATAAAATTAAAGTAGTTTAAAATTGATTTACCCAAACAAGGCTTAAAATATTAAGTCTTTATTTTAAAGACTTTTTGCCAAATAAAGTCTTATGGCTTTTGAATTTTTGAATTTTGAATTTTTAAATAATATAAATAAAATAAATTAAATAATAAATAAAATATAATTATAACTTATACGTTTAATTAGTTTGTAACTGATATACTTAGTACGCGAGTTATGGCCATATCGATTTATTATGTTTTACGTATACTAGGTTATTAGCTTGGGTATTTGCTACATTGAGATTACAGAGAGTTATGAGAGAATTTGAGAGAGCTTGAGAAGAGAAAAAAAATTTTAGTGGAGTTTAGCAAGGATTGTTCGACCATTTGAAGGTATTCTCTCGAACACCTTGATATTATATATATATATATATATATATATATATATATATATATATATATATATATATATATATGAGTTTTATGACAAAATTTCTATGTTATGTGAATTCAATTTGTTGAATTATTGATGTATATAATTGGTAATTGTGATTATACGTGTTTATGATGTTAGAGTTTGCATTTAGATAAGAAATTGTTATGCTAATTTTGTTTAAAAAGGAAGAAAAGTATGTAAAGTATGTTTTTCCATATGGCTTGTGAAAGTACCAATTTTAGTGGTCAATTTGTATGTTAATATGTGAATTGAGGCTTGATTATGCTAGTTCATTAAGAAACGAAGAAAACGTAGTTTGAACGGAGTAATTTGGGCAAGAATTGTGATCACAATGATGATTTCTATAAAGGATGTCAAAAATTGAGTTTTTATATGAAAACATGAAATTTAAGGAATTAAGTTAGTAAAAGTTGTTGTTAAATTGTTCTATGTTAATGAATATGTGAGAAAACATGTTTGTAATAGTTCTATATCAATTGTTTGTGTTAAATTCACTGTTTTGTGGGTGAAATTCGTGTTAGTTGGGCTAAAACAGAACACTGTTACAAGCTGCGTAGAGTTTCTGTCTGTGCACCAGCGCAGCTGCGTTGGTGCCAAGGCAAAAAATGGCGCAGCTGCACCGGTCCCTGGCTTGTGTGTGGCGCAGCTGCACCATACCCTGATTTGGGACAGTGGCTTCTACTACTGCGGCAGACTTGGGATATCGATATAACTTAGTCTAATGATGTGTTAATGTAATAAACATGGAATATGGAGGTTATAATAGAACCGTGTCATGTCATTGATAATTTTAAAGTTGTAAAGGATTAGTAAGTTACGAACGCTTTATGACTTAATGTATACAATGAATAATGAATAAGTCTTATGATGTTAACACTTGTGATTTCTGAAATGAACACTAGGATATGGAAGGTGATTAATGTAAAACCAATGAGTCCTAGGGAGACTTAAAAACTTAGTTGAACTTCAAGTTCGATTAAGAAGAAATATAGTATTGATTAATAAGAGTTGAAAATGTGATTTGGATGCTAAAAGTCTTATGTATGTGTTAGTGAGTTTTCAGATTCGTGTTATGTGGTTTATTAATATGGTTAGACCTTAAACTAAAGGTTATAACTTAACTAAGATGAGAATTGAATCTATGGGGTTAATGTATGTAGCTAATTGATGTGATAATCCTAATGGTATATGTAGGATATTGGAGTACGTGAGTTGTAATTGTATAGCTTACGCAAGAGGCAAGTTCCCTAACCTTTGTTACTTTATTATTCAGCAAGGTTACTTTTCACTGTTATGATATACTTTTGCAAGTTCTCTATTTTTAATCTCTTATTGAGCAATTTATTGTTATGCAAGTTCTTTAACCCTCGTTTACTGTTGAGTAAGTTAATTAATCTTTATTTCTTTATTCCAAACGAGATTACTTTGGTTATTCAAAGTCTGTAATTTTGTTGTAAGAAATGTGTTTATTCAACTACTAATAACTGTTGTTTGATCTTCGTTCTCCAATGTCATTGTACTATTTTACATTATTGTACCGAACTCTAAGTTGCCTAGTGATTCTTTACCAATTCAACTAATCCTTAGTTGATGAATGTTCTAAACTCTAAATTACCCTTGAAGTCAACCCAAACCAAACTTCCTTTGGTTTGCTTATGTACTCACACAATTTTGAAAGCATGTTGTCGATGATAACATTTGTTTAATTTAGAAATTGTCAATACTCTAGCTCTTATTGATTCATCGATATACCTTGTTTATGAAGATATTATAATCAAACTCTTGAATAGTTATTTGTCTCTATCTGATTCAACCAGTACTTGGTTGATGAGCATTCTAAAGATCTAGAATTCCTTTGAAGTTAATTCCCAACCAAACCTCCTTTGGTTCGAAACCTGATAATCTAAGCTGAGATGAAAAACCTTATATTAGGGGATTATTTTAACGCCATGCAAACATAGTACAAAGGACTGATCACCTGGAGTACGGGATGATGGTCCATGTAGTCGTTTAGACTATTAAAGGTTACAGTAGAAACACCTGTTAACCTAGGACATAGATTATGATTATAGTCTTTTAGACTGTTAAAGGTTAAAGTAGAAATACTTGAAAACCTAGAGTATAGTTCGTGGTCTTGTGACGCTCAGTGTATTCTTTGATGTTGATATCTATTGTTAACTTAAACGTTCATTTTTCCTTTGAACTCATAGTTGTTGAATTAAAGTTTATTATTCCGGTAAGAATACTTTACCATTGAAAACTCAGTTAATTATCATTCATAAAATTTTATTGTATATTATCCTTCTTGTGGGCAATTGTTTGCTCACTCTTGCACAAAAAATTGCAGATGAAGTTAAGAAGTTTGAAGAACTTTCTACAAGCAAGGGCAAAGACAAAGTGCTTGATTAGACGACAACGTTTAATTTACCTTGCATTTACGAAGCTTATGTAATAGATTTAATTATGATCATGTTTTAATTTCCGCTGATGATTGTAATAAAGGTTAGATGACATGGGATTTATTTTAGATTATGTAACCCTTTAATGGGAGATTGATTGTTTAAACTTTTGAGTTTAATTATATCCTTTGTTTATGGGTAGTTAGTTATGATTTAATTGGACAGTGAACACCAAATCTGTGGAATTGAGGTATCGGATTTGGGGGTGTCACAAGTTAGTATCAAAGCTTTAGATTATGAACCTTAGGTGGGGAAACCTTAGGCTATAACCTTCTAAGAGATCAAAAATATAGAGGTGATAAATTCTTATCGAGTTCTAAAGAATGAATTGAGGGAAATTCATTGAAGATCTAATGATAAAAGACTTTATGTGTTTATGTGTTAATGATTTGTGCTCGCAGATACTTAGGAGTAGCGAGTATTGTGAGACCCTAAATTTTACGAATAAAGATTTAATTTTCTCGAAATATTTTTTTTTTGAATATTATGGTGTGGATTTGATATAATGTTATAGTTGTGGCTAGTATTTATAAATTTTGCAAAGTATGCAAGTTGTTATAACATATTCTTTTTATCGGGGAATATCCGTACGACGGCATAATCATTGGTGGACCCCACAATGGAAGTATTGTCGTAGTTAGAAAACGACATAATTATCATTTTATAAAAATAACGGCGAAAGTGTTACCGTTAAAACTGTTGAACTACCCGGTAATAAAAGTAAAGTAATACGCGCGGTTACATATTAACACACGGTATTGGTTATTGATGCTTAAGTGATAAGTCACTCAATTATTGCTATAATAATTGATGCATCATATCTCTCATATTATTGATTCAATTATTGTCACAGTATCATCTGCATATGTTATATTATTTGTAACGATCCGAAATTTCAAATTGTAATATTAAATATTTATTAATATATAAATATTTATTTGATGCGCTTATTGTTGAAATTGATGAGAGAAATATTTTATTGATGTAATGGTTGCTAGTAAATATTTATTAATCTAAATTCATTAGATAATATTCTAAATTAAATTAATTTATAATTTAGAGAGTTATAATATAACATGAGATGTTATATTATTGTTTTAATTTAATAATTTAAGGTGGTATATTAAGTTATTAAATAAAATTATAATGAGATTATAATTTTGTGATATTTGGTCAAGTGGGAAATTTATTTAGTATGTGGTAATTAGTTTATTTAATTAAGATTGGATATGGAAATCCAAGTAAACAATGTGGGACAATAAACTATATTATAAGTGACTTATGAAAATAAATTAAAAGAGTTTTAATTTGGTTTTACCAAACAAACCCATAGAGCTTTTGAAATTCTTATTTTAATCTTGTTTTGCCAAATAAGGCTTAAGGAATGATTAAGTCATTATTTTAATATGGCTTTGCCAAACAAGCCTTAGGACTTTTAAAATTCTAATTTTGTAACTTATATATTAAATTGATAATTAGTATATGTAATTATATTGGGAGTTACATATTCTATAATTATATGTGTTATATGTATATTGCATATACACTAAGTTACGTTAGTTTTCTAAACCTAAGTCTAAACTAAGAACAAAGAGAAGAAGAGAGAATACAGAGAAGAAGAAGAAGGGGAAACCTTGAGAAAACAAAAGAAAAGCTTTCATCATCTCCATATTTTCTCCTAATTCAACCTAGAAAGGTATCAAACTAACACTTATACTAAATTAAGATGTTATGTATTTAGTCTTTGTAAAATTAGGTTTTCATGATTATGTATTTATATGTATATATGGTGTTCATATGTGATTGTATGCCATGAAAGGATTTTCACAATACAAGTATTGTAAAAACAAGTTTTAAAATCATGTTCTTCTATGTTTTCATAGTTTTAGAGTTTTATAGTTGTTCAAAAGTTTCAATTCACAAAGATATGATGAACATGATGAAATCATGTTCATAGTGTTTGATTATGAGTTATATGGTTGTTCTAGCAATTCAATCCATGTAATTTTGATAAACAAGAGGAATTGGGTTCATAATATTTTTCTATGAAATAATTTCTGAAAAATGGCTTTTTAAACTATTAAATTGATGTTTGGTTATGATTTATTATTGAAATTGATCGTGTATTGTGTTAGTATGTTAAGAATATGAGTTATCACAATTGGAATTACTTGAATTGGTTTAAAAATGAATTCACAGTGAATAATTTCGCTATGAATGTTAAAAGAAGAAGAAAGAAGAGAAATAGTGAAATTAAAGGTTGTAATCTTTGATGTTTACGTTGTTTATATGGTTAGAAACGTGTTAGAAACATTAGATTATGTTTATGTAAACCTATTTACTCATTGGGTAGTTTGGTATGGTTGTTAGAAAGGAGTTTGGAGGCCTAATTTGGATTTTCGTAGTGTTCTAGAGCTAAAATCGCATAATCGCGGCAGTGACCCTCGCCTCGGTGGGCCCCCCTAGTGCAAAAACCCCCGCCCCGGCGGGGGGGGGGGTGTTCTGTCAAGCCAAAATTTTGAAGAAAAAAAAACTGACCGGACGTAGTTTGCTAAAATGAGTATAACTTTTTCATACGAACTCTGATTGATGCGATTCAAGATGATTCGGAACGAGGACGAATAGGCCTACAACTTTTATTATTTAATGTTTTCAATTTAAAATCGTTATGAAGGGTCAAAATGGTTATCTTTAGGACTATTGTGTTTTCGAAGGCAATCAGAGGGCGTCAGACATGCACGTATGCTAGTGTAGTGCTCTTGATGATAAAAGATGTTGTTCTAAGTTATAAAATATGAATGTTAGTAAATATAATGATGCTTAACATTAATATAATGATGTATTAGATAAGTTATAGAAGCATAGTAAGCATACACAAAAGATGCAATCGGGCGTGTGACGAATAAACGTCGAAACGCCGTGATAATTGTTAATGAACGTAAAAAGTGTTTTTAGTCAAATGAAATGGATATTATAAAGTATGAAATGGGTTTAATATAAAACCAATAATGATTCCTAGTAAAATTTGAACACTTTAATGAATTTCGAATATTACATAAGTCGAAAAGTTAACACAATCTAATTGAACATTGTGTGTTAATTAATAGGAAAGATTATGAGATGTGGAGTAGAGTTTATATTATAATTACTATGTATTGTTATGTGACTAATAGTTGATGTGTATGATTATATAATTGTGTAGGGCACGTGAAGTGCAGATAACTGTAAGCTGTTAAACTGTTATTGGTAAACAACGATCAAGGCAAGTCTTTCGGTTCCTATTTGTTACGTGGACTTGATGAACTGTTTTAAATTGTATGATATGTTATACATGTTGAAATCATGAAATGTGAAAGTCAATATATGACTGCATTGTTTTGGCTAAGTAATGATGATTGAGTAAGGAACTCAATCTTTATATTTGCTATGTGAGTTAAAAGCATGTATGCCATGTTACTTTAATGAGTTGTATATCGAGCATGTTATTATGTGCTATGTGATGCATGAAAACTGTTAGACTTTGCTGGGCTGTCGAGCTCACTCTTGCAAATAACCACTTTTGCAGGTCAAGATTTTAAGGTAAAGATATGTGCTAAGTGAGTTATAGAGATCTATATTCACGAAGATTACTTATGTTTTATGAGAAATGTATTTCATATTTTGAACGTAACATGTTGTTGAATTGTAAGTTGAGTTATCCAATGTATATGGATATTTAGTTATGATGTAAGACTTTGTATAGTCATTTTGTTGTAACGATTCATGATATAAGATTGAATCAAAGAGATGTAATGTAAAGGTTGCGATTCAGGGCATGAAAGAAGGAAATGTATAAACGTTCTAAATATTCTGCAATTTTAGTGTTTTTAATATCGAATAATGATGTAAAATTTGAGTTTTAATGTGTGGTTAACGACCAAAGTTGAGATTTAAATTGTATGGATTTTTGGGGTCGTTACATTATTAAATCAATAATTGAGACGGCAAAGTTATTCATATTATTATCTACAATATTGACAATGTCTAGAAGTTCTGTTAATGAGAGATTTGGTCACCTAATTGCGCGCCAATAAGGAGAAATCCTTATCGAAAAGCCCCCTCTTTCTTGGGAATGACCTGGTTGTTAAATATTGTGAATTATATATTAATGATGAATAAGTTCGTGTTGATTAAAGATGAAAATGATAGTTCCATTGCGTTGGAATTACTAGTGTTAGTGAAAATCGACATTTATTTCGATAATAATTGATGTCTGGAGGTTATATTGACCAATCGGGTAATTAATCAGATAAATAAGCAATTAATTGCTATTGATTCACATGATTATAACTATTTATTCACATGTGTGTACTATTGATTCACATTCATTTACTATTAGGGGAGTTGATGCAACATTGATAATACTTGAGTGACTAAGTTAAAAATAGAGGTATAGATGGAGGTACTATACTGTAATTCGTATTTTCACATGTCTAGAACTATTGAGTCACATGATTTACTATTGATTCACATGATTTACTATTAGGGGAGGTGGTGCAAGTTTGATAATACTTGCAGGACTAAATTAAAAAAGAAGAAAAAGAGGAAGGTATTATACTGTAATTTTTTAAGCCCCAAAATGTGCAATTATTAAAACTATATTTTTCTATAAATAGAAGCTCATTCTTCCTTCATTTCTCACCAAGTCACTAAAGCTATAGAGCAATTATCATAGAGAGAAATTATAGAGAGAAAAAAGAAGAGAAGTCTGCTACCTCACTATTCCAGTATCCAATCTTCTTTTGAGGTAAGGGGTATTATTTCTTTCGTATTCATGAAGAGAGCTTCTGTTATTCCATTCCTTATTATTATGTTGGAATAACCTGTATATGCGAAGTACCGCATACATGGTAAAATTCTTATGTTATTCCATTCTTTATTATTATGTTGGAATAACCTGTCTATGCGAAGTACTGCATACATGGTGAAATTCTTCTATTATTCCATTCTTTATTATTCTGTTGGAATATCATCTCTGTGCGTTTACGCATGACCTGGTTCTATTATTTACTATTCTGTTGGAATATCCTGTCTGTACTTTATGCATGACCCGGTTCCATTATTTATTATTCTGTTAGAATATCCTGTCTGTGCTTTATGCATGACCTGGTTCTATTATTTATTATTCTTTTGGAATATCCTTTCTGTGCGATTACACATGACCTGGTTCCATTCTTTATTATTCTGTTGGAATAACCTATCTGTGCAGTCTATCGCATGCATGGTGAATTCTTCTGTTATTCCATTCTTTATTATTCTGTTAGAATAACCTGTCTATGTGGATTACCGCATGCATGGTGAATGATCCTTTGTATTCATTCTTTATTAAATTGTGGAAATGATCTGTATACGTGGATTACAGCATGGCGGGTGAAAATCCATTTGCAGTTTCGTATATTCTATTATACTCGCATGAGATATCATTTCTTTTGTACTCGTTATGAAATATTATTTTTTTTGGGTATTTTCTTTTACGAGTTACTATTCATGGGTTACTATTCACCCGGTTACTATTCACTATAGAATTATTCACTCTGGTATTTGGGGTACTTTTTGTGTCGGAGTACTATTCATGAGTTACTATTCACGAGTTACTATTTATCCAAATTACTATTCACTCGAATATTATTCACTCGGGTATTTAGGATATTTTTCGTGTCAGGGTACTATTCACGGGGTACTATTCCAAAAGTACTATTCACGGGGTACTATTCACCCGAAAAATATATTCTTTTTTTGTCCAAATTATTTTTGGTACATGAATATTATTCTTGAATTTTACCCCACAAAGCAGTATCATATTGACAATTTGGATGTTATTGATTCATGGATAAATTAAATTATAAGTATTTAAAGTTTATTCTTGAACTTAATTTATTGAATTGTCATCATCCTCATGCTTATATTATGTTGAAAGTCATATGTGGTCTGTAGTGCATAGATGGACTTGGTATGATTATGACCAGGAATTATTCGGTATAATCATGACCGTAATGTTACAAATGATGTGGAAAGAATCCTCATTAGCCCGTAGTGCATTGAGGGACAGTTTTTGGTATGATTATGGCTATGGATTCTCTTCGGCCAAGGGTGCAAAGATGAATTATTTTATGGCATGATTAGGAGCGTTGTTGAAAACACGATTATCTTTGCCCTGTAGTGCATGGATAATTCGTGGTCGTGATACTAAAGAATATCATTGGGCTGTAGTGCATGGATGATTTGATGATGTGGATTATTTTTTTCTAGCTGAGTCTCAGCGATAAAATTGATGATACACTTTTTAAATCATAGAAGATAGTAGATTTTATGATCTACTTGACTCTCCTAATGGATTGCTTATTCCGCTGTAATTGTTGATCTAAAACTTGTTGTCTATTATATTCTATTAGTTGTTATACTGTTGAAGGCTAAAGATAATTTATTCTGCATTATCTTAGTCATAATATTTCTTACTAGGCTAATTAAGCTCACCTTTTCTTTCACTGTTCTCTTCAGGAAATGAGAATATAGCTGGAACTAGTCGGGGAATGGTTTGACGGTCCAGATGGTTGCATTAGTAGTCTTCACTATTCTGTAAAATAGTGTGATAATAATTGTATTAAGATTGAATTTGAGTGTGGATATTGTCTAGATGACAATATTCGTATTAAAACTCTCAGATTATATTTTGTCGTATTTTACACGATAGTTGTATTATTAGTTTGTATTTGTATTCAGTACTATGTATCTGGCGACCCAAGATAGGTGATGTATACCGATTTTGGGGGCGTCACAAGTATTATATATTAAGTTATGGGGTTTTTAAAATTTTGTTGTCAGAATGACTGATGAAGGATGATAAAGCTATACCCGTTGAAATCTGTTGTAGATCTTGGGTATGAGCTTGAGTTTGAACGATGGGATAAAATTGAGGTGGTAAAGATGAAGTATAAGTAAGAGGAGTTATGAAAGTCATAGAGCTAGCGTAAAAAGATGTTGCGACTCAAGACTTTATCGCACGACCTGCAGATGTACAACGGATATTATCTCAGTCAGAATATTAGAGAGGATAGTTATTAGTTAGGAAGGAGATTGCGTAGGAATGACTGGGGAAAGAAGTCAGCAAAGCGTACGAGAGCTGAAGACGTATGGGTGAAGGCTTCTAAACGCATAGATCGTGTTGAAGACAAGTTGAAGAAGGCCAATCGAATGATGGAACTCAGAATTTAGTATTCTATTTTATGTGTAGGTTGAGATTTATCTTTGGTATGTGATGGATCGTCAATGATTCGTATCATGGAGCAAGAGCGCAATGAAGTTGTACAATGTGAAATGTTCTTGTATATTGCAAGAAAAACATTAAGATTATATATAAAATCATGATGAAAATTAATAAAATGTATATCTTGACTTTTGAAATAAATAGCGGGATATGATGAAGTAATCCTAGAATGTTATAATTACGGGATAAATATTATGTGGTGATGTAATGAATGAATAAAGATATCATTGTTTATTAAGATATCTTATGCGTTATTTATAAGTGGTTGAGATAGGCTTAAAAATTTTAATGTGTGAATGAACGATGATATAATGGTGCAAGTTTTAAAAAGTAAGATGCCGCCTAGAAGAAGACGACAACGTTAATAGAGCCCTGAGGAATATGCATACAATAGGGAAGCTAACGCAAATCCAGTGCCACAATTGGTGAATTTTCTGGTGGGAGCACTGGCAAATATACTGAATTTCTGGCTATATAATCAAATCTCGATGTTCCAACAAAATTTGTTTACTACAGGGTTGGAGAGAACAATTGATGTAGATGGGGAAGGTAATACATTGGCATACAATCAAGAGAAGAGGGGAAAGAAGAGTGAAGATGATAAGGTGTGAGATAGTCATATCGGTAACGCTC
This sequence comes from Panax notoginseng, assembly GCA_016801055.1. Classification (NCBI taxonomy): domain Eukaryota; kingdom Viridiplantae; phylum Streptophyta; class Magnoliopsida; order Apiales; family Araliaceae; genus Panax; species Panax notoginseng. Next base: position 12,844,118 of record CM029015.1, read on the forward strand.
GAAAAAGAAAGTGGAATAATAATAATAACGCTGAAAATCAGCAAAGGAATGAAAAGAAGAAGGTGGAAGCGTGTAGTAATTGTGGAAAGAAACATGTAGATGTTTGTTTGAAGGGAAAGAGGGTGTGCTTTAATTGTGGCTCGAAGGGTCATATTGCACCAAAATGTTCAAGACCGAGGAAGGGAGCCTGCTTCACGTGTGGGTCGAAGGAACACTTGGCTCGAGGTTGCCCAAAGAAAGCAGTAGGAAAAGCAAGTGGAAGCAAGGGGGCAGTGGTAAGCTGGTTATTGTAGAGTCAGCTCCGCCGAGTAAACCAACCGAACAATCATCCAACGTGACGATCCAGGGCGCAATGCAAGGTATGGTTTCGATCAGTTATTTATACGACTGTGTGTATTTAATTCAAGTGCCACTTGTTAATTTATGGATGATAAATTTGTTTAGAAACTAGATTCACTTCGGGAAGAGTTAGACTATTCCCTAAATATAGAAAGTGTGAATAATGATTCCTTTTAAGTTGATGTGTGGAGTTTCCGCAGTGGTATTAAAGGCCAAGTGATGTCAATGGATTTATTTTCGATTTGATTTATGAAACTCTGAAGTAGTTAAACCATGTGGTGATAAGTCATTGTTAAAGAAAGTGCATAAACCTTAAGACTCTGAGGAAGTCAAAGGTAATATTTTGTTCTTTTAGTTGAAAGACGTCTATACGGTAGAGTTATCTATCGATGTTGTAAATCAAGAAGTTATTTAAAAAATATTTTGTGGGATATGTGAAGATCAAGATAGTCACTTAGTTAGCCAACTTAACTAGAAAATCGGTGGAATTTATATGGCAAGAAATTATATAGTGAATTTTCACGAATTGAAGAAGAATTTAGTATGGCACCGGTGATGTCTCTACCAGATAATACAGGAAAATTTGTGTTGTATAGCGATGCATCATATAATATATGAGGCTGTGTGTTTAGGCAAAATGACAAGGTCATTTCATATGCATCGCGTCAGTTAAAAATTTTTATGTGAAAGGATATCCGACTTACGATTCAGAATTAGAGCTAATAGTGGTTGCCCTGAGGATGTAACGATATTATTTTTGGGTAGTAGTGTGAGATATAAACAGACCATAAGTGTATAAAGTATATCCTCTCACAGAGATATTTAAGCATGTGTTTAAAGTAATAGTTGAAATTGTTCAAGGATTATGACTACAAAATCCTAAACAAATGTGGTTGTCAACGTCTTAAGAAAAAGGTAGTAGTTATTTTTGTTAACTATACAAGATGGGTTCATAATAGAAATGACAAATTTGGGGTAGGAGGTAAAATATATGAAAAAGTTAGAGGAGAAGTTGTTCAGATGAAAGGCCGTACAACTTTGTTGAACAGAGTAAAGGAAGAGTAGCTCCAAGATGAAGGTGTCAAATTCAAAATCGATACTGAAGGATAGTTGAAAGTTGAAGGAAGAAACTAGGTTTTGCTAGTATCAGGAATTGAATATGAAGTTTTGCATAAAATTTATATGTTGAATCAACTAGGGAGCACAAAAATATGTATTGCCTTCGATATTACTATTGATGGCAAGATATGGCGATAGATTTTTGGTATGTCAAAGTTAGCATATTACCTATCGATTTGTGTGCGAAGTTATATGTTAACAAAATTGTTTCAAGGCACGGTGTTTCAGTGTCAATTGTGTCGAACTGAGATTCACAATTTGCATTGAATTTTCAGAAAGGTTTGCAAGAACGTGTGGAACGCAATTAGAAATAAGTATGTCATATCGTTTGCAAATCGATTGCCAAACTAAAAGAAAATCCAGACATCGAAGTGCGTGCTAAGCGCACGAGAAGTTTTCGCTAATGTCATATGAGGAATCCGCATTGAGCAAGTTATGTGCAAGTTAAGAATAAATTAAAAGTAAGATATGTTAGGTGGGATTTCAATTGAGGACTCATATGGTAACAAAGTCGTACAAACCTTTGTATGGGCAGAGGTTTTATGCATATACTTGGTTTATCACATTGATAATCATTGGAATATCGATATCGCGCTATCAATGTATATGTGGTGGAAAAGTGATTCTTTTCTCATGTATATATTTGATAGTTAGAGGTTTTTAATATTAAGTTAGATGATATTAAGATTAGGTTCGGTTCTTAAAACTAAAGCATATGGTAAGTTCGTGACTCGTAATCATATGGTATATTTTGAACCCCTCAGTGAATGGACGCCTATGGTCTAACTAGGATAAGTTCCTAAACTCATATGATTATGGCAAGTTCCTGAAATCTCAAAGTGTGGTAAGTTTGATGAACTATATTGGATATAAAATGATTATAGTATAGGAAGCATTGATGAAGTGGAAAAGATGGTTTTGAGGTAGCCTTACCTCTATAGTTAGAGCGCATTCGTAATGTTTTTCATGTTTCGGTGATATGATCGAACAAGCTCGATTGCAATCATGTGATCAAATACGAACCATTATGGTTGTTCTACTAGGAAATTACTATTCAGGTAGGCGACAGAAAACAACAAATGCTCAGGGATAAGGTGATACTGTAAAACCCCAAATTTTACGAATAAAGATTTAAATTTCTCGAAATATTTTTTTTATTATGGTGTGGATTTGATATAATGTTATAGTTGTGGGTAGTATTTATAAATTTTATAAAGTATGCAAGTTGTTATATAATATTTGATTGGTCGGAAAATATTCTTTTTGTCAGGGAATATCCGTACGAAGGTACAATCATTGGTGGACCCCACAACAGAATTATTGTCGGATTGAGAAAACGACAAAAATATTTTTATGAAAATAACGGCGGAAGTTGTACCGTTGACTATTGAAACACTCGGTGTTAAAAGTATAGTAATACGCATGGTTGCATAGTAGCACACGGTATTGATTATTGATGCTTAAGTGATAAGTCACTCAGTTTTATTTTATTAGTATTATTAATATAATAAAACAGAAAAGCTTTTTATATAAAACATAATACTTTTATAAAGTTATTCTATAAATAGAATATATTATATTCTATTATGCATAGTATTTTGCATAATAAAATCTTTTTATATAAAACAGAATACTTTTATATAGTTATTATATAAATAGAATATATTATATTTTATTATGCATAGTATTGTATAGTGTCTGCATAGTATTTTGCATAGTAAAATCTTTTTATATAAAACAGAATACTTTTATAAAGTTATTCATTTTATTAGATTATAAATAGAATATATTATATTTTATTTAAAAGATTTTTCTTTAATTCTAGACCGTCCGTTTAAAGTAAATCAATTTGGATCGTTCATGAAGTAGTTACTATGCAGTCCATTCTTCTATAAATAGAAGCTCATTCCTTCATTATTTCTTACGAATTCACTGAAACTCTAGAGAGAGAAATTATAGAGCGAAAGAAGAAAAGTATTCTGCTACTTCACTACTCCGATATCAAGTTTCTTTTACGGTAAGGGGTATTATTTGTTTTGTATTCATGAAGAGAACTTCTGTTATTCCATTCTTTATTATTCTGTTGGAATAACCTGTATACGCGGACTACCCTACACTTGGTAAAATTCTTCTGTTATTCCATTCTTTGTTAGTATGTTGGAATAACCTGTCTATGCGAAGTACAGCATACATGGTGAAATTCTTCTATTATTCCATTATTTATTATTCTGTTGGAATATCATGTCTGTGCGTTTTACGCCAGACCTGGTTTCGTCTTTATTATTATGTTAGAATATCATGTCTGTGCGTTTTATGCCGGAACTAATTTCGTCTTTATTATTCTGTTGGAATATCCTGTCTGTGCATTTTACGCCGGACCTGGTTCCGTCTTTATTATTCTGTTAGAATAACCTGTCCATGTGAAGTACTGCATGCATGGTGATTTCTGTTGTTATTCCATTCTTTATTATTCTGTTGGAACATCCTGTCGGTGCGAATTTCGCCTGACCTGGTTCCGTTATTTATTATTCTGTTGGAATAACCTGTCTATGCGAAGTACCGCATGCATGTTTATTTCTTTTGTTATTCCATTCTTTATTATACTCAGTTGGTTAAAGTTTTGACTTCTATACTCCATGAAATTAGTGGAATATCCTTGATATTTGCGCTTCATCCAGTATCTTTTCATGGAAATATTCTTCTGAGCATTCTTAAATTTTACTCTACAAAGAAGTATCATGTTGACAATTTGGACATTATTGGTTCCTGGATAAATTAATTCTTGAACTTGTTTTATTGAATTATTATGGCATTGTCATCATCCTCATGTTTATATTATGTTGAAAGTCATCTGTGGCCTATAGAGCATAGATGGACTTGGTATGATTATGACCAGGGATTATTCGTTATAATCATGACCGTAATGTTACAAATGATGTGAAAAAAGTCCTCATTGGCCCGTAATGCATTGATGGACAGTTTTTGGTATGATTATGGCTATGGATTCTCTTCGGCCAAGGGTGCAAAGATGAATTATTTTATGGCATGATCAGGACCGTTGATAAAAACACGATTATATTTGGCCCGTAGTGCATGGATAATTCGTGGTCGTGATACTAAAGAATATCCTTGGCCTGTAATGCAGGAATGATTTGATGATGTGGATTATTTATTGAGCTGAGTCTCAGCGATAAAAGTGATGAAAAACCTATTAAATCATAAAAGATAGTAGATTTTATTCTCTACTTGACTCTTTTAATGGATTGCTTGTTCCGCTGTAGTTAGATTCTAACTCATAAGGTATAACCATTGAGTGTCGAATACTATCCTTCTTATCCAAGATTTTAACAGGTACATCTTCATACGTTAAATTATCCGCTATCTCGTCCGGTTCTAATTCAATAACGTGGTTCGAGTCTTTCACATATTTACGTAACGTTGATACGTTAAAAACGTTATGAACACACGACATACTTGGCGATAAAACGAGTCTATGGGCCACAGTTCCTACTCGATCAAGGATTTCAAATGGGCCAATAAAATTGAGGGTTGAGATAACGCCTTCTTGAACCTTCTTCTTCATATTCATCAAATTCGGGTGTGTAGCTTGAGCGGCTTTAACTTTATCGATTAAAGTCGATTCTACTCGTATATTAGTTATCTTCACGTAGGTCCCTAGAGTCTTTAACTCTATCTTCATCATTTGTAAGTTATACGGAATGAGTCTTTGTGTAAACAACATCGCACTCATAAACGCATACGATCTTCTACTCAACGCGTCAGCTATCACGTTCACTTTTCCACAATGATATTAAATGATATGATCATAATCTTCAACAGCTTGAGTCAACGTCTCTGGCGCATGTTACGTTTATTTTAGTTGCAGAAATATTGGAGGGTTTAAGAAATGGGTTTTGTACTGGGGTCAATACAAAATTCGATTTCACGCTCTAGGGGTAGGCTAAGAAGTCTTCAAGAATATGTAAGGAAATTTATTAACGATAGAAATATCATTCAAAATTGTGACCCTCATTCAAGACTTGGATAGTACGTCACATTGATACCTATCAACTTGCCATCTTCATTTACGACGTCGCCTACAGAAAGTCTGGCTTTGGTGCATTCCACACAAGGAAGTCAACAATAAAAGGATCGGGGCTCTTTACTTATGGCTTGATATGACAGTGATTGACTTTAGTGGTTTGGTTGCTTGAATTCGCATAACAGGTTGGTTATGAATATAAAAGCTAACAACCTTACGAAAAGCATGATGAGTAGTTAACCAATCGATTCCTAAAATCACATCAAAGGAAAGTATTTTCAAAGAGATAAGATCGACAGGTAACGTGAAAATGTCAATTTGAATCAACAAGATTTATAAACAGTGGAGGTAACGAAGGTTCCTACTAACGAAGTTTCAACCAATAAGTCAAAGTCTAACTTCTCTGGAGTCAAATTTAAACGTTGAACGCAAGCAAGAGAGATAAAATAATGGGTAGAACCGGTATCTTATAAGGTATAGACTTCACAAGAATTTATAATTAACTAACCCGTGCTAACTTCGTTTGGGTTACTCGCTTTTTGAGAAGTCACGAAAAATGCTCTCCCTTGCACTACCGATTTTGACTTTGGTGGGACGACCTTTGGTGCTTCCATCCTAGCTGAACTTGTCTTCGGTGAACGAAAAAATTGGGCTAGGTGACCTTCTTTTCCACAATTATAACATGCTTTGGATGGCATCGCGCAGTTTGGACTGATATGTCCCTCCCCTCCGCATTTGAAACATATGATAGGTGGTCGTTCTCCTTCCTTAACAACGGGTGCTGGTGCTGACATCTTTCCATCATTGTTGAATTTCCTCTTCTTAAAATGTCAATTCTTATTATTTTGGCCATGATTACCACCGAAGTGGTTACCATTTCTGGCATGTTGATTCCCTTCACGTTTATTGTCACTGCTTCGATGACTGCTATCACTGGTATTATCATTTTGTCGGCTGCTCTCTTTTGGTTAGGTTGACTCACTATCACGCTCCAATAACTGAGCCCTAGTAACAACATCTGAATACAAAAAAAGTTTATGAGAAATGAGGTATTGACGTATCTCTGGTTTCAAACCTCTTAGAAACATCCGCGTCATTCTCTCCTCATTATCAACCAAATGGGACGCAAACCGGGACAACTCGGCAAACTTGGTTTCGTACTGCGATACGGTCATGTTGTTTTGCTCCAGTTTAATGAACTATACCTCTTTCATGTGACGAATACTTTCTGGAAAGTACTTGTCGTTAAACAATTCTTGGAACTTCTCCCAAGTCCTCTTCACTGCAGCAGGTTGAGTACGCTTTACAGATTCCCACCAGTAATCTGCCTCTACACACAACATGAATGTGGCAAAGGGAACCTTTTGCTCCTCGGAACATCCCAAGACATCAAATATCTTGCAGATCTTCTTTATCCACGTCTCTGCCTTAAGTGGTTTTGGCTCTCCATAAAACTCCGGTGGTCCCAGTTCCTTGAACTGCTTAGCGGTGACCGTCCGAGAGTTACCAGTGTTTCCACCTGCATTTTGGACAGGAGCAGCTCTTGCCTGATGTTGCATGAATTGCATGAATCCTTGGAACATTCTATCGTTCATCATTTTGTCAGTATTGTTGTTTGCATGAAGATTGTCGGCTTCCTGATGAACATTGTCCTGATTATTGATCTGTGGAGACTCAACAGTCTCCTATGCTCCATTGATGTTCTCAACATTCTCGGATGCCATTTTCAAATACTGCCACAAAATAAGGATTAATTAACATATCACATATTATCCTTATACTCTGACTGACCAATTAAATACCAAATAAACTTAGGTAGGTCATACTAGCGAAGGAATTCCCCGTCTCTCCCCTCCTAGTTCTTGTCTCACATCTTAGCCAGGGATCATATCCCTAAGCTTTGATACCAACTTTGACGCTCCCAAAATAGGTATACATCACCTATTCTGAGTCGCCAAATACATGGTACTGAATACAAATACAATCTTTAATATACAATAAGAGAGCTGTGAGTTTTAATACAAATACTGTCTTCTAGACAATATCCACTCTCAGAATAATTCCTCATTACATTTATTGTCACACTATTTAACAGAATAGTGAGGACTATTAATACTATCATCTGGACCATCACTCCGTTCCCCGACTAGTCCCTGCTACGTTCTCATTTCCTGAAGAGAACAGTGAAAAAAAGGGTGAGCTCAACTAGCAAAGTAAGAAATATTATGACTAAGATAATGCAGGATAAATTATCATTAGCCTTCAACAATGTTAAACTGATAAAATACAATAGACATCAAGTTTAACTGCAACGGAATAAGCAATCCATTAAAAGAGTCAAGTAGAGAATAAAATCTACTTTCTTTTAGGATTTAAAACGATTTTCATCAACTTAATCACTGAGACTCATCTTAATAAATAATCCATATCATCCCTGCACTACGGCCAAGTATATTCATTAGGGTCACGACCACAAATTATTCATGCACTACAGACCAAGGATATTCGTGTATTCATCAATGGTCATGATCATGCCAACAACTGTCCATCAATGCACTACGGGCCAATGAGGGCTTTTATCACATCATTTGTAACATTATGGTCATGATTATTCTGAATAATCCCTGGTCATAATAATACCAAGTCCATCTATGCACTACAGGCCACATATGACTTTCAAAAATATAAACATAAGGATGATGACAATGATATAAGAATTCAATAAAACAAGTTCAATAAATAATTTATCTAGGAACTAATAACGTCCAAATTGTCAACATGATACTTCTTTGTAGAGTAAAATTCAAGAATGCTCAGAAGAATATTTCCCTGAAAAGATACTGGATGAAGCGCAAATATCAAGGATATTCCACTAATTTCATGGAGTATAGAAGTCAAAAACTTTAACCAACTGAGTATAATAAAGAATGGAATACCAAAAGAAATCACCAGGCTTGTGATAGATAGCACATGCAGGTTATTCCAAAAGAATAATAAATACGGAACCAGGTCTGGCGTAAAATGCATAGACATGATATTCTAACAGAATAATAAAGATGGAACCAGGTCTGACGTAAAATGCACAGACAGGATATTCCAACAGAATAATAAATAATAGAATAACAGAAGGATTTCACCAAGTAGAGGGGAGTCCGCGTATACAGGTTATTTTAACATAATAATAATTAATGGAACCAGGTCAGGCGTAATACGCACCGACAGGATATTCCGACAGAATAATAAAGAACGGAATAATAGAAGAATTTCACCATATATGCGGTACTTCGCATAAACAGTTTATTCCAACATAATAATAAAGAATGGAATAACATAAGGATTTCACCAAGTATACGGTCCTTCGCATAAACAGGTTATTCCAACATAATAATAAAGAATGGAATAGCAGAAAATTTTCACCAAGTATAGGGGAGTCCGCGTATACAGGTTATTTCAACAGAATAATAATTAATGGAATAACAGAAGGATTTCACCAAGTATAGGGGAGTCCGCGTATACAGGTTATTCCAACAGAATAATAAAGAATGGAATAACAGAAGGATTTCACAAAGTATAGGGGAGTCCGCATATACAGGGTATTCCAACATAATAATAAAAAATGAAATAACAGAATTTCTCTTAATGAATACGAAAGAATAACACCCCTTACAGGTACAACAAATAATATCCTTTATCTTAGAAGAAACTGGATATCGAAGTAGTGAAGTAGCAAAATACTCTTCTTCTTTCTCTCTATAATTTCCCTTTCAAGAGTTTCAGTGAATTGGTAAGAAATAATGAAGGAATGAGCTTCTATTTATAGGAGAATGGACTGAATAGTAACTAATTCATGAACGGTCAAGATTGATTTACTTTTAAACGGACGGTCCATATTAAAACTTAAAGCAATGGTCCATAATGATTCACTATTAAAACTTTAAACCAGCGATCCATATTGATTTACTATTAAAAAGCGATCCATATGGATTTACTATTAAAACTTTAAACCAGCGATCCATATTGATTTACTATTTTAACTTCAACCAACGGTCTGAAAAATTAGCACATCTCCTCATGGAATAATATTGTACCCAAATACCCGAATGCACAATACTAGAGTGAATATACACTCATTTCGTCTCCTATTCCTGATTATACACTCATTTTGTTGAAGTATTGCTTCTATATTCATGAAATTAGTAGAATATCCTTGATATTTACGCTTCATTCAGTATCTTTTCATGAAAATATTATTCTAAGCTTTCTTGGTAATTATTGATCTTTTCATGCCGGAATACTATTCATGAGTTACTATTTACGGGTTACTATTCACCTAGTTACTATTCACTCGGATTTTCGGGGTAATTTTTATGCCGGAGTACTATTTACGGGTTACTATTTACCAAAGTACTATTCACTCAAATATTATTCACTCGGGTATTTGGGGCACTTTTTATGCCGGGGTACTATTCACGAGATACTATTCTCGAAGTACTATTCAAAGGGCACTATTCACGGGATACTATTCACCCAAAAGATATATTTCTTTTCTGTCCAAATTATTTTTGATACATGAATATTATTCTTGAATTTTACTCCACAAAGCAGTATCATATTGACAATTTGGATATTTTTAAACTCTAAATAAATTTAAAGTCTTTAATATTTATCCCTGATTTCGTTTGATTAATGCTTATATCATTGTCATCATATTCATGCTTATATTATGATGAAAGTCATATTTGGCTTACGTGCATAGATGAACTGTTGATTGGTATGATTATGATCAGGGATCATTCGATATAATCATGACCCGTTATGTTACAAATGATGTGGTAAAAGTCCTCATTGGCCCGTAGTGCATTGATGGACAGTTGTTGATACGATTATAACCAGGGATTATTCGGTTTAATCATGATCATTGTTAAAAACACGAATATCCTTAGCCCGTAGTGCATGGATAGTTCGTGGTCGTAATACTAATGAATATCCTTGGCCGTAGTGCATGTGACAATTTATTAAAATCTTAAATGATTGATTTAAGGTCAAATAATAGACCTAGATAGAAAATAAGTGTATGCGTTTGATATTATTGGGATGGAATTTTGAGAATTTCAAAATTATGTGAAGGATTTAGGTGAATTATTCAGGATTAAGTGTATATGTGACTATGTTCTGTGTATATGGTTATGTATGTGTTCGGAATGTGGTTAAGGGTCAAGGGTTGACCAGATAAATTTTATCAGTGTCGAACCCTAATATTATTAAGAACGTCAACGTTCAGTTAGAAACCCTAACGATATGTTCAGAATCCCTAATTTCAGTTTCGAGAATTCAAAACCGTAATTCGGATATTCAAAACCCTAATTTGGGAAATCAAAGGATAAATATAATGACTTAAGTATTTTTGATTATATATTAGGGATAACCCTAATTGCTAAATTAGAAACTTTAATGCAAAGTATAAAACCCTAAGGGTTAAAAGTTATGTCTGTAATGAATATGAATATTATGTGATTGTTTATATTTTTTTGTAATATAAACAAATAAAAGAATTAAGTTATGTAACCTAATATATATGTATTTGGTGTGATAATTAAATAACCTAAGAGGTTATGGTATGGGAGAATATTATTATTTATAATATATACTAATTCTAAGAGATTTATTTTATACATCTCAATTAATTAATTTGATAACCTAATTATAACAAGTCTAATTGGGTTAAGAAATTAAATGTGCATGAGTAAGGATTTATGTTATAATTAAGGAAATGAAAACCCAATTAAATAATTAGGGAATGGTAATATTAGAAGTGTTGGAAGATGTTATTGGTTTTGGCCCAAGAAACTAATTTGAAAGCCCAAAAGAATTAAAAGAGTGGCCCAACCTTTAGCCTAAGTAGGAGGGAACATGTTGGACATTAAGTAAGTTAATTAAAATATTAGAAATAAAACACAATTTGGCTAGAATGAAGGAGAATTTCGACCAAGGAAGAGGAGAGGAAAAGAGGGAATGAATGTAATGATTTTTCTCACCAACTCTCACTAACTCCTCACATGTGTCAGTTGAAGGTTAGCCCACCTATTTTAACTAAAGCTACAAGTAATCTTTATCATCCAAGAAACCTTCTAATAAGTGAGAAAGAAAAAGCAAGAGGGAGTTGTTGGGAGATTAATATGAGATATACAAATATATCTACATATTTATTTTTACTAAACCACAAAAGCAATTTCATTTCTCTCTCATCCTATTACTTCTTATTAGCTATCAAAAACAAAACTAGAGAGAGAGCCTAAGAGTTCGGCACCCACAAGAGGTAGAGGAGGGGAGATTTTGATCTTCCATGTCATCTAAGATCCATCACATAGTTTGGAAGAAAAAGATATGTCATGAAATCAAAGGTATAAAACCAAACCTAAGTTATCATTTTATTTAAGTTATTTTGATGGAATAAAGATCTAAGGTTTCAAAACTTAAAAATCTTAGATCTATATGATTTAGAGTGTTTTATATATACATCTACCCATATTGGGTGTTGATTTGGTTGGAATCAAAAGGAATAGAAAAATAGAATTTTCTGGAAAGCTTAAACTTGAAAGTGTGATCTAGCTTTTGATTTTTGAAATCAATTATGGATATTTGTGATTTATTTTCTTGGGATGCTAGATTTATGTATTAAGGATAAAACACTTTTGGAATCACTCAATTAGGTTGAAAAATGAGCAAGTTATGGAATTTATCCTAAACTACTCAAAGCTAAGAAAACTGTTAGAACAACAGTTTTGACCAGCCACTTCCGGGCTAATTTCAGGGAGCTTAACATGTCCAAATATGGATTGTGATATATGAAAATTGTAGATCGGAAAGATAGGAATCCAACAAAATTGACGAATCATTAATTGGAGTTATATATCTCATTTTATTTAAGTTTTAGAAAAGGACTCCAAAACAGCAAAATGCTTAAAAAGCTGCTGCCAAGAAAAAGGGCTGTTTCGGACACTTATTTAATGAGATAAAATCCGGCCTTTTGGGAAATGAAAATATATGGTATAAAGTACCTCCTGTCCAAAAATGAGCTCATTCCGACTTAAAATGACCACGTTATGACCATTTCAATGTTTGTGATTTTCCGACGAAAACGGCTATAACCGGAGTTCTATAACTCCGATGGCCACGAAATTTAAACTGGAGTGTCACGTTAAGAAATATAAGATTGTGTCAAAAGATGGGCATTTCTGGAGTTAAGCATGATAGGGCTAATTTCTTAAGCTATGCACTAAAAATGATTTTTGAAAAATACTAAAGGAAGTTGGAAATTTATGAAAAAATACTTTTTGTGTATGATATATATGTATATGTGTTTGGGAAAAGAATAGAAAAATAATAAGTGGATTTGGTATTTTCGTAAAAGGGATAATGAATCCAGTTTGCTAAATTGAAAAATATGTTGAATCCAGCTTGCTGGATTGCAGTTTGATATGTTGGAATGACCATCTAGATGCTGGATTTGGAATTCAGGTTGCTGGATTTGGAATCCAGGTTACTGGATTGGTATTTGACTTTTATGTTCAAGAAAAACTTATAATATATGAGAGTAAAGTATTTTAAATCATATAAATATAATATTAATGATTGAAAAATCATGATAAATGGTAATAATTATTTGAAAATTATTATGAGCCTATGAAAATTATTTTGTCTGCTAAGAAAATTATCTCTGATAATTGTTAAGTGTTTAGACAGAGTTTAATGGAACTTAAACTCAATATTTGTCTGACTAGACCGTCGGGATGATAGAATTGTGTTAGTTTCAAGTCAGATTGAAATAGTTTGACCTGATACCAAGTCTTATGTGTATTATAGACTAATAAGGTTATATTCTATGTGTTTAGATTATTCTATGTATATATGTATAATAGTATTATACTGTGATGGTATTATTCTAATATGGAAGATCTATATTACTAATATTAGGTCTTCAGATAAAGCGATATAAATTGTGTAGCGGTAATCAATGGTTCAGGCAAGTTTTTCTTAACTCTACTAAGAGTTGTTTTATTTAGATATGCTTATGGTTAATCATTGCTGATTGCCATGGATAATTGTACTCTGTATATATTTCATTTATAAGTCAGGTATGAAAGGTTGATCACCTTCATTATCAGTTGGTCCAGATATATTTGTTCTTGTTTAATACTTGTTCAGTCAAAAGTTTGTTTGTGCTAGTTCTCAATTATATTGATGAATTATAGCCAGCTTATTATTCAGACTCTTTCAATCATGATATATCCTTAAATTGTATTTAAACTTGCTGACAACTTTCATGCTCACCCTTGCTATATCATGATAAACATTGCAGATAAGGCTAATGCGTTCGAATACAGGAAAAGGTTAATGCCAAGTTCAGCTTGGAATAAAATGTGCAGCAAATTTGTAATAGTATAGTTTGATAATAATGTTATGTGTTAGATAGTTTATGATTTGTGTATAAGTTAAGGTTACTCGACCTTGGGGAATAATGTGTAAGTTTAATGTATAAACAATTTATGTTTATATCTTCCACAATAGTTGTAGAATGATTGAACCAAATTCGCGGTGATTTGGGGCCCGAATTTGGGGCTGTCACAGTGCAGGGATGATTCGATGATGTGGATTATTCATTAAGCTGAGTCTCAGCAATAAAATATTGATAATACACTTTTAATTCATAGAAGATAATAGAAATCATGCTCTACTTGACTCTTCTAAAATACAGTTGTATGTCTTTGGCCTGTAGTGCAAAGATGAATTGTTAATGAATATCTTTGGTCCGTAGTGCAAAGATAAATTTATTAGTATGATTATGAACAAGAATTTTGATTTGGTATAACCGTGATTTTTGATGTTTCAGGTAAAGACATGTGATGAAAATTATCTTCGTCCTGGGTGCAAAGAGGAATTCAGAATCACAATTATGATTATGAGTTATTCACATGATTGTGGACAGTAATTGTTAATTGATGTTATAGGGATAAAACATTGTTGGTGGACTTTTAACATGGAGAAGATAATAGACCTTATGGTCTATTTGACTCTTTTAATGGATTGCTCGTTCCACTGCAACTATGGTTGAAAAGTTTTATCATCTACCATATGTTCTAAATCTTTGATTTATTATTGACGAAGGCTATTGATAATTTAATTATCTTTAGTTATGATATTCTTTACTGGGCTAGTTTTGCTCACCCTTTTGCTTCATAATTCTTTTTAGGTAATCAGAGTGTAGCTGGGTCGAGCGGGGGTAACAGGAGAATAGAACGATGGTCTATAGCTGTTGAGGTTTTCCCTAAAATAGTACGGAAATAATTTTATTAAGAATTTTAGATAAGTGTGTCATATTTTATACATCATTTTAACCATTGATGTTGGTGAACCGAATAGGGTGAGGTGAACCCAACTTTAGAAGGGTGTTTTGCCACTATCATACAAGATGTTTAATGACAGACGACTTCATGTTATCATAAGACAGGGTTGTGCACATGCACTTGATGATTATATCTATGAGCACTACCTATATAATCTTGGAGTTTGGTTGAAATATAATTCTCAATTGGAGACAATGGAGATAATTATATGTCAAGAGAAGACTCACCATTGGAAAGAACATGACAGTAATCTTCTCATTTTTCTTTGGGGTCTATTGCGTCAACCAAGGATAATTCTCGAGTCATATGATATATATCATAACTTCGATGCATGGCCTCCCATGTACGAAGGTTTTTTTGAGCATTTTCTAAAGATTTTAATTTCTAAAACAATTATTGACTGTACTTTTATGTAAAGTACCATTGTAAGGTGTTGTGGTCGAGTCACCATGAGAGTTACATATATTTGTATTAAAACTCATAGCTTATGTGTTGTCGTACTCTGCACGACAATTCAACAGTTGTATAAATGAAGTTTATATTTGATTTCTGTAGTGTGATATCTGGCAACTCAGAATGGGTCACGTGGACCAATTTTGGGGGCGTCACAGTACATACTTGGTATGATGAAGAGGTGAGCATACCTTGATTTCATTTCAAATTCTAACTCCCAGGTCATTTCCTCCACATCGTGGTTTCTCCACAAAACTTTGACTTAAGGTATAACCTTGGAGCGTAGAATATGATCCTTCTTATCCAAGATTTTAACAGGTACCTCTTCATACGTTAAATCTTCCGCTATCTCATTTGGTTCTAATTCAATAATGTGGTTCGGGTCTTTCACATATTTACGTAACATAGATATGTTAAAAACTTTATGAACACGAGACATACTTAGCAGTAAGGCGAGTCTATAGGCCACAAATCCTACTCGATCGAGGATTAAAAATGGGCCAATAAATTGAGGATTGAGGTATTATGACGCCCCCAAAATAGGTATACATCACCTATTCTGAGTCGCCAAATACATGATACAGAATACAAATACAATCGTTAATATACAACAAGAGAGCTGTGAGTTTTAATACAAATACTGTCTTCTAGACAATATCCACTCTTAGAATAAGTCCTCATTACATTTATTGTCACATTATTTAACAGAATTATAACAATCCAAAATTTTAGTTGTAATTTAAAATATTTATTAAATTAAATAAATATTTTATTTATGTGATTGTTGTAACATTTCAGAATTTTAAAGTGTAATATTAAATATTTATTGATTTATATAAGTATTTAATGGAGATGGTTATTGTTGGATAAATAAGTGTTCAATTTGAATTTATGTGTTGTAGTTATTTATTTGTTAAATAAATAATTAAATATTAAATATTAAATATTTATGTGTAATATTAAATATTTATTGAATTATATGACAATTTGAGTCGATGTGATTTAATGAATTATTTGTTGAGTAAATAATTAAGGAGCTAAGAAAATTAGTTGTTATGAGATTATATAATAATTGAATTTAATAAGTAAGCTAGAGAGCTTATGGTGATTAAATAAGTTATAATATTTTAAATGGGAAATTATAATTTAAAATATTAGTTGGTTAAATAAGATTATAATTATAAAAGAAATTATAATTATGTGATAATGATTTATGTGTTAAAGTAATTTAATAAATTAATGTTTTAATTGATTTATTTAATTAAATAAAAGTGTGACTAATAATCTTACTATAAAGGAGTTACCAAAATAAATTAAGGGAGTTTAATTCAGTTTTGCCAAACAAGGCCTAATGCCTATTAAGTCTTATATCTAATTGGGTTTTACCAAACAAGACATAAGGGTTAATGAGTTATTTTTAAGTTAGTTAACCAAACAAGCCTTATGGCTTTTGATTTTTTAAAACTCAAATAACTGATATCAGTTATAAGTTTTATATTTATATTATATAAAAAATATATATTATATCTTATACGTTATATCCTAAGTACGTAAGAATAGAGGAGAGAGGTTAGAGAGAAAGAAAGAAAACTCAGAGGAAGAAGAACAGAAGAAGAAGAGAAGAGAGGAAGAAAGGCTAGAGAATTAAGAAGAAAGCTTAATAATCAAAAAGGAAAACTCTCATCTTTATAATCCAAGGTAGGAACTTAAACCCTTTCTTTAAAAATTTAGTTTTTTTTTCCTCTTCCCAAAAAGTCTCTGTGAAAACTTTGTAAAAGATAAATTGTTGTTATGTATATAGTTTTGTATGATTGTTGATTACATGGTTATTTCATGAGTTTATGCATGATTATAGAGAATTTAATTCACGTGTGTATGTATTTTATGAAGAAAATATATCACAGTGTTCATATGAAAATATATATAAATATGGCTTAATTTAAAATAGAAATTAAGGTTTAATTAGTTGTTTGATTGAGATATTGATTATTAGAATTGCTAGAGTATGTAAAATCATAATCATGATGCTTTGAATTTACTGTTTTGGTTGTATAACAAAATCACAGTGTTGATTTTTATGGAAAATATCAAAAATGGAGTTTTTGCCAAAAACATTGAAATTGGGTGTTGTATAATTGATGTTTATGCTAATTGATGGATAGAAACATGTTAGGAGTACTCACAATATGTTTATATGACGTCTATATGTAATTTACATGATAATCAGTCTATTAGATTCGAACTTTTTGGCCAATTTGGCTTTTTGTTCATGTTATTGCCGAGGCTGTCACCAAAATCTGGAGTCTGGTGCCGCAGCGCGGCCCAGCAGTATTGTTCTCGCACCGCAGCGCCATCACCACGCTGCAGCGCCAAGTGTTGGCCTGAGTCTCGCGCCGCAGCGCCAGCTCAGCGCCGCAGCGCCGGCCCACAGTGTAAACTGTGGCGCCGCAGCGCGAGTTGTCAGAAAGTTCTGACAATGTACTTTTGTACACGAAATTTTAAAAAAAATCCTAGGTGATGATAGTAGGACTGTAGAATATTGATGTTAGTCGTTCTATACTATTAACAATAATGTTATTACATATTAACTTGTGATATAATTTGATTATGTGATTATATAATCAAACCTAAATGATGAACGTACTTAGTTATGTTTGTAATGTGTTAATGGCTAACTATGTCATGATGACATATATTATAGGATATGAAATGGTTTTAACATAAAACCAATGAGTAGTCCTAGCAAGACTTAAGCACTTGAACGAATTTCGAGTTTGACTAAGAAGAAATTTAGTGAGTCATAAGTTAAAAAGTTAACACAATCTAATTGAACATTGTGTACTTATTAATAGGAAAGATTATGAGATGTGGAGTAGAGTTTACATTACAATTACTATGTGTTGTTATGTGACTAATAGTTGATGTGTGATTATATAATTGTGTAGGGCACGTGAAGTGCAGATAACTGTAAGCTGTTAGTCTATTATTGGTAAACAACGATCAAGGCAAGTTTTTAGGTTCCTATTTTCTACGTGGACTTGATGAACTGATTTAAATTGCATGATATGTTATGCATGTTGAAATCATGAAATGTTAAAGTCAATATATGACTGCATTGTTTTGGCTAAGTAATGATGATTGAGTAAGGAACTCAATCTTAATATTTGTTATGTGAATTAAAAGCATGTATGCCATGTTACTTTAATGAGATGTATGTCGTGCATGGTATTATGTGCTATGTGATGCATAAAAACTGTTAGACTTTGCTGGGCTGTCGAGCTCACTCTTGCAAATAACCACTTTTGCATGTACAAATTTTAAGGTAAAGATATGTGCTAAGTGACTTATAGAGATCTATATTCACGAAGATTACTTATGTTCTATGAGAAATGTATTTCCTATTTTGAACGTAACATGTTATTGAATTGTAATTTGAGCTATCCAATGTATATGGATATTTAGTTATGATGTAAGATTTTGTATAGTTATTTTGTTGTAATGATTCATGATATTTGATTTGAATCGAAGAGATGTAATGTAAAGGTTAAGATTTAGGGCAAGACAGAAGGAGATGTATAAAAGTTTTAATTTTTCCGCAAATTTCAATGGTTGTATTATCGATTAATGATGTAAAATTAGAGATTTAATGTATGATTAACGACCGAAGTTGAGATTTAAATTGTATGGTTTTTGGGGTCGTTACAGTTGGTATCAAAGCCGTAGGTTATAAACCTTGGATAGGAGTACCTTAGGCTATAACCTTAGAGAAGAGAGGTGAAGATAATGAACGAATACGCTCAAATAGAGTTTGAACAATAAGAAGTAATGTAAGAAACGTATAAAGAAGGGATAAAACTTGCGTGAAAGGATTCAAAGAAGAATCTCGCAGAGTTATAAGGAATGTGAATGTGGGGTTACCCAACTCCAATAATAAGGATGTAAGGTGATAACAAATAGACAATATCCATAAGAAGAGAATGGTAAGAAAGTTAAGAATAGAGAGTTATATTCAAGTATGGTGCAATTGTACTCTTTAGTAGTTGAGGTATGGTATCTGGGCTAAACGATTCCTTCATAGAGCAGAGGTATATACGAACTAGCAACTCGGAACCTAGTTTGTTAGTTGTTTGTGGGAAACCACTCAGCGTACCATATTGAAACTGTTAGAGACTCGATGTGTACCAAGTGTAGAAATGGACACGTATGATGAGAGTGTAGAACTTGAATGAAATTTTGAACGATGTAAATGAAGTTAGAAATTCTTAAAGGAAGAATTTTTATATAAATAAGAAGATTCAAAGAAGAATCTTGAAGAGATATAAAAAAAATGGGAGTTTCCTAACTCCAAAAAGCCAAGATAGCGAATAATGTCGTAAATGATGAAAAAGAGAAAGAAAGAGGATCGTAAAACAAAACGATCACGAGTTAAGAAAAGAATTTTAAGGGAGATGATTATAGAATAAGATCACGACGTGGTCTGTTTAAGTATAAAAGAAAGATGGTCTATAATGTTTGAATAATTATAGCTTAATGCTATGAAGATGGAGTACTATGAAATAGTACGAGATAACTCATGAGGAGTTATAGATGATGTGATACGAGGAATTCTTATAGAGCAAAGAGCAAGTTAAGAGTAAGATAGAGTTAGGTGGGATTTCAATTGAGGACTCTTGTGATGGCTGAGTTGTACAAATCTTTGTATGGGCGAGGGTTTTGTGCTTGCACTCAGTTTATCACATTGATAATCATTGGAATGTATGTGTCGCGCTATTTGATATATGCCTGTTGAGAAGGTGATTCTTTTCTCATGTGTATAACAGATAGGTAGAGTATAGTTAGAGAATATTATAAGAGTAAGTGCAAGTTCTTAAAACTCATACTTATGGTAGGTTAGTGACTCATAATTATATGGTATGTTTTGAACCCCTCAGCGAATGGACGCCTATGGTCTGACTAGGATAAGTTCTTAAACTCATATGATTGTGGCAAGTTCCTGAACTTATAGCGTGTGGTAAGTTTGACGAACTAGGTATAGATAAGTGTAAATGGAGTATTGAGGATGATAGGAATAGATAGACCTATTAAGCAATGGATCATTATAGAAAGTGGAGTTGATGGTGGAAGCATAGGTATTCTAAATCTACTAGCTATGCTAGACTTTCGAAATTTATTGACCTCGTGCTGATGTTTATACTTCTATTTTTTCTTGAAAAACATTGGATCAAATGATGGAACCAATGAATTTTAACAACAACACTGTTATTCGTATGTCTATGCTAATTGCTTCGGCTAGACAAAAATGATTTGTAATATATCAAAATATATTTTATATCATTAATGCTTCATGTAACCTGGTGCAAAGATGATAAAAACGATGGAGTCATCAATGCAGTATTACCTAGTGTTGGATGTGATCTAAGGATCGTTAGCCCACTATGGTATGACGTAGTATGATAAAATCACCAAATGACGGAATCCTCAACGGACTGTAAGTACAGTGCTGTATCATGACGTCATAAAAATATTTTTGAGATTTCTTTAAAATATGAGAATTCATATCTATGTATATATATGTATATTTCGGTTGATGTCCGAATTGTTGTAAAGGTCTATGCTATTTGCTTCAGCTAGACAAATATTGAAAGATGTTCATGAAATTCAAGAGTTTCTTGAGAAGTTATGCCAAACCAAATTATTTTGGTGCGGATTCAGATATTGAAAAGCTGAGATGAACAACCCTTTTATAGGGGATTACGCGGAGGCGTTGAGATGTTTGTGCACAATACATTGTACGAAGGGTTGATCACCCTAAGTACGAGGAGTCCTTGTAGTCTTATGACTGTTAAAGTTTAAGTTGAAAAATTACTTATAACTATGGACATACGCATAGCGTTTAAATATTTGTGCATAATACATCGTACGAAGGGCTTAACACCCTGAGTACGAGGATCCTTATAGTCTTATGACTATTAAAGTTAAAGTTGAAATATTACTTGCAACTATGGACATAGTTCGTGGTCTTATGACCCTCAGCATGATTTGGAATCTTTTAAATTCCTGAGTTATTTATACTACTTCCTAATTATTGAGCAATTATGGAAGATTCTTGCTATTCTAAAAGGCGAATATGGTAAGGATGATATTCCTTAGAAAGAAGTAAGTCGTAAGATGCGGAACTGAATGATGAATATATTGAATATGTAACAATCCAGATTTTTATTATAATATTTAAATATTTATTGAATTATATAAATATTTAATGGATGTGTTTATTGTTGAATAAGTATTTGTTTAATTGATTTGATGTGATTTAATTATTTATTTGTTTAATAAATAATTAATGAGTTAAGGAAAGTAATTATTTTGAAATAGTAATATAATTTAATTTAATAATTAAGCTAGAGAGTTTATAATGATTAAATAGATTATTATATTATGCAATGAATTGTTATTAGAATTAATTAAATTAAGTATGAAAACTTAATTAATTAGAAGTGTGACAAATAACTATATTATAAGTGGTTATTAAAATAAATTAAAGTAGTTTTAATTTATTTTGCCAAACAAGGCTTAAATATATTAAGTCTTTAATTTTAAAGAGTTTTGCCAAACGGAGCCTTATGGCTTTTGAATTTTTAAATTTGATTTATTAAATATAAATTAAATAAATAAAATATAAATAATATATATAATAATTTTATAACTGATAATTGATTAGGGTCAATTATTATAATGTCAGATTTTTAAAAAAAAAACGTCTGTATTAGTTTTATGTTGTGTTACGTATATTGTATTTGGTTAAGTCTGAGAAAGGAAAAAGGGAAGTGTTTAAGGAAAGAAAAGAGTCTGAGAAATTTCAGAGAGAGCATTTGACAAAGGACTGAGATTTCAAAAGTTAGTTCAGAGTAGCGATTCTCAGTGTATGGTTTTTTTAAAAGCAAGTGAAGGTATGTTATATAAAACCTAAAACATATTACGGTATAATTTTATTGAATATCACTGTGTATGTTATAAAGTTTTACAAAAATTGTATTGAAATCATGTTTTTATAATTATGTATGATATTATGTGTATTTGTAACTGTAATTGTTATATTAGCACATGTATGTATATATGAGAAGTATGCTAGCATTCACAGAGAGCAAAGAATTGGTTTTACAGTGAAAACGTGTAAGAAATTGAGTTGTACAAAATCAAAGGTTATAGATACAATTGTACGCTAAATGTAAAATTGAAGTGTGATTATGTTAATTGGGTATGAATTTCAGAGAATCGTACTTTAAAGTAATCAAGTTTGGGTTATTATTGATATTACAGTGTTAAACAACGTTAACAATGGAGTTTTTCTTAAAAATAGTGTTTTCAAATAATGAAGTTTTCTAAAGTAGTTGTTTAATTGTTGGTAATTGTTATATGGATAATTGTTAAACGTTTATGTGTAGTTGCGATGAAGTTATAGATGTTAATTAGTGTTAGAATTGAAGTAATAGACAAACAAATCAGTTGTTCTGTTCTTCGTGGTTGGGTTCTGCGAGTTTCGGCGCCCCAACGTCAAAATTCACGCCCCAGCGCCAAAAATCGCGTCCCAGCGCCAAAATTCGCGCCCCAGCGCTAGAAGTTGGCGCCCCAGCGCTAAAATTCGCGCCCCAGCACCACTTGTTGGCTTAGTCCTCGCGCCCCAGCGCGGGGACAGAAGTCTGACTTGGACAGTTTTGACCTCCTGTAGTAAAATGATCATAACTTCCTCATACGAACTCCGATTGAGGTGATTCAAGATGATCCGGAACGAAGACGAGTAGACCTACAACTTTCGTTCTTTAAGTTTTTCAATTTGAGGTCATTAGGATGGGTCAAAATGGTCATCTTTAGGACTATTGTGTTTTCGGAGGCAATCGGAGGGTGTCGGGCATGCACATATGCATGTGTAGTGCTCCAGACCGTAAAAGATGATGTCCTAAGTTATAAAACATGAATCTTAGTAAATATAATGATGCTTAACATTAATAAATAATGTATTATATAAGTTATAGAAGCATAGTATGCATACAAAAGAGAGGCAAATCGGACGTGTGACGATTGAACGTCGAAACGCCGTGCCAAGTGTTAATGAACTTAAAAAGTGTTTCAATTCCATTGAAATAGATATTATAAGATATGTAATGGGTTTAATATAAAATCAATAAGTAGTCCTAGCAAGACTTAAGCACTTGAACTTCGAGTTTAACTAAGAAGAAATATAGTGAGTCATAAGTCGAAAAGTTAACACAATCTAAATGACCATTGTGTATTTATTAATAGGAAGGATTATGAGATGTGGAGTAGAGTTTATATTACAATTGCTATGTGTTGTTATGTGACTAATAGTTGATGTGTATGATTATATAATTTTGTAGGGCACGTGAAGTGCAGATAACTGTAAGCTGTTAAGCTATTATTGGTAAACAAAGATCAAGGCAAGTCTTTCGGTTCCTATTTTCTACGTGAACTTGATGAACTATTTTAAATTACATGATATGTTATACATGTTGAAATCATGAAATGCTAAAGTCAATTTATGACTACATTATTTTGGTTAAATAATGATGATTGAGTAAAGAACTCAATCCTTATATTTGCTATGTGAATTAAAAGCATGTATGCTATGTTACTTTAATTATTATGAGATGTATGTTGAGCATGTTATTATGTGTTATGTGATGCATGAAAACTGTTAGATTTTGCTGGGCTGTCGAGCTCACTCTTGCAAATAACCACTTTTGCAGGTCAAGATTTTAAGGTAAAGATACGTGCTATGTGAGTTATAGAGATCTATATTCACGAAGATTACTTATGTATTATGAGAAATGTATTTCATATTTTGAACGTAACATGTTGTTGAATTGTAAGTTTGGCTATCCAATGTATATGGATATTTAGTTATGATGTAAGACTTTGTATAGTCATTTTGTTGTAACGATTCATGATATAAGATTGAATCAAAGAGATGTAATGCAATGGTTGCGATTCAGGGCAAGAAAGAAGGAAATGTATAAAAGTTTTAAATATTTCGTAATTTTATTAAGTTTAACATCGAATAATGATGTATTATTTAGAGGCTGAATGTATGGTTAACGACCGAAGTCGGGATTTAAATTGTATAAATTTTGGGGTCGTTACAGTTGGTATCAGAGCTGTAGGTTATAAACCTTAGGTAGGAGTACCGTAGGCTATAACCTTAGAGAAGAGAGGTGAAGATAATGAAAGAATAAGCTCAAATAGAGTTTGAACAATATGGGATTAAAACTTGCGTGAAGGGATTCAAAGAAGAATCTCGCAGAGTTATCAGGAATATGAATGTGGGGTTACCCAACTCCAATAATAAGGATGTAAGGTGATAATAAATAGACATTGTTTATAAAAAGAGAGTGATAAAGAAGTTATGAATAGAGAGTTATGTCTAAGTGTGGTACAATTGTACTCTTTAATAGTTGATGTATGGTATCTGGGCTAAACGATTCCTTCATGGAGCGGAGGTATATACGAACTAGCAACTCGGAACCTAGTTTGTTGGTTGTTTGTGGGAAACCACTCAGCATACCATATTGAAACTGTTAGAGACTCGATGTGTACCAAGTGTAGAAATGGACACGTATTATGAGAGTTTAGAACTTGAATGAAATTTTGAGCGATGTAAATGAAGTTAGAAATTCTTAAAGGAAGAATTGTTTTATAAACAAGAAGATTCAAAGAAGAATCTTGAAGAGATATAAAGATAAGAAATGGGAGTTTCCTAACTCCAATAGCCAAGATAACGAATAATGTCGTAAATGATGAAAAAGAGAAAGAATGAGGATCGTAAAACAAAACGATCACGAGTTAACAAAAGAATATTAAGAGAGATGATTATAGAATAAGGTCACGGCGTGATCTGTTTAAGTTATAAAAGAAAGATGGTCTGTAATGTTTGAATGATTATAGCTTAATGCTATGAAGATGGTGTACTATGAAATAGTACGAGATAACTCATGAGGAGTTATAGATGATGTGATATGAGGAATTCGTATTGAGCAAATAGCAAGTTAAAATAAAGATAGAGTTAGGTGGGATTTCAATTGAGAACTCATGTGATGGCTGAGTTGTACAAACCTTTGTATGGGCAAGGGTTTTGTGCTTACACTCAGTTTATCACATTGATAATCATTGGAATGTTTGTGTCGCGCTATTTGCTATATGCCTGTTGAGAAGGTGATTCTTTTCTCATGTGTATAATAGATAGGTAGAGTATAGTTAGAGAATATTATAAGGTTAAGTGTGAGTTCTTAAAACTCATACTTATGGTAGGTTCGTGACTCATAATTATATGGTATGTTTTTGAACCCCTCAGCGAATGGACGCCTATGGTCTGACTAGGATAAGTTCTTAAACTCATATGATTGTGGCAAGTTCCTGAACTCATAACGTGTGGTAAGTTTGATGAACTAGGGTATAATTAAGTGTGAATGGAGTATTGAGGATGATAGGAATAGATAGACCTATTAAGCAATGGATCATTATAGAAAGTGGAGTTGATGGTGGAAGCACAGGTATTCTAAATATACTAGCTATGCTAGACTTTCGAAATTTATTGACTTCGTACTGATGTTTACACTTTTATTTTCTTGAAAAACATTGGATCAAATGATGGAACCAATGAGTTTTAACAACAAATACTATTATTCATATGTCTATGCTAATTACTTCGGCTAGACAAAAATGATTTGCAATATATCAAAATATATTTTATATCATTAATGCATCATGTAACCTGGTGCAAAGATGATAAAAATGATGGAGTCATCAATGCAGTATTACCTAGTGTTGGATGTGATCTAAGGATCGTCAGCCCACTATGGTATGATGTAGTATGATAGTCACCAAATGACGGAATCCTCAACGGACCGTAAATACAGTGCGGTATCATGACGTCATAAAAAGATTTTTGAGATTTCTTTAAGATATGAGAATACATATGTATGTATGTATATGTATATTTCGGTTAATGTCCGAGTTATTGTAGAGGTCTATGCTATTGATTCAGCTAGACAAATATTGAAAGATGTTCATGAAATTCAAGAGTTTCTTGAGAGGTTATGCCAAACCAAATTGTTTTGGTGCGGATTCAGATGTTGAAAAGCTGAGATGAACAACCCTTTTATAGGGGATTACGCGGAGGCGTTGAGATGTTTGTGCACAATACATTGTACGAAGGGCTGATCACCCTAAGTACGAGGAGTCCCTATAGTCTTATGACTGTTAAAGTTTAAGTTAAAAGATTACTTATAACTATGGACATATGCATAGCGTTTAAATGTTTGTGCACAATACATCGTACGAAGGGCTTAACACCCTAAGTACGGGGGTCCTTATAGTCTTATGACTGTTAAAGTTGAAGTTGAAAGATTACTTGCAACTGTGGACATAGTTCGTGGTCTTATGACCCTCAGCATGATTTGGAATCTTTTAAAATTCCTGAGTTATTCAAACTACTTCCCAATTATTGAACAATTGTGGAAGATTCTTGTTATTCTGCAAGATAGAAGTGAAAAAGGAAAATATTCCTTAGAAAGAAGTAAGTCGTAGAATGCAACACTGAATGATTAATGTGTTGATTAAGTGAGAAAAGAGATTTTGAAATGAGAAGGGGATGAGTTATCAAAGAAATTTGTGTAACTTTTAATAGAAAAGTTAATAACTGTAGAATGATCTTTGTGGAAGAAGTGGTTATAGAACCTAAGGAATGAATATAGTATTAACGTAAAATCTACTTTGATAGA
The DNA here is from genome assembly GCA_016801055.1 of Panax notoginseng. Lineage (NCBI taxonomy): Eukaryota > Viridiplantae > Streptophyta > Magnoliopsida > Apiales > Araliaceae > Panax > Panax notoginseng. The sequence continues at coordinate 12,871,267 of CM029015.1, forward strand.
TGGAATGAATAAATATTAATTGATAAAATTTCGAGGACGAAATTCTTAGAGGAAAGAGCGAATGTAATATCCCGAGTGTTTATGATAACGATCCTTAGAAAAGGAAATTAATGGGTTAAAAGATATATAATACTCAAAATATAATTGAGTTCAAATGAAAGTTATGAAATGAAACCTAGAATTTGTTAGGTAATGAATGTAGTAGGAAATATAAAATCTATATTTAGATAAAATGATGAAATATTTCTCTGAGTCATTTGCGTAATTTGTGTCTTCGATTCTAGGGACATAATCTTTGTAAGTAGGGAAGATTGTAACGAATGAGTGACTTGAGTTGTGATTCTGAGGACAGAATCCTTGTAAGGAGGGAATGATGTAACAATCCAGATTTTTATTATAATATTTAAATATTTATTGAATTATATAAATATTTAATGGATGTGTTTATTGTTGAATAAGTATTTGTTTAATTGATTTGATGTGATTTGATTATTTATTTGTTTAATAAATAATTAATGAGTTAAGGAAAGTAATTATTTTGAAATAGTAATATAATTTAATTTAATAATTAAGCTAGAGAGTTTATAATGATTAAATAGATTATTATATTATGCAATGAATTGTTATTAGAATTAATTAAATTAAGTATGAAAACTTAATTAATTAGAAGTGTGACAAATAACTATATTATAAGTGGTTATTAAAATAAATTAAAGTAGTTTTAATTTATTTTGCCAAACAAGGCTTAAATATATTAAGTCTTTAATTTTAAAGAGTTTTGCCAAACGGAGCCTTATGGCTTTTGAATTTTTAAATTTGATTTATTAAATATAAATTAAATAAATAAAATATAAATAATATATATAATAATTTTATAACTGATAATTGATTAGGGTCAATTATTATAATGTCAGTTTTTTTTAAAAAAACGTCTGTATTAGTTTTATGTTGTGTTACGTATATTGTATTTGGTTAAGTCTGAGAAAGGAAAAAGGGAAGTGTTTAAGGAAAGAAAAGAGTCTGAGAAATTTCAGAGAGAGCATTTGACAAAGGACTGAGATTTCAAAAGTTAGTTCAGAGTAGCGATTCTCAGTGTATGGTTTTTCTAAAAGCAAGTGAAGGTATGTTATATAAAACCTAAAACATATTACGGTATAATTTTATTGAATATCACTGTGTATGTTATAAAGTTTTACAAAAATTGTATGGAAATCATGTTTTTATAATTATGTATGATATTATGTGTATTTGTAACTGTAATTGTTATATTAGCACAGGTATGTATATATGAGAAGTATGCTAGCATTCACAGAGAGCAAAGAATTGGTTTTACAGTGAAAACGTGTAAGAAATTGAGTTGTACAAAATCAAAGGTTATAGATACAATTGTACGCTAAATGTAAAATTGAAGTGTGATTATGTTAATTGGGTATGAATTTCAGAGAATCATACTTTAAAGCAATCAAGTTTGGGTTATTATTGATATTACAGTGTTAAACAACGTTAACAATGGAGTTTTTCTTAAAAATAGTGTTTTCAAATAATGAAGTTTTCTAAATTAGCTGTTTAATTGTTGGTAATTGTTATATGGATAATTGTTAAACGTTTATGTGTAGTTGCGATGAAGTTATAGATGTTAATTAGTGTTAGAATTGAAGTAATAGACAAACAAATCAGTTGTTCTGTTCTTCGTGGTTGGGTTCTGCGAGTTTCGGCGCCCCAACGTCAAAATTCACGCCCCAGCGCCAAAAATCGCGTCCCGGCGCCAAAATTCGCGCCCCAGCGCTAGAAGTTGGCGCCCCAGCGCTAAAATTCGCGCCCCAGCGCCACTTGTTGGCTTAGTCCTCGCGCCCCAGCGCGGGGACAGAAGTCTGACTTGGACAGTTTTGACCTCCTGTAGTAAAATGATCATAACTTCCTCATACGAACTCCGATTGAGGTGATTCAAGATGATCCGGAACGAAGACGAGTAGACCTACAACTTTCGTTCTTTAAGTTTTTCAATTTGAGGTCATTAGGATGGGTCAAAATGGTCATCTTTAGGACTATTGTGTTTTCGGAGGCAATCGGAGGGTGTCGGGCATGCACATATGCATGTGTAGTGCTCCAGACCGTAAAAGATGATGTCCTAAGTTATAAAACATGAATCTTAGTAAATATAATGATGCTTAACATTAATAAATAATGTATTATATAAGTTATAGAAGCATAGTATGCATACAAAAGAGAGGCAAATCGGACGTGTGACGATTGAACGTCGAAACGCCGTGCCAAGTGTTAATGAACTTAAAAAGTGTTTCAATTCCATTGAAATAGATATTATAAGATATGTAATGGGTTTAATATAAAATCAATAAGTAGTCCTAGCAAGACTTAAGCACTTGAACTTCGAGTTTAACTAAGAAGAAATATAGTGAGTCATAAGTCGAAAAGTTAACACAATCTAAATGACCATTGTGTATTTATTAATAGGAAGGATTATGAGATGTGGAGTAGAGTTTATATTACAATTGCTATGTGTTGTTATGTGACTAATAGTTGATGTGTATGATTATATAATTTTGTAGGGCACGTGAAGTGCAGATAACTGTAAGCTGTTAAGCTATTATTGGTAAACAAAGATCAAGGCAAGTCTTTCGGTTCCTATTTTCTACGTGAACTTGATGAACTATTTTAAATTGCATGATATGTTATACATGTTGAAATCATGAAATGCTAAAGTCAATTTATGACTACATTATTTTGGTAAAATAATGATGATTGAGTAAAGAACTCAATCCTTATATTTGCTATGTGAATTAAAAGCATGTATGCTATGTTACTTTAATTATTATGAGATGTATGTTGAGCATGTTATTATGTGTTATGTGATGCATGAAAACTGTTAGATTTTGCTGGGCTGTCGAGCTCACTCTTGCAAATAACCACTTTTGCAGGTCAAGATTTTAAGGTAAAGATACGTGCTATGTGAGTTATAGAGATCTATATTCATGATGATTACTTATGTATTATGAGAAATGTATTTCATATTTTGAACGTAACATGTTGTTGAATTGTAAGTTGAGATATCCAATGTATATGGATATTTAGTTATGATGTAAGACTTTGTATAGTCATTTTGTTGTAACGATTCATGATATAAGATTGAATCAAAGAGATGTAATGTAATGGTTGCGATTCATGGCAAGAAAGAAGGAAATGTATAAAAGTTTTAAATATTCCGTAATTTTATTAAGTTTAACATCGAATAATGATGTATTATTTAGAGGTTGAATGTATGGTTAACGACCGAAGTCGGGATTTAAATTGTATAAATTTTGGGGTCGTTACAGAATAAGTGAGAAAAGAAGTGTTGATATGAGAAGGAGATGAGCTATCAAAGAATAATGTAAAACTTTTAATAGAAAAGTTAATAATTGTAGAAAGATCTTTGTGGAAAGGAAGTGGTTATAGAATCCAATGAATGAATAAGGTATTAATGTAAAATCGATTTTTGGATAGATTGAATGAATAAAGATTAATAATTAAAAATTTCGAGGACGAAATTCTTAGAAGAAATGGTGAATGTAATATCCTGAGAGTTTGATCATATAGTATATGATGATGATCCTTAGAGAAAGATAGTGAACGGGTCAAAGAATATATATAATACTCAGAATATAATTGAGTTAAAGTGAAAGTTATGAAATAAAACCTAGAATTTGTTGAAGAAATGAATGTAGTAGGAAATATAATACCTATATTAAGGTCATGTGTTGAATTATTCAAAGAAAAGATTTGACGAAAACCTGAGTAAGGTAGGATTTCGGTGATTCCGAGGACGGAATCCTTATAAGGAAGGAAGAATGTGACGAATGAATTATTTGAGTTGTGATTCTGGGGACAGAATCCTCGTAAGGAGGGAATAATGTAACAATCCAAAATTTTTGTTGTAATTTAAAATATTTATTAAATTAAATAAATATTTTATTTATGTGATTGTTGTAACATTTCAGAATTTTAAAGTGTAATATTAAATATTTATTGATTTATATAAGTATTTAATGGAGATGGTTATTGTTGGATAAATAAGTGTTCAATTTGAATTTATGTGTTGTAGTTATTTATTTGTTAAATAAATAATTAAATATTAAATATTAAATATTTATGTGTAATATTAAATATTTATTGAATTATATGACAATTTGAGTCGATGTGATTTAATGAATTATTTGTTGAGTAAATAATTAAGGAGCTAAGAAAATTAGTTGTTATGAGATTATATAATAATTGAATTTAATAAGTAAGCTAGAGAGCTTATGGTGATTAAATAAGTTATAATATTTTAAATGGGAAATTGTAATTTAAAATATTAGTTGGTTAAATAAGATTATAATTATAAAAGAAATTATAATTATGTGATAATGATTTATGTGTTAAAGTAATTTAATAAATTAATGTTTTAATTGATTTATTTAATTAAATAAAAGTGTGACTAATAACCTTACTATAAAGGAGGTACCAAAATAAATTAAGGGAGTTTAATTCAATTTTGCCAAACAAGGCCTAATGCCTATTAAGTCTTTTATCCAATTGGGTTTTACCAAACATGACATAAGGGTTAATGAGTTATTTTTAAGTTAGTTAACCAAACAAGCCTTATGGCTTTTGATTTTTTAAAACTCAAATAACTGATATCAGTTATAAGTTTTATATTTATATTATATAATAAATATATATTATATCTTATACGTTATATCCTAAGTACGTAAGAATAGAGGAGAGAGGTTAGAGAGAAAGAAAGAAAACTCAGAGGAAGAAGAAGAGAAGAAGAAGAGAAGAAAGGAAGAAAGGCTAGAGAATTAAGAAGAAAGCTTAATAATCAAAAAGGAAAACTCTCATCTTCATAATCCAAGGTAGGAACTTAAACCCTTTCTTTAAAAGTTTAGTTTTTTTTTTCCTCTTCCCAAAAAGTCTCTGTGAAAACTTTATAAAAGATAAATTGTTGTTATGTATATAGTTTTGTATGATTGTTGATTACATGGTTATTTCATGAGTTTATGCATGATTATAGAGAATTTAATTCATGTGTGTATGTATTTTATTAAGAAAATATATCACAGTGTTCATATGAAAATATATATAAATATGGCTTAATTTAAAATAGAAATTAAGGTTTAATTAGTTGTTTGATTGAGATATTGATTATTAGAATTGCTAGAGTATGTAAAATCATAATCATGATGCTTTGAATTTACTGTTTTGGTTGTATAACAAAATCACAGTGTTGATATTCATGGAAAATATCAAAAATGGAGTTTTTGCCAAAAATATTGAAATTGGGTGTTGTATAATTGATGTTTATGCTAATTGATGGATAGAAACATGTTAGGAGTACTCACAATATGTTTATATGACGTCTATATGTAATTTACATGATAATCAGTCTATTAGATTCGAACTTTTTGGCCAATTTGGCTTTTTGTTCATGCTGTTGCCGAGGCTGTAGCCAAAATCTGGAGTCTGGCGCCGCAGCGCGGCCCAGCAGTATTGTTCTCACGCCGCAGCGCCATCATCACGCTGCAGCGCCAAGTGTTGGCCTGAGTCTCGCGCCGCAGCGCCAGCTCAGCGCCGCAGCGCCAGCCCACAGTGTAAACTGTGGCGCCGCAGCGCGAGTTATCAGAAAGTTCTGACAGTGTACTTTTTGTACACGAAATTTTAAGAAAAATCCTAGGTGATGATAGTTGGACTGTAGAATATTGATGTTAGTCGTTCTATACTATTAACAATAATGTTATTACATATTAACTTGTGATATAATTTGATTATGTGATTATATAATCAAACCTAAATGATGAACGTACTTAGTTATGTTTGTAATGTGTTAATGGCTAACTATGTCATGATGACATATATTATAGGATATGAAATGGGTTTAACATAAAACCAATGAGTAGTCCTAGCAAGATTTAAGCACTTGAACGAATTTCGAGTTTGACTAAGAAGAAATATAGTTAGTCATAAGTCAAAAAGTTAACACAATCTAATTGAACATTGTGTACTTATTAATAGGAAAGATTATGAGATGTGGAGTAGAGTTTACATTACAATTACTATGTGTTGTTATGTGACTAATAGTTGATGTGTGATTATATAATTGTGTAGGGCACGTGAAGTGTAGATAACTGTAAGCTGTTAGTCTATTATTGGTTAACAACGATCAAGGCAAGTTTTTCGGTTCCTATTTTCTACGTGGACTTGATGAACTGTTTTAAATTGCATGATATGTTATGCATGTTGAAATCATGAAATGTTAAAGTCAATATATGACTGCATTGTTTTGGCTAAGTAATGATGATTGAGTAAGGAACTCAATCTTTGTTATGTGAATTAAAAGTATGTATGCCATGTTACTTTAATGAGATGTATGTCGTGCATGTTATTATGTGCTATGTGATGCATGAAAACTGTTAGACTTTGTTGGGTTGTCGAGCTCACTCTTGCAAATAACCACTTTTGCAGGTACAAATTTTAAGGTAAAGATATGTGCTAAGTGACTTATAGAGATCTATATTCACGAAAATTACTTATGTTCTATGAGAAATGTATTTCCTATTTTGAACGTAACATGTTATTAAATTGTAATTTGAGCTATCCAATGTATATGGATATTTAGTTATGATGTAAGATTTTGTATAGTTATTTTGTTGTAATGATTCATGATATTTGATTTGAATCGAAGAGATGTAATGTAAAGGTTAAGATTTAGGGCAAGACAGAAGGAGATGTATAAAATTTTTAATTTTTCCGCAAATTTCAATGGTTGTATTATCGATTAATGATGTAAAATTAGAGATTTAATGTATGGTTAACGACCGAAGTTGAGATTTAAATTGTATGGTTTTTGGGATCGATACAAGAATAGTGAGGACTACTAATACTATCATCTGGTCCATCACTCCGTTCCCCGACTCGTCCCAGCTATATTCTCATTTCCTGAAGAGAACAGTGAAAGAAAGGGTGAGCTCAACTAGCCCAGTAAAAAATATTAAGACTAAGATAATGCAGAATAAATTATCATTAACCTTAAACAGTGTTAAACTGATACAATATATCAAACATCAAGTTTAACTGCAGCGGAACAAGCAATCCATTAGAAGAGTCAAGTAGAGAATAAAATCTACTATCTTCTATGATTTAAAAGGTTTTTCATGACTTTTATCGCTGAGACTCAGCTTAATAAATAATCCACATCATCCCTGTACTATGGCCAAGAATATTAATTAGTATCACAACCACAAATTATCCATGCACCACAGCCAAGGATATTCGTGTATTCATCAATGGTCATGATCATGCCAACAACTGTCCATCAATGCACTACGGTCAATGAGGACTTTTACCACATCATTTGTAACATTACGGTCATGATTATACCGAATAATCCCTGGTCATAATAATACCAAGTCCATCTATGCACTACATGCCACAGATGACTTTCAACATAATATAAACATGAGGATGATGACAATGATATAAGAATTCAATAAAACAAGTTCAAGAATTAATTTATCTAGGAACTAATAACGTCCAAATTGTCAACATGATACTGCTTTATAGAGTAAAATTCAAGAATGCTCAGAAGAATATTTCCATGAAAAGATACTGGATCCAGCGCAAATATCAAGGATATTCCACTAACTTCATGGAGTATAGAAGTCAAAACTTTAACCAACTGAGTATAATAACGAATGGAATAACAAAAGAAATCACCATGCATGCGGTACTTTGCATAGACAGGTTATTCCAACAGAATAATAAGTAACGGAACCAGGTCAGGCGAAATTCGCACCGACAAGATGTTCCAACAGAATAATACAAACGGAACCAGGTCCGGCGTAAAACGCACAGACATGATATTCCAACAGGATATTAATAAAGACGAAACCAGGTCCAGCATAAAACGCACAGATAGGATATTCCATCATAATAATAATAAAGATGGAACTAGGTCCGGCGTAAAATGCACAGACAAGATATTCCAACAGAATAATAATAAAGACAGAATAATAGAAGAATGTCACCAAGTATAGGGTAGTCTGCGTATACTGGTTATTCCAGCAGAATAATAAAGAATGGAATAGCAGAAGTTCTCTTCATGAATACAAAAGAAATAATACCCCTTACCGTAAAAGAAACTGAATATAAGAGTATGGAAGTAACAGAATACTTTTCTATAGTTTTTTTATAATTTCTCTCTCTAGAGTTTCAGTGAATTCGTAAGAAATAATGAAGGAATGAGCTTCTATTTATAGAAGAATGGACTGCATAGTAACTAACTCATGAACGGTCCAGATTGATTTACTTTAATCTGACGGTCCATATTTAAAGTAAAATCTTTTAAATAGAATATAATATATTCTATTTATAATCTAATAAAACGAATAACTTTATAAAAGATTTTACTATGCAAACACTATGCAGGTACTATGCAAACACTATGCATAATAAAATATAATATATTCTAATTATTGTCGAATAAAATAGATAACTTTATAAAAGTATTCTGTTTTATATAAAAAGATTTTACTATTAGCCTAATAAAACGAATAACTTTATAAAAGTATTCTGTTTTATATAAAAAGCTTTTCTGTTTTATTACATTAGTAATACCAATAAAATAAAATTGAGTGACTTATCACATAAGCATCAATAATCAATACTGTGTGCTACTGTGCAACTACGCGTATTACTGTTGTGACGCCAACAAAACAGGTATATATCACCCATCTTGGGTCGCCAAATACATGGTACAGAATACAAATACAATCTTAAATATACAACATGAGCTGTGAGTTTTAATACAAATATTATCGTCTAGACAATATACAAACTCAAATTCAATATTATTACATTTATTTTCTACTATTTCATAGAATAGTAAGGACTACTAATGCAAACATCTAGGACCATCACTCTGTTCCCCGACTAGTCCCTGCTACGTTCTCATTTCCTGAAGAGAACAATGAAAGCAAAAGGGTGAGCTCAACTAGCCCAGTAAGAAATATTATGACTAAGATAATGCATAATAAATTATCGTTAGCCTTCAACAGTGTTAAACTGATAAAATATAACAAACATCAAGTTTAACTGCAGCGGAACAAGCAATCCATTAAAAGAGTCAATTAGAGAATAAAATCTACTATCTTTTATGATTTAAAAGGTTTTTCATCACTTTTATCGCTGGGACTCAGCTTAATAAATAATCCACATCATCGAATCACCCCTACACTACGGCCAAGGATATTCTTTAGTATCACGACCACGAATTATCCATGCACTACGGCTAAAGATAATCATGTTTTCATCAACGGTCCTGATCATGCCATAAAACAATTCATCTTTGCACTACAGCCAAAGAGAATCCATAACTATAATCATACCAAAAACTGTCCATCAATGCACTACGGGCCAATGAGGACTTTTTCCACATCATTTGTAACATTACGGTTATGATTATACCGAATAATCCCTGGTCATAATCATAACAAGTCCATCTATGCACTACAGGCCACGGATGACTTTCAACATAATATAAACATGAGGATGATGACAATGATATAAGAATTCAATAAAACAAGTTCAAGAATTAATTTATCCAGGAATCAATAACGTCCAAATTGTCAACATGATACTTCTTTGTAGAGTAAAAATTCAAGAATGCTCAGAAGAATATTTCCATGAAAAGATACTGGATGAAGCGCAAATATCAAGGATATTCCACTAATTTCATGGAGTATAGAAGTCAAAACTTTAACCAACTGAGTATAATAAAGAATGGAATAACAAAAGAAATCACCAGGCATGCGATAGACCGCACAGGCAAGTTATTCCAATAGAATAATAAATAACGGAATCAGGTCCGACTTAAAACACACAGACAGGATATTTCAACATAATAATAAAGACGGAACCAGGTCCGGCATAGAACGCACAGACATGATATTCCAACAGAATAATAAAGACACAACCAGGTCCGGCTTAGAACGCACAGACATGATATTCCAACAGAATAATAAAGAATGGAATAATAGAAGAATTTCACCAAGTATGCGGTACTTCGCATAAACCGGTTATTCCAACATAATAACAAAGAATGGAATAACAAAAGTTCTCTTCATGAAGACGAAAGAAAGAAATATTATCCCCTACGAGTACAACAAATAATATTCCCTACCTTAGAAGAAACTGGATATAGAAGTAGTGAAGTAGCAGAATACTTTTATTCTTTCTCTCTAAAATTTCTCTCTATAATAATCACTCTAAAGCTTTTGTGAATTGGTGAGAAATGAAAGAAGAATGAGCTTCTATTTATAGGAAAATATAGTTTCGATAATTGAACGTTTTGGGGCTCAAAAAATTACAGTACAATACCTCCAACTTTTCTTTCATTTTTAATTTCGTCCTGCAAGTATTATCAAACTTGCACCAACTCCCCTAATAGTAAATAATATGAATCAATAGTAAATCATGTGACTCAATAGTTCTAATCATGTGATAAAAACAATTACAGTATAGTACCTCTATCATACCTCTATTTTTAACTTAGTCATGCAAGTATTATCAATCTTGCACCAACTCCCCTAATAGTACATGAATGTGATTCAATAGTACCCACATGTGAACAAATAGTTATATAAGCATGTGAATTAGTAGTAATTAAGTGCTCATTTATCCGATAAATTACCCGATTTATCAATATAACCCCCAGACATCAATTATCATCGAAATAAATGTCGATTTTCACTAACACAAATAATTCTAACACAATGAAACCATTTTTATCAAAAATATAAATTTTAAAATTTCAAAGTTTGACTTTTCCCGAAAAAGTCAACTGTTGACTTTTTGAACAAATAGTGAATTCCGAAAAATTTTGTGTTTATAGACTATTTTTACTAATTTCATCGTTCCGGACTCAAATATCACGTTCGCGTTTCCAAATTCAACTCCGAACACAACTTCAATTTTAATAACATTCATCATTAATATTATAACTCACAATATTTAACAACCAGGTCATTCCCAGAAAAGCGGGGGCTTTTCGATAAGGATTTCTCCTTATTGGCGCGCAATTAGGTGACCAAACCTCTCCTTGACAGAACTTCTAGACATTGTCAATATTACAAATAATAATATGAATAACTTTGTCGTCTCAATTATTGATTTAATAATATAACATATTATGCAAATGATACTGTGACAATAATTGAATCAATAATATGAGAGATATGATGCAGCAATTACTGTAGCAATAATTGAGTATAACTGAGTGACTTCTCGCGTAAGCATCAATAATCAATACCGTGTGCTACTATGCAACCACGCGTATTACTGTACTTTTACTACCGGGTAGTTCAACAGTTAACAATAAAACTTCCGCCGTTATTTTTATAAAGTATTTTTGTCGTTTTCTCAATTCGACAATAATTTCGTTGTGGGGTCCACCAATGATTGTACCGTCGTACGAATATTTTCCGACAAAAAGAATATTCTCTGACCAAACGAATATTTTATAACAACTTGCATACTTTGCAAAATTTATAAATATTACCCACAACTATAACATTATATCAAATCCACACCATAATATTTAAAAAAAATTATTTTGAGAAAATTAAATCTTTATTCATAAAATTTGGGGTCTCACAATCTCCACTCCTTATGAAATTTTGCCCTCGAAATTTACGTACCTACCTGGTATGCCGAACAGGTGAGGATACCTTGACTTCACTTCAAATTCTAACCCTTGAGGTATAACCTTTGAGTGTTGAATACGATCCTTCTTATCCAAGATTTTAACACGTAGCTCCTCATACGTTAAATCTTCTTCTATCTCGTCCGGTTCTAAATTAATAATGTGGTTCGGGTCATCCCCATATCTACGTAACATCGATACGTTAAAAACGTTATGAACACGCGACATACTTGGCGGTAAAACGAGTCTATAGGCCACAATTCCTACTTCATCGAGGATTTCAAATGGGCCAATTAAATTGAGGGTTGAGATTTTCTCTCTTCATCAACTCTTGCTTCTAGAATAACGCCCTCTTGAACCTTCTTCATTCATCTGCTATGAGTATGTAGCTTGAGCGGCTTTAACTTTATCGATTAAAGTCGATTGTACTCGTATATTCGTTATCTTCACGTGGGTTCGTATATTCGTACTTGTAAACGCATACGATCTTCTACTCAACGTGTCAGCTACCACTTTCACTTTTCCACGATGATATTGAATGGTACGATCGTAATCTTCAACAGCTCGAGCCAACTTCTTTGGCGCATGATACATTCGTTTTAAGTAAAGAAATATTTGAGGGTTTAAGAAATGGGTTTTGTACTGGGGTCAATACAAAATTCGATTTCACGCTCTAGGGGTAGGCTAGGAAGTCTTCAAGAATACGCCAGGAAATTTATTAACGATAGAAATATTATTCAAAACTGTGACTCTCATCCAAGACTTGGATAGCACATGTAATGAAGGTTTCTACTAACAAAGTTTCAACCAATAAGTCAAAGTCTAACTTCTCTAGGGTCAAATTTAAACGTTGAGCGCAAACAAGAGTGATAAAAGAATAGGTATAACCGGTATCGAATAAGGTATAGACTTCGCAAAAAATTATAATTAACTAACCCGTGCTAACTTCGTTCGGGTTACTCGCTTTTTGAGAAGTCACGAAAAACGCTCTTCCTGAAACCACAGACTTTGTTTTGTCTATATTCGCCTTTGGTGTCACCGTTCCAGCTGGACTTTACTTCACTATACGACAAAATCGAGCTAAATGACCTTCTCTTCTTGAAATTTTCACTTCTATTATCTTGGCCATGATTACCACCGAAGTGGTTACCATTCTTGGCATGATAATTTCCCCCACGATGGATATCATTGTTCCAATAGCCGTTGCCACCGATATGATTATTATCGTTTTGTTGGTCGTTACCTTTTGCTTGAGCTGAATCAACACTCTCATGTGCTTCATTGCTTATCTCAGCATTTTCAGATGTCATTCTCAAACACTGACACAAAACAAGGGTTAATTGTCATATCACATATTATCCCTATACTCTGACCGACCAATTAAATACCAAATAAACTTAGGTAGGTCATACTAGCGAAGGACTTCTCCGTCTCTCCCCTCCTAGTTCTTGTATCACATCTTAGCCAGGGATCATATCCCTAAGCTTTGATACCAACTGTGACGCCTCCAAAACAGGTATATATCACCCATCTTGGGTTACCAAATACATGGTACAGAATACAAATACAATCTTAAATATACAACATAAGCTATGAGTTTTAATACAAATATTGTCGTCTAGACAATATACAAACTCAAATTCAATATTATTACATTTATTTTCCACTATTTCACAAAATAGTGAGGACTACTAATGCAAACATCTAGGACCATCACTCTGTTCCCCGACTAGTCCCTGCTACGTTATCATTTCCTGAAGAGAACAATGAAAGCAAAAGGGTGAGCTCAACTAGCCCAGTAAGAAATATTATGACTAAGATAATGCAGAATAAATTATCGTTAGCCTTCAACAGTGTTAATTTGATAAAATATAACAAACATCAAGTTTAACTACAGCAGAATAAGCAATCCATTAAAAGAGTCAAGTAGAGAATAAAATCTACTATCTTTTATGATTTAAAAGGTTTTTCATCACTTTTATCGCTGGGGCTCAGCTTAATAAATAATCCACATCATCGAATCACCCCTGTACTACGGCCAAGGATATTCTTTAGTATCACGACCACAAATTATCCATGCACTACGGCTAAAGATAATCATGTTTTCATCAACGGTCCTGATCATGCCATAAAACAATTCATCTTTCCACTACGGCCAAAGAGAATCCATAGCCATAATCATACCAAAAACTATCCATCAATGCACAACGGGCCAATGAGGAATTTTTTCACATCATTTGTAACATAATCCCTGGTCATAATCATACCAAGTCCATCTATGCACTATAGGCCACAGCTGACTTTCAACATAATATAAACATGAGGATGATGACAATGATATAAGAATTCAATAAAACAAGTTCAAAAATTAATTTATCTAGGAATCAATAACGTCCAAATTGTCAACATGATACTGCTTTGTGGAGTAAAATTCAAGAATGCTCAGAAGAATATTTCCATGAAAAGATACTGGATAAAGCATAAATATCAAGGATATTCCAATAATTTCATAGAGTATAGAAGTCAAAACTTTAACCAACTCAGTATAATAAAGAATGGAATAGCAAAAGAAATCACCAGGCATGCGATAGACCGCACATGCAAGTTATTCCAACAGAATAATAAATAACGGAATCAGGTCCGGCGTAAAATGCACAGACAGGATATTCCAACATAATAATAAAGACGGAACCAGGTCCGGCGTAGAACGCACAGACAAGATATTCTAATAGAATAATAAAGACGGAGCCAGGTCCGGCGTAGAACACACAGACAGGATATTCCAACAGAATAATAAAGACGGAACCAGGTCCGGCTTAGAACGTACAGACAGGATATTCCAACAGAATAATAAAGAATGGAATAATAGAAGAATTTCACCAAGTATGCGGTACTTCGCATAAACTGGTTATTCCAACATAATAACAAATAATGGAATAACAGAAGTTCTCTTCATGAAGATGAAAGAAAGAAATAATATCCCCTACGAGTACAACAAATAATATTCCCTACCTTAGAAGAAACTGGATATAGAAGTAGTGAAGTAGCAGAATACTTTTCTTCTTTCTCTCTAAAATTTCTCTCTATAATAATCACTCTAAAGCTTTTGTGAATTGGTGAGAAATGAAGGAAGAATGAACTTCTATTTATAGGAAAATATAGTTTCGATAATTGCACGTTTTGGGGCTCGAAAAATTGCAGTACAATACCTCCAACTTTTCTTTCATTTTTAATTTAGTCTTGCAAGTATTATCAAACTTGCACCAACTCCTCTAATAGTAAATAATGTGAATCAATAGTAAATCATGTGACTCAATAGTTCTAATCATATGATAAAAACAATTACAGTATAGTACCTCCATCTATACCTCTATTTTTAACTTAGTCATGCAAGTATTATCAATCTTGCACCAACTCCCCTAATAGTACATGAATGTGATTCAATAGTACCCACATGTGAATAAATAGTTATATAAGCATGTGAATTAGTAGTAATTAAGTGCTCATTTATCCGATAAATTACCCGATTTATCAATATAACCCCCAGACATCAATTATCATCGAAATAAATGTCGATTTTCACTAACACAAATAATTCCAACACAATGAAACCATTTTTATCAAAAATATAAATTTTGAAATTTTGAAGTTTGACTTTTCCCAAAAAAGTCAACTGTTGACTTTTTGACCAAATAGTGAATTCCGGAAAATTTTGTGTTTATAGACTATTTTTACTAATTTCATCGTTTCGGACTCAAATATCACGTTCGCGTCTCCAAATTCAACTCCGAACACAACTTCAATTTTAATAACATTCATCATTAATATTATAACTCACAATATTTAACAACCAGGTCGTTCCCAGGAAAGAGGGGGCTTTCCGATAAGGATTTCTCCTTATTGGCGCGCAATTAGGTGACCAAACCTTTCCTTGACAGAACTTCTAGACATTGTCAATATTGTAAATAATAATATGAATAACTTTGTCGTCTCAATTATTGATTTAATAATATAACATATTATGCAGATGATACTGTGACAATAATTGAATCAATAATATGAGAGATATGATGCAGCAATTACTGTAGCAATAATTGAGTATAACTGAGTGACTTCTCGCGTAAGCATCAATAATCAATACCGTGTGCTACTATGTAACCACGCGTATTACTGTACATTTACTACCGGGTAGTTCAACAGTTAACGGTAAAACTTCCGCCGTTATTTTCATAAAGTATTTTTGTCGTTTTCTCAATCCGACAATAATTCCGTTGTGGGGTCCACCAATGATTGTGCCGTTGTACGAATATTCCCTATTAAAACGAATATTCCCCGACCAATCGAATATTATATAACAACTTGCGTACCTTGCAAAATTTATAAATATTACCCACAACTATAACATTATATCAAATTTACTCCATAATATATTTAAAAATGATATTTATAAAAAATTCATCTTTATTTATAAAAGTTGAGGTCTTACAACCTCCCCTTCTTATGAAATTTCACCCTCAAAATTAGGGTACGTACCTGGTATGTCGAAGAGGTAAGGATACTTTGATTTCATTTCAGATTCTAACTCCCAAGTCATTTCCTCAACATCGTGGTTTCTCCACAAAACTTTGACTTGAGGTATAACCTTGGAGCGTAAAATATGTTTCTTCTAATCCAAGATTTGAACAGGAACCTCTTCATATGTCAAATCTTCCGCTATTTCGTCCGGTTCTAACTCAATAATGTGGTTCGGTTCTTTCACATATTTACGTAACATGGATATGTAAAAAATGTTATGAACACGAGACATACTTGGCGGTAAAGCGAGTCTATAGGCCACAGTTCCTACTCGATCGAGGATTAAAAATGGGCCAATGAATCGAGGATTAAGTTTTCCTCTCTTTTCAAATCTCGTAACTCCTTTCCATGGAGCAACACATAACAACACATGATCTCCTATATCGAATTTCACGTCCTTTCGATGAAGATCAACATAACTCTTTTGTCGATCTTGTGAGGTTTTTATACGTTGTCGGATCGTTTGAATCTTTTCTGTAGTCATACGAACCAACTCCGGTCCCAACAACGTTGCTTCTCCCACCTAATCCCAGCATACTGGAGAACGACACTTTCTTCCATACAACGCCTCAAATGGAGTCATGTTAATACTTGCTTGATAACTATTATTGTAGGAAAACTCCACCAATGGTAAGAACTTATCCCAATTTCCCTTGAAGTCAAGGACATAGAGTCTTAATAAATCTTAAAGAGTTTGAATAGTTCTCTCCGACTGTCCGTCCGTCTGAGGATGATATGCCGAGCTAAATCATAAATTTGTGCCCATAGCTTTCTGCAAACTAACCCAAAATCGTGAAGTGAATCTTGGGTCTCGATCAGAAACTATGGATACTGGCATACCATGCAGTCTTACAATCTCGTTTATGTACATATGAGCAAGACGTTCAAGTGTATAAGTTTCTCGTATCGGTAAAAAATGAGCAGACTTGGTCAATCTATCAACAATGACCCAAATCGCATCTATACCTTGAGAAACCTTAGGAAGATCGGTAACGAAATCCATGGTAATTTGATCCCACTTCCATTCTGGAATTTCAAGTGGTTGCAATGGACCTTTTGGTACTTGATGCTCCGCTTTAACTCGTTGACAAGTTAGACACCTTGAGATAAACAATATTATCTCTCTCTTCATATTGCTCCACCAAAATGTATGACGCAGATCATGATACATTTTGGCACTCCCAGGATGGATTGCAAACGGTGTGTTGTGCGCCTCCGTAATGATTTTATACTTTAAATCAGGGTCGTTAGGAACACAAAGTCCTGAGTTGACTCGAAGTATTCCTTCTTCATCGATTCTTGCTTCCGGCATAGCACCTTCTTGCACTTTCTTCCTCATACGCATCAGCTCCAGGTCTGTAGCTTGAGCAGCTTTAACTTTATCAATTAAAGTCAGTTCTACTCGTATATTTACTATCATCACATGGGTCCTTGGAGTCTTTAACTCTATCTCCATCCTTTGCAAGTCATAGAAAATGGGCATTTGCGTTGACAATATCGCACTCGTACTTGCATATGATCTTCTACTCAATGCGTCAGCTACCACGTTCGCTTTTCCAAGATGGTAGTGGATGGTATGATCATAATCTTTCAACAGTTCAAGTCAACGTTGTTGTCGCATGTTGAGTTCCTTTTGAGTAAAGAAATATTTGAGGCTTTTATGATCCGTAAAGATCTCCACCTTCTCCCCATACAAGTAATGCCTCCAAATTTTAAGTGCGAAGATAACAGCTGCTAACTCTAGGTCATGAGTAGGATAATTCCTCTCATATTCTTTGAGTTGTCTTGAGGCAAAGGCTATGACTTTCCCATGTTGCATAAGAACACATCCCAACCCTTTGCCCGAAGCATCATTGTAGATTACAAATCCCTTCGAGCCAGATGGTATTGTCAGAACAGGTCCTGAAATGAGTCTCCTCTGGAGTTATTGAAAACTCATCTCACATTCTTCGCTCCAACCGAACTTTGTATCTTTCCGAGTCAGCTGAGTTAATGGAGTAGCTATTCGAGAAAATCCTTCCATGAATCTCCGATAATAACCAGCTAAACCGAGAAAACTACGTACTTCGGTCACTGATTTAGGTTGCTCCCAGCTTTGAATAGCTTCAATCTTTACCAGGTCAACAGATATTCCATAACTTGATACTACGTACCCAAGGAATGCTACTTCCTCCAGCCAAAACTCGCATTTCTTCAACTTGGCATAAAGCTTGTATTCACGAAGCTTTTGGAGTGTCAGCCTCAAGTGTTGCTCATGATCTTCACGGCTTTTGGAATAAATAAGGATGTCATCAATAAAGACGACCATAAAGTGATCCAAATATTCCTTGCATACTCGGTTCATCATATCCATGAAGGTAGCAGGAGCGTTAGTCAATCTAAAGGACATGACTAGGAATTCATAATGCCCGTACCGAGTTCTAAAAGCCGTCTTTGGAATGTCATATGTTCTAATCTTCAATTGGTGATATCCAGAACGAAGATCAATCTTTGAAAAGAATTTGGCTCCTTGTAACTGATCAAACAGGTCATCAATACGTGGCAATGGGTACCTATTTTTTATGGTGACATGATTCAACTCCCGATAATCAATACAAAGTCGCATACTCCCATCTTGCTTCTTCACGAATAGAACAGGAGCACCCCAAGGAGAAGTACTAGGACGAATAAAGCCAATGTCTAACAATTCCTGCAGTTGGGTCTTTAACTCCTGAAGTTCAATAGGAGTCATTCGATATGGGGCTTTGGAAATGGGTTTTGTACCGGGTTCAAGATCGATACAAAATTCAATTTCACGCTCTGGGGGTAGGCTAGGAAGTTCTTCAGGGAATACGTCAGGGAATTTATTAAAAATAGAAATATCATTCAAAACTGACGTATTTTTGTTTAGATCCATGACATGAGCTAAGAAAGCTTGACATCCGTTTTTTAATAAACGAATATCTTTATGGCTTGAGATGA
Organism: Panax notoginseng; assembly: GCA_016801055.1. NCBI lineage: Eukaryota > Viridiplantae > Streptophyta > Magnoliopsida > Apiales > Araliaceae > Panax > Panax notoginseng. The sequence continues at coordinate 12,890,540 of CM029015.1, forward strand.
CCGTGATTGATTTTAATGGTTTGGTCGCTTGAATTCGCATAATAGGTTGATTAGGAATATGAAATCTATCAACCTTACGAAAACAATCAATTTTTGCATGATAAGTAGTTAACCAATCAATCCCTAGAATCACGTCAAATGCAAGTATTTTCAATGAAATAAGATCGAGAGGTAATATGAGGGTACCGATTTGAACCAAACAACACTTATAAACAGTGGATGTAATGAAGGTTTCTCCCAATGGAGTTTCCACAGATAAGTTAAAGTCTAATTTCTCCGGAGTCAAATTTAATCGTTGAGCGCAAGTAGGAGAAATAAAAGAATGGGTAGAACCGGTATCAAATAAAGTATAGACTTCGCTAGAGTTTATGATAAGCTTACCCGTGATGACCTCATTCGGTTTCCTTACTTTCTGGGAGGTCACAACAAACGCTCTCCCTTGCACTACCGGCTTTGACTTTTCTGGGACGGCCTTTGGTGCCTCTATCCTGGCTGAACTTGTCTTCGGTGAACGATAAAATCGGGCTAAGTGACCTTCTCTTCCACAATTATAACATGCTTTGGACGGCATCGCGCAGTTTGGATTGATGTGTCCCTCCCCTCCGCATTTGAAGCATATGATAGGTGGTCGTTCTCCTTCCTTAACAACGGGTGCTGGTGCTGACGTCTTTCCATCATTATTGAATCTCCTCTTCTTGAAATGTCCATTCTTATTGTTTTGGCCCTAATTACCACCGAAGTGGTTACCATTTCTGGCTTATTGATTCCCTCCACGCTTGTTGTCACCGCTTCGATGACTGCTCTCGCTGGTATTATCTTTTTGCCGGCTGCTCTCTTTTGGTTGCATTGACTCGTTATCGCGCTACACTAACTGAGCCATATTTACAACATCTGAATACAAACACAGTTTATGAGAAACAAGATGTTGACGTATTTCTGGCTTTAAACCTCTTAAAAATATTCGCGTTATTCTCTCTTCATTATCCACCAAGTGGGACGCAAACCGGGACAACTCGGCAAACTTTGCTTCGTACTGCGACACGGTCATATTATTCTGTTCCAACTTGATGAACTTCACCTCCTTCATATGATGAATACTTTCGGGAAAGTACTTGTCGTTGAATAGTTCTTGGAACTTCTCCCAAGACATTTTTAGTGTGGCAGGTTGAGTACGCTTTACCGATTCTCACCAGTAATATGCCTCTCCTCGCAACATAAAGGCGGCAAAGGGAACCTTTTGCTCCTCGGAGAATCCCAAGACATCAAATATCTTGGTGATCTACTTTACCCATGCTTCCGCCATAAGTGGTTTTGGCTCTCCAATAAACTCCGGTGGTCCCAGCTCCTTGAACTGTTTAGCGGATACCGTCCGAGAGTTTCTAGTGGTTCCACCTATATTTTGGATAGGAGCCGCTCTCGCCTGCTGTTGCATGAATTGCATAAAGCCTCTGAACATTCCATCATTCATCATTTGGTCAGTGTTGTTGTTTGCATGACGATTGTCGCCTTCCTGATGCACATTATCTTGATTATTGATATGTGGTGAATCAACGGTCGTCTGTGCTCCATTGCTATTCTCAACATTCTCGGATGTCATTTTCAGATACTGCCACAAAACAAAAGGTTAATTGACATGTAACATGTTATCCCTATATTCTGACCGACCAATTAAATACCAAAAAAACTTAGGTAGGTCATACTAGCGAAGGAATTCCCCGTCTCTCCCCTCCTAGTTCTATTCTCACATCTTAGCCAGGGATCATATCCGTAAGCTTTGATACCAACTATGACGCCCCCATAATAGGTATACATCACCTATTCTGAGTCACTAAATACATGGTACAGAATACAAATACAATCGTTAATATACAATAAGAGAGCTGTGAGTTTTAATATAAATACTGTCTTCTAGACAATATCTACTCTCAGAATAAGTCCTCATTACATTTATTGTCACACTATTTAATAGAATAATGAGGACTATTAATACTATCATCTGGTCCATCACTCCGTTCCCCGACTCGTCCCAGCTATATTCTCATTTCCTAAAGAGAACAGTGAAAGAAAGGGTGAGCTCAACTAGCCCAGTAAGAAATATTAAGACTAAGATAATGCAGAATAAATTATCATTAGCCTTAAACAGTGTTAAACTGATACAATATATCAAACATCAAGTTTAACTGCAGCGGAACAAGCAATCCATTAGAAGAGTCAAGTAGAGAATAAAATCTAATATCTTCTATGATTTAAAAGGTTTTTCATGACTTTTATCGCTGAGACTCAGATTAATAAATAATCCACATCATCCCTGCACTACAGCCAAGGATATTCATTAGTATCACAACCACAAATTATCCATGCACCACAGCCAAGGATATTCGTGTATTCATCAATGGTCATGATCATGCCAACAACTATCCATCAATGCACTACGGCCAATGAGGACTTTTACCACATCATTTGTAACATTACGGTCATGATTATATCGAATAATCCCTGGTCATAATCATACCAAGTCCATCTATGCACTACAGGCCACAGATGACTTTCAACATAATATAAATATGAGGATGATGACAATGATATAAGAATTCAAAAAAACAAGTTCAAGAATTAATTTATCTAGGAACTAATAACGTCCAAATTGTCAACATAATACTGCTTTGTAGAGTAAAATTCAAGAATGCTCAGAAGAATATTTCCATGAAAGGACACTGGATGAAGCGCAAATATCAAGGATATTCCACTAATTTCATGGAGTATAGAAGTCAAAACTTTAACCAACTGAGTATAATAACGAATGGAATAACAAAAGAAATCACCATGCATGCGGTATTTCGCATAGACGGGTTATTCCAATAGAATATTAAGTAACGGAACCAGGTCAGGCGAAATTTGCACCGACAGGATGTTCCAACAGAATAATACAGACGGAACCAGGTACGGCGTAAAACGCACAGACATGATATTCTAACAGAATAATAATAAAGACGGAACCAGGGCCGGCGTAAAACGCACAGACAGGATATTCCAACAGAATAATAATAAAGATGGAACCAGGTCCGGCGTAAAACGCACAGACAGGATATTCCAATAGAATAATAATAATGACAGAATAATAGAAGAATGTCACCAAGTATAGGGTAGTCCGCGTATACTGGTTATTCCAATATAATAATAAAGAATGGAATAACAGAAGTTCTCTTCATGAATATAAAAGAAATAATACCCCTTACCGTAAAAAAAACTGAATATAAGAGTAGGGAAGTAGTAGAATGTTTTTCTATAGTTTCTATATAATTTCTCTCTCTAGAGTATCAGTGAATTCATAAGAAATAATGAAGGAATGAGCTTCTATTTATAGAAGAATAGACTGCATAGTAACTAACTCATGAACAGTCCAGATTGATTTACTTTAATCTGACGGTCCATATTTAAAGTAAAATCTTTTAAATAAAATATAATATATTCTATTTATAATCTAATAAAACGAATAACTTTATAAAAGATTTTACTATGCAAACACTATGCAGGCACTATACAAACACTAGGCATAATAAAATATAATATATTCTAATTATTGTCTAACAAAACAGATAACTTTATAAAAGTATTCTGTTTTATATAAAAAGATTTTACTATTAGCCTAATAAAACGAATAACTTTATAAAAGTATTCTGTTTTATATAAAAATCTTTTCTGTTTTATTACATTAATAATACCAATAAAACAAAACTGAGTGACTTATCACATAAGCATCAATAATCAATACCGTGTGCTACTGTGCAACTACGCGTATTACTGTACTTTTAACACCGGGTGTTTCAACAGTTAACGGTAAAACTTCCGCCGTTATTTTCATAAAGTATTTTTGTCGTTTTCTCAATCCGACAATAATTCCGTTGTGGGGTCCACCAATGATTGTGCCGTTGTACGAATATTCCCTATTAAAATGAATATTCCCCGACCAATCGAATATTATATAACAACTTGTGTACTTTGTAAAATTTATAAATATTACCCACAACTATAACATTATATCAAATTTACTCCATAATATTCAAAAATGATATTTATAGAAAATTCATCTTTATTTATAAAAGTTGGGGTCTTACAGGTTTTCTCTCTTACCAAATATCGTAACTCCTTTCCATGGACCAACACGTAACAACACATGATCTCCAATATTGAATTCCACGTCTTTTCGATGAAGATCAGCATAACTCTATTGTCGATCTTGTGAGGTTTTTATATGTTGTCGGATCGTTTGAATCTTTTTCGTATTCATACGTACCAACTCTGGTCCCAACAACGTTGCTTCACCCACCTCATCCCAACATACTGGAGAACAACACTTTCTTCCATACAATGCCTCAAATGGAGCCATGCCAATACTTGCTTGATAACTGTTGTTGTAGGAAAACTCCACCAATGGTAAGAACTTGTCCCAACTTCCTTTGAAGTCAAGGACACATAGTCTTAATAAATCTTCAAGAGTTTGAATAGTCATCTCCGACTGCCCGTCCGTTTGAGGATGATAAACTAAACTAAATCGTAAATCCGTGCCCATAGCTTTTTACAAACTAACCCAAAATCTTGAAGTGAATCTTGGGTCTCGATTAGAAACTATGGATACTGGCATACCATGCAATCTTACAATTGCGTTTATGTACATACGAGCAAGATGTTTAAGTGTATAAGTTTCTCGTATCGGTAAGAAATGAGCAGACTTGGTTAATCTATCAACAATGACCCAAATCGCATCTATGCCTTGAGAAACCTTAAGAAGACCAGTAACAAAATCCATGGTAATATGCTCCCACTTCCATACATCTCCACCTTCTCTCCATACAGGTAATGCCTCTAAATCTTAAACGCAAAAATGACAGCTGTCAACTCTAGATCATGAGTAGGATAATTCCTCTCATATTCTTTAAGTTGTCGTGAGTCATAGGCTATGACTTTCCCATGTTGTATGAGAACACATCCTAAACCTTTGCCTAAAGCATCGCTTTATATGACAAATCCCTTCGAACCAAATGGTATTGTCAGAACAGGTGCTGAAATGAGTCTCCTCTTGAGTTCTTGAAAACTCTTCTCACATTCCTCGCTCCAATCGAATTTTATATCTTTCCGAGTCAGTTGAGTTAATGGAGTAGTGATTGTGACACCCCCAAATCCTGATACTTCATTTTCTCAAGATTTGGTATTCACTTAATCAAAACATTCATTTCTAACTACCCAATTATAATAAAATTGAATAATCAAAACCTGCCCATACAGGATAAAACTTAAATAAACATCTCCCAGGTTATCTAACCTTTACAAACATTCATTCATTTATACGGAATAATTAAAATAACATTCACTACAATCTTTAAACAAGTCTAAAAATAAACTATTCAAAGGTCTTCAGCATTGTTTCATCTTTCCTTTTCCTTTACTGGTGCTAGGTACATCACTAGTTTCAACCTTAGCTGTAAGAAAGTTTACAGGCAAGAGTGAGCAAACAAGGCCCACTTGAATAATAATAAATAAATCATTTAACTTTACATCATTTACCAATATTAGGTTTAATAGAACTGAATAATAAATTCTATTACTTTCTGAAAATTTTAACATTTACTGAGGGTCTAATGACCACGAATCATGTCCACAGTTATAAGTAATCTTTCAACTTAAACTTTAGCAGTCATAAGATTATAATGACTTCACGTACTTAGGGGGATCAACCCTTCGTACAATGTATTGTGCACAATCATTTCAACGCTAAGCGTAACCTCTTATAAAAGAGTTGTTCTTCTCAGTATTTAGAATACAAGTCCGTACCAAAGTGAGTTTGATTTGGATACATCATAGGGTAATTTAGAATTCAACGGTAATCTACTAAGGGTTAGTTGATTACAAACGAAATAACTGCATACTATGGAATAATCATAGTTGAATTGATATTTATAACTTAACATCATATTTTAGGAATAATCTAATAGCGTAAGTATGGAATAATCATAACATGCATCCTCATAAACCAATAGATACAAGAGCTTAAACAACAATAAACAATCTAACTCTACGAAAGTGTAAAGTTAGTAACTTGTACAATTGAAATAGAATTAAAGCAATAATGTGCTTAACGAACTTGTACAACGAGGTTCTAGCATTATATAAAACTTGTATGTAAAAGATAGGTTTAGAAAACTTGCCTTTAGCACAAGCTACACTCTTACCACTTGAATTAATACCCTAAACATATGTCATATTGACGTAATTAGTCATAATCAAAATTATACATTTACATAAACACTTACACTCCTCATATGGGTTGAATTACCCATTCACATAATCAACTAAATTTCAAGTAGATAACACTTAATTAACATGATTATTCATAGTCTAATACTACTGAAATTATCATTTAACATTATAATAATCAACACTTAACATTTTTCTCAAGTTTTGTACATTTAAACAAAACTGTCAGACCATTCTGCTAAGTCGTGCCGCGGCGCCACAGTTAACACTGTGGCTCGGGTTGCGGCGTGGACGTGGCGCTGCGGCGCCGAGCTCAAGGCTGCAAGCTCGCGCTATAGTGTAGACATAGCGCTGCGGCGCAACCAAAGTACTGCACGCTTCGCGCTGCGGCGCCGCGTTGCAGACTTCGGCAGACAGGCTCGGCAGCTACATGGAAAAAGCCAAATTGGCCAATAAGCTCGAATCTAATACACTGATTATCATCTAAAATACATATAGACTTCATATAAATATGTTGTAGCAATTCTGAACATGTTTCTATTCATAATATAGCACAAACAACAATTATACAACCTCCAATTTCTTTATTTTTGGCAAAACTCCATATTTTAATATTTTCCATGAAAATTACCACTGTGACTTTGTTATTCAATCAAAATAGAAATTTCTAACTATCATGATTATGATTCTACCTATTCTAGCAATTCTAACAATCAATTTATCAAAACAACAACCAATTAGGCCCTAAATTTCTATTTTAAAAATAAACCATTCTCATTCATAAAATTCTCTGTAAAATAATTTCTTCATAACATACATACATACATGAATTAAACTCTATATAATCATGCATAACTCATGAAACACATATACAATTGCTAATTATATAAAATTTATAATCATAACAACAAATTTCGTTTATAAAATTTTTCACAGAAACTTTTTGGGAAATTTTTTTTTAGAGTTTTGTAAAGAAAAAGATGGCCTACCTTGGATTATGAAGAAGATGATGGCCCTAACTCTTTGATTATCACTTTTCTCCAAAACCTATTACAAAAACTCTCAATCTCTCTAAAAATCTCTTATTTTTTTCTTCTTTTCTTCTTCTTCTTCCTCTGAGTTTTTCTCTTTTTCTCTCCCTTCTCTCTCTTCTATCTTACATACTAAAATCTAACGCATACAATATAACGTAATATATTAATGATATAATATAAGTACTGATAAATATATCAGTTATAGGAGTTTTGAAATTTAAAAGTCATAAGGCTTGTTTGGCTAGTCAAAATAAAAATAACCTATTAATCCTTACTCCTTGTTTGGTAAATTGAATTAACACATAATAGATTAATCCTTATACCTTGTTTGCTAAAATCCAAATAGATTAAAGACTTATTATGCATTAAGCCTTGTTTGACAAAACTAAATTAAACTCTTTTAATTTATTTTAATAACTCCTTTATAGCAAGGTTATTAGTCACACTTTATTTAATTAAATAAATAAAACATTAATCCATTAAATTACTTTAATCACATAAATAATTATAATTTCTTTTACAATTATAACTTCATTTAATCAACTAATATTTTAAACTACAATTTCTCATTTAAAATATTATTATTTATTTAAAATCATTATAAGCTCTCTAGCTTATTAAATTAATAAATATAAAATCTCATAACAACTAATTTATTTAGCTCCTTAATTATTTAAACAACAAATAATTAATTAAATCACATCAATTCAAATTGTCATATAATTCAATAAATATTTAATATTGCCAATAAATATTTAATATTTACTGTTTAATTATTTATTTAATTATTTATTCAACAAATAATTAAATACACCACATCACTCAAATTGAACAATTAATTATTCAATCAATAAACATATCCATTAAATATTTATATAAATTAATAAATATTTATTATAACACTTTAAAAATTATGGAATGTTACATCATTCCCTCCTTACAAGGATTCTGTCCTCAGAATCACTACTCAAACAAATCGTTCGTTACAGTGATTCGAGAAAATCCTTCTACGAATCTACGATAATAACCAGCTAAGCCAAGAAAGCTACGAACTTCGGTCACTAACTTAGGTTGCTCCCAACTTTAAATTGCTTCAATCTTTGCCGGGTCAACATATATTCCGTGATTTGATATCACGTGCCCAATGAATGCTACTTCTTCAAGCTAGAACTCGCATTTCTTTAACTTGGCATATAGCTTGTTTTCACTAAGCTTTTGGAGTATCAGCCTCAAGTGTTGATCATGGTCTTCACGAATTTTGGAGTATATGAGGATGTCATCAATAAAGACGACCACAAAGTGATCCAAATATTCTTTGAATACTCGGTTCATAATGTCTATGAAGGCAGCAGGAGCATTAGTCAATCCAAAAGACATGACTAGGAATTCGTAATGCCCGTACCGAGTTCTGAAAGCAGTCTTTGGAATGTCATCAGTTTTAATCTTTAATTGATGATATCCGGAACGAAGATCGATCTTTGAAAAGAATTTGTCGCCTTGCAACTGGTTAAATAGATCATCAATACGAGGTAACGGGTACCTATTTTTGATGGTGACATGATTCAACTCCCGATAATCGATATAAAGTCTCATACTTCCATCTTTCTTCTTCACGAATAGAACAGGAGCACCCCAAGGAGACGTACTAAGACGAATGAAACTGATGTCTAACAATTCCTGTAGTTAGGTTTTTAACTCCTGAAGTTCAATAGGAGTCATTCGATATGAGGCTTTGGAAATAGGTTTTATACTGGATTCAAGGTCGATATAAAATTCAATTTCACGCTCTGGGGTTAGGCCAGGAAGTTCTTCAGAGAATACGTCAAGAAATTTATTAACAATAAAAATATCATTCAAATCTGACGTATTTTTATTTAAATCCGTGACATGGGCTACGAAAGCTTGACATCCGTTTTTCAATAAACGAATAGCTTTATGGCTTGATATGACAGTGATTGACTTTAGTGGTTTGGTTGCTTGAATTCGCATAATAGGTTGGTTAGGAATATGAAAGCTAACAATCTTATAAAAATAATCTATTTTAGCATGATGAGTAGTTAACCAATCAATTCCTAAAATCACATCAAATGAAAGTATTTTCAAAGAGATGAGATCAACAGGTAACGTGCGGTTACCGATTTGAATCAAACAAGACTTATAGACAGTAGATGTAATGAAGGTTTCTCCCAACAGAGTTTTAATAGATAAGTCAAAGTCTAATTTATCTAGAGTTAAATTTAAACGTTAAGCGCAAGTAGGAGAAATAAAAGAATGGGTAGAACCGGTATCAAATAAGATAGACTTAGCTAGAGTTTATGATTAGCTTACCCGTGATGACTGATAAGTAGGATTTTTACCTACTTATGGAGTACCAATTCATGCGAACTATGCCCATCTCAAGTACATTTTAGTCTAGTTTAGCTGCATTTCATGTTAATTTGCATTGCACGTTCTAAAAACTCCTTTTGGTGAATAAGTGCAGGAATCGACCTGTTTTGGTGGTAATTTGGAGCATAAGGCAAATGGATGCTTGAAACGAGGTAAAAGGATGGGATATGCATGGAATGAAGGTGCATTGATGCAAGGAAATAGAGCATAACAGAGCAAGCAGCAGCAGTAGGAAAATAGAAACCAGGACCTACAGAGTTCAAGCCTAGCGACCGCGCGGCAAAACAGACTTGAAGACGCGCGCCTGCGCGATCACCCTTCCAGATCTTGGATGCTACTGCAAATCTCGTGGCCGCGAGACAGACAAGCCTATGGAGCACGTGCCCGCGAGCAAGAGCAACCGAACATATGAACCTACTGCAAGTATCGCGACCGCGAGACTATTATGCTAGAAGAGCGCGCGGCCGCGCGCGATGCCTGATGTTGCTGATGTGTTATTTTATTTCTGAATTTTTAAAGGTTGTAATTGATTTAAAATGATTCATGACTGGTGTCAGGGGTATCATTCGACATTTTCGTTAGTTTTTCACGTACTTTACATCGTAATTAGGGTTTTTACTCTCGGGAGAGGATTCCAACACAGGAGGAGGCTATAACTCTACTTTTCTACTCCTTCTTGGGATTTCTCTACGAGAACGGATTATTAATATTAGTTTTGCTGGAATCTTATGAGGATTGAATATTGATGTGTATTCAGCAATTGGGTTTGATAGTTTCATCTTTCGTCTTTCAATTGTTGCTTATTAATCATGTTTAACTTTGATCCCATAATGGCCTTTGGTTCAGTCATGAACTAAACTCCATTATGGGATTCTAACGGATTTTATTATGTAGTTTGATTTCATGCTTAAGTGCTGGATTATTTTGCATATTATATGGAATGTCTGTCATGATTGTTTTACATACATGAATGCTTGATCATCATTCGTTTCAGTATTTGTATGAAATTGACAATGAACATGCAAATATGGACTGTAATCATGATAGTATACGTATATAGGGCTGTGTTATATGGCTTTTGTATTTCGTGAACCAGATAGACATATACTGTTTCACCGTATAAGTTAAGATAAGAGCTTGAACTTAAAATCAATATAGTTGCAATTTCACATAGACATATAGTGATGTTGGTTATATTAATGATTACATAGAGTCTATCATCTGTGGATGATGTGTAAGTAGGTCTTAGTGCATTGAAAAATGGCTAATACTCTTTTAGTGCTCTTGGCTATTTTTCTATAATATGTGAACAAGTCAGGCATGATGGTGGCGATTGAACGAAATAGTAAATGAAGTTAGAATCCCATTCGTTCCAATATCATTTATTATATCGTTTATATTATTGTAGATGTTATTTGTGATTCAAGAATCAACCAAGTTTAATCTTTAGTGCGAGCATATAAATATAGGGATTTAGTTAATGAATAGTAGTTTAAGTTAAACAACTTTCTCTGTGGCATCGATACTTTACTTGCTCTACATTACTTGTTGACACATGTATGCTTGCATAAGTTAGAGCTCTTTTGTTAGTCGTAAAAAAGAGGCAACAATGACCTCGTTCTGGTTCCTTACTTTCTGGGAGGTCAGGACAAATGCTCTCCCTTGAACTACTGGTTTTGACTTCTCTGGGACGGCCTTTTAGTGCGTCCATCCCAACTGGACTTGACTTTGGTGCACGATAAAATCGAGTTAGGTGACCTACTCTTCCACAATTGTAACATGATTTGGAATGATGCGTGCAGTTTGGACTGATGTGTCCCTCACCTCCGCATTTGTAACATACGATCGGCGGTCGTTCTCCTTCCTTAACAACAGGTGCTGGTGCTGACGTATTTCCATCATTATTGAATCTCCTCTTCTTGAAACTTCCACTTCTATTATCTTGGCCATGATTACCACCGAAGTGGTTACCATTTCTAGCATGTTGATTCCATCCTCGTTTGTTGTCACCGCTTCGATGACTGCTACTACTGGTATTATCGACTTGCCGGCTGCTCTTTCTTGGTTGGGTTGACTCATTATTGCACTGTAATAGCTGAGCCCTATTTACAATATCTAAATACAAACACAGTTTATGAGAAATGAGGTATTGACGTATCTCGGGTTTCAAACCTTTTAGAAACATCCGCGTCATTCTTTTCTCATTATCAACCAAGTGGGACGCAAATCGGGACAACTCAGCAAACTTAGCCTCGTACTGCGCCACGGTCATATTGTTTTGCTCCAGTTTGATGAACTCTACCTCCTTCATGTGACGAACACTTTCGAGAAAGTACTTGTCGTTGAGCAGTTCTTGGAACTTCTCCCAAGACATATTCAATGCGACATGATGGGTACGTTTTACAGATTCCCACCAATGATCTACCTCTCCTCGTAACATGAAGGTGGTAAAGGGAACCTTTTGCTCCTCGGAGCATCCCAAGACATCAAATATCTTGGTGATGTGCTTAACCACGTCTCCGCCTTTAGTGGTTCTGGCTTTCCCAAAAACTCTGGTGGTCCCAGCCCCTTGAACTGCTTAGCATTGACCATCCAAGAGTTGCCAGTGTTTCCACCTGCATTTTGAACAGGAGTCGCTCTAGTCTAATGTTGCATGAATTACATAAAGCCTCTGAACATCCCATCGTTCATCATTTGATCGGTGTTGTTGTTTACCTGAGGATTATTGTCTTCCTGTTGCATATTATCATGGGTATTGATCGTTGGTGACTCAACGGTCTCATGTGCTTCATTGCTTATCTCTACATTTTCGGATACCATTTTCAAATACTGCCACAAAAAAGGGTTAATTGACATGTCACATATTATCTCTATACTCTTACCGACCAATTAAAAATCAAATAAACTTAGGTAGGTCATACTAGTGAAGGAATTCCCCGTCTCTCCCCTCCTAGTTCTTGTCTCACATCTCAGCCAGGGATCATATCCCTAAGCTTTGATACCAACTGTGATGCCCCCAAAATAGGTATACATCACCCATCTTGGGTCGCCAGATACTTGGTACAAAATACAAATATAAACTTAATTATACAACTGTCGTATAAAATACGACAAAATGTAGTTGAGAGTTTTAACAGGAATATTGTCTTCTAGACAGTATTCAAACTCAAATGGAGTCCTTAATATATTTATTATCACACCATTTCATAGAATAGTGAGGACTACTATAACACCATCTTGGGCCATCACTCCATTCCCGACTAGTCCCGGCTACGTTCTCATTTCCTGAAGAAAATAATGAAAGAAAAAGGGTGAGCTCAACTAGCCGAGTAAGAAATATTATGACTAAGATAATACAAAATAAGTTATCATTAGCCTTTAACAATGTCAAACTGATAGAATATAATAGACAACAAGTTTAACTGCAGCTAAACAAGCAATCCATTAAAAGAGTCAAGTAGAGAATAAAATATACTATCTTTTATGATTTAAAAGGTTTTTCATCACTTTTATCGCTGAGACTCAGCTCAATAAATAATTCACATCATCAAATCATCCCTGTACTATAGGCCAAGGATATTCTTTAGTATCTACTATCTTCTATAACTTAAAAAAATTTTCATCAACTTTATCGCTGAGACTCAGCTTAATAAATAAACCACATCATCCAATCATCCCTACACCACAGCCAAGGATATTCATGTAATCATCAATGGTTATGATTATACTGAATAATCCCTGGTCATAATCATACCAACAACTGTCCATCAATGAACTACAAGCCAATGAAGGCTTTTACCATATCATTTATAACATTACGGGTCATGATTATACTGAATGATCCCTGGTTATAATCATACCAATCAACAGTTCATCTATACACGTAAGCTAAAGATGAATTTCATCACAATATAAGCATGAGGATGATGACAATGATATAAGAATTCAATTAAAAGAAACAAAGGATAAATTTTTAAAGATTTATAATTTATTTTATCCAAAATTCAGTAATGTTCAAATTGCCAACATGATACTGCTTTGTGGAGTAAAATTCAAGAATGATATTGTATCAAAAATGGTTTGGACCGAAAAGAAATCAATTTTTGTCATGAATAGTACCCTGGTAAATAGTACCCCGTGAATACTACTTCGGGAATAGTACCCCGTGAATAGTACTTTATGAATTGTATTTTATAAATAGTACTTTGTGAATAGTACCTGTGAATAATACTTTTATGAATAGTAAAGTATAAATGAATAGTACTCATGGACAGTACTCCGACATGAAAAGCTTAAAATTTAACAAGAATGTGCAGAAAATATCCTTGTGAAATGATACTAGATGAAGCTCAAATTTCAAGGATATTCTACTAATTTCACGAAGTATAGAAGCAATACTTTAACAAAATGAGGGTATAATCAGGAATACGAGTCGAAATAATATTACTCACATACTACAGAGTATAGAAAAAAATATTATTCCTTATGAATACTGAAGAAAAATAATATCTCATACAACTGTTGAACGAAAATAATATTCCTTACGAATATTGAACGAAGATAATATTCCTTACGAATATTAAATGAAGATAATATTTCTGCCGAATATTGAACGAAATAAAATTTCTTACGAATACGAAAAATAATATCGTAAGCAAATATAAAATAAATTATACCCCTTCCCTCAGAATAAAACTGGATACTGGAATAGTGAGGTATCAGACTTCTCTTCTTCTTTCTCTCTATAGCTTCTCTCTCTATAATTTCTCTTGTGAGTCTTAGTGAATTGGTGAGAATGAAAGTAGAATAAGCTTCTATTTATAGGAAAGTATAGTTTTGATAATTGCACATTTTGGGGCTCGAAATATTACAGTATAATACCTTCATCTTTTTCTTCATTTTTAATTTAGACCTGCAAGTATTATCAAACTTGCACCATCTCCCCTAATAGTACATCATGTGAATCAATAGTACATTCATATGAAGCAATAGTTCTATACATGTGAAAAAAATAGCTACAGTATAGTACCTTCATCTATACCTCCATTTTTAATTTAGTCATGCAAGTATTATCAATCTTGCACCACCTCCCCTAATAGTACATGCATGTGAATCAATAGTACACACATGTGAATAAATAGTTATAAGCATGTGAATTAATAGCAATTAATTGCTCATTTATCCGATTAATTACTCGATTGGTCAATATAACCTCCAGACATCAATTATTATTGAAATAAATGTCGATTTCCATTAACACTAATAATTCCCACACAATGGAACTATCAATTCATCTTTAATCAACACGAACTTATTCATGGGTTGCGTCTCAGGATACTCCCACTAGTACTACCGGCCGGTACCGAGTGCTGGGATTACCGAGGATACCAGCCTATACACTGCCAGGAGGTATAATATTTGTGTTTATTTTGTGTTTATGAATAATGTAAACTTGTAATAGTATTCATGTTATATTTATTTTTGTAGGCTCTAGCCAGCGTGTGACACCCCCAAATCCGGGTACTTCGATTCCACGGGATTCGGTGTTCACTGTATAAATATCATCTATCTATCTACCCATAATAAATGTAAACCATGCAATAGATAGAAATAACTCTTCTCCTTTACAGGATTACAACATTCGAATAATAAATATAATCCCAGGTTAACTAACCTTAAAACATCTGTGCGGAATGTTAAACAAATAAGTCTTAAACAACAATCATATCCCAAGTCTCAACATAAATATATTATCAAATTAAATAACAAATTCTTCAACACTTGCTAACTTTGCCCTTGCCCTTACTAGTGGAAGGTTCATCGCTTCTTTCATTCTTAACTGCAATGTTATTATTAAGCAAGAGTGAGCACAAATGCCCACAAGTATAAAAATGAAACAACAGTATAATAACATGCGAATAATCAAAGACATCTGAATAAAGCTCAACTTTTGAATCAAGAATAAATAACAAGAATCAAAAGAATACTGAGGGTCATAAGACCTTGAACTATGTCCTAGGTTAACAAGGGTTATACTTGAAACCTTTAACAGTCATAAGACTATGGACCTTCTTCTCGTACTTAGGGGGATCAGCCCTTAGTACCATAATGTGCACAATATCTTAACGCTAACGCATAAGTGAATCCCTTTGCAGGGTTGTTCATCTCAGTTTGACATTCGAGTCCGCACCAAAGGAAGTTTGGTTTGGATAATTCATCAAGGGTTCTGAAATTTAGAACGCTCATCAACTAAGGACTAGTTGAATAAATAAGGTTCACTAGTCTAATAAGGTTCAACAATAATTGATATTCGATTTGAATAATAATCTCAAAAGTATACAATAGGATAATTATTGTATAACTGAATCATGCTTTGAAAGATAATCAATCTTTAATATAATAATTTGAACTTGAATAATAGCAATGATAATTACTCAAGGTAAACAATAATCTTGAACAATAATGACAAGTAGAGTTAGGAAACTTGCTCAAATTTAAGAGTTTAAGTTTAGGAAACTTGCCTCGCGTGTAGATTACACTTTAACTAATCACGTTCTTTGAAATAAATCTTACATACCATTCACATTCAATACCAGTTTATTATAACTTAACTAATCATTATAAACTCTTCACTTTGTCTACTTTAAATTATTTGACTAAACTTAGTCAATTTACCACTTTGTCACATAATTTGTTCTTCATGAATAATTAAACTAATTATGTATTTAATAATTCAACTCACATGTAATTATGTTATTTACATGTTTAAACAATTATTTTTATCATCGCATTATTCTTCTACGTATTTACATGTTTGCTAAATTAAGTTACTAACACATTGCTAGACTTAGTCATTTTAAAAATTACATTTTTCTGAATTTTCTGGGGAGTGGCGCTGCGGCGCCACTTTTGTACATGATACTCGCGTTGCGGCGTGGTGGCGCTGCGGCCGGACTTATGACGCTGCGGCGCCATGGCGCTGCGGCTCGAGATCTGGCGCTGTGGCGTGGTGGCGCTGCGGCGTGGTGGCGCTGCGACGTGGTGGCGCTGCTGCGCGGGGCTTCAGTTCTGGAGCTGGCGCCGCGGCGCGAGACTCCAGAATCTGTTTCCCAGTTCGCGAAGAACACAGAGTTCGGCGAATTACACATTTTATGGTCATTAAATTCTCTAATTTAACATACCCACATGTTAATACTCACATATAATCATTACCCAACTTCTATAAAGTGATTTTAACCATCTACACACTTAATAACAGATTTAAATCATAAAAATTTACTGACTTTGGTTTTCATGAAGGTTTAGAAAACTTTATGTGAAAATTGTCCCTACGAATTCGTTATAACACTGAATTCGTTCGTTTAAGGCTTAATCTCTTCGTATTAACATGCATAACAACATACAAGTCTAAAATTTAGGGATAATATATGATCAATACATAAAATTTCACGTATAAGGCCTCAAGGCCAAACCCAAACTCTGTAATTTTGTAAAACATATATACTACGTATTTTCATGAAACTGATAACATGATTTACATAATATATATAATTAAACACAATTTGATAACATCTAACACATGAATAAACTTATAATCATGCCAATTCTTAACTGCAGAGACTTTATAAAAGTTTTGAAAAACTATTTTCATGAAAATTAAAAGACGTAAATTAGGTTTGGGAGAAAATTACCCAGAGTATAGCTGCGGTGTCGAAGAAGTTTGAGACCGATCCGTTGTTCCATTATCAGGACCCGCCCAGCCGTTCTCGCCTCCATCAGCTTGCGTAGGACGTTGCAGCTGGTGCCACCACTGAGAGCACGGGTATCTGTGACGCCCCCAAAATTAGGTATACATAACCCATCTTGGGTCGCCAGATACATGGTACAGAATTCAAATACACCTTACTAATACAACTGTCGTGTACAATACGACAAAACATAAACTGTGAGTTTGAATACAAATATTGTCTACTAGAGATTATACAAACTCAAAAGGAGTCCTCATTACAATTATTATCACACTATTTCACAGAATAGTGAGGACTACTAATGCTATCCTCTGGACCATCACTCCGTTTCCCGACTCGTCCCAGCTATATTCTCATTTTCTGAAGAGAACAGTGAAAGAAAGGGTGAGCTCAACTAGCCCAGTAAGAAATATTATGACTAAGATAATGCAGAATAAATTATCATTAGTCTCCAACAATGTTAAACTGATAAAATATAATAGGCATCAAGTTTAACTGCAGCGGAACAAGCAATCCATTAAAAGAGTCAAGTAAATAATAAAATATACTATCTTTTATGATTTAAAAGGTTTTTCATCACTGATATCGCTGAGACTCAGCTTAATAAATAATCCATATCATTGAACCACCCCTGCACTACGGCCAAGGATATTCTTTAGTATCACGACCACAATTATCCATGCACTACGGGCTAAGAATATTTGTGTATTCATTAATGGTCATGATCATGCCAACAACTGTCCATCAATGCACTACGGGCCAATGAGGACTTTTACCACATCATTTGTAACATTACGGTCATGATTATACCGAATAATCCCTGGTCATAATTATACCAAGTCCATCTATGCACTACAGGCCACAGATGACTTTCAACATATTATAAACATGAGGATGATGACAATGATATAAGAATTCAATAAAACAAGTTCAAGAATTAATTTATCCAAGAAACAATAACGTCCAAATTGTCAACATGATACTTCTGTGTAGAGTAAAATTCAAGAATGATCAGAAGAAAATTTTCATGAAAAGATACTGGATGAAGCGCAAATATCAAGGATATTCTACTAATTTCATGGAGTATAGAAGTCAAAACTTTAACCAACTGAGTATAATAAAGAATGGAATAACAAAAGAAATCACCATGCATGTGGTACTTCGCATAGACAGGTTATTCCAACATAATAATAATAACGGAACCAGGTCAGGCAAAATTTGCACTGGCAGGATGTTCCAACAGAATAATAAAGACGGAACCAGGTCCGGTGTAAAACACACAGACAGGATGTTCCAACAGAATAATAATAAAGACGGAACCAGGTCCGGTGTAAAACACACAGACAGGATGTTCCGACAGAATAATAGAAGAATGTCACCAAGTATAGGGTAGTCCGCGTATACTGGTTATTCCAGCAGAATAATAAATAATGGAATAACAAAAGTTCTCTTCATGAATACAAAAGAAATAATACCCCTTACGAGTACAACAAATAATATTCCCTACCTTTGAAAGAATAGTATTTCGACTGGTAGGGTGAGGATATACTCGAAAAAAACTTGTACTACGCTCAAAGCTTTCTTAAACTCTAAAGAAATATGCTCAAGATTATAGAAGAAGAACTCTCTCTATAGTTTCTCTCTCTAGAGTTTCAATGAATTCGTAAGAAATAATGAAGGAATGAGCTTCTATTTATAGGAGAATTGAAGGATACTATTGGACTGTACAATAAGAATTCAGACAAAATAATTTTCAGAGTCACGGGCGAAAGGAAAATTGTTTCAGACGCAACTTAATCATCCACATGTGAATTCCCTTAAATTCAATGACAACTTATATATATATATATATATATATATATATATATATATATATATATATATATATATATATATATATATATACACACACACACACACACACAACATGTTGGCCACTACTTTATATATTATATATATATATATATATATCCCATTTTAATTTTCCACCCTCCCGTGTCTAGATCATTTCCCCCACCATTATCAAATCATGTCATATATAATACAATCCACCACCCACCCAAAATCTCTTACATTTTAAAACATATAATTCCTTTCCTCACCAAAATCTCATACCACACATACACGGCACATAGATTATATATTATATATATAACCATTATAATACGCACATGTATATATATATATATATATATATATATAATAATAATAATAATAATAATAATAATAATAATAATAATAATAATAATAATACAAAACTGAGACAACTTTCTACCGACGATTTTGGAAAATGGGTAAATGAGAATCCAAATAATACGCCAATATTTACAACAAATACTTCATAAAAATCATCTAAATATTTTTAACAACATATCCTCATTATTATAATTCTGTCATTTCAATTATTAATTTAATAATATTTAAAATATCGATAATAATTGAATCTATTTAAGTGACTTCTCACGTAAGCATCAATAATCACTACCGTGTGCTACTATGCAACCACACGTATTACTGTACTTTTACTACCGAGTAGTTCAATAGTATTAACGGTAAAACTTCCGTCGTTATTAAAAATATTTTTGTCATTTTCTCAATCCGACAATAATTTTGTTGTGGGGTCCACCAATGATTGTACCGTCGTACGGATATTCCCTGACAAAAAGAATATTTCTTGATCAATTGAATATAATATGACAACTTGTATACTTTGCAAAAATTATAAATATTACCCACAATTATAACATTATATTAAACTCATTCCATAATATTTAAAAATGATAATTATAGAAAATTCATTTTTATTCATAAAAGTTGGGGTCTTACAATCTCCCCTTCTTATGAAATTTTGCCCTCGAAATTAGGGTACGTACCTGGTATGCCGAACAGATAAGGACACTTCGTCAGATTCTAACTCTTGAGGTATAACCTTTAAGCGTAGAATATATTCCAGGATTTTAACAGGTACATCTTTATACGTTAAATCATCCGCTATCTCGTCCGGTGTTAATCAATACCTACTTGGCGGTAAAACGAGTCTATAGGCCACAGTTCCTACTTCATCGAGGATTTAAAATGGGTCAATTAAATCGAGGGTTGAGATTTCCTCTCTTCGTGATTCTTGCTTCTAGAATAACGCCCTCTTGAATCTTCTTCTTCACATTCATCAGCTCTGAGTATGTAGCTTGAGCGGCTTTAACTTTCTTGATTAAAGTCGATTCTAATCGTATATTCGTTATCTTCACGTGGGTCCCTAGAGTTTTTAACTCCATCTTCATCATTTGTAAGTTATACAAATTGGGTCTTTATGTTAACAACATCGCACTCGCATACGATCTTCTACTCAACGCATCAGCTACTACGTTCGCACTTCCACGATGTTATTGAGTGGTACGATTATAATCTTCAACAGCTCGAGCCAACGTCTTCGGCGCATTATACGTTCGTTTTGGTTGAAGAAATATCTGAGGGTTTAAGAAATGGGTTTTGTACTGGGGTCAATACAAAATTCAATTTCACACTCTAAGGTAGGCTAAGAAGTCTTCAAGAATACGTCAAGAAATTTATTAACGATAAAAATATCATTCAAAACTGTGACCCTCATCCAAGAATTGGATAGCACGTCACATTACACTTGTCATCTTCATTTACAACGTCTCCTACGGAAAGTCTGGCTTCGGTGCATTCCACACAAGGAAGTCAACAACGAAAGGCTCGGGGCTCTTTACTTATGGCTTGATATGACAGTGATTGACTTTAGTGGTTTTGTTACTTTGAATTCGCATAACAGGTTGGTTAGGAATATGAAAGCTAACAACCTTACGAAAAGCATGATGAGTAGTTAACCAATCGTTTCCAAAAATCACATCAAAGGAAAGTATTTTCAAAGAGATAAGATCAATAGATAACGTGAAAGTGTTGATTTGAATCAAACAAGATTTATAAACAGTGAAGTTAACGAAGGTTCCTCCTAACAGAGTTTCAACAGATAAGTCAAAGTCAAAATTTTAATTTTTATTTTTTTTAAGAGCCAAGCTTAAACGTTGAACACAACTAGGTGAAATACAAGAGTGGGTAGAACCAGTATCGAATAAGGTACAAACTTCGCAAGGGTTTATGATTAGCTTACCCGTGATAACTTTGTTTAGGTTCCTCACTTGTTAGAAAGTCATGACAACCGCTCTCCCTTGAACTACCCAGCTTTGACTTGTCTGGGGTAGCATTTGGTGTCATCACTATCGTTGGAGCTGACTTTAATATAGGGCATATTCCACCCTCAACTGCTTCATCGTACTCCTGCTTCATGATCTGAATCATCATTCTTCGATCCATATCGAGTTCAGATTGACTGCTCTGTACAGGGTAATTCAAAACACGATGTTGGGTTCTCCCAATTGCTGTCCAAAAAGATAAATGTATATCATCTATTTACCCTTTTTGGATTGGACGTCTCTTTCTACAATATCAACATGTCGTGCGGCTTTTACCCACGCATCCTTCATTCTCACTCATTCAGTTGTTTCTTCTTTCAGCTGATCCTTGATATTTGAATTCTCATATTCCAACTTTAATATCTTACACTCTGCCAAAGCGTGATTTTGTTCGAGCATCACATATCGGGTAACACAATTTTGAATCGTTACATCTCTTTCCTCCACGACCGCCTGCCGTTCGTCAGCCTACTCTTCTAACTCATGAACACGATTTTGTAATTCCAAGTTTTGATCATAAACTTCTTCTAACCAATTCTCCTCAGGTTCCTCTTCTTCCTCACTCTCAGCTGCTACATCTACCACTAGCTCGGGTGCAACTATTAGTTCTTAACTTACCACGTAGATATCTCTAATTTCTTCTTCGCCTAATATTACATTATCCTGGTTGGTGATTAGAGGTGTCTCCATGGTCTCATTCACTCCATTGTTGACATTTTCAGCTGCCATTTTCAAATATTGCCATAAAACAAGGGTTAATTAACATGTCACATATTATCAATATACTCTGACCAACCATTTAAATAACAAATAAACTAAGGTAGGTCATACTAGTCAAAGAATTCCCTGTCTGTCCCCTCCTAGTTCTTGTCTCACACCTTAGCCAGGGATCATATCTCTAAGCTTTGATACCAACTGTGACGCCCCCAAAATTAGATATACATCACCCATCTTGGGTCGCCAGATACATGGTACAGAATTCAAATACAACTTACTAATACAACTGTCGTGTACAATACGACAAAACATAAACTGTGAGTTTGAATACAAATATTATCTCCTAGAGATTATACAAAATCAAAAGGAGTCCTCATTACAATTATTATCACACTATTTCACAGAATAGTGAGGACTACTAATGTTATCCTCTGGACCATCACTCCGTTCCCCGACTCGTCCCAGCTATATTCTCATTTCCTGAAGAGAACAGTGAAAGAAAGGGTGAGCTCAATTAGCCCAGTAAGAAATATTATGACTAAGATAATGCAGAATAAATTATCATTAGTCTCCAACAATGTTAAACTGATAAAATATAATAGGCATCAAGTTTAACTGCAGCGGAACAAGCAATCCATTAAAAGAGTCAAGTAGAAAATAAAATCTACTATCTTTTATGATTTAAAAGGTTTTTCATCACTGATATCGCTGAGACTCAGCTTAATAAATAATCCACATCATTGAACCACCCCTGCACTACGGCCAAGGATATTCTTTAGTATCACGACCACAATTATCTATACACTACGGGCAAAGAATATTTGTGTATTCATTAATGGTCATGATCATGCCAATAACTGTCCATCAATGCGCTACGGGCCAATGAGGACTTTTACCACATCATTTGTAACATTACGGTCATGATTATACCAAATAATCCCTGGTCATAATCATACCAAGTCCATCTATGCACTACAAGCCACAGATGACTTTCAACATATTATAAACATGAGGATGATGACAATGATATAAGAATTCAATAAAACAAGTTCAAGAATTAATTTGTCCAAGAACCAATAACGTCCAAATTGTCAACATGATACTTCTGTGTAAAGTAAAATTCAAGAATGATCATAAGAATATTTTCATGAAAAGATACTGGATGAAGCGCAAATATCAATGATATTCTACTAATTTCATGGAGTATAGAAGTCAAAACATTAACCAATTGAGTATAATAAAGAATGGAATAACAAAAGAAATTACCATGCATGCGGTACTTCGCATAGACAGGTTATTCCAATAGAATTATAATAACGGAACCAGGTCAGGCAAAATTTGCACTGACGGGATATTCCAACAGAATAATAAAGACGGAACCAGGTCTGGTGTAAAACACACAGACAGGATGTTCCAACAGAATAATAATAAAGACGGAACCAGGTCCGGTGTAAAACACAGAGACAGGATGTTCCGACAGAATACTAAATAATGACAGAATAATAGAAGAATGTCACCAAGTATAGAGTAGTCCGCGTATACTGGTTATTCCAGCAGAATAATAAAGAATGGAATAACAGAAGTTCTCTTCATGAATACAAAAGGAATAATACCCCTTACGAGTACAACAAATAATATTCCCTACCTTTGAAATAATAGTATTTCGACTGGTAGGGTGAGGATATACTCGAAGAAAACTTGTACTACGCTCAAAGCTTTCTTAAACTCTAAAGAAATATGATCAAGATTACAGAAGAAGAACTCTCTCTATAGTTTCTCTCTAGAGTTTTAATGAATTTTTAAGAAATAATGAAGGAATGAGCTTCTATTTATAGGAGAATTGAAGGATACTATTAGACTGTACAGTAAGAATTCAGACGAAATAATTTTCAGAGTCACGGGCGAAAGGAAAATTGTTTTAGACGCAACTTAATCATCCACATATGAATTCCCTTAAATTCAACGACAACTTATATATATATATATATATATATATATATATATATATATATATATATATATATATATATATTATACAACATGTTGGCCACTACTTTATATATTATATATATATCCCATTTTAATTTTCCACCCTCCCGTGTCTAGATCATTTCCCCCACCATTATCAAATCGTGTCATATATAATACAATCCACCACCCACCCAAAATCTCTTACATTTTAAAACATATAATTCATTTCCTCACCAAAATCTCATACCACATATACACGGCACATAGATTATATATTATATATATAACCTATATAATACGCACATGTATATATATATATAACTTGTATATATATATATATATATATATATATATATATATATATATATATATATATATACAAAACTGAGACAACTTTCTACCGACGATTTTGGAAAAAGGGTAAATGAGAATCCAAATAATACACCAATATTTACAACAAATACTTCATAAAAATCATCTAAATATTTTTAACAACATATCCTCATTATTATAATTCTGTCATTTCAATTATTGATTTAATAATATATAAAATATTGACAATAATTGAATCTATTTAAGTGACTTCTCACGTAAGCATCAATAATCACTATTGTGTGCTACTATGCAACCACGCGTATTACTGTACTTTTACTACCGAGTAGTTAAACAGTATTAACGGTAAAACTTCCGCCGTTATTAAAAATATTTTTGTCGTTTTCTCAATCCGACAATAATTTTATTGTGGGATCCACCAATGATTGTACCGGCGTACGGATATTCCCTGACAAAAAGAATATTTCCCGACCAATCGAATATAATATGACAACTTGCATACTTTGCAAAAATTATAAATATTACCCACAATTATAACATTATATTAAACTCATTCCATAATATTCAAAAAGGATAATTATAGAAAATTCATTTTTATTCATAAAAGTTGGGGTCTTACAGTATCCCTCCGGAGCAGTGGGCCGTGATACGCGACGAGATTGTTCGGATGGTGGTTACCTTAGTCAAGGACGCGTTTGGGCCGATGTTGAGTCAGCGCTAGACTGTTCAGGTATATTTCGTTTTAAATACAAATATAAATTCTGCATGTTATTTAATTTTCATTTAGTTATCTTTAACTGAATCATATATATAGACTAATGAGTTACATTATATTGTATGAACAGGGTGACGAGTGGACTGACGAGCGGGATGACGATGACGATGATTTTTATACTCTAGAGCAGCGTCGACGCCCGCTCGATGATCCTCCTCACACCGGGGGCTCTACTAGCTTAACTTAGTTTACATTTTTTTGTAGTTTAAATTCTTTTGTAGTTTACATAATTTTTAACATATTGTAGTTTAAACCTTATCATTACTTTGGTTTTGTTGCGGTTTGACACTTAGTTTAATTTAGCTTAATGGGATGTTTATTATAGTTTAGTTTAGATTAATGGGATATTTTTGACCTTTTTACTTCTGATTTAATTAGTTTGTTTTTGATATATTGTTGGATGAGGTGATTGTAATTGTAATTTATGTTATTGGCCATATTGTTAGCTTGTGTATGTGATGTTGGGAAAACAGGTACAGGTACATGTACAAGATGTGGGTTAAATCCCTGAATATTACAAAAACAAATAAAATATTTAAAAAAAAACATTATCCTCGACGGAATGGTGGTATTATTGACGGATATCCGTCGAGGTTAAGGTGTTTCCCATTTTTATCAGATTACAACGTGGCATACTTATCATGAACCGAATATCCTCGACCGAATAACCCCGACGGACTGGTGGTATACTCGACGTATTTCCGTCGAGTGTAAGTTGTGTTTTCAATTTTATCAGGCTGCCACATGGCATACTTATCATCGACCGAATATCCTCGATAGACACTTTTCAGTCGGGGATATATTAACTCTGACTGACTATTCGGTTGATAATAATTCCATCGACTCTAAGTATTCCCGACTGAAAAATCGACGGACTTAATTTCAACGTGCTTATATTCGACCGAATCTCCGACGGAATATTCCGTCAAAAATAACCCTTTTTGTTGTAGTGTTATTCATCATTAATATTATAACTCACAATATTTAACAACCAGGTCGTTCCCAAGAAAGAGGGAGCTTTCCGATAAGGATTTCTCCCTTTTGGCGCGCAATTAGATGACTTAACCTCTCCTTGACAGAACTTCTAAACATATATCAATATTGCAAATAATAATATGAATAACTTTGTTATCTCAATTATTGATTTAATAATATAACATATTATGCAGATGATATTGTGACAATAATTGAAATAATAATATGAGAGATATGATACAACAAATACTATAGCAATAATTGAGTATAACTGAGTGACTTCTCACGTAAGCATCAATAATCAATACTGTGTGCTACTATGCAACCACGCATATTACTGTACTTTTACTACCGGGTAGTTCAACAGTTTAACGGTAAAACTTTCGCCGTTATTTTTATAAAAAGATAATTATGTCATTTTCTAACTACGACAATACTTCCGTTGTGGAGTCCACCAATGATTGTGCCGTCGTACGAATATTCCTTGTTAAAACGAATATTTTTCGATCAATCGAATATTATATAATTTGCTTACTTTGCAAAATTTATAAATATTACCCACAACTATAACATTATAACAAACTCATACCTTAATATTCAAAAATGATATTTATAGAAAAATTCATCTTTATTCATAAAAGTTGGGGTCTTATATTTTTTATTTATTTTATTATTTTTTGACAAATTTTTTTTAATTTTAATATTATTTGTAAAGAATTAAATAAAAATTTATTTTGTATTAATAAAAAAATTAATTAAATATATTTTTTAATTATATTTGTTATTAATTATATAAAAACATAACTAAATAATTAGCAAACTTTTTGTTTTTATGTTTTATAAATGGTTTAATTATAAATAAAAATTTATTTGATATTAATTACAAAAATAATTAAATATATTTTTTATTTATTTTCTTTTTTTTGGCTAATTATTTAAATTATATTATACTTTAAAATATTTTTTTCCATTTTTTTAAAAATTTTTCTCCAAATCCACATCATCACTGCCACGTCGCATACTAATTTCCACATAGGCTTTTTTTTAACAACTCGGCAATTTTTCGTTAAAAAGTCAACAGAGTTAACAGTTTTTTAACTTTTTTTAGAAAAGTCGAGAACAGTGTGTTGACTGTAAGAAAAAAAAAATTCAATTATTCATCTGTAAGTCGACCTATAGTACAGTGACTGAAAAAATATTTAACCCTTAAAATCTATAATTTGAGATAAGCTATATATATATATATATATATATATATATATATATATATATATATATATAGAGAGAGAGAGAGAGAGAGAGAGAGAGAGCAAGGAATGTGAAATAGCTCTTACACTTGCCAGAGCCACAACATCTAAAATATATTCCATTAAGAATTCATTTTGGAGGAAAAAAGAGTATAACATATATAATACCATGAAATCTTACCCGTTAGGTGTAATTTGGACAATTTGTGCATATTGGATCGATAGTGAAATCTTTGTTGGAATACATGAATTTCTTCTTTCGACTGTAACTAATTATTTCTGTACCTTGTCTATCTATTTGTTGTTGTAAAAATTTCCTTTTCTAGTAAGATATAGAACAACAATGTTTCTGCTTGAATCGAATGGTTGACCACTATTTCCTTAAGACTATATTCGCCCCTTACTTTTTGCTACACAGGGTTACTGCGAATTAGTCTCCCAAGATAAGACAGGCCCAGATTTTTATTCTGTACTACAATTTGTTGTGTAGAAACAAATCTAGTGCTAAACTATAAATGAATGAAGAAAATTATAACAATAAAATATATAGAATAATAGTTTTCTTAAATACTTGAAAAGGATTGGATTGAATAATTTTCAGTGTGTTAAATTTGGTGGATTTCTGATCTATTTATAGGTTTGTCGTATCCCAATTACTGATGGGTCGTATCCCAATTAATATGGTCGTATCCCAATTGATGGGTCGTATCCCAATTAATTTGGTCGTATCCCAATTATGGGATATGGCGTTCTGTATTTTTGAATCGTATCCCAACTCCAAATATTACCGTTGCGTATTTTTGGCCCAACTCAATCTTAGCTTTCAACTTCCAATACCCGCCAAATATTACCGTTGGCTCCCAACTTCCAATTCCAATACGCGTTAATATTACCATTGGAACTGATATTACGGTTGATTTTATTACTGTTGACCTTTTAAAATACCGTTGGCTCCCAACTTCCAATACACATTAATATTACCGTTGGAACTGATATTACGGTTGATTTTATTACTGTTGACCTTTTAAAATTTTATTTAAAAAATATATATAAAAGTGTTGTTACCATGACTTGAACCCAAGTCCTTAATATTAACATTTCTCTCTTATCCAACTTAATTAATATTAATTGTTGGTTACATGGATAACATATAATATATTTATTATATACTTTTAGATAATGAAAATATTCAACAATCCTCCCCTATTCTCATAATCCTCCAATCCTTTTTCTTTGACATTCTTCTTTCTCTTATTAAATATAGTATACATAAGTAATAGGTGCCTTTCGACTTGAACCTTTACATAGTCTATTTCACAGAATATCTGAATTTTTAGTAGCGTTAGCTTTGAACTAAAAAATCTTAAAGTGATATCTTGCTCTATAGACATATACTATATCTCTTATAGTTTAAGGAAACCCAACACATTTATGCCCTTGTGTTTACCTCTTGGGTTTTGTAAGTGACTTAGAGATAAGCCTTATGTCTCGCAGAAGCGGCCCACTTCCTTCACTTACATAGGTGAATCTAATTAGATGCACTTGTATGACATGTATCCTCCAAACTGGACATAGATTCATTAAAGGTTTATCCTACCCTCTTTGTTCTCCATACAAGCATACACTATCTTTGAGATGGTTTTGAAGAATTTCTTCTTCATACTTGTCTAGTGTATAATTGGTTATTACTATAAGTATTTTTCCATTGAACTATATACCAGATGTTACTCTAGTATTTAGTTGGGTTCCACTTATAGATTACCTCTCATTTAAAGGCTTTAAACCCATCTCCCTAGAAGTCTTACATATTACACCCTTGCCTAGGCCTTTTGTAAAAGGATCTACCAAATTTCCCTTTGACTTAACAGAGTTAAAGATAACAATCCCTTTATTTATTTGCTCCCTTACATAACTATATCTTAAACTTAGATGTCTAAACTTCCCGTTATAAACCTTGTTATAAGACCGTGATAATGCTGCCTCATTATCACAATATATTGAGATAGCTGTCATTGGTTTGGGCCAAAGTGGTATCTCAAATAATAAATCCTTAAGCCATTCGGCTTCTTTTACAACAGTTGATAATGCCACAAACTCATATTCCATAGTTGAATGTGTTATCAAGGTTTGTTTCTTGGAACCCCAAGAAATTGCCTCTCCTCCTAAAGTGAATATTCATCCACTTATAGACTTTATTTCATCCGAATCTGTTATCCAGTTTGCATCTGTGTACCTTTCTAGTGTAACGCCTCGGAAAATTGAATATTTTGTAATTACTTTTAATAATGAATAAAATAATATTATTTACTATTATTACGTGTTGGGAAGATGAATGTCATTCTATAACCTAGAAACGTCGGAATATCGTAGTATTTTAACTACGTGAATGAATTAAAGTGTTTGAATTTCTAAGACGAAAATAAAAGCTTTCCGAGAAATTTTCTGAAAAATACTATTCATCGATTTCTGTTCGGGAATTATTTTTGAACTTTCGAGAAATACGTAACATTATAATATCAAGGCGATATTGATTATGTAATAATAATCTAAGTATGGGAAACGTAATATTTCGCATATGGACCTATTTGGGAACGTTAGGTTTATTAAGCATTAAGGAAATAAAGTTGTGATCATATAATGTGTATACATTATATGAAGTAATGGATGTAAGTATAATACGACATATTGTACTATTATGTATGAAGAATGAAATAACGTATATTACGAATTAATATACGAATTGGTATATGAAGATTATACGTGGGGTATAAATGTTAAGTTATGTAATTTAAGGTAATGGACTTGTAGGATTAATAGCTTAATATAGAAGTCCAATATAATGTGACAATCAAGCCCAAGTGTTTGATATATTATTAGTCCAAACTATGTTAGCACAAGCCCATTAAGAAAGTGGCTAGATTTAATTAACAAGTCCAATTAAAGCCTTGATCCATGGGGCAAACCAAGTATGATGTGGGTAAGCTTGATGGGAAAGGATTTTGTGTGGTGACCAAGTGATGTGATGAGCAAGGAATGAATAGTAAGGAGGTGGAGGATGAGGAGGTGGAATAAGGAGGTGGGATGTTTTAAAGTCTAAAATGCCCTAACCTTTTGTGGCCTATAAATACAAGCCTCATTTCAAATTTTGTTGGTTGTTATTTTCATCCAACTCCTCTTAAATATAAGCTACTTATTTGGTAGAGCAAATAAGCACGTTTAAGTCAAAGTTAGATTTTCCAAGAAGAAAAAGTTAGACTTCAAAGGTAATGATCTTGTGTCCAATGTTCTTTCATCTCTATTATAATTGGATGATAAAGGAAGTGTTATTAATGAACATGTATGCCAAGATCATGTAATAGGTTAATAAGGAATGAACTTAAGTCGAATTATTTGGATAAGCAACTTGAACATTAATAAGTTGCTAGAACCATGAAGAACTTATCATATGTTGTCATATGATGATTAGTATGTTGAATATAGCATAAGAACATTGATCGGTGGACTTAAGTTATTAATAAGTCATGACCATGAAGATTTATAGTTCATAAGTTGAATAAGTCAATGACTTATGAGAATAAGTCAAAACCTACTTTGACTATAAGTTGGTTTAATAAGTAACTTGTAATGATCCTTTGTTGATTAAAATCCATTTAGAATCATTAAGAATGTAGTTTTTCCGGAATTCACACGATTGGACGATAATCGTCGAATTCGTGAAATTCTCGGAATGGAAGTCCTATTTTGAGTTTGAAGTCGGAAATGTTGGTTTTCGATGGAGACAAGTCGTATTTGGCATTATAGAGTTGCGGACTCGAAAATGACCGGATTCCGACTTAGAATGAAGAAACGAGCATTGAACGTCCATGGACGTTTATCGTTTTCGTTAAAATTGAACTAATAGGTCAAATTTTAGCAAACGAAGTCAAATAGATAAAATTATTGCATGAACGCATAGAGTACATAATTTGTGAACCATAGGCTTTTGAACGAGCCAATTCGGACTTATAACGAAGAAGTTATGCGTCCGGGAAGTTCACAAAATTCAAAATCTGCAAAAAAATTCTAAGGCACAGAGTTGGCGCCGCGGCGCCAATCCAAGGTCAAAAGGTGGCACCGCAGCGCCGTAATAGTGTCGAGGCCTACTGCTTACTCGCGCCACGGTGCGAGATGAAGAGCTATATGTGGCGCCGCGGCGCCAGTCACAAGAAATTGCTAGAAAAGAATGTCTTCAAGTATAGAATGAAAGGGGACTTGATAGTAATGAATTAAGGTATATGCATAACGTTGTTAAGATATTGTAAGACACTAATGAATGATGATTAAGAGTTAATAATCAAGCAAAGATGAACGAATTATGAATGTCGTAATGAAAGCCGGAAACCCATAATAGTAGATCTAGGTCAGGATTTACATTGAGATGAAGGGTAAGATATAATAGTATACATAATTGATTATGTATGACCTAATGTGGTACGTTATATGATCATGTGTTATAGAAATATAGAAACTTAAAGTGTACAAGTGTTAAATAGTAAGCAGACGCTAAAGGCAAGTATTTTAACCCTTGTTTCAGTTCAGTCTGAACAAATTTTGCAATTCATGTATTCTTTCGCATGAAGTCTTAAGCCAATTCTTTCGGCTAGACTTATATATGATTCTGTCAAGCATGATTTGTATTTACCGAGTTATATTGGTATGGTTTTCAATCGAAGACCAAGTATGCTAAAATATTTTTGTCGTTTAACAACAGGCATGTGAGGTTGCCACAACTTAAACGTATACACATTTAATGAATGTAGTGTTGATCAACATAGAATACTATGAGATGATCACTTAAACGTGCCCGTAAGATATGCCGGACTTACGGACTTAGTGCCAGGTTGTCCTTTTCAAAAGAACTTATGAATGCTCATAGTCTTGAGCCATAATTGATATTCCACTGAGTATGGTTGTTGTAAAATGTTTTAAAGGAAAAGAAGTGCTATTTTGATTTATCGATAGTACTTCGTAACTATTGTTCAGTTACAGAAGATATATGAGTTCTATGTTTCAAGCATGTTGTTTATTAGAATTGTAGTACTTGCTGAGCTAGTTATGCTCACTCTTGCTTGAACCATATGAACACAACCAAGATCGAGCGGACTGAAGGCTCGAGCAAAGATAAGGGCAAGGCGAAGACGAATCCTTAGCTTAGTATGTAATAGAATAGTTCAATGATTATAATATATTGAATATTATGACAAGAACAAACGAATGGGTTACAAAGAACCTGGGAAATGTAATATTATTTTGAATATATAGAAGTTATATTGGTCATTTTGAGACTATTTCATGGAAGGAATGAATGAATGGTAGTACCGTGTAGCACCATCTGTCGGGTTGGAAGATACCCGAATTTGGGGGCGTAACATCTACCACAGCTGGGTATCATGTATAGCATAATGCATAGTTCATTGTGCATTTAAGATATTTAAGTATACTTGATACTGCATCCCAATGAACCTGACCTAGATTATGAGTAAACCTACTCAATACTCCTACTGCAAATGCTATATCAGGTCTAGTACAATGCATTGCATACATTGGACTACCAATTACACTTGCATACTCTAATTGAGATATGCTATTTCCTTTATTTGGAAATAACTTAACAAAATGATCATATGAGGTAGAGGCTATCTTGCAATTCTTGTGATTAAACTTCTTTAACAATTTCTCAATATAATGTGACTGAGTTAAAGAAATAGTATCTTGAGATAGCTCAATTTTAATACCTAAAATTACATCAGCCTCCCCCATATCTTTCATATCAAAAGTAGCAGACAAAAATGCTTTAGTTTCTAATACTACTTTTTCACTAGTACCAAATATAAGCATATCATCAACATATAAACAAATTATAACGCCAAAACTTTTATTAAACTTAGAATAAACACATTTATCCGATTCATTTATTTTAAATCCATTTGAAACAATCATTTGGTCAAATTTTTCATGACACTACTTAGGTGCTTGTTTTAGGTCATATAAAGATTTAATAAGCTTACAAACTTTTCTTTCCTGACCTTTCAAAACAAACCCTTCTGGTTGTTCCATGTAGACTTCCTCTTCTAAATCACCATTTAGAAAAACAGTTTTAACATTCATTTGGTGTATAACAAGTTTATGAATTGGTGCTAATGCAATTAATAACCTAATGGTACTAATTCTTGCTACTGGAGCATATGTATCAAAATAATCAATTCCTTCCTTTTGCTTAAAACCTTTGGCTACCAGTCTAGCTATATACTTATCAATGGATCCATCTGATTTTCTTTTCTTTTTAAAGATCCATTTAAAGCTAATGGGTTTACTACCAAGAGGTAAATCCACCAAGACCCAAATCTTGTTACCTATGATAGAATCCATTTCATCATTTATGGCTTCTTGCTAAAAACCTGAATCTTGAGAGGACATAGCTTCTCTAAAAGTCAATGGATTTCTATCACTAAAATCATGTTCAGTCACAAAAACTATGACGCCCCCAAAAATAGGTATACATCACCCATCTTGGGTCGCCAGATACATGGTACTGAATACAAATACAAACTAATTATACAACAGTCGTGTAAAATACGACAAAACATATGATGTGAGTTTTAATACAAATATTGTTATCTAGACAATATCCACACTCAATGGAGTCCTCATTACATTTATTATTACACTATTTCACAGAATAGTGAGGACTACTAATGCACCACCTAGGACCATCACTCTGTTCCTCGACTAGTCCCAGCTACGTTCTCATTTCCTGAAGAGAACAATGAAAGAAAGGGTGAGCTCAACTAGCCTTGTAAGAAATATTATGACTAAGATAATGCAGAATAAATTATCGTTAGCCTTCAATAGTGTTAAACTGATACAATATAACAAACATCAAGTTTAACTGCAGTGGAACAAGCAATCCATTAGAAGAATAAAGTAGAGAATAAAATCTATTATCTTCTATGATTTAAAAGATTTTCCATCACTTTTATCGCTGAGACTCAGCTCAATAAATAATCCACATCATCAAATCATCCCTGCACTACAGGCCAAGGATATTCTTTAGTATCACGACCATGAATTATCCATGCACTACGGGCCAAAGATAATCATGTTTTCATCAACGGTCCTGATCATGTCATAAAATAATTCATCTTTGCACCCTTGGCCGAAGAGAATCCATAGCCATAATCATACCAAAAACTGTCCATCAATGCATTACGGGCCAATGATGACTTTTTCCACATCATTTGTAATATTACAGTCATGATTATACCAAATAATCCCTGGTCATAATCATACCAAGTCCATCTATGCTCTACAGGCCACAGATAACTTTCAACATAATATAAACATGAGGATGATGACAATGATATAAGAATTCAATAAAACAAGTTCAATAATTAATTTATCTAGGAACTAATAATGTCCAAATTGTCAACATGATACTGCTTTGTAGAGTAAAATTCAAGAATGCTCAGAAGAATATTTCATGAAAAGATACTGGATGAAGCGCAAATATCAAGGATATTCCACTAATTTCATGGAGTATAGAAGCTAAAACTTTAACCAACTGAGTATAATAGACTATATGAAACTGTAAATGGATTTTCGCCGCCATGCGGTAATCCACTTAGACAGATCATTTCCACAATTTAATAAGGAATGAATACAAAGGAGCATTCACCATGCATGTGATAATCCACATAGACAGGTTATTCCAATAGCATAATAAAGAATGGAATAACAGAAGAAATCACCATGCATGCGATAGACCACACAGACAGGTTATTCCAACAGAATAATACAAATGGAACCAGGTAATGCGTAAACGCACAGACATGATATTCTAACAAAATAATAAATAACGGAACCAGGTCATGCGTAAACGCACCGACAGGATGTTCCAACAGAAATAATAAAGAATGGAATAACAAAAGACTTCACCAGGCATACGATAGACCGCATAGACAGGTTATTCCAACAGAATAATAAATAATGGAACCAGGTCAGGCGTAATACGCACCGACATGATATTCCAACAGAATAATAAAGAATGGAATAATAAAAGAATTTTACCATGTATGCGGTACTTCGCATAGACAGGTTATTCCAACATAATAATAAAGAATAGAATAATAGAAGAATTTCACCACGTATACGGTACTTCGCATAAACAGGTTATTCAAACATAATAATAAAGAATGGAATAACAGCTCTTACGAGTATTGAAAGAAAATAATTATCTTCATGAATACGGAAGAATAATACCTCTTACGGGTACAACAAATAATATCCTTTACCTTTGAAAGAAGAGTAATCAGACAGGTAGGGCGAGAATATATTTGAAGAAAACTTGCACTATCTTCTACGCTCAAAGCTTTCTTAAACTCTAAAGAAATACGCTCGAGATTACAGAAGAAGAACTCCCTCTACAGTTTCTCTCTCTAGAGTTTCAGTGAATTCGTAAGAAATAATGAAGGAATGAGCTTCTATTTATAGGAGAATGGACTGAATAGTAACTAATTCATGAACGATCCAGATTGATTTACTTTTAATCGGACGGTCCATATTGATTTAATAAAATATTTTAGTAAAACAAAATCTTTTAAATAAAATATAATATATTCTACTTATAATATAATAAAACGAATAACTTTATAAAAGTATTCTGTTTTATATAAAAAGATTTTACTATGTAAAATACTATGCAGGCACTATGCAATACTATGCATAATAAAATATATTATATTCTATTTATAATCTAATAAAATAAATAACTTTATAAAAGTATTCTGTTTTATATAAAAAAAATTTACTATGCAAAACACTATGCATAATAGAATATAATATATTCTATTTATAGTCTAATAAAACAAATAACTTTATAAAAGTATTTTGTTTTATATAAAAAGCTTTTCTGTTTTATTACATTAATAATACTAATAAAATAAAACTTATCATCATTATTATAATTCACACTATTAATCGATCAGGTCGTTCTCAGGAAAGAGGGGGCTTTTCAATAAGGATTTCTCCCTATTGGCGCACAATTAGATTATCTAACCTCTCCTTGATAGAACTTCTAGACATCGTTAATATTACAAATAATAATATTAATAACTTTGTCGTCTCAATTATTGATTTAATAATATATAAAATATCGACAACAATTGAATCAAATAACGTGAGATACTATGCAACAATTACTATAGCAATAATTGAACAAAACTGAGTGACTTCTCACGTCAGCATCAATAATCAATACCGTGTGCTACTATGCAACCACGAGTATTACTGTACTTTTACTACCGGGTAGTTTAACAGTTTTAACGGTAACTCTTTCGCCGTTATTTTTATAAAAAGATAATTATGTCGTTTTCTAAATATGACAATACTTCCGTTGTGGGGTCCACTAATGATTGTGCCGTCGTACGGATATTTCCGACAAAAAGAATATTCCCCGACCAAACGAATATTTTATAACAACTTGCTTACTTTGCAAAATTTATAAATTTTACCCACAACTATAATATTGTATCAAATCCACACCATAATATTAAAAAAATCGAGAAATTTAAATCTTTATTCATAAAATTTGGGGTCTCACAAAAATACTAGAAGAAACAATAATATCTATGTTTCCTTCTACTAGGTACATGTAGAAATCAGGTCCATAGGATTTTTCTATCCTTGTTATTTTACTTCTTCTTGGTTCTATTTCTTCAGTAGATGTAGTAAGTTCCATTTCATCATTTGTTCCATGATAAACAATTTCTTGATCCTCTTTCTCAGTGTCTTCTCTTGACCTTTTCCTAAAGAAAGAATTCTCAAAGAGCTCAACATCTCTAGATTCCAAAATTATATTTTGGCTAACAGAATCTGTGGATTCCATGGTCAAGAATTTATAGGCTTTGTTATTTTGTGCATAGCATATAAAAGCACATTCGATTGCTTTGGCCCCAAGTTTAGGCCTTTTAGGATCAGTTAACCTTACTAATGTTCTACATCCCCACACCCTTAAATGGTTAAGAGAGGGTTTTCTCTTTTTCCACAATTCATAAGGTGTAATATTAGTTTTCTTATGGGGTATACGATTAAGTATATAACAAGCAGTCATTAATGCTTTCCCCCATAAATTTTTAGGCAAACCAGAAGTAAGAAGTAATGTATTAATCATTTCTCCAAGTGTTCTATTTTTTCGTTCTGTCACTCCATTTTGTTGAGGACTATAAGGGGCTGTAGTTTAATGAATTATATCATAATTCTCTCAAAAATCGTTATAAGAGAAGTATTCTCCTCCTCTATCCGATATAAGAATTTTAATTCTTTGATCTAATTGATTTTCAACTTCAGCCTTATAGATTTTAAATTTTTCTAAAGCCTCATCTTTAGTCCTTAACAAATAAACTTGAGTGTATCTAGAACAATCATCTATAAATGTTATAAAATATCTTTTACCTCCCCTAGTTAATATGCCCTCAAATTCACAAATATCAGAATGAATTAATTCTAATAATTGTGAATTCCTTTCTACTTTTTAAAAAGGCTTATTGGCAATTTTAGATTTAACACATATAACACATTTTTCTAAGTCAGAAAAATTAATCTTAGGAATTAAACTAAGATTACTCATGCTACGCATACTTTTATAATTTACATGTCCTAATCTAGCATGCCAAACATTAAAAGTAGAAATCAGCAAAAGATGAATTTTCATTAATAACATTTAGTTTGTACATGCCATTAGATTCATATTCTTTTCCGACATACATACCACCCTTAGACAATACAATACAATTAGTGTCAAACAAGACTTTTATGCCATGTTTGTTTAAAAGACTAACAGATACAAGGTTTTTCCTAATTTATAGAGCATGAAGAACACCATTAAGAGTAATTATCTTCCCGGATGACAACTTGAGAACCACCTTACCTTTGCCCATCACTTTTGCAGTTGATGAATTTCCCATGAATAGTTCTTGACTATCCTTCATAGGTTCATAGGCTTTAAATAATGCTTTATTCTTGGCAATATGCTTGGTTGCTCCAGAATCTATTCATCATTCCATGTCATTTCCAACCATGTTAGTCTCCATGATCATAGCAGCAATATCCTCATTGTCTACCATATTTTCTTGGTCATTCTTTTGTTGCCTTTGTTTCAAGTACAAAGTACATTATTTCTTGAAATGTCTTGGCTTACCACACTTCCAACAAGTACCTTTCGATTTTTTATTTCCAGAAGTGCTATGTTGACCAGCACTGTAAGACCCCAACTTTTATGAATAAAATGAAATTTACTCTATTTATTATTTTGAAATAGTAAGGGTTGATTTGATTAATGTGGTTAGTTATGGGTAAAATGCGTAAATATTTTAAATAAGCAAGTGATTATAAAATATTTATTTTTGTCGGAGAATATTCGTTTGGTCGTGGAATATTCTTGCTGTCATGGAATATTGTAAGACGGTGCAGCCTTGTGTGGGCCCCATAACGGAAAGCAATTGGATGAAGAAAATGACAAGTATGAGTTTTTATAAATAACGACGTAGTTGTTACCGTTAACATTGTTGGAATACTAGGTGGTTAAAACACAGTAATACGCGGAGTTGCACAGTAGCACACGGTATTGTACCAATTATTGATTCTTACGTAAGAAAGCACTACTCAATGATTGTTACAGTAATTATTGTTCAATATTTTATTAATTTAATAATTGTTATGTTGATATTTTATATTATTGTTGTTTCAATAATTATCACTCCACAGTATTTCCCATTATCAGATTAATAAGTCATATTACTTTAATAATATTACTAGATAACATTATTGGTAATGTTTAGAAAGTTCTGTCTATGAGAGGTTATTTAATTGCGCACCAGTAAGGAGAAATCCTTATCGGAAGGCCCCCTCTTTCCTGGGAACAGCCTGGTTATCAGTATTGTGATTTTGTAATATTATTTATGAATAATTAATTATTGATTTATATGATAAGAAAAATATTTATTTTATGTGGATATAAATGGAGAAAATTTTTTAAAGTGACAATTGTTGAAAATTGATATTTTATCTTTTCTAATAAAATAATTCATTATTATATTATAATAATATAATAATGGTGATATTTTTTTACAATGAATGTGTGATATATGAATAAATGAGGATGAAGAGTATTTTTGTTACAAAAAAATATTTAAAACATGGTTTTCATATTGGTGGACTGTGACGCCCCCAAAATTAGGTATACATCACCCATCTTGAGTCGTCAGATACATAGTACAGAATACAAATACAACTTAATAATACAACTGTCGTGTACAATACGACAAAACATAAACTGTGAGTTTGAATACAAATATTATCTTCTAGAGAATATTCATACTCAAAAGGAGTCCTCATTACATTTATTAACACACCATTACATAGAATAGTGAGGACTACTAACTAATACTATCATTCGGACCATCACTCCGTTCCCCGACTTGCCCCAGCTACGTTCTCATTTCCTGAAGAGAACAGTGAAAGAAAGGGTGAGCTCAACTAGCCCAGTAAGAAATATTATGACTAAGATAATGCAGAATAAATTATCATTAGCCTTCAACAATGTTAAACTGATAAAATATAATAGACATCAAGTTTAACTGCAGCGGAACAAGCAATCCATTAAAAGAGTCAAGTAGAAAATAAACTCTACTATCTTTTATGATTTAAAAGGTTTTTCAACACTGTGATCGCTGAGACTCAGCTTAATAAAATAATCCACATCATCGAATCACCCCTGCACTACGGCCAAGGATATTCGTGTATTCATTAATGGTCATGATCATGCCAACAACTGTCCATCAATGCAC
Organism: Panax notoginseng; assembly: GCA_016801055.1. NCBI lineage: Eukaryota > Viridiplantae > Streptophyta > Magnoliopsida > Apiales > Araliaceae > Panax > Panax notoginseng. Next base: position 12,931,072 of record CM029015.1, read on the forward strand.
TACGGGCCAATGAGGACTTTTACCACATCATTTGTAACATTACGGTCATGATTATACCGAATAATCCCTGGTCATAATCATACCAAGTCCATCTATGCACTACATGCCACAGATGACTTTCAACATTTTATAAACATGAGGATGATGACAATGATATAAGAATTCAATAAAACAAGTTCAAGAATTAATTTATCCAGGAATTAACAACGTCCAAATTGTCAACATGATACTGCATTGTGGAGTAAAATTCAAGAATGCTTAGAAGAATATTTTCTTGAAAAGATACTGGATGAAACGCAACTATCAAGGATATTCCACAAATTTCATGGAGTATAGAAGTCAAAACTTAACCAACTGAGTACAATAAAGAATGGAATAACAAAAGAAATCACCATGCATGCGATAGACCGCACAGACAGGTTATTCCAATAGAATAATAAATAATGGAACCAGGTCCGGCGTAAACGCACAGACAGGATATTCCGACAGAATAATAAATAATGGAACCAGGTCCGGTGTAAAACACACAGACAGGATATTCCAACAGAATAATAATAAAAACGGAACCAGGTCCGGTGTAAAACACACAGACAGGATGTTCCAACAGAATAATAAACGGAACCAGGTCCGGTGTAAAACACACAGACAGGATGTTCCAACAGAATAATAGAAGAATGTCACCAAGTATAGGGTAGACCGCGTATACTGGTTATTCCAACAGAATAATAACGAATGGAATAACAGAAGTTCTCTTCATGAATATAAAAGAAATAATATTCCCTACCTTAAAAGAACTGGATATTGGAAAAGTGATGTAGCAGAATACTTTTACTCTCTCTCTCTTATTCTCTCTATACTTTCTCTCTCTATAGCTTGAATGAATTCGTAAAAAATAATGAAGCCCTAGGCCTCTATTTATAGAAAAACTGAGGGTGGCTCTTGGTCTTAACGAAGGGTCAAATGACTCTTGGTCTTAACGAAGGGTCAAATGACTCTTGGTAATATTGAAGGGACAACTACTATTGACGAAAGTAATTACTATTGACCAAGGTAAATACTATTGACGAAGGTAATTACTATTGACCAAGGTAAATACTATTGACCAAGGTAAATACTATTGACGAAGGTAATTACTATTGACGACGGTAATTACTATTGACGACGGTAATTACTATTGACGAAGAGACTCTTAGATGATGACATATGGCCCCCCATAAAATAACCAAACTTACCACAACGTCTCAATAATATAACATATTATACAAATGATACTATGACAATAATTTAAGAGATATGATGCAGCAATTACTGTAGCAATAATTGAGTATAGCTGAGTGACTTCTCACGTAAGCATCAATAATCAATACCGTGTGCTACTATGCAACCACGCGTATTACTGTACTTTTACTACCGAGTAGTTCAACAGTTTTAACGGTTTTAACGGTAACACCTCAGCCGTTATTTTTATAGAAAGATAATTCTGTCGTTTTCTCAATCCGACAATAATTCCGTTGTGGGGTCCACCAATGATTGTGCCGTCGTACGAATATTCCCCGACAAAAAGAATATTCTCCGACCAAACGAATATTTTATAACAACTTGCTTACTTTGCAAAATTTATAAATATTACCCACAACTATAACATTATATCAAATTAACTCCATAATATTCAAAAATGATATTTATAGAAAATTCATCTTTATTTATAAAAGTTGGGGTCTTACAACCTCCCCTTCTTATGAAATTTCGCCCTCGAAATTAGGGTACGTACCTGGTATGTCGAAGAGGTAAGGATACCTTGATTTCATTTCTGATTCTAACTCCCAAGTCATTTCCTCAACATCGTGGTTTCTCCACAAAACTTTAACTTGAGGTATAACCTTGGAGCGTAGAATATGTTCCTTCTTATCCAAGATTTGAACAGGAACTTCTTCATACGTCAAATCCTCCGCTATTTCGTCCGGTTCTAACTCAATAATGTGGTTCGGGTCTTCCACATATTTGCGTAACATGGATATGTGGAAAACGTTATGAACACGAGACATACTTGGCGGTAAAGCGAGTCTATAAGCCACAGTTCCTACTCGATCGAGGATTAAAAATGGACCGATGAATCGAGGATTTAGCTTTCCTCTCTTTCCAAATCTCGTAACTCCTTTCCATGGAGCAACACGTAAGAACACATGATCTCCTACATCAAATTCCACGTCCTTTCGATGAAGATCAGCATAACTCTTTTGTCGATCTTGTGAGGTTTTTATACGTTGTCGGATCGTTTGAATCTTTTCTGTAGTCATACGTACCAACTCCGGTCCCAACAACGTTGCTTCGCCCACCTCATCCCAGCATACTGGAGAACGACATTTTCTTCCATACAATGCTTCGAATGGAGCCATGCCAATACTTGCTTGATAACTGTTGTTGTAGGAAAACTCCACCAATGGTAAGAACTTGTCCCAACTTCCCTTGAAGTCAAAGACACAGAGTCTTAATAGATCTTCAAGAGTTTGAATAGTCCTCTCTGATTGTCCGTCCGTCTGAGGATGATATGCTGAACTAAATCGTAACTCCGTGCCCATAGCTTTTTGTAAACTAACCCAAAATCGTGAAGTGAATCTTGGGTCTCGATCAGAAACTATGGATACTGGCATACCATGCAGTCTTACAATCTCGTTTATGTACATACGAGCAAGACGTTCAAGTGTATAAGTTTCTCGTATCGGTAAGAAATGAGCAGACTTGGTCAATCTATCAACAATGACCCAAATCGCATCAATACCTTGAGAAACCCTAGGAAGACCGGTAACGAAATCCATGGTAATGTGCTCCCACTTCCATTCTGGAATTTCAAGTGGTTGCAATGGACCTTTTGGTACTTGATGCTCCGCTTTGACTCGTTGACAAGTTAGACACCTTGAGATAAACAACGCTATCTCTCTCTTCATATTGCTCCACCAAAATGTATGACGAAGATCATGATACATTTTGGTACTTCCAGGATGGATTGCAAACGGTGTGTTGTGCGCCTCCATCATGATTTCATACTTTAAATCAGGGTTGTTAGGAACACAAAGTCTGGAGTTGACTCGAAGTATTCCTTCTTCATCGATTCTTGCTTCCGGCATAGCACCTTCTTGCACTTTCTTCCTCATACGCATCAGCTCCAGGTCTGTAGCTTGAGCAGCTTTAACTTTATCGATTAAAGTCGGTTCTACTCGTATATTCGCCATCATCACATGGGTCCCTGGAGTCTTCAACTCTATCTCCATCCTTTGCAAGTCACACAAAATGGGCCTTTGCGTTGTTAATATTGCACTTGTACCCGCATATGATCTTCTACTCAATGCGTCAGCTACCACGTTCGCTTTTCCAGGATGGTATTGAATGGTATGATCATAATCTTTCAACAGTTCAAGCCAACGTCGTTGTCGCATGTTGAGTTCCTTTTGAGTGAAGAAATATTTGAGGCTTTTATGATCCGTAAAGATCTCCACTTTCTCCCCATACAAGTAATGCCTCCAAATTTTAAGTGCAAAGACAACAGCTGCCAACTCTAGATCATGAGTAGGATAATTCCTCTCATATTCCTTGAGTTGTCTTGATGCATAGGCTATGACTTTTCCATGTTGCATGAGAACGCATCCCAACCCTTTGCTCGAAGCATCACTGTAGATGACAAATCCCTCCGAGCCAGATGGTATTGTTAGAACAGGTGCTGAAATGAGTCTCCTCTTGAGTTCTTGAAAACTCTGCTCACATTCTTCGCTCCAACCAAACTTTGTATCTTTCCGAGTCAGCTGAGTTAATGGAGTAGCGATTCGAGAAAATCCTTCCACGAATCTCCGATAATAACCAGCTAAACCAAGAAAGCTACGTACCTCGGTCACTGATTTAGGTTGCTCCCAGCTTTGAATAGCTTCAATCTTTGCCGGGTCAACCGATATTCCACGACTTGATACTACGTGCCCAAGGAATGCTACCTCCTCCAGCCAGAACTCGCATTTCTTCAACTTGGCATAAAGCTTGTATTCACGAAGCTTTTGGAGTACCAGCCTCAAGTGTTGCTCATGATCTTCACGGCTTTTGGAATAAATAAGGATGTCATCAATAAAGACGACCACAAAGTGATCCAAATATTCCTTGAATACCCGGTTCATCATATCCATGAAGGCAGCAGGAGCATTAGTCAATCCAAAGGACATGACTAGGAATTCATAATGCCCGTACCGAGTTCTAAAAGCCGTCTTTGGAATATCCTCAGTTCTAACCTTCAGCTGATGATATCCAGAACGAAGATCGATCTTTGAAAAGAATTGTGCTCCTTGCAACTGGTCAAACAGGTCATCAATACGTGGCAATGGGTACCTGTTTTTGATGGTGACATGATTCAACTCCCGATAATCAATACAAAGTCGCATACTCCCATCTTTCTTCTTCACGAACAGAACAGGAGCACCCCAAGGAGAAGTACTAGGACGAATAAAGCCAATGTCTAACAATTCCTGCAGTTGGATCTTTAACTCCTGAAGTTCAATAGGAGCCATTCGATATGGGGCTTTGGAAATGGGTTTTGTACCGGGTTCAAGGTCGATACAAAATTCAATTTCACGCTCTGGGGGTAGGCCAGGAAGTTCTTCAGGGAATACGTCAGGGAATTTATTAACAATAGAAATATCATTCAAAACTGACGTATTTTTGTTTAGATCTGTGACATGAGCTAAGAAAGCTTGACATCCGTTTTTCAATAAACGAATAGCTTTATGGCTTGAGATGACAGCGATTGATTTTAATGGTTTGGTTGCTTGAATTCGCATAATAGGTCGATTAGGAATATGAAAGCTAACAACCTTACGAAAACAATCAATTTTTGCATAATGAGTAGTTAACCAATCAATCCCTAGAATCACGTCAAATGCAAGTATTTTTAATGAAATCAGATCGATAGGTAATGTGTGGGTACCAACTTGAACCAAACAAGACTTATAAACAGTGGAGGTAATGAAGGTTTCTCCCAATGGAGTTTCCACAGATAAGTCAAAGTCTAATTTCTCCGGAATCAAATTTAATCGATGAGCGCAAGTAGGAGAAATAAAAGAATGGGTTGAACCGGTATCAAATAAAGTATAAACTTCTTTAGAGTTTATGATAAGCTTACCCGTGATGACCTCATTCGGGTTCCTTGCTCTCTGGGAGTTCACAACAAACGCTCTCCCTTGCACAACCGGTTTTGACTTTTCTGGGACGGCTTTTGGTGCCTCCATCCTAGCTGAATTTGTCTTCGGTAAACGACAAAATCGGGCTAAATGACCTTCTCTTCCACAATTATAACATGCTTTGGACGGCATCGCGCAGTTTGGACTGATGTGCCCCTCCCCTCCGCATTTGAAACATATGATAGGTGGTCGTTCTCCTTCCTTAACGACAGGTGCTGGTGCTGACGTCTTTCCATCATTGTTGAATCTCCTCTTCTTGAAATGTCCATTCTTATTGTTTTGGCCCTGATTACCACCGAAGTGGTTACCATTTCTGGCCTGTTGATTCCCTCCACGCTTGTTGTCACCGCTTCGATGACTGCTCTCACTGGTATTATCATTTTGCCGGCTGCTCTCTTTTGGTTGCGTTGTCTCGTTATCGCGCTCCACCAACTGAGCCCTATTTACAACATCTGAATACAAACACAGTTTATGAGAAACAAGATGTTGACGTATCTCCGGCTTCAAACCTCTTAAAAACATCCGCGTCATTCTTTCTTCATTATCCACCAGGTGGGACGCAAACCGGGATAACTCCGCAAATTTTGCCTCGTACTGCGACACGGTCATATTATTCTGCTCCAATTTGATGAACTCCACCTCCTTCATGTGACGAATACTCTCGGGAAAGTATTTGTCGTTAAACAGCTCTTGGAACTTCTCCCAAGACATCTTCAGTGCGGCAGGTTGAGTACGCTTTATCGATTCCCACCAGTAATCTGCCTCTCCTCGCAACATAAAGGCGGCAAAGGGAACCTTTTGCTCCTCGGAGCAACCCAAGACATCAAATATCTTGGTGATCTGCTTTATCCATGTTTCAGCTACAAGTGGTTTGGGTTCTCCCTTAAACTCCGGTGGTCCCAGCTCCTTAAACTGTTTAGCGGTGACCGCCTGAGAGTTTCCAGTATTTCCACCTACGTTGTGGACAGGAGCCGCTTTCACCTGTTGTTGCATGAATTGCATAAAGCCTCTGAACATTTGATCATTCATCATTTGGTCAGTGTTGTTGTTTGCATGAGGATTGACACCTTCCTGATGCACATTATCCTGATTATTGATATGTGGTGAATCAACAGTCGTCTGTGCTCCATTGCTATTCTCAACATTCTCAGATGCCATTTTCAGATACTGCCACAAAATAAAAATTAATTGATATGTCATATATTATCCTTATATTATGACCGACCAATTAAATACCATGCAAATAAACTTAGGTATGTCATACTAGCGAAGGAATTCCCCGTCTCTCCCCTCCTAGTTCTATTCTCACATCTTAGCCAGGGATCATATCCCTAAGCTCTGATACCAACTGTGACGCCCCCAAAATTAGGTATACATCACCCATCTTGGGTCGTCAGATACATAGTACAGAATACAAATACAACTTAATAATACAACTGTCGTGTACAATACGACAAAACATAAACTGTGAGTTTGAATACAAATATTATCTTCTAGAGAGTATTCATACTCAAAAGGAGTCCTCATTACATTTATTAACACACCATTACATAGAATAGTGAGGACTACTAACTAATACTATCATTCGGACCATCACTCCGTTCCCCGACTTGCCCCAGCTACGTTCTCATTTCCTGAAGAGAACAGTGAAAGAAAGGGTGAGCTCAACTAGCCCAGTAAGAAATATTATGACTAAGATAATGCAGAATAAATTATCATTAGCCTTCAACAATGTTAAACTGATAAAATATAATAGACATCAAGTTTAACTGCAGCGGAACAAGCAATCCATTAAAAGAGTCAAGTAGAAAATAAACTCTACTATCTTTTATGATTTAAAAGGTTTTTCAACACTGTGATCGCTGAGACTCAGCTTAATAAAATAATCCACATCATCGAATCACCCCTGCACTACGGCCAAGGATATTCGTGTATTCATTAATGGTCATGATCATGCCAACAACTGTCCATCAATGCACTACGGGCCAATGAGGACTTTTACCACATCATTTGTAACATTACGGTCATGATTATACCGAATAATCCCTGGTCATAATCATACCAAGTCCATCTATGCACTACAGGCCACAGATGACTTTCAACATTTTATAAACATGAGGATGATGACAATGATATAAGAATTCAATAAAACAAGTTCAAGAATTAATTTATCCAGGAATTAACAACGTCCAAATTGTCAACATGATACTGCATTGTGGAGTAAAATTCAAGAATGCTTAGAAGAATATTTTCTTGAAAAGATACTGGATGAAACGCAACTATCAAGGATATTCCACAAATTTCATGGAGTATAGAAGTCAAAACTTAACCAACTGAGTACAATAAAGAATGGAATAACAAAAGAAATCACCATGCATGCGATAGACCGCACAGACAGGTTATTCCAATAGAATAATAAATAATGGAACCAGGTCCGGCGTAAACGCACAGACAGGATATTCCGACAGAATAATAAATAATGGAACCAGGTCCGGTGTAAAACACACAGACAGGATATTCCAACAGAATAATAATAAAAACGGAACCAGGTCCGGTGTAAAACACACAGACAGGATGTTCCAACAGAATAATAAACGGAACCAGGTCCGGTGTAAAACACACAGACAGGATGTTCCAACAGAATAATAGAAGAATGTCACCAAGTATAGGGTAGACCGCGTATACTGGTTATTCCAACAGAATAATAACGAATGGAATAACAGAAGTTCTCTTCATGAATATAAAAGAAATAATATTCCCTACCTTAAAAGAACTGGATATTGGAAAAGTGATGTAGCAGAATACTTTTACTCTCTCTCTCTTATTCTCTCTATACTTTCTCTCTCTATAGCTTGAATGAATTCGTAAAAATAATGAAGCCCTAGGCCTCTATTTATAGAAAAACTGAGGGTGGCTCTTGGTCTTAACGAAGGGTCAAATGACTCTTGGTCTTAACGAAGGGTCAAATGACTCTTGGTCTTAACGAAGGGTCAAATGACTCTTGGTAATATTGAAGGGACAACTACTATTGACGAAAGTAATTACTATTGACCAAGGTAAATACTATTGACGAAGGTAATTACTATTGACCAAGGTAAATACTATTGACCAAGGTAAATACTATTGACGAAGGTAATTACTATTGACGACGGTAATTACTATTGACGACGGTAATTACTATTGACGAAGAGACTCTTAGATGATGACATATGGCCCCCCATAAAATAACCAAACTTACCACAACGTCTCAATAATATAACATATTATACAGATGATACTATGACAATAATTTAAGAGATATGATGCAGCAATTACTGTAGCAATAATTGAGTATAGCTGAGTGACTTCTCACGTAAGCATCAATAATCAATACCGTGTGCTACTATGCAACCACGCGTATTACTGTACTTTTACTACCGAGTAGTTCAACAGTTTTAACGGTTTTAACGGTAACACCTCAGCCGTTATTTTTATAGAAAGATAATTCTGTCGTTTTCTCAATCCGACAATAATTCCGTTGTGGGGTCCACCAATGATTGTGCCGTCGTACGAATATTCCCCGACAAAAAGAATATTCTCCGACCAAACGAATATTTTATAACAACTTGCTTACTTTGCAAAATTTATAAATATTACCCACAACTATAACATTATATCAAATTAACTCCATAATATTCAAAAATGATATTTATAGAAAATTCATCTTTATTTATAAAAGTTGGGGTCTTACAACCTCCCCTTCTTATGAAATTTCGCCCTCGAAATTAGGGTACGTACCTGGTATGTCGAAGAGGTAAGGATACCTTGATTTCATTTCTGATTCTAACTCCCAAGTCATTTCCTCAACATCGTGGTTTCTCCACAAAACTTTAACTTGAGGTATAACCTTGGAGCGTAGAATATGTTCCTTCTTATCCAAGATTTGAACAGGAACTTCTTCATACGTCAAATCCTCCGCTATTTCGTCCGGTTCTAACTCAATAATGTGGTTCGGGTCTTCCACATATTTGCGTAACATGGATATGTGGAAAACGTTATGAACACGAGACATACTTGGCGGTAAAGCGAGTCTATAAGCCACAGTTCCTACTCGATCGAGGATTAAAAATGGACCGATGAATCGAGGATTTAGCTTTCCTCTCTTTCCAAATCTCGTAACTCCTTTCCATGGAGCAACACGTAAGAACACATGATCTCCTACATCAAATTCCACGTCCTTTCGATGAAGATCAGCATAACTCTTTTGTCGATCTTGTGAGGTTTTTATACGTTGTCGGATCGTTTGAATCTTTTCTGTAGTCATACGTACCAACTCCGGTCCCAACAACGTTGCTTCGCCCACCTCATCCCAGCATACTGGAGAACGACATTTTCTTCCATACAATGCTTCGAATGGAGCCATGCCAATACTTGCTTGATAACTGTTGTTGTAGGAAAACTCCACCAATGGTAAGAACTTGTCCCAACTTCCCTTGAAGTCAAAGACACAGAGTCTTAATAGATCTTCAAGAGTTTGAATAGTCCTCTCTGATTGTCCGTCCGTCTGAGGATGATATGCTGAACTAAATCGTAACTCCGTGCCCATAGCTTTTTGTAAACTAACCCAAAATCGTGAAGTGAATCTTGGGTCTCGATCAGAAATTATGGATACTGGCATACCATGCAGTCTTACAATCTCGTTTATGTACATACGAGCAAGACGTTCAAGTGTATAAGTTTCTCGTATCGGTAAGAAATGAGCAGACTTGGTCAATCTATCAACAATGACCCAAATCGCATCAATACCTTGAGAAACCCTAGGAAGACCGGTAACGAAATCCATGGTAATGTGCTCCCACTTCCATTCTGGAATTTCAAGTGGTTGCAATGGACCTTTTGGTACTTGATGCTCCGCTTTGACTCGTTGACAAGTTAGACACCTTGAGATAAACAACGCTATCTCTCTCTTCATATTGCTCCACCAAAATGTATGACGAAGATCATGATACATTTTGGTACTTCCAGGATGGATTGCAAACGGTGTGTTGTGCGCCTCCATCATGATTTCATACTTTAAATCAGGGTTGTTAGGAACACAAAGTCTGGAGTTGACTCGAAGTATTCCTTCTTCATCGATTCTTGCTTCCGGCATAGCACCTTCTTGCACTTTCTTCTTCATACGCATCAGCTCCAGGTCTGTAGCTTGAGCAGCTTTAACTTTATCGATTAAAGTCGGTTCTACTCGTATATTCGCCATCATCACATGGGTCCCTGGAGTCTTCAACTCTATCTCCATCCTTTGCAAGTCACACAAAATGGGCCTTTGCGTTGTTAATATTGCACTTGTACCCGCATATGATCTTCTACTCAATGCGTCAGCTACCACGTTCGCTTTTCCAGGATGGTATTGAATGGTATGATCATAATCTTTCAACAGTTCAAGCCAACGTCGTTGTCGCATGTTGAGTTCCTTTTGAGTGAAGAAATATTTGAGGCTTTTATGATCCGTAAAGATCTCCACTTTCTCCCCATACAAGTAATGCCTCCAAATTTTAAGTGCAAAGACAACAGCTGCCAACTCTAGATCATGAGTAGGATAATTCCTCTCATATTCCTTGAGTTGTCTTGATGCATAGGCTATGACTTTTCCATGTTGCATGAGAACGCATCCCAACCCTTTGCTCGAAGCATCACTGTAGATGACAAATCCCTCCGAGCCAGATGGTATTGTTAGAACAGGTGCTGAAATGAGTCTCCTCTTGAGTTCTTGAAAACTCTGCTCACATTCTTCGCTCCAACCAAACTTTGTATCTTTCCGAGTCAGCTGAGTTAATGGAGTAGCGATTCGAGAAAATCCTTCCACGAATCTCCGATAATAACCAGCTAAACCAAGAAAGCTACGTACCTCGGTCACTGATTTAGGTTGCTCCCAGCTTTGAATAGCTTCAATCTTTGCCGGGTCAACCGATATTCCACGACTTGATACTACGTGCCCAAGGAATGCTACCTCCTCCAGCCAGAACTCGCATTTCTTCAACTTGGCATAAAGCTTGTATTCACGAAGCTTTTGGAGTACCAGCCTCAAGTGTTGCTCATGATCTTCACGGCTTTTGGAATAAATAAGGATGTCATCAATAAAGACGACCACAAAGTGATCCAAATATTCCTTGAATACCCGGTTCATCATATCCATGAAGGCAGCAGGAGCATTAGTCAATCCAAAGGACATGACTAGGAATTCATAATGCCCGTACCGAGTTCTGAAAGCCGTCTTTGGAATATCCTCAGTTCTAACCTTCAGCTGATGATATCCAGAACGAAGATCGATCTTTGAAAAGAATTGTGCTCCTTGCAACTGGTCAAACAGGTCATCAATACGTGGCAATGGGTACCTGTTTTTGATGGTGACATGATTCAACTCCCGATAATCAATACAAAGTCGCATACTCCCATCTTTCTTCTTCACGAACAGAACAGGAGCACCCCAAGGAGAAGTACTAGGACGAATAAAGCCAATGTCTAACAATTCCTGCAGTTGGATCTTTAACTCCTGAAGTTCAATAGGAGCCATTCGATATGGGGCTTTGGAAATGGGTTTTGTACCGGGTTCAAGATCGATACAAAATTCAATTTCACGCTCTGGGGGTAGGCCAGGAAGTTCTTCAGGGAATACGTCAGGGAATTTATTAACAATAGAAATATCATTCAAAACTGACGTATTTTTGTTTAGATCTGTGACATGAGCTAAGAAAGCTTGACATCCGTTTTTCAATAAACGAATAGCTTTATGGCTTGAGATGACAGCGATTGATTTTAATGGTTTGGTTGCTTGAATTCGCATAATAGGTCGATTAGGAATATGAAAACTAACAACCTTACGAAAACAATCAATTTTTGCATAATGAGTAGTTAACCAATCAATCCCTAGAATCACGTCAAATGCAAGTATTTTTAATGAAATCAGATCGATAGGTAATGTGTGGGTACCAACTTGAACCAAACAAGACTTATAAACAGTGGAGGTAATGAAGGTTTCTCCCAATGGAGTTTCCACAGATAAGTCAAAGTCTAATTTCTCCGGAATCAAATTTAATCGATGAGCGCAAGTAGGAGAAATAAAAGAATGGGTTGAACCGGTATCAAATAAAGTATAAACTTCTTTAGAGTTTATGATAAGCTTACCCGTGATGACCTCATTCGGGTTCCTTGCTCTCTGGGAGTTCACAACAAACGCTCTCCCTTGCACAACCGGTTTTGACTTTTCTGGGACGGCTTTTGGTGCCTCCATCCTAGCTGAATTTGTCTTCGGTAAACGACAAAATCGGGCTAAATGACCTTCTCTTCCACAATTATAACATGCTTTGGACGGCATCGCGCAGTTTGGACTGATGTGCCCCTCCCCTCCGCATTTGAAACATATGATAGGTGGTCGTTCTCCTTCCTTAACGACAGGTGCTGGTGCTGACGTCTTTCCATCATTGTTGAATCTCCTCTTCTTGAAATGTCCATTCTTATTGTTTTGGCCCTGATTACCACCGAAGTGGTTACCATTTCTGGCCTGTTGATTCCCTCCACGCTTGTTGTCACCGCTTCGATGACTGCTCTCACTGGTATTATCATTTTGCCGGCTGCTCTCTTTTGGTTGCGTTATCTCGTTATCGCGCTCCACCAACTGAGCCCTATTTACAACATCTGAATACAAACACAGTTTATGAGAAACAAGATGTTGACGTATCTCCGGCTTCAAACCTCTTAAAAACATTCGCGTCATTCTTTCTTCATTATCCACCAGGTGGGACGCAAACCGGGATAACTCCGCAAATTTTGCCTCGTACTGCGACACGGTCATATTATTCTGCTCCAATTTGATGAACTCCACCTCCTTCATGTGACGAATACTCTCGGGAAAGTATTTGTCGTTAAACAGATCTTGGAACTTCTCCCAAGACATCTTCAGTGCGGCAGGTTGAGTACGCTTTATCGATTCCCACCAGTAATCTGCCTCTCCTCGCAACATAAAGGCGGCAAAGGGAACCTTTTGCTCCTCGGAGCAACCCAAGACATCAAATATCTTGGTGATCTGCTTTATCCATGTTTCAGCTACAAGTGGTTTGGGTTCTCCCTTAAACTCCGGTGGTCCCAGCTCCTTAAACTGTTTAGCGGTGACCGCCTGAGAGTTTCCAGTATTTCCACCTACGTTGTGGACAGGAGCCGCTTTCACCTGTTGTTGCATGAATTGCATAAAGCCTCTGAACATTTGATCATTCATCATTTGGTCAGTGTTGTTGTTTGCATGAGGATTGACACCTTCCTGATGCACATTATCCTGATTATTGATGTGTGGTGAATCAACAGTCGTCTGTGCTCCATTGCTATTCTCAACATTCTCGGATGCCATTTTCAGATACTGCCACAAAATAAAAATTAATTGATATGTCATATATTATCCTTATATTATGACCGACCAATTAAATACCATGAAAATAAACTTAGGTATGCCATACTAGCGAAGGAATTCCCCGTCTCTCCCCTCCTAGTTCTATTCTCACATCTTAGCCAGGGATCATATCCCTAAGCTCTGATACCAACTGTGACGCCCCCAAAATTAGGTATACATCACCCATCTTGAGTCGTCAGATACATAGTACAGAATACAAATACAACTTAATAATACAACTGTCGTGTACAATACGACAAAACATAAACTGTGAGTTTGAATACAAATATTATCTTCTAGAGAGTATTCATACTCAAAAGGAGTCCTCATTACATTTATTAACACACCATTACATAGAATAGTGAGGACTACTAACTAATACTATCATTCGGACCATCACTCCGTTCCCCGACTTGTCCCAGCTACGTTCTCATTTCCTGAAGAGAACAATGAAAGCAACAGGGCGAGCTCTACTAGCCCAGTAAGAAATTTTATGACTAAGATAATGCATAATAAATTATCCTTAGCCTTCAACAGTATAACAACTGATATAATATAATAGACAACAAGTTTTAGATCAACAAATGTAACGGAATAAATAATCTATTAGAAGAGTCAAGTAGAGCATGATATCTACTATCTTCTATGATTTAAAAAGTTGTTCATCAACTTTATCGCTGAGACTCAGCTTAATAAATAAACCACATCATCGAATCATTCCTGCACCACAGCCAAGGATATTCATGTAATCATCAATGGTCATGATTATACCAAATAATCTCTGGTCATAATCATACCAACAACTGTCCATCAATGCACTATAGACCAATGAGGACTTTTACCACATCATCTGTAACATTACGGGTCATGATTATACCGAATGATCCTTGGTCATAATCATACCAACCAACAGTCCATCTATGCACGTAAGCCAAAGATGACTTTCATCACAATATAAGCATGATGATGATGACAATGATATAAACATTAATTAAACGAAATCAAGGATAAATATTAAAGACTTTAAATTTATCCAGAGTTTAAAAATATCAAAATTATCAACATGATACTGCTTTGTGGAGTAAAATTCAAGAATAATATTCATGTATCAAAAATAACTTGGACAGAAAAGAAATATATTTTTCGAGTGAATAGTACCCCATGAATAGTATTATGTGAATAGTACTTTGGGTATATTAACTCGTGAATAGTACCCCGACATGAAAAGTACCCTAAATACCCGAATGAATAATACTAATATGAATAGTAACTAGGTGAATAGTAATCCGTGAATAGTAACTCGTGAATAGTACTCCGGTAAAAAAAGTACCCCGAATACCCGAGTGAATAGTAATAGGGTGAATAGTACCCATAAATAGTATTCCAGCATGAAAAGATCAATAATTATCAAGAAAGCTCATAATAATATTTCCATGAAAAGATACTGGATGAAGCGCAAATATCAAGGATATTCTACTAATTTCACGGAGTATAGAAGCAATATTTTAACAAGATGAGGGTATAATCAGGAATACGAGACGAAATAATATTACTCACATACTATAAAATATGGAAAAAAATATTATTCCTATGAATACTGAACAAAATAATATCCCTTATAACTGTTGAACGAAAATAATATTACAACGAATATTTAACGAAGATAATACTCCAATGAATATTGAACGAAGATAATATTCTTTATGAATATTGAACGAAAATAATATTCATACGAATACGAAAAATAATATCTCTTCAGAATATGAAATAAATAATACCTCTTACCTCAGAAGAAGACTGGATACTGGAATAGTGAAGTAGCAGACTTCACTTCTTCTTTCTCTCTATACCTTCTCTCTCTGTAATTACTCTTGTGAGACTTAGTGAATTGGTGAGAATAAAAGAAGAATGAGCTTCTATTTATAGAAAAATATAGTTTCGATAACGTTTTGGGGCTCGAAATATTACAGTACAATACCTTCAACTTTTCTTTTATTTTTAATTTAGTCCTGCAAGTATTATCAAACTTACAACACCTCCCCTAATAGTATATCATGTGAATTAATAATACATTCATGTGAATCAATTGTTCTATACATGTGAAAAAAAATAATTACAGTATAGTACCTTCATTTATACATCTATTTTTAATAACAATAATATAAAATATCACTAATTACCCGATAATAGAAAATACTGTGTAGTGACAATTATTGAAACAACAATAATATAAAATATCAACATAGCAATTATTGAATCAATAAAATAAAATATTAAACGGTAATTACTTTAACAATTATTGAGCAGTACCTTCTTACGTAAGAATCAATAATTGGTGCAATACCGCGTGTTACTATGTTTTAACCACCGAGTATTTTAACAGTATTAACGGTAACAACTACGCCGTTATTTATAAATAACTTATACTTGTCGTTTTATTCATTCAATCGCTTTCCTTTATGGGGCCTACACAAGGCTGCGCCGTCGTACGATTATTCCCCAACAGTAAGAATATTTCACGACCAAACGAATATTCCCTGACAACAATTAATATTTTATAACCACTTGCTTATTTGAAATATTTGCGCATTTTACCTATAACTAACCACATTAATCAAATCAACCCTTACTATTTCAAAATAATAAATTGAGAAAATTCAATTTTATTTATAATAAGTTGGGGGCTTACAACCTCCCCTCCTTATGAAATTTCGTCCTCGAAATTGACGTACATACCTGGTGTTTCAAAAAAGTGAAGATACCTCGCTTTTATTTCCATTTCCAACTCCCGAGTTATTTCCTCAATAGCATGGTTTTTCCACAAAACTTTGACTTGTTGTATGACCTTTGTGCGTAGGACATGTGTGAGACCCCAGATTTTATGAATAAAGATTTAAATTTCTCGAAATAATTTTTTTAATATTATGGTGTGGATTTGATAAACTGTTATAGTTGTGGGTAATGTTTACGAATTTCGCAAAGTATGAAAGTTGTTATATTATATTCGACTGGTCAGGGAATATCCATACGACGGTACAATCATTGGTGGACCCCACAACAGAATTATTATCGGATTGAGAAAACGGCAAAAATATTTTATTAAAAATAACGACAGAAGTTTTACCGTTAAAACTGTTGAACTACTCGGTAGTAAAAGTACAGTAATACGCATGGTTGCATAGTAGCACACGGTATTGGTTAGTGGTGCTTACGTGAGAAGTCACTCAGTTATACTCAATTATTGCTACAGTAATTGCTGCATCATATCTCTCATATTATTGATTCGATTATTGTCACGGTATCATTTGCATTATATGATATATTATTAAATTAATATAAATTGAGACGACAAAGTTATTCATATTATTAAATTGCAATATTTACAATGTCTAGAATTTCTGTCAAGGAGAGGTTTGACCATCTAATTGCGCAGCAATAAGGATAAATCCTTATCGGAAAGCCCCCTCTTTCCTGGGAACGACCTAGTTGTTAAATATTGTGAGTTATAATATTAATGATGAATAAGTTCGTGTTGATTAAAGATAAATTTGATAGTTCCATTGTGTTGGGATTATTTATGTTAGTAGAAATCGACATTTATTTCGATAATAATTGATGTTTGGAGATTATATTGTTCAATCGGGTATCCAGGGCACTTTTCGTGTCGGAGTACTATTCACGAGTTACTATTCACGAGTTACTATTCATGAGTTACTATTCACGAGTTACTATTGAGTCACATTCATTTACTATTAGGGGAGTTGGTGCAAGATTGATAATACTTGCATGACTAAGTTATAGATGGAGGTACTATACTGTAATTAATTTTTTCACATGTTTAGAACTATTGAGTCACATGATTTACTATTGATTCACATGATTTTACTGTTGATTCACATGATTTACTATTAGGGGAGTCGGTGCAAGATTGATAATACTTGCAAGACTAAATTATAAATAAATGAAAAGTTGGAGGTATTGTTCTGTAATATTTCGAGCCCCAAAATAGAAGATCATTCTATATTACAATGGACCTGGTTTCGTCTCCGTAATAAGTGCATTTTACGCTGGACCTGGTTTCGTCTTTATTATTCTGTTAGAATATCTTATCTGTGCGTTTTACGCCGGACCTGGTTCCGTCTTTATTATTCTGTTGGAATATCATGTCTGTGCGTTTTACGCCAGACCTGGTTCCATTATTTATTATTCTATTGGAATAACCTGTCTATGCGAAGTACCGCATGCATGGTGATATCTGTTGCTATTCCATTCTTTATTATTCTATTGGAATATCTTGTCGGTACGTATTACGCCTGACCTGGTTCCGTTATTTATTATTCTGTTGGAATAACCTGTCTATGCGAAATACCGCATGCATGGTGATTTCTTCTGTTATTCTATTATTTATTATACTCAGTTGGTTAAAGTTTTGACTTCTATACTCCATGAAATTAGTGGAATATCCTTGATATTTGTGCTTCATCCAATATCTTTTCATGAAAATATTCTTCTGAGCAATTCTTGAATTTTACTCTATAAAGAAGTATCATGTTGACAATTTGGATGTTATTAGTTCCTGGATAATTTAATTCTTGAACTTTTTTTATTGAATTCTTATATCATTGTCATCATCCTCATGTTTATATTATGTTGAAAGTCATCTTTGGCCTGTATTGCATAGATGGACTTGGTATAATTATGACCAGGGATTATTCGGTATAATCATGACCGTAATGTTACAAATGATGTGGAAAAAGTCCTCATTGGCCCGTAGTGCATTGATGGACAGTTTTTGGTATGATTATGGCTATGGATTCTCTTCGGCCAAGGGAGCAAAGATGAATTGTTTTATGGCATGATCAGGACCACTGATGAAAACACGATTATCTTTGGCCCGTAGTGCATGAATAATTCGTGGTCGTGATACTAAATAATATCCTTGGCCTGTAGTGCAGGGATGATTTGATGATGTGGATTATTTATTTAGCTGAGTCTCAGTGATAAAAGTGATGAAAAGCTTTTTAAATCATAAAAGATAGTATATTTTATTTTCTACTTTACTCTTTTAATGGATTGCTTGTTCCGCTGCAGTTAAACTTGATGCCTATTATATTTTATCAGTTTAACATTGTTGAAGGCTATTGATAATTTATCTTGCATTATCTTAGTCATAATATTTTTTACTGGGCTAGTTGAGCTCACCCTTTCTTTCACTGTTCTCTTCAGGAAATGAGAACGTAGCCAGGACTAGTCGGGGAACGGAGTGATGGTCCGAGATGGTGTATTAGTAGTCCTCACTATTCTATAAAATAGTGTGATAATAAACGTAATGCGAACTGAATTTGAGTTTATATACTGTCTATGAGGACTCCATTGAGAGTGGATATTGTATAGAAGGCAATATTCTTGTTTAAACTCTCAGTTTATGTTTTATCGTATTTTACACGACAGTTGTATAATTAAGTTTGTATTTGTATTATGTACCATGTATTTGGCGACTCAAGATGGGTGATGAATACCTAATTTTGTGGGCGTCACAACATGCTCCTTCCTATCCAAGATCTTGACAGGTACCTCCTCGTACGTTAAATCTTTGGCTATTTCGTTTAGTTCTATCTCAATAACGTGGTTCGGGCCTTTCACATATTTACGAAGCACATATATTTGAAAAACATTATGAACACGAGACATACTTGGAGGTAACGCAAGTCTATAAGCTACATTTCCTATTCGGTCAAGAATCTGAAATGGACTAATAAATCGTGGATTGAGCTTTCCTTTTTTTCCGAATCTTGTAACTCCCTTCCATGGAGCAACACACAGTAATACATGATCCCCAATACTAAATTCCACGTCCTTTCGATGAAGATCCGCATAACTCTTTTGTCGATCCTGTGATGTTTGTATACGTTGTCGAATCATTTGGATCTTTTCTGTAGTCATACGTACAACCGAGGGTCCCAACAATGTTGTTTCACCCGCCTCATCCCAACATATTGGAGAGCGACACTTTTGTTCATACAATGCTTCGAATAGAGTCACACCTATACTTGCCTGATAACTGTTGTTGTAGGAAAATTCCACCAATGATAAATACTTATCCCAACTCCCTTTGAAGTCTAGGACACAGAGTCTTAATAGATCTTCAAGAGTTTGAATAGTCCTCTCTGATTGTCCGTCCGTTTGAGGATGGTATGCCGAACTGAATCGTAAATCTGTCCCCATAGCTTTTTGCAAGCTAACCCAAAATCGTGAAGTGAATCTTGGGTCACGATCCGAAACTATGGATACTAGTATGCCATGCAATCTCACAATCTCATTCACGTACATACGAGCAAGACGTTCAACGGGATAAGTCTCCCGTATCTGCAAGAAATGAGCAGACTTAGTTAATCTATCAACAATAACCCAAATCGCATCTATGCCTTAAGAAACCGTGGGAAGACCCGTAACGAAATACATGGTAATGTGTTCCCACTTCATTTCGGAATCTCAAGTGGTTGCAATGGACCCTTTGGCACTTGATATTCTGCCTTTACACGTTGACAAGTTAAACACCTCGAGATGGACCCTTTGGCACTTGATGTTCTGCCTTTACACGTTGACAAGTTAAACACCTCGAGATAAACTTTGCAATCTCTCTCTTCATATTATTCCACCAAAATGTATGTCAAAGATCACGATACATTTTGGTACTTCCAGGATGGATTGCAAACGGTGTAATGTGTGCCTCCATCATGATCATCTACTTTAAATCAGAGTCGTTAGGAACACAAAGTCTGGAGTGGACTCGAAGTATTCCTTCTTCATCGATTCTTGCTTCTGGGATAACACCTTCTTGTACTTTCTTCTTCATACGCATCAGCTCCGGGTCTGTGGCTTGAGTAACTTTAACTTTATCGATTAAAGCTGGTTCTATGCGTATACTTGACATCATCGCATGGGTCCTCGAAGTCTTGAATTCTATCTTCATCTTTTGTAAATCACACAAAATGGGCCTTTGTATTGTCAACATCGCACTCATTCCCGCATATGATCTTCTACTCAACGCGTCAGCTACCACGTTCGCCTTTCCATGATGGTATTGAATAGTGTGGTCGTAGTCTTTCAACAACTCGAGCCAACGTCGTTGCCGCATGTTGAGTTCCTTTTGGGTGAAGAAATATTTGAGGCTTTTATGATTTGAATATATCTCCACTTTCTCCCCATATAGATAGTGCCTCCAGATCTTTAGCGCGAAAACCACTGCTACAAACTCTAGATCATGAGTAGGATAATTCCTCTCATATTCTTTAAGTTGTCACGAGGCATAGGCTATGACTTTCCCATGTTGCATGAGAACACATCCTAACCCTTTGCTTGAAGCATCGCTGTAGATAACAAATCCATCCGAACCAGATGGTATTGTCAGAACAGGTGCTAAAATGAGTCTCCTCTTAAGCTCTTGGAAACTCTTCTCGCATTTCTCGCTCCATAAAAATTTTATATCTTTTCGAGTTAGCTAAGTTAATGGAGTAGCAATTCAAAAAATCCTTCCACGAATCTCCGATAATAACCAGCTAAGCCTAGAAAGCTACGTACTTCGGTCACCAACTTCGGTTGCTCCCAACTTTGTATTACTTCATTCTTCGTTGGGTCAACAGATACTCCATGTTTTGACACCACGTGCCCAAGGAATGCTACTTCCTTAAGCCAGAACTCGCATTTCTTCAACTTAGCATAAAGCTTGTTTTTACGAAGCCTTTGGGTATCTTCACGACTTTTGGAATATATAAGGATGTCATCAATAAAAATAACAACGAACTGATCCAAATATTCCTTGAATACTCAGTTTATCATATCCATGAAAGCCGCAGGAGCATTAGTCAATCCAAAAGACATGACTAAGAATTCATAATGCCCGTACCGAGTTCTGAAGGCAGTCTTTGGGATATCCTCAGTTCTAATCTTCAGCTGATGATATCCAGAATGAAGATCGATCTTTGAAAAGAATTGTGCTCCTTGCAACTTGTCAAACAGGTCATCAATGCGAGGTAGCGGATACCTATTCTTGATGGTGACATGGTTCAATTCCCGGTAGTCAATACAAAGTCGCATACTCCCGTCTTTCTTCTTTACAAATAAAACAGGAACGCCCCAAGGAGATGTCACTACTACAAAACAGTAAATAGACAACGCGAAAAAAACGTTGTGATTTCTGTCAGAAAAACGTCGTGGTTAAGGGTGTTGTCTATTTGACACCCTTACACAACGTTTTAAAAACGTTGTAGTTAAGCACAATACACAACGTTTTTTTGGAAAAAACGTTGTGTTTTTGTTTTCAAAAAATTAGCAGATGCTTAAAAACGTTGTAGAAGGTATGATTCCACAACTTTTTTGGTTAAAAATGTTTTTGTTTAGTATATAAGACAATGTTTTTTAAATGTCGTAGAATAAAAAAAATGTTGTTGTTTAGTATGAAAGACAACGTTTTTTAAATGTTGTAGAATAAAAAAAAAAGAAAAAAAATGAGGTTCACCTATATTACCAATGCACCTGCAATATGCTAATGCCATGATATATAGCCAAAATGTATCAACCATTCAAAATACATCCCAATAATACCATTCGTTTACAGTTTCAAATTACTACATCTACGAAATATATACCAAAATATATCCATATATGCATCTCAAATTCACTTTTCATTATAAATTACTAGTATATTGAATTGTAAATTTGATTACATGCATCCACAAAATAAACCAAACTATCCATAAAATTAAGCTACTACCTAAGCATGTGCAAAAAAGAAGCAGAAACAGAAACTGTTCACCAAGAAAATTTTCTTTGGGACACCATCCATCTCACTTGGATACGTTACAATTGGAGCAGAAACAGAAGCAGGAGCAGGAACACCAAGTAAAGGCATCGCCACGAAAATTACACTTGATCATTTACAGATGCTCTAAGTAAGGCATGGCCACGAAAATTTACCAGTACTTCATCTTCATAACTGGAGAAATCTTTTGCCAAATTTTGTATGCTTCTTACTGTTGCCTCGTGAACTTCCTTTCCTCCTATGAGACAGAGCCTACACTTTATCCAAACCAGGAAAATTGTGATGATTTGGACTAATAATCTATTTGCATAGGAAGCCATAGTAAGTGACTTAAAAAATGAAAAAGTGAGAATAATCACCTAAATATCTCCAGAAGTAAAGAAACTTCTTCCTCATTT
The DNA here is from genome assembly GCA_016801055.1 of Panax notoginseng. Taxonomy (NCBI): domain Eukaryota; kingdom Viridiplantae; phylum Streptophyta; class Magnoliopsida; order Apiales; family Araliaceae; genus Panax; species Panax notoginseng. Next base: position 12,953,920 of record CM029015.1, read on the forward strand.
GGTGCTTCAAGAATTTGAGTCACACAAAGATTAAGATCTTCCTGTAAAATATATAAATTAGTATTAGTAGTGTACGTAATTACTACTGAAATTCGACAACGTATACAAACGACACAGGATCGACAAAAGAGTTATGCGGATCTTCATCGAAAAGACGTGAAATTTAGTATTGGGGATCATGTATTGTGTCGTGTGGCTCCATGGAAGAGAGTTACAAGATTTGGAAAGATAGAAAAGCTCAATCCACGATTTATTGGTCCATTTCAAATTCTTGACCGAGAAGAAAATGTGGCATATAGACTCGTGTTACCTCCAAGTATGTCTCGTGTTCATAATGTTTTTTATATATCTGTGCTACGTAAATATGTGAAAGACCCAAACCACGTTATTGAGTTAGAACCGGACGAGATAGCTGAAGACTTAACGTACGAAGAGGTACCTGTCAAGATCTTGGATAGGAAAGAGCATGTCCTACGCATAAAGGTCATACCACAAGTTAAAGTTTTGTGGAGGAACCATGCTATTGAGAAAATGACCTGGGAGTTAGAAACGGAAATGAAAGCGAGGTATCCTCATCTTTTCGAAACATCAGGTACGTACGTCAATTTTGAGGACGAAATTTCATAAGGAGGGGAGATTGTAAGACCCCAAATTATTAATAAATGAAATTTAATTTCCTCTATTTATTATTTTGAAATAGTAAGGGTTGAATTGATTAATGAGATTAGTTATGGGTAAAATGCGCAAATATTTTAAATAAGCAAGTGGTTATAAAATATTCATTGTTGTCGGGGAATATTCGTTTGGTCGTGAAATATTCGTACGACGGCGCAGTCTTTTGTGGGCCCCATAACAGAAAGTGATTAGATGAAGAAAACGACAAGTATAAGTTGTTTATAAATAATGGCGTAGTTATTACCGTTAATACTGTTGGAATACTCGGTGGTTAAAACACAGTAATACGCATTGTTGCACAGTAGAACACGGTATTACACCAATTATTGATTCTTACGTAAGAAAGCACTACTCAATAATTGTTACAGTAATTACTGTTCAATATTTTATTTTATTGATTCAATAATTGCTACGTTAATATTTTGTGTTACTGTTGTTTCAATAATTGTCACTACACAGTATTTTCCATTATCGAAGCAATAATTCATATTATCTGAAAAATATTATTAGATAATATTAAGCAACGTTGTTGGGACCGGAGTTGGTATGTATGACTACAGAAAAGATTCAAACGATCCGACAACGTATAAAAACCTCACAAGATCGACAAAAGAGTTATGCTGATCTTCATCGAAAAGACGTGAAATTTGATATAGGAGATCATGTATTCTTACGTGTTGCTCCATGAAAAGGAGTTACGAGATTTGGAAAAAGAGGAAAGCTCAATCCTCGATTCATCGGTCCATTTTTAATCCTCGATCGAGTAGGAACTGTGGCTTATAGACTCGCTTTACCGCCAAGTATGTCTCGTTTAACGTTTTTTACATATCCATGTTATGAAAATATGTGGAAGACCCGAACCACATTATTGAGTTAGAACCGGACGAAATAGCGAAGGATTTGACGTATGAAGAAGTTCCTATTCAAATTTTGGATAAGAAGGAACATATTCTACACTCCAAGGTTATACCTCAAGTCAAAGTTTTGTGGAGAAATCACGATGTTGAGAAAATGAATATGGAGTTAGAATCTGAAATGAAATCAAGGTATCCTTACCTCTTAGACATACTAGGTACGTACCCTAATTTCGAGGGCGAAATTTCATAAGAAGGGGAGGTTGTAAGACCCCAACTTTTATAAATAAAGATGAATTTTCTATAAATATCATTTTTGAATATTATGGAGTTAATTTGATATAATGTTATAGTTATGGGTAATATTTATAAATTTTGCAAAGTACGCAAGTTGTTATATAATATTCGATTGGTCGGAGAATATTCGTTTTAACAGGGAATATTCGTATAACGACACAATCATTGGTGGACCCCACAACGGAATTATTGTCGGATTGAGAAAACGACAAAAATATTTTATTAAAAATAACGGCGAAAGTTTTACCATTGATACTGTTGAACTACTCGGTAGTAAAAGTACAGTAATACGTGTGGTTGCATAGTAGCACACGGTATTGATTATTAATGCTTATGTGAGAAGTCACTCAGTTTGATTCAATTATTGTCAGTTAATAATATGAATTATTTAGCGATAATGACGTTTTGTTTTATTCGTATTATTAACGTAATAAAACAGAAACATCTTTTTATATAAAACAGAATACTTTATTAAAGTTATTCTATAAATAGAATATATTATATTTTATTTAAAAGATTTTTCATTAAATATGGACCGTCAGATTAAAGTAATCAATCTGGACCGTTCATGGATTAGTTACTATGCATTCTATTTTTCTATAAATAGCAGCTCATTCCTTCATTATTTCTTACGAATTCACTGAACTCTAGAGAGAGAAACTATAGAGAGAGAGAGAAGAAGAGTATTCTGCAACTTAACTACTTCCTTATTTCAGCTTTTCTTTAAAACGGTAAGGGGTGTTATTCTTTCTTATTCATGAAGAGAACTGTTGTTATTTCATTATTTATTATTCTGTTGGAATAACCTGTATACGCGGTCTACCCTATACTTGGTGACATTCTTCTGTTATTCTGTTAGAACATCATGTCTGTGTGTTTTACACCGGATCTGGTTCCGTTTTTATTATTATTCTGTTGGAACATCCTGTCTGTGTGTTTTACACCGGACCTGGTTCCGTCTTGTTATTATTCTGTTGGAACATCCTGTCTGTGTGTTTTACACCGGACCTGGTTCCATTATTTATTATTCTGTTGGAATATCCTGTCTGTGCGTTTACGCCGGACCTGGTTCTATTATTTATTATTCTGTTGGAATAACCTGTCTGTGCGGTCTATCGCATGCCGGGTGATTTCTTTTGTTATTCCATTCTTTACTATACTCGGTTGGTTAAGTTTTAACTTCTATACTCCATGAAATTAGTGGAATATCCTTGATAATTGCGGTTCATCCAGTATCTTTTCATGAAAATATTCTTCTAAGCATTCTTAAATTTTACTCCACAAAGCAGTATCATGTTAACAATTTGGACGTTGTTAATTCTTGGATAAATTAATTCTTGATCTTGTTTTATTAAATTTTTATATCATTGTCATCATCCTCATGTTTATAAAATGTTAAAAGTCATATGTGACCTGTAGTGCATAGATGGACTTGGTATGATTATGACCAGGGATTATTCGGTATAATCATGACCGTAATGTTACAAATGATGTGGTAAAAGTCCTCATTGGCCCGTAGTGCGTTGATGGACAGTTGTTGGCATGATCATGACCATTAATGAATACACGAATATCCTTGGCCGTAGTGCAAGGGTGATTCGATGATGTGAATTATTTTATTAAGCTGAGTCCCATCGATCACAGTGTTGAAAAACCTTTTAAATCATAAAAGATAGTAGAGTTTATTTTCTACTTGACTCTTTTAATGGATTGCTTGTTCCGCTGCAGTTAAACTTGATGTCTATTATATTTTATCAGTTTAACATTGTTAAAGGCTAATGATAATTTATTCTGCATTATCTTAGTCATAATATTTTCTACTGGGCTAGTTGAGCTCACCCTTTCTTTCACTGTTCTCTTCAGGAAATGAGAACGTAGCTGGGGCAAGTCGGAGAACGGAGTGATGGTCCGAATGATAGTATTAGTTAGTAGTCCTCACTATTCTATGTAATAGTGTGTTAATAAATGTAATGAGGACTCCTTTTGAGTATGAATACTCTCTAGAAGATAATATTTGTATTCAAACTCACAGTTTATGTTTTGTCGTATTGTACACGACAGTTGTATTAGTAAGTTGTATTTGTATTCTGTACTATGTATCTGACGACCCAAGATGGGTGATGTATACACATGGAGGCTTAAAGGGAAAAAGTATAAAAATGCACCTAACACATGTAAATATGTCATTTAATCAAAACAAAAAAAATACTAAAATTCAAAATAAAAAAAAAAGCATAACATATTTACATCATTTAATCAAAATACTAAATTTAAAATTATCTTGTTAACTAATCAAAACAACTAATTAAATAAAATAAGTTGTATAACATATTTACATCATTTAATCAAAATACTAAAATTCAAAACATAATATATTTACATCAAATACTAATTGAAAAAATATTAATTTTGAATATTACTAAATAACGTTATCAATTTTTAACGTTAATATATAATTGATTTTTAACGTTATCAAAATACGTTATCAATTAGTATCAAAATAACTGTATATCTAGTGTTGGAATACTAATTTTAACGTTATCAAAATATTAACGTATTTTAACATATCAACTAATGTTAAAAAACGATAATATTTTTTTATATTAAAAAGCGTTAATATTTTTTGATATTAAAAAATAGTTATATTTTATTAATAGTTTTTGATATTAAAAAATATTAATATTTTTTAATATTAGTTGATATGTTAAAAAATGTTAATATTTTTTGATGATATAATTAGTTGAATTTTAAAAATATTACTTAGTTGAATTTTAAAAATATTCAAAAATTCAATTAATTCAAAATAATTAACGTTATTTAGTAAAAAAAATATTAACGTTAATTATTTTTTGATGATTTTAGTTGAATTAATGTTAATTATTTTGAAATTTTGAATTAGTTGAATTTTTGAATTTTGAATTTTAAAAATATTAACGTTAATCATCAAAATACTAAAAATATTAGTTGAATTTTCAAAATACTAAAAATATTAACGTTAATTTTGTAATATTCAACGTTAATTTTGATAACGTTATTTAGTAATATTAAAAATATTAGCGTTAAAAAAATTGATAACATTATTTAGTATTTTGAATATTAACGTTAAAATATTATATCAATTAGTTGTATAACGTTATTTAGTATTTTGAATTTTAAAAATATTATTTAGTATTATGATTTTAGTAATTTAAAATTTCTATATCAATTAGTATTTAGTATTATGATTTTAGTATTTTAATGATGTAATTTGAATTTTTGTTGTTTTGATTAATTAACAAAATAATTTGAATTTTAGTATTTATTATTTTTTAATTTGATTTTTTTAGTATTTTAATATTTATTTAATTAGTATTTTAGTTTTTTTAAATTAGTATTTTGATGTAAATATGTTATGTTTCAAATTTTAGTATTTTGATTAAATGATGTAAATATATTTTACAACTTGTTTTATTTAATTAGTTGTTTTGATTAGTTAACACAATAATTTAAATTTTAGTATTTTGATTAAATGATGTAAATATGTTTTTTTTTTATTTTGAATTTTAGAATTTTTTGTAAGACCCTAAAATTTATGAATACAGATTTAATTTTCTCGAAATATTTTTTAAGTATTATGGCGTGGATTTGATATAATGTTGTAGTTATGGGTAATATTTATAAATTTTGCAAAATACGCAAGTTGTTATATAATATTCGATTGGTCGAAAAATATTCGTTTTAACAGGAAATATTCGTACGACAGCACAATCATTGGTGGTGTAAGACCCCAAAGTATTAATAAATAAAATTTAATTTCCTCTATTTATTATTTTGAAATAGTAAGGGTTGAATTGATTAATGAGGTTAGTTATGGGTAAAATGCGCAAATATTTTAAATAAGCAAGTGGTTATAAAATATTTATTGTAGTCGGGGAATATTCGTTTGGTCGTGGAATATTCTTCCTGTCGGGGAATATTCATACGACGGTGCAGACTTTTGTGGGCCCCAGAACGAAAAGCGATTGGATGAAAAAAACGACAAGTATAAGTTGTTTATAAATAATGGCGTAGTTGTTACCGTTAATACTGTTGGAATACCCGATGGTTAAAACACAGTAATACGTGTTGTTGCACAGTAGCACACGGTATTGCACTAATTATTGATTCTTAGGTAAGAAGGCACTACTCAATAATTGTTACAGTAATTAATGTTCAATATTTTATTTTATTGATTCAATAATTGCTACGTTGATATTTTATGTTACTGTTGTTTCAATAATTGTCACTACACAGTATTTTCCATTATCGAAGCAATAATTCATATTATCTGAATAATATTATTAGATAACATTATTGGCAATGTCTAGAAAGTTCTGTCTAAGGAGAGGTTTGGTCACCTAATTACGTGCCAGTAAGGAGAAATCCTTATTGGAAAGCCCTCTCTTTCCTAGGAACTGTCTGGTTGTCAGTATTGTGATTCTGTAATATTATTTGTGAATAATTAATTATTGATTTATATGATGAGAAAAATATTCATTTTATGTGGATATAGATGGAGAAAATTTTTAAAGTGACAATTGTTGAAAATCGATATTTTATCTTTTCTGATAAAATAATATTTTATTATATATTATAATATAATAATAATGATATTTTTACAATGAATGTGAGATATATGAGTATACGAGGAGGAAGAGTATTTTTGTTGTAAAAGTTATTTAAAACTTGTTAAACATGTATGTGGGCTCATTTCTTGACTGAAATTTGATTATAGCCTGTAGAATCGTCCGTTTGTAGATTTCGGTCAATTTTTGTTTGGAATTTGGAAAATCTTTCTTCTGCAAAGTAATAGAGAATGAAATTTTCTATGAAAAAGACATAAGGTTTGAATTTTTTTGATAAAAGGGCTATTTATTATGAATTATTGAAGTTCCGAGGTTCCGAAATAATTGATTTTTGAAAGTTTTAATTATTTATATCAACAAAAACGTTTTTAACAAGTTGGTGGGCTCATTTTGTTGTTAAACATGTGGGATTCCAGCATTCAAAGGTTGGCGTAGGAATTTATATATAATATATTAATATTATATTAAATTTTCTGCCTTGGTGTTCTAAGCATTTTTCTATAAATACGGTGCTTAGGTTAGAATTGAAAATCATACCAGAAACTAAAGTTTTCTCTCTCTCGATATATTGAGCGTATTCTTGTGAGTATTTTGATACTTTGAGTGTTATTATACGGTACAAATTCCCTTCAGCACTATATTCAGTATTCCAGCCAGAAGTACTATTCTTTCGAGGTAAGGGATGTTATTTTCTTCTTAAATGATATTATTTTCTTCAATATCATTATACTAAAATATTGATATGAACTTTTTATCAAATTTAGAACTTTTTGTGTCAGGATTACTATTCACGTATACGGCACTATTCACCGAAAAAAAAAGAAATTTTCTTCTTTTTGTCCAAAATATCTATTATGGATACTAGCTTTGATTGTATCCATATTTTGATCATTCTTGAATTTTACTCCACTATGATTATTTATGAGGTATTTTTGGACATGGATAAACCGAAATACGAATCCTTAATATTTGTTATTTTGTTTCACTGGATTCGTTTCCTTTAAAATATTTTTTTATCATTCTCAATCCTAAATGATGATATTACTGAATATCTTTGGCCTGTAGTGTAAAGATGAATAATTTTCTGATGAATATCTTTGGCCCGTAGTGCAAAGATGAACAGGTGTTTAGATGAACATGACCAACTGATTAATATATTTGGCCTGTAGTGCAAAGATGAATATTTGATTCAAGATGTTTATTGATTGATATTACAGGGATAAAATATTGATGATGGACTTTTAAATTCATAGATGATAGTAGATTTCATACTCTACTTAACTCTTCTAATGAATTATTATTTCCGCTGCGAATATTGATTTAAAATTTGTTGTCTATTGTATTCTATTAAATTTTTCCCTGTTGAGGACTAACGATAAATTGTTCTATATTATCTTAGTCATAATGTTCTTTACTGGGCTAGTTGAGCTCACCCTTTTTCCTTTCTGTTCCATTTTTCTTCTCAGGAGGCGAGAATGTAGCGAGTACTAGTCGGGGTATAGAATGAAGGTTCTAGAAAGTCGTTTTAGTAGTCCTCACTATTTTTGTAAAATAATGTATCAATAATTGTAATGAGGACTTATTTGAGGGTGGATATTGTCTAGATGACAATATTTGTATTTAAACTCCCAATTATTATGTTGTATTAATAAAGTTGTAGTTGTTTCTGTACCATGTATTTTGACGACTCAGAATGGATGTTGTATACCTATTTTGGGGGCGTCACAGTTGGTATCAAAGCTTAGGGATATGATCTCTAGCGGAGATCGAGAAATAGAACTAGGAGGGGAGAGACGAGTAAATCCTTCGCTAGTGTGTCCTACCTAAGCTTATTTGTTGATCGGTTATAGTATAGGGGTATTATGTGATTTGTTAATTTGTTTAATTAACCCTTGTTTTATGACAGTATTTAAGAATGGCAACTGAGAATGTTAACAGTGGTGTAAATGAAACCGTGGAGATGCCTGTACTCACCAACGAGGAGAACGTGCAACAGGCTGGCAATTTTCCTCCTGTGAACAACACCACTGAGCAGATGATGAACGATGGGATGTTTAGAAGCTTTTTGCAGTTCATGCAAAATCAGACGAGGGAGACGCGTGTTCAAAATATAGGAGGAAATGATAGCAATTCACAGTTTGTCACGGCCAAGCAGTTCAAGGAGTTGAGACCACCAGAATTCTAGGGAAAGCCGGATCCGACTAAGGCGGAGACGTGGGTCAAACAAATTACCAAGATATTCGATGTCTTGGGATGCACGGAGGAACAGAAGGTTCCATTCGCCACTTTTATGTTCCGTAATGAGACAGATTATTGGTAGGAATCTGTAAAGCGTACCCATCCAGCCGCACTTAGCATGTCTTGGGAAACGTTTCAAAAACTATTCAATGACAAGTATTTTCCTGAAAGTATTCGTCATATGAAGGAGGTAGAGTTTATTAGACTGGAGCAGAATAACATGACGGTGTCCCGGTACGAGGCGAAGTTTGTAGAGTTGTCCAGATTTGCACCTCATTTGGTGGAAAATGAGGAACGTATGACGCGGATGTTTCTGAGAGGTTTGAAACTCGGCATACGTCAATATCTCATTTCACATAAATTTTCTCTCTATTCAGATGTTGTCAACAGGACTCAATTATTAAAGCGAGATAACGAGTACGTTCAACCGAGGGACCACAACCAGGATTATACCGGTGACAGCAGTCATCAGAACAACGATAACCAGCGGAGAAAAAAAAATACGGACAAGAGCGGCAACCACTCTGGTGGTAATCATGGCCATGAGAATGAAAGAAGCAAGTCGAGAGGAGATTTTAAAAAGAGGAGATTCAACAATGGCAATACGAAGACGTCAGCACCAACTGGTTCCAAGGGAGGAGAACAACCACCGGTCATATGCTATAAGTGCGAAAAAGAAGGACATATCAGCCCAAACTGCCAGAACAGTTTAAGGTATGTTATAATTGTGGAAAGGAAAGACATATCGCTCGAGATTGCACTGTAGCGAAACCAAGTCCAGCGGGGATGGTGACTCAAAAGGTTGTCCCAGAAAAGTCAAAGTCAACGATTCCTGGAAGAGCGTTTGTCGTGATTGGTCAACATGCGAGGAACCCAAACGAGGTGATCACGGGTAAGGTAATCATAAATTCATGCGAAGTTTATACCTTACTAGATACCGGTGCTACCCATTCATTTATTTCTCCTGCTTGTGCTCAACATTTAAACTTGACTCCGAAAAAATTAGATTTCGATTTATCTGTGGAGACTCCGTTAGGAGAAACTTTCATCACATCCACTGTTTATAAATCTTGTTTGATCCAAGTTGGCACCATCACCTTACCTGTTGACCTTATCTCTTTAAAGATACTTGCATTTGACGTGATTTTAGGGATTGATTGGTTAACTACTCATCATGCCAAAATTGATTATTTTCGTAAGGTTATTAGTTTTTATATTCCTAACCAACCTGTTGTGCGAATTCAAGCAATTAAGCCATTAAAATCAATCACTATTATATCAAGTCATAAAGTTATTCGTTTATTAAAAAACGGATGTCAAGCTTTCTTAGCCCATGTTATGGATTTGAATAAAGACACGTCATATTTGAATAATATTCCTGTTGTTATTGACTTTCCTGACGTATTTCCTGAAGAACTTCCCGGTCTACCCCCAGAATGTGAAGTTGAATTCTTTATTGATCTTGAACCTGGTACAAAGCCCATTTCTAAAACCTCATATCGAATGGCTCCTATTGAACTTCAGGAGTTAAAGGTTCAACTACAGGAGTTGTTGGACATTGGTTTCATTCGTCCTAGTACATATCCTTGGGGTGCTCCTGTTTTATTTGTAAAGAAGAAAGACGGGAGTGTGCGACTTTATATTGACTACCGGGAATTGAACCATGTCACCATTAAGAATAGGTATCCGCTACCTCGTATTGATGACCTGTTTGACCAGTTACAAGAAGCACAATTCTTTTCAAAAATTGATCTTCGTTCTGGATATCATCAGCTGAAGATTAGAACTGGAGATATTCCAAAGACTGGCTTTAGAACTCAGTACGGGCATTATGAATTCTTAGTCATATCTTTTGGATTGACTAATGCTCCTGCGGCTTTCATGGATATGATGAACCGAGTATTCAAGGAATATTTGGATCAGTTCGTTGTTGTCTTTATTGATGACATCCTCATATATTCCAAAAGTCGTGAAGACCATGAGCACCATTTGAAGCTGGTACTCCAAAGGCTTCGTGAAAACAAGTTATATGCCAAGTTGAAGAAATACGAGTTCTGGATTGAGGAAGTAGCGTTCCTTGGGCACGTGGTGTCAAAACATGGAGTATATGTTGACCCGACGAAGATTGAAGCAATACAAAGTTGGGAACAACCGAAGTCGGTGACCGAAGTACGTAGCTTTCTGGGCTTAGCTGGTTATTATCGAAGATTCGTGGAAGGATTTTCTCGAATCGCTACTCCATTAACTCAGCTGACTTGGAAAGATATCAAATTCGTATGGAGCGAGGAATGCGAGAAGAGTTTCTAAGAACTTAAGAGGAGACTCATTTTGGCACATATTTTGACCATACCATCTGGTTCGGATGAATTTGTTATCTACAGCGATGCTTCAGGCAAAGGGCTAGGATGTGTTCTCATGCAACGTGAAAAAGTTATAGCCTATGCCTCGCGACAACTTAAAGAGTATGAGCAGAATTATCCTACTCATGATCTAGAGTTGGCAGCAGTCGTTTTCGCACTAAAGATCTGGTGGCACTATCTATATGGGGAGAAAGTGGAGATATATTCAGATCATAAAAGCCTCAAATATTTCTTCACTCAAAAAGAACTCAACATGCGGCAACGACGTTGGCTCGAGCTGTTAAAAGACTACGACCATACCATTCAATACCATCCTGGAACGAGTGCGATGTTGTCAACACAAAGGCCCATTTGGTGTGATTTACAAAAGATGAAGATAGAATTCAAGACTCTGGGGACCCATGCAATGATGTCAAGTATACGTATAGAACCAACTTTAATCGAAAAAGTTAAAGTTGCTCAAGCTACAGACCCGGAGCTGATTCGTATGAAGAAGAAAGTGCAAGAAGGTGTTATTCCAGAAGCAAGAATCGATGAAGAAGGAATACTTCGAGTCCACTCCAGACTTTGTGTTCCTAATGATTCTGATTTGAAGTACAAGATCATGATGGAGGCACACAATACACCATTTACAATCCATCCTGGAAGTACCAAAATATATCGTGATCTTCGACATACATTTTGGTGAAACAATATGAAGAGAGAGATTGCAAAGTTTATCTCGAGGTGTTTAACTTGTCAACGTGTAAAGGCGGAGTATCAAGTGCCTAAAGGCCCATTACAACCACTTGAGATTTTGAAATGGAAGTGGGAACACATTACTATGGATTTTGTTACGGGTCTTCCCATGGTTTCTCAAGGCATAAATTCTATTTGGATTATTGTTGATAGATTAACAAAGTCTGCTCATTTCTTGTCGATACGGGAGACTTATTCCCTTAAACTTCTTGCTCGTATGTACATAGATGAGATTGTGAGATTGCATGGCATGACAGTATCCATAGTTTCAGATCGTGACCCAAGATTCACTTCAAGATTTTGGGTTAGCTTGCAAAAAGCTATGGGCAAGGATTTACGATTCAGTTCGGCATACCATCCTCAAACGGACGGGGAATCAGAGAGGACTATTCAAACTCTTGAAGATCTATTAAGACTCTGTGTCCTAGACTTCAAAGACAGTTGGGATAAGTATTTACCATTGGTGAAATTCTCCTACAACAACAATTATCAGGCAAGTATAGGTGTGGCTCCATTCGAAGCATTATATGGACGAAAGTGTCGCTCTCCAATATATTGAGATGAGGTGGGTGAAGCAACATTGTTGGGACCCGAGTTGGTACGTACCTCATCCCAGCATACTGGAGAACGACATTTTCTTCCATACAATGCTTCGAACGTATTTTTTTTCCTTCTCTTATGCTCAAGGCAGCAGGCAGCAGTAGTGTTTCCTCATACTGGCTTATAAAAATGTACTTGTATTCAGTACGTAAACCCAAAAATGTTGTCAGGTATAGGCAGGCAGGCATATTTTAACAGCTAGCATTTTGGTTTCATTTACTGCAAATTAAAAGATGGTTGATGGTAAAGTAGTGAAAATTATCAGGCTTACATTGCGAATTGTGAAGAAGTTCCCCTTTGTTTACCTTGGCATTCTATGGATAAGACCCTCTCCAAATTGGTTGTAGGCAATAGTCACTTGCACTTACTTGTCTCTCACATAGAAATCGCTATGACCCAACAACATAACCTGGTTTACAGAAGAGTATAGTGTTAGTATTTCCATGAAAAGGAGCCATGTTAAAACAAGTAGTGAAAATGGGTATAGATAAAACAGGCTAGAATGGCTGCACCCAAGAAAGTTTTCCCTAAGTGAAATGTTGAAGACAATATAACTATTAGCTGAGCAAGCAAATTCAGCTGACTTACACCATGGGCTACAAGAGGAGGGAAAACCCCAGCTTTAGGTACAGGTCCAGCTAGCAGACTATTAGTAGGCGGAGGAGCACGAGCTCCATTGTTAGAAGCACAAGTATGAATTCATAAACTTGGAACACCAACAATAGATAAGGGAAGCTGTAATATCCCGATATTTTTTATAAAATTAAATCAGAAATTTTGCGTATAATTTTTTTTTATTTATTTAATGATGAGAATATGTGTCAAGTAATGTGAACGATAAATGCAAATATATTTATTACTTGAAAAATTAGAAATAATTTTAGAATTATTAATTATTACAAATTATCTTTTTATAGTAATTACTTTTGTATGCAGAAATGTTTTATTAATTATTTATTTTAAAGGTGAGAATGCGTGCAAGGTATTATGTATGTATTTATGTGATGAACATAAAATATATTTATTACATAAATGATTACGAATAATTTTATTTTGAATTATTGATCATTATAAGTTATATTCTTAATTAGAAATGATTTTATTAATTATTTTCCATGAAAATATGATTTAATTTTATTTAAATAATATATGAAATGATGACATCATTATTATAATAACTATTTTATTATATGAATTTATTTCAGATTAATTAAGTAAATTATTTGACTTAATTATTAATGTTATGTGTGACAGATAAATCAGATATGGAATCCAAACCCTAATTTTGGATTTTCGATCAAGGAATGATAATAATAATATTATATTATTATTTGTCTGTATTATAGATATGTATGTTATGTGTGTAAGGTTAATGTGTGGAAAGGTTTTAATGTATTATAGCCAAACCCTAAATACTAGTCTGATAAACCCTAATTTTGGTTCTAGAATAAGGAATGATGATAATATTATAATATTAATTATATTTTGATTTTTCAGTATTATAAATATGTACTGTATGTACGCATTGTTAATAATTGGTCAATGATGGTGCAATATTTGAAAACCCTAGTTTTGAAGTCAATTGATACTTTAAAATCTGTCTAGTAATTATGTTATGCGATTAATAATATTTATTATAATATTATTTTATTTCAGTACGATAAGTATGTACTGTATAAGCATGGACTGATAATGTTGGTTAAAGTATGTGAATAATGTTAAAACCCTAGATTTAATCACCTTGGATAAGATTGCCCTTGAAACTTTATGTGAAATTACCAAAATGCCCTTTTTGTCCCATTAGTGTATTATTAGTGAATTATTGTGCATTATTATAGCCAATTATTCCACAAAAGCTAGCCATCTAGAATTTACCTAGTTACTATAGCATTACCAGCAATGAATCAGCTATTACAAACACATGGTATCAATTCATTGCATAATTTGAGAGAGAGAAAGTGTATTATTAAGCTACATTATTGTCCATTTTCTCATAACCCTCATCCTAGACCCTCTCTCTCACTCAAAGCTACGAAATTATGTAGTGTACCTGTCCCTAAACACAGTCCCATGATCAACAAAAACAAATCAGTAGCCAGAAATCGAGAATCGATACATAAAGGTATAGAACTAATCTTACAATTTTGATCTTTGATCTTCTGTTAAAAAATTGTGATTATGTGTTGTAATATGTTTTATGTAGTCTAATTTAGTGATCTGGGTTAGTATTTTACAGACCCATAACATCTAAGTACTCAATTTGATGATTTTCAAAAATCTGGAAAAATTAATTTTTGTGTTCTGACATCAAATATCAAGGCCTTTAGATCCGTGTGTATTATGTGTTTTATGTTTTAGATATGTTCTATGGTATGTGGTATTTACTCTGCAACTTGAATCAAGCCTAGATCATGTATATATCAAAAGTTATTAATGGTCAAAGTGCATTGACCGATCATGAAGCTAATTCTGGAAAACCCAGAAAATTTCCAGATTTCCAGAAACTCGGACAAGCAAATGTCAGTCATCATAAATCTTTGGTTGTTATGTATTTTTGTTGTTTTATAGTTTATATCTATAGCATGCCATGTTGTCTTTAATTTGAAAGAGGAATCAAGTCTATATCATGTGTAAATCGAACGGTATAAGCAGTCAAACCAGTTGACCGACGTTGACTGGCCAAAATCTGGGCAACCCAGAATGTACAAAACCGTGCCTGACAACATTTTTAATGGTCCAGATCTGACTTATTTAATGTTGTTTGATGTTTTTTTTGTATCATAATTGTAGCCTATTGTATAAACTTTAGAATCATGTCTTTAGATCCTTTAAACAAACAATGTATCGAATGGAGTGAGCGGTCAAAGTAACCACCCAAGTCTGAGTTTACATTTCTGAGAATTTCCAGAAAAGTTGAAGACCAGCTTCCTGACCATGTTTGACCGTGTCATATATTGTTATGTTGTTGTTGTTATACTGAGATAAAAATTCTTTGTTGTTACTTGTCATGACTAGTACATGTTTGAACCAAAAATCAAGCTATTTGATAACTGGAACATAGATTAAATCGAGCATCAAAGTAGGTACTCGAAACTGTCTGGGCCCAGAAAACACAGATCTTGTTCTAACAGTGATTTTGCTTGCTTAGATCTCCTTGTTGTTATGTTATTTGATCAAACTAATTGTTGTATTGTGTAGTCTTGTACGAGTACTACAAAATGTGACCAAGATCAAGCCCAGAAAATCAATGCAGAGTACATGATTCATGGTCAAAGTAGTGCACTCATTCACTGACTTGTTTTCTGGGTTTAAGCTCAAGAACACCAACAGCGACACTTTCTGTCGCTAAAGACCTACAGCGACGGTTTCTATTATTTTTAATTTCTGTATTTTCTGAAAATTACTTTAAAATAGAGAAAAATTGTTTTTAATTATTAAAAATGCTTATTAAATTCTGAAAAATTATTTTAAAGTCCGAATATTAGTTTTTAATTATTTTAAATATAATTCATAAATATTTAGTATTTTTGAAATATTAATAGTATTTAATTTATTTAATTATAATATTAAATAAATTATTTAAAAATAGTTTTAATTCATGAAAAATCATGAAAAATTATATTATGATATAAGAAAATATTTTAAGTTATTTTCTATGACTTTTAATATTTTGTAATGAAATTTTATTAATTAATTAATATTAATGATGTTTAAGTTATTTAATAAATATATTAAATTAATTATGGAAGATAGAATTAATGATTTTAAAAATTATTTAAAGTATTATAAAAATATTTTAAGTTATAAAATATAACTTTTGATATTTTGTCATGAAAAATATTAATGTTTTAATATTAATGATATTTGATTTATTTAATAATTATATTAAATAAATAGTTTTAAAATGGTTTTATTTATTTAAAAATTATTTAAAAAGGATATTAATGAATTAAAAATATTTTAAGTTATAATTAATGACTTTTAATATTTGGATAATTAGTGCATTAATGTTTTAATATTAATTATAATTATTTAAAAATAATTTTAAATATTTTAAAAATCATTTAAGGGTAATATAAATGTTTTAAAAATATTTTTAGTTATTATAAATAACTTTAATATTGTGGCAATGGTTTCATTAATAGTTAATATTAATTAAATATTAATGATAGTAAAATTATTTGATATTTAAATCATTTTATAATGATTTCGGCGTTTGAAAATTTGTGATAAAGTATTTTAATTGTTTAGAAATTATTGTAAGTCAGTTAAAAACGATATGACTATTATTTAAATAGTCTATATGGATATTGAACTATATGATAGAGTCTTAGACTCGATAATTACCCGATAAAGCCGTCGGTACGCCGATATGTTCTAGAAATTGATCTGGACTTGCATAATGTGTTTGTATATGTATTTGTTTTGTGATGTAATGACTGTGAAATGTACGTGGCAATGTGATTAGGTTATTTGCTGACTGCAATAAGCAGTGTTGTGTGTTATGATATGTGATTCTAATCGAACGAATGATCTTATTAATGATAGGTTTCGGTATAAAAGATAGAACTAAGTTGAGAATTATAAGCAGCAGATCAGGCAAGTATCCTACCTTTGCATTTTCTTTATGCAATGGACATGAGTAAGAGGTTTCAGAATTATATATTATTAACTCTATTGCGATATATTCTATATCCGATCATTGTTTATCAACATGTTAGTATATGGTAATTCAGATATATATTATGTTCATTAATTTCTATAAAATGGTTTTACAAGTGTCCCCACTTGGATAATCATTGTATTCAATTACATGTTGATATATATATATATATATATATATATATATATATATACATCTAAGCTATTCGATCAGCTAGACACAGATTCAGAAATATCGTTGATTATGATAAAACCTTTTTGTATCCAATCAAATTTCTTTGGTTTGGACTCAAGACTAAGTATGAAAATCCCGAATATAGAAAAACTTTTATGCGCCCAAGGCGGACAGAGTGAACGATAACATCGTTCTTGTATGTAGTATTGATTAATACAGGGTCCATGGGATGTACACCCTCGTGCCCGTAAGCTATGACGGTTTGCAGATGAATTTCTGTCTAACCATTTTGAAAATAGAAAACAATGTTCATAATATGTCGACTACCCTATATATATAGTCAATAAGTAGTTTCAAAAGTTTTGGTATAGAAATGATAGATGGTTATGATTGATTCAGTTTACTTCACAACTATTTATTCATGGTAGAATGGATATACAAAGAAAACATTTATTTCTTTTAGCTAATTATACTTATAATTGTTATTACTTGCTGGGCACTTAAATGCTCATCCTTGCTTAAATTTAAATATTTTCAGCTAAGCATGATCAACCGGAAGGTACAGCCACAAGTGAAAAAAAAATTTAGCCGATTTTGCCCCCATGTGCCAAAATATTACCATTCAGTTCAACTTCGTCCGCTAGAATTACTGAGTCGCGAACGATCAAGCTGCTGCGATTCCCCAATTCGATCTCATGAACCCTAGAATGCAAAGATATGCAAAATCTCAACAAGTTAGGTAAATTACTGCTGTGCGAAGACGATGCTGCGATTCCCCAATTCGATCTCATGAACCCTAGTTGTAGAAATTTGATGTTGCTCGTCCAGTAATTTAAGACTATGTTGCGATTCCCAATCCGTAAGTTTATCATTTAATCTATCAAATCCGTAACTAAATTGATATGTTTTGCTGCGATTATGTTTTGCTGCCATCATAAGTTTCATGAGATTTGTAAAAATGCAGTGCTGTTGTTCTTGTACTTGTATGCTTACGATTAAGTGCAGGAAGGAAGAGTTCAAGTCTTTAATGAAAATTTTTGTTGAGGTCTTCTAACTATGACATGTTTAACTTCTTCCCTTGTAACAAAACTTTCAAAATAAATTTATTTTGCAGTGTTTTCAACTCTATATCTTGTTTACTTTTGTTTTCCATATTATATCCCAGCTATTCATTAATTACACGGACGGTATAGATGATATATGCCACTTTTTGATCCATAGCAAATAGATGCTATGGATCATTCCCCATATATATATATATATATATATATATATATATATATATATATATATATATATATATATATATATATATATAATTAATACTTACTGGGCACTTAAATGCTCATCCTTGCTTAATTTAAATATTTTCAAATAAGTGTGAGCAATCAGAAGGATCGGACAAGAACAAGTGAAAAAGGAAAGCAAACAAAATATGTTTATGGTATCTTTTGTAATAGTTAAGTTGTATTAAGATAATAATATGTATTATATATCATATAAAGAATTATAGTAAAGGTTGCGTACTTGGGATTAGACTCTGATAAATGTAAGTTTGAAATTCATATTATTGTTATTATTATTATTAGTGTTATTCCGCTCACAGAAATGGTATCGTGCAGCACCGAGTTCGGGTTTCAAGTACTTGGATTTGGGGGCGTCACATTCGCGAATATTTCAATTTATTTGCAACCCTAAATTTGTATTAATCCTATTATGTATTGCGATAAATTTACGCCGAATTAAAATTGCGAAACTTATCGATATATAAGATTGGTAAAAACTATATTAGGGTAACATTTATTATACATTTCTCGAAAAAAAGTTAATTCTCCACGTAATCGGTAATAACAAAATCAATATAAATATTCCATAATTATCTAATTTGTATGGGGGTTGGGCTGACCCAAAAGAAATTAAGAGGGGTGTATTCAATTAAGATTTTTAAAGACTTTTAAAGATTTTAAAAGTTTGATTGTATTCATTCAAGATATTTAAAGAGTTTATAAAAGTTTACTGGTATTCAATTACAACTTTTTTAATGTCTTTAAAAGTTAGGTGGTATTGAATTAAGATTTGTACAAAGTTTATAATAGTATTTTGGTATTTAAAAAGTCGCAGATTTTTCAGATTTCTACCAAATGGTAGAGTTTGACAAACTTTAGAAGAAGAATTATAACTATATATCAACCCATATCCAAAATCTGATCTCATCTCTAAAGACTTCCAAATATTAAACATAAAAGTAGAAATTCGGATCGCCAGTAAAGAAGGAACCCAGAAATTCGCGGTGTAATACCCAGAATTAAATAATAATAAAGAAATAAAATAAAATAAAAAAATAACATTTAAATTTATATTTTAAATAATTTAATTGGACTTTGTCTTTTATTGGGTCAAACTAGTTATTTATTTTTATATGAACTAATACGTATTAATATGTGATGGATAAATTAATTTGGTAAATTTGGGTCTTAAAACTAATTGAATTTAATTTATATGGGGATAAAATTAAATCATATTATAATTTAGAGAATTAACAAGATATATATTAATAAGTAAAAAAATAACTAAAGATCTAATCTGTTTCGTGGTACGTGTAATCGATGAAAGAGAAAAAAGGCACAGTAAATTGGAAAGGGAGAAAATGGCAGTTCGAAAGCTTCCAATATAAAGACGAAAGAAATTTGTTTAATAAAGGTGAGATAAAATCATTAAACTCTCACATCAGTTGTAAAGATTATGTATGTATATATATTTAAAGTTTTTGTCTTATTATTAATTATACTGCATGATTTGGTAAAAGGAGGGATTATATATATATATATAGTCCGGATCAAGTGCATACCCTTTATCATACTCATTCGTGCTCACCCCTTTTAGCGACGGACCCGATCATACAACCGTCGTCTATAATTTTAGCGACGTACAACATATAGCGTCGCTAAAAGTATAGATGACAGTTGTATGACCGAACCGTCGCTGGGTACGTCGCTAAAGGGGGTGAGCACGTGTGAGTAAGATAAATGTATGCACTTGATTCGGACCGTGTATATATATATATATATATATATATATATATATATATATATATATATATATATATATATATAGTAATAAAACAATTAATATGGTATTGAATCACACGCTCACACAAGAGTGTGAATTTTGTTTTCTATGAAAGAAAAAAAATTGAAATAATGAAGCCAATAATTGAATGATCAGAAGCCATGTAATAAATGTATTATAATATATATGTATTCTAATGTTTAGATAAAATAATATTGTTAGAACTTGAAATTTTAGTATAATATATTTTCTAAAAGTTGTTATCATAAGCAGTGAATTATTATTTATAATATATGCACTAAAAAATATACTACCTCCGTCCCATAATAAGTGTTTTTTCAGCTTAAATCACACATACCAATACACAAGCTAAAATGACAAAAATACCCTTAATATATTTTCTTTGAAGTTGAAGAGTTAATGAGTGTCATTTAATTGTAGTGATGGTAAGATGCAATAAATACCATTGAATGCATAAGGGCATATATGAGAAAATATTGCAAAAATTGTATTGGAGTTCTAACACATCACTTATTTTGGGAAAAAATATTAAACCTAAAAAGGCACTTATTGTGTGATGGAGGTAGTAACTAATAATTTAATTGTATAGTAAAATTTTTATTCTTAAATCTAATAATCTTTCAATTTTATATATTAGAAGTATACAAAAGTTTATCACAGTCTTAATAAAAAGTTTATAAAAATCTGTTACTTATTTAATAAAATCTATAAAAGTCATTTTTAAAAAATCTTTAAAATCTTTAAAGGGTTCCCATCCGTGGCAATCGGTTGCCACGGGTACTATTTAGCAACCATAATCTACACCGTTGATCTCAATATTGAATGGCATGGATTAAATGTAATATTTCACCTACCGCTACAGGCTGTAGCGACATAATAATTACTTTTTGCAGCAGCCGAATTGACAAGATTATCCTCCATTAAATTAATTCTCTGCCGCTACAAGCTGTAGCGGCAGCCACTTTTGCATCTTGCCTTTTTGCTTCATAGAATCAGATTGATAGAAAGTTAACTCCCAAGTATTAATTGATATATATTGTTTCATTTTATAAAATTTAATGTTATATTATTATTTTATATTTATCCTAAGTATATTATTTATCTAATTTAGCATGAATGATATGATAATAAAATTAGGAAGGTAATTGTATGACATTATTTTATTTTTTACTAAAGTTTTAAAAAAAATAATTTTTTAGAACAAAATAATTTGATAAAAAATAAGTAAAAAATTAATTTTTTTAGAACAAAACAATTTGATAAAAAATAAGTAAAAAAAGATTTTTTTAGAACAAAATAATTTGATAAAAAATAAGTAAAAAAAAATTTTTTAGAACAAAATAATTTAATAAAAAATAAGTAAAAAAAAGATTTTTTAGAACAAAATAATTTTAAAAACTAACGCAGTTCTTATTTTGTTCGAAAAAAATTATTTTTTAAATATTCCATAATCGGTAAAAAAAATCAATATAAATATTCCATAATTTTCTAATTTGTATGGGATTAGGTTGGGCTGACCCAAAAGAAACTAGGAACAATTACATTTTCTATTACATTTTAAAAAATAATTACAACAATAGTGCACTCATAAAATATTTACACAATTAATACTTTTAAATTTTTATTTTCATTATTAGTACATATTTATACTTCCTTTAATTTTGGGATGTGATTTATATTTTATCTTTTTTTTTCCATTTTTTTTGCCACTATCTAGACTACAATCAATTTTCAAAATAATATTACACCAAACAGAGGACACCCACTTTCCGCCTGTCATCTTCATCTTCTTCACCCACTTTCCGCCTGTCATCTTCACCCACTTTCCGCCTGTCATCTTCACCCACTTTCCGCCTCTCTCTCACACACACATTGATGGCCCACGTTTATGTAAAAATTGATCAAGTATTCACTTGATCTTGTTTTTCATATTACATTATATATATATATATATATATATATATATATATATATATATATATATATATATATATATATATATATATATATATATAACGGATTTTGGGATCTCCAGCAGTTTTTTAACGATTTTTGGGATCTCCGATCACCACGAATTGAATGGATTCTAAAGATTGGCATGGTAGAGTGAATTGGATGTGTATTATTTATATGTAATAAATACATATAGTTTTTTGGATGTGTATTATTTCTATCCTTCTCTTTTGTTTGAAGGTTTCTCTCACCGCCTTCCTCTCCTAATTGATAATGATTCGTTTTGGTGAGAGGCTTGCGCAGAAAATGATTTTGTGGCAGAGGCGCGGTTTATTTTTTTTGAATATTCGGTTACCCACAAAAAGTAGAATTGTTACATTTGTACGAAAGTTTGGCTACCAACTGCACCATATTCATAATAATTTTATTTTTAAGATGTTTTTTTAAAAAGCGAGATTACTTATGGAAACACAACAACTTCTGAGTTCTGAGGCTTATTTGCAAAAAGCAAACAGGCTTTGAAAAGAATTTGATATTTTTCAGTCGGCTAAAAGGCACGCTTTGTTTGATATTTTTTTCAGATAGCAGTTGATAGCCAAATATTCATTTCAAGGTAACCAATTCAGTTTTTTAAGTTACCAGTTTATTTTTGAATGTGATACAGTTGGTAGCCAAACCTTCATGCAGTTGGTTGCCAAACTTTTAGACCAAGGTAACCAATTCATACTGCAGATGTGGAGGTAGATTGGTTACCTTGGTATAAATGTTTTGTTACCTTGGTATAAAAATTTGGTTATCAACATTACATTACACATCACTCTTTTATAACACTGAATTGGGTTATCAATTCTTCACTTTCCACTTTGTAATGTTTAGGGTCATTTTTCTTGTGGTTGATGTCACAAAACTGACGAGCATGAAAGCTTATACGCCTGAAGCATGATTTCTTTTTCTATTTTTATTTTTCGTGCTTTCTCCAGAAGAGATGAATGAGTGAATGAAATCGACAATATGGTGCAGTTGGTAGCTAAACCTTCATACAAAGGTAACCATTTTAAGTTTTGTGGGTAACCAAATATTCATAAAAAAAGATTGTTCGTGATTTCCTCTTTGTTCTGCTACTCCGAATTCGTTTTGGATCTGTTCTTGCTGGTTTGGTAAATCCGACTTCTTCTTCTTCTTCTTCTATTTGTTTTATTTTGGTTGTTCGTGTTTTGTCTAGCTATTTAGCATATGCTGATTGCGAATAGTTGCTAATTCTGTTACATTGGTTGCAGAATGTGAAAAAGTCTTTCATATATCAGTACGCAAATCAAGTATTGAAGAGAAATCTGAAGTTATTTTAGAGAATGGTAGATGCAGATTCAGATCTGCTACACATACACCATGAACGAGCTAGATGGAATTTATTAGTTACAAAGGAGAGAGAAAATACGGAAAGGGAGATGAAGATTTGAATTTGAATTTGAATTTTTTTTGTTAGATCCTAAATATTTGAATTTGAATTGTTAATTATGACAGTTATTTCTCCTTGATTTTAGGTTTCCTTATTAATGTGAATTGTACTATTTTTGTAATATGAGTCCTAATTACACTCTTTTTATAATTATTTGGTTGATGCACTTTTCTTGTAATTACTTTCTATTTGTTGTATACTTATGTAAAGCACCCAAGAAACTAAAGGTCAATCTAAACCCGACTAGGACTAGAGTATTTAAGTTGAGGAGGAGTATATGGTTCTCATTTTAATGAAAACAAACGGGAGAAAAGCGTTTTCCAAAATGCCTTTCGTTCCGCATCTACTCAACCTATTCGTCACAGCGCCCGTTAGTTTTCTTGTTCGATCATCCTTGTTTTCTATGCATATATATATATATATATATATATATATATATATATATATATATATATATACGGTCTGATTTCTGTAAGGGCTCCCTTACTTTGTTAAAATGCGGAGTTTTTTTTTTTGGGTTTTTTTTGCTTTTTTTTAAAACAACTATAAAAAAAGTTTAATATTTTATGGAACTAAATTTTTTTCATAATACAGTGTTTTGGGTGTGATTTGGATACCTATTTTATTATACGTATCCAAATCACATCCAAAACACTGTATTATATAAAAATATCAGTTCCATAAAATATTAAAAAAAATTAGTTGTTTTAAAAAAAAGCAAAAAAAAATCTCTCGTTTTAAGAAAGTAAGAGAGCCCTTACAGGATCCGGACCGTATATATCCTGTGGTGATTTTGTTAAAGAAATTAGAGGAAAATATTGGGGGTTTCTTTTGGGTTACGAGTTAGTTTTTGCATTTAACTTTAGATTAGGCAGGTAGTAGTTTTTTTTTTCGCATGCCTTTATATTAATTGGAAGTGAAATGGAACAAAGGCTATTCTGTTCATTCTTCAGATGATCTAGCTAATTTTATATACTTTTATCTAATTAGACTTTTCTATTAGAAAGGCAAACCTATTGGCTTGTTTAGTGATTCTCCAAAGTTAACCTAACTGGTTACCATTGTCAACGCTACTAAGGGCCGGATGAAGATTGAAAAACATCTGCTAACGCTAGTGGGAGAAGCTCTTTTTTAGATCAGCAACGAATGTCTTCTATCTATGAAGAAAGATTTCTCCCCGGGGTTAGAGAGAATTCCGAGCCACTTATCCAATATGTGAGTGAGTCCACCCTACGGATCCCTTATATTTGTTCTATGAGAGAGGTTGCTTGCAATACTTTCCTGACCGCTTAGTTTTTTATTAAATAAGTCTATTTGGGGACTACCGTAGATGTTAAATTTGCTAATTTTCATTCTCATCTGTCTCATCACATGAATGAGACATAACTGCTTATCATAAGAACAGTGAACTAGAAATAAATCATATTTTGATTGGTTTGAGGGTGTAAGAATCCGAATTTTCAGAAAAGATTAAAATAAGAATTTAGTAGATAAATTTCTTAAGGCATGTGAAGGGTTCAAATAAAAATATATAGTGTATTACGAGGTATGTGGTATTGTGTTACATAGGGTAATATGAGCTATGTAATAAGTGATGTTATGTTTAATAAATATATATCATTATTATATATTTGTTATAAATTGTAGAGATGAATTTATATGAAGATGGATAAGATTTATCTATCAACATTAAATAACTTATAGAATTATTTTATTATAGTAAGTTAGTGACATTAAAATATCTTTGATAATCATCAATTTCTTGAGTATATGTACGAGTGAGTATCATGTGACGCCCCCAAAACTAGGTATACATCACCCATCTTGGGTCGCCACTTTCATGGCACATAAATCCAAATACAACATGAGCTGGGAGTTTTAAATACGCATATTGTCATCTAGACAGTATACAAGCTCAATGGACTCCTCATTACATTTATTGTCACACTATTTAACAGAATAGTGAGGACTACTAGCTAATGCTATCATCTAGGATCATCACTCCGTTCCCCGACTCGTCCCATCTATATTCTTATTTTTCCTGAAGAGAACATTGAAAGAAAGAGTGAGCTCAACTAGCCCAGTAAGAAATATTATGACTAAGATAATGAAGAATAAATTATCGTTAGCCTTCAACAGTATTAAACTGATATAATATAACAAACATCAAGTTTAACTGCAGCGGAACAAGCAATCTATTAGAAGAGTCAAGTAGAGAATAGAATCTACTATCTTTTATGATTTAAAAAAATATTTTCATCAACTTTTATCACCTGTATTCACCTGAACCACTAAAGATTATAATTAAGTTCACAATTCATATTTATAATAACATGAATTAATAATTCATTCTTGCCACAAGGCTTAATAGAACGTTTACTCAATATCCTTACCCCAAAGGCTGAAGATATTCAAGTGTAATAACAATGATCATAACAATCAGTTGTCTACCTTTGCACTACGTGCCAAAGATATTCAACTATAAAACCAATCGCTGGGACTCAGCTAAATAAATAATCCACATCATCGAATCATCCCCGCACTACGTGCCAAGGATATTCGTTAGTACCACTAATGGTCATAATCATGTCATACACCTGTCCATCTTTGTACTACGGGTCAAAGCTATCAAATAACAGATCATCTTTGCACTACAGGCCAAAGATATACAACTGTAAAATCAATAACCAACTTAGTACAATAAAGATTGGAATAATAAAAGAATTTCACCATGTATGCAGCACTTTGCATAGACAGGTTATTCCAACATAATAATAAAGAATGGAATAACAGAAGAATTCTTCATGAATATAAAAGAATAATATCCCTTACTATAACAATATCCCTCTACGAATATTGAACGAAAATAATATTTATATGAATATGAAAAATAATTTCTCTTCAGAATGAAAAAATAATAATCCTTACATTTGAAAGAAGAGTATTCCAACTGGTATAGCGAATATATTCTTGAAGAAAACTTCCACTGTTTTCTACGCTCAAAACTTTCTAAAACTCTAAAGAAATACTCTCAAGATTATAGAAGAAGAACTCTCTCTATAGTTTCTCTCTCTAGAGTTTCAGTGAATTCGTAAGAAATAATGAATGAATGAGCTTCTATTTATAAGAAAATAGAATGCATAGTAACTAATCCATGAACGGTCCAGATTGATTTACTTTAATCTGACAGTCCATATTTAAAGGAAAAATCTTTTAAATAAAATATAATATATTCTATTTTATATAAAAAGATTTTTACTATGCAAATACTGTGCAGGCACTATGCTAATACTATGCATAATAAAATATAATATATTTTATTTATAGAATAACTTTAATAAAGTATTCTGTTTTATATAAAAAGATTTTACTATGCAAAATACTATGCACAATAGAATATAATATATTCTATTTATAGAATAACTTTATAAAAATATTCTGTTTTATATAAAAAGATGTTTCTGTTTTATTACGTTAATAATACGAATAAAACAAAACGTCATTATCGTTATAATAATTCATATTAATGATCGACAATAATTGAGTCAAACTGAGCGACTTCTTACATAAATATCAATAATCAATACCGTGTGCTACTATGCAACAACACGTATTACTGTACTTTTTCTACCAAGTAGTTCAACAGTTTTAACGGTAAAACCTCCGTCGTTATTTTCATAAAATATTTTATTCGGGTGAATAGTAACTCGTGAATAGTACTCTGACACAAAAAGTGTCCCAAATACCCGAGTGAACAATACTAGAGTGAATAGTAATTTGGGTGAATAGTAACCCATAAATAGTAACTCGTGAATAGTAACCCGTGAATAGTAACCGGGTATTTTATAATAACTTGTATACTTAAAAAATTCACATATCACCCTTAACTTTAAACTTTTATCAATTTAACTATTCACTGTGACATCCCAGATTTTTAGAAATTATAAATGAGAATTTTATAAACAAAAATATTATTTATGAGATATGTTGGGTGTGAGTATGTGTATGTCATATATTATAGAATATGTGAATTGATGTGAAGAGAATGTTATATATTAATTTTAATATATATAAATATTTAATTGAATTATTTATTGAGTTAAATAAATAAATTTTGTTTTGATTATAGAGTAATGTAATTAAGTGTAGCAGATTAATTAAATGAATATTTAGTATTTAATTTAATTAATATAATAATTTTATGTTATAGTTTTAATTTAATTGAGATAATTAAATTAGATGAGTTATGTGATGATTGTTACACAAAATTATAATTAACAAGTAAATATAATTATGGGACAATTTGATGAGATTGATTGATGTTAAGCTATTGATTAATTAAAATAATGAGTATTTGCCAAACATGGTCTTAGGCTTTTCAAGTTCAAATTGGTGTAACCTATGTATTAACTAGTAATTAGTATATCTAATAATTACTATGAGTTACATATATTATATATTACTAGTATTGTATATTATATGTATATACTACAAGTTAGTATGTTAGTTTTAGAAAACAAACTAAAGAAAGAAGAAGAGAGTTAGAGAGAGTTGTAGGAGAAGAAGAAGAGGAAAAAAAGGAAGAAGAAGGGAAAGTTTTGAGAAGACAAAACAAGCCCCATCATCATCATCTTCATCTCTCTCTTAAATTCATACTAATAAGACTATAATCTAAATTTCTTATTTTAATTATATTTTATGTTCTTCAAAATGTAGGATAATGGTTATATAGAAGTTGTATTGAGAAATCTAGAGAGATAGAGGAATTGAGATGAGCTAGAAGAAGAAGAAGAAAAAGTTAGAAGAAGGTAACTTCTAAACTCTTATTTAATCCTTGATTTTTTTGGGTAGATTTATGTTCAAGGATAGTTTGTAATAGAAAATTTTAATTATTCCGCAAATTTCAATGGTTGTGTTATCGTTTAATGATATAAAATTAGAGGTTGAATGTGTTATTAACGACTGAAGTCGAGAATTAAATTGTATGAATTTTTGGGTCGTTACAGTTGGTATCAAAGCTGATAGGTTAGAAACTTTAGGTAAGAGTATTTTAGGCTATAACCTTAGAGAAAAGAGGTGAAAATAAGGAACGAATAAGCTCAAATAGAGTTTGAACAATAAGGGATTAAAACTTGCGTGAAATGATTCAAAGAAGAATCTCGCAGAGTTATAAGGAATGTGAATGTGGGGTTACCTAACTCCAATAATAAGGATGTAATGTGATAATAAATAGACAATGTCTATAAAAAAGAGAATGATAAAGAAGTTAAGAATAGATAGTTATATTTAAGTATAGTGCAATTGTACTCTTTAGTAGTTGATGTATGGTATATGGGCTAAACGATTCCTTCATAGAGCGGAGGTATATACGAACTAGCAACTCGGAACCTAGTTTGTTGGTTGTTTGTGGGAAACCACTCAGCGTACCATATTGAAACTGTTAGAGACTCGATGTGTACCAAGTGTAGAAAGTGGATACGTATGATGAAAGTGTAGAACTTGAATGAAATGTTGAGCAATGTAAATGAAGTTAAAAATTCTTAAAGGAAGAATTGTTATATAAATAAGAAGATTCAAAGAAGAATCTTGAAGAGATATAAAGAAAAAAATATGGGAGTTTCCTAACTCCAAAAAGCCAAGATAGCGAATAATGTAGTAAATGATGAAAAAGAGAAAGAAAGAGGATCGTAAAACAAAACGATCACAAGTTAAGAAAAGAATTTTAAGGGAGATGATTATAGAATAAGATCACGACGTGGTCTGTTTAAGTTATAAAAGAAAGATGGTCTATAATGTTTGAATAATTATAGCTTAATGCTATGAAGATGGAGTACTATGAAATAGTACGAGATAACTCATGAGGAGTTATAGATGATGTGATACGAGGAATTCGTATCGAGCAAAGAGCAAGTTATAAGCAAGATAGAGTTAGGTGGAATTTCAATTGAGGACTCATGTGATGGCTGAGTTGTACAAACCTTTGTATGGGCGAGGGTTTTGTGCTTGTACTCAGTTTATCACATTGATAATCATTGGAATGTTTGTGTCGCGCTATTTGATATATTCCTGTTGAGAAGGTGATTCTTTTCTCATGTGTATAACAGATAGGTAGAGTATAGTTAGAGAATATTATAAGATTAAGTGCGAGTTCTTAAAACTCATACTTATGGTAGGTTCGTGACTCATAATTATATGGTATATTTTTGAACCCCTCAGCGAATGGACGCCTATGGTCTGACTAGGATAAGTTCTTAAACTCATATGATTGTGGCAAGTTCCTGAACTCATAACGTGTAATAAGTTTGACGAACTGGGTATAGATAAGTGTAAATAGAGTATTGAGGATGATAGGAATAGATAGACCTATTAAGCAATGGATCATTATAGAAAGTGGAGTTGATGGTGGAAGCATAGGTAATCTAAATCTACTAGCTATGCTAGACTTTCGAAATTTATTGACTTCGTTCTGATGTTTACACTTCTATTTTCTTGAAAAACATTGGATCAAATGATGGAACCAGTGAGTTTTAACAACAATACTGTTATTCGTATGTCTATGCTAATTGCTTCGGCTAGACAAAAATTATTTACAATATATCAAAATGTATTTTATATCATTAATGCATCATGTAACCTGGTGCAAGGATGATAAAAACGATGGAGTCATCAATGCAGTATTACCTAGTGTTGGATGTGATCTAAGGATCGTCAGCCCACTATGGTATGATGTAGTATGATAAAATCACCAAATGACGGAATCCTCAACGGACTGTAAATACAGTGCGGTATCATGACGTCATAAAAAGATTTTTGAGATTTCTTTGAGATATGAGAATTCATATGTATGTATGTATATGTATATTTTGGTTGATGTTCGAATTGTTGTAGAGGTCTATGCTATTTGATTCAGCTAGACGAATATTGAAAGATGTTCATGAAATTCAAGTGTTTATTGAAAAGTTATGCCAAACCAAATTGTTTTGGTGCGGATTCAGATGTTGAAAAGCTGAGGTAAACAACTTTATAAGGGGACATGTTTTCGGGGACAATGATTCCGAGCGTAACGCATATAGTCGTTACAAAATACTACGTTGCGGCCCAACGTAGTGGTACAATAGGCTGGCCACCTAGTGTACGTAAGGAGGGTGTTTTCAGTCTTTGTGATTGATAAACACTCTGGTTTGCAGTGTGAAGGATTGAGTTGAAGCACTAGTAAACCGAGAATAGAGTTCACGGTCTTGTGACCCCTCAACATGATTTGAATCTTTTAAATTTCCGAGTTATTCATACTACTTCCTAATTATTGAGCAATTATGGAAGATTCTTGCTATTCTAAAAGGCGAATGTGGTAAGGATGATATTCCTTAGAAAGAAGTAAGTCGTAGAATGTGACACTGAATGATGAATATATTGAATAAGTGAGAAAAAAAGTGTTGATATGAGAAGGAGATGAGTTATCAAAGAATAATGTAAAACTTTTAATAGAAAAGTTAATAATTGTAGAAAGATCTTTGTGGAAAGGAAGTGGTTATAGAATCCAATGAATGAATAAGGTATTAACATAAAATCTATTTTTGATAGATTGAATGAATAAAGATTAATAAATAAAAATTTCGAGGACGAAATTCTTAGAAGAAGGGGTGAATGTAATGTCCTGAGAGTTTGATCATATAGTATATGATAATGATCCTTAGAGAAAGATAATGAACGTGTCAAAGAATATGTAATACTCAAATATAATTGAGTCTAAGTAAATGTTATGAAATAAAACTTATAAGAATTTATTATCAAGAATGGTGAGAGTAGAAAATATAAAACTTATATTAAGGTAATGTGTTGAAGTTATTCAATGAATAGATTTGAGGAAAACCTGAGTAAGGTAGGGTTTCTGTGATTCCGAGGACGGAATCCTTATAAGGAGGGAAGGATGTGACATCCCAGATTTTTAGAAATTATAAATGAGAATTTTATAAACAAAAGTATTATTTATGAGATATGTTGGGTGTGAGTATGTGTATGTCATATATTATAGAATATGTGAATTGATGTGAAGAGAATGTTATATATTAATTTTAATATATATAAATATTCAATTGAATTATTTATTGAGTTAAATAAATAAATTTTGTTTTGATTATAGAGTAATGTAATTAAGTTTAGCAGATTAATTAAATGAATATTTAGTATTTAATTTAATTAATATAATAATTTTATGTTATAGTTTTAATTTAATTGAGATAATTAAATTAGATGAGTTATGTGATGATTGTTACACAAAATTATAATTAACAAGTAAATATAATTATGGGACAATTTGATGAGATTGATTGATGTTAAGCTATTGATTAATTAAAATAATGAGTATTTGCCAAACATGGTCTTAGGCTTTTCAAGTTCAAATTGGTGTAACCTATGTATTAACTAGTAATTAGTATATCTAATAATTACTATGAGTTACATATATTATATATTACTAGTATTGTATATTATATGTATATACTACAAGTTAGTATGTTAGTTTTAGAAAACAAACTAAAGAAAGAAGAAGAGAGTTAGAGAGAGTTGTAGGAGAAGAAGAAGAGGAAGAAAAGGAAGAAGAAGGGAAAGTTTTGAGAAGACAAAACAAGCCCCATCATCATTATCTTCATCTCTCTCTTAAATTCATACTAATAAGACTATAATCTAAATTTCTTGTTTTAATTATATTTTATGTTCTTCAAAATGTAGGATAATGGTTATATAGAAGTTGTATTGAGAAATCTAGAGAGATAGAGGAATTGAGATGAGCTAGAAGAAGAAGAAGAAAAAGTTAGAAGAAGGTAACTTCTAAACTCTTATTTAATCCTTAATTTTTTTGGGTAGATTTATGTTCAAGGATAGTTTGTAATAGAAAATTTTAATTATTCTGCAAATTTCAATGGTTGTGTTATCGTTTAATGATATAAAATTAGAGGTTGAATGTGTTATTAACGACCGAAGTCGAGAATTAAATTGTATAAATTTTTGGGTCGTTACATTCACCAAAATAGAAAAATTGAACATTTTTATTTCATAAAATTCGGGGTCTCACAATCTCCCCTTCTTATGAAATTTCGCCCTCGAAATTTACGTACGTACCTGATATTCGAAGAGATGAGAATACCTTGCTTTCTTTTCAGATTGTACCTTCCCGGTAATTTTCTCGCTATCATGATTTTCTCATTTCTCATCTCCTGTATTTCAAATATCATTCTAGAACATAGTTTCAAAATAAGGGTTAATTAACATATCACATAATACCCCTATATTCTGACCGACCAATTAAATACGAAATAAACTTAGGTAGGGCATACTAGCGAAGGAATTCTCCATCTCTCCCCTCCTAGTGCTTGTCTCACACCTTAGCCAGGGATCATATCCTTAAGCTTTGATACCAACTGTGACGCCCCCAAAATCAGGTATATGTCACCCATCTTGGGTCGCCACTTACATGGTACAGAAATCCAAATACAACTTAATAATACAACTGTCGTGTACAATACGACAAGACATATGCTGTGAGTTTAAATACAAATATCGTCTTCTAGATAATATTCATTCTCAAAAGGAGTCCTCGTTATATTTATTGTCACACTATTTAACAGAATAGTGAGGACTACTAGCTAATGCTATCATCTAGGACCATCACTCCGTTCCCCGACTCGTCCCAGCTATATTCTCATTTTTCCTGAAGAGAACATTAAAAGAAAGAGTGAGCTCAATTAGCCCAGTAAGAAATATTATGACTAAGATAATGAAGAATAAATTATCGTTAGCCTTCAACAGTGTTAAACTGATATAATATAACAAACATCAAGTTTAACTGCAGCGGAACAAGCAATCTATTAGAAGAGTCAAGTAGAGAATAGAATCTACTATCTTTTATCATTTAAAAAAATATTTTCATCAACTTTTATCACCTGTATTCACCTGAACCACTAAAGATTATAATTAAGTTCACAATTCATATTTATAATAACATGAATTAACAATTCATTCTTGCCACAAGGCTTAATAGAACGTTTACTCAATATCCTTACCCCAAAGGCTGCAGATATTCAAGTGTAATAACAATGATCATAACAATCAGTTGTCTACCTTTGCACTACGTGCCAAAGATATTCAACTATAAAACCAATCGCTGGGACTCAGCTAAATAAATAATCCACATCATCGAATCATCCCCGCACTACGTGCCAAGGATATTCGTTAGTACCACTAATGGTCATAATCATGTCATACACCTGTCCATCTTTGTACTACGGGTCAAAGCTATCAAATAACAGATCATCTTTGCACTACAGGCCAAAGATATACAACTGTAAAATCAATAACCAACTTAGTACAATAAAGATTGGAATAATAAAAGAATTTCACCATGTATGCAGCACTTTGCATAGACAGGTTATTCCAACATAATAATAAAGAATGGAATAACAGAAGAATTCTTCATGAATATAAAAGAATAATATCCCTTACTATAACAATATCCCTCTACGAATATTGAACGAAAATAATATTTATATGAATATGAAAAATAATTTCTCTTCAGAATGAAAAAATAATAATCCTTACATTTGAAAGAAGAGTATTCCAACTGGTATAGCGAATATATTCTTGAAGAAAACTTCCACTGTTTTCTACGCTCAAAACTTTCTAAAACTCTAAAGAAATACTCTCAAGATTATAGAAGAAGAACTCTCTCTATAGTTTCTCTCTCTAGAGTTTCAGTGAATTCGTAAGAAATAATGAATGAATGAGCTTCTATTTATAAGAAAATAGAATGCATAGTAACTAATCCATGAACGGTCCAGATTGATTTACTTTAATCTGACAGTCCATATTTAAAGGAAAAATCTTTTAAATAAAATATAATATATTCTATTTTATATAAAAAGATTTTTACTATGCAAATACTGTGCAGGCACTATGCTAATACTATGCATAATAAAATATAATATATTTTATTTATAGAATAACTTTAATAAAGTATTCTGTTTTATATAAAAAGATTTTACTATGCAAAATACTATGCACAATAGAATATAATATATTCTATTTATAGAATAACTTTATAAAAATATTCTGTTTTATATAAAAAGATGTTTCTGTTTTATTACGTTAATAATACGAATAAAACAAAACGTCATTATCGTTATAATAATTCATATTAATGATCGACAATAATTGAGTCAAACTGAGCGGCTTCTTACATAAATATCAATAATCAATACCGTGTGCTACTATGCAACAACACGTATTACTGTACTTTTTCTACCAAGTAGTTCAACAGTTTTAACGGTAAAACCTCCGTCGTTATTTTCATAAAATATTTTATTCGGGTGAATAGTAACTCGTGAATAGTACTCTGACACAAAAAGTGTCCCAAATACCCGAGTGAACAATACTAGAGTGAATAGTAATTTGGGTGAATAGTAACCCGTGAATAGTAACTCGTGAATAGTAACTCGTGAATAGTAACCCGTGAATTGTAACCGGGTATTTTATAATAACTTGTATACTTAAAAAAATTCACATATCACCCTTAACTTTAAACTTTTATCAATTTAACTATTCACCAAAATAGAAAAATTGAACATTTTTATTTCATAAAATTCGGGGTCTCACATATCAAGTCTAAGGTAGTGCAATCGTACTCTTTAATGGTGGATGTATAGGAGCTGGGCTAAACAATTCATTCAGAGAGCGGAGGTATATAACTAGTAACCGATCTAACTCAATGTGAAAACAGTGTAGACGAGACGGAAACTAATTTGTTGGTTGTTTGTGGGAAACCACTTAGTGTACTATATTGAATACTATTAAAGACTCGATGTGTGTTAGGTTTAGACTTGTATATATGCACGTTGTTGACGAGGGAAGAAAATCGATATACCTTTAAAGTGGTTAGAGAATTATTGAGTAAATTGATACACGCGAGAAGTTGAGATTAAAGGAATGTATGTATGTGTTATATTTGAGTTTGATATTATTGGTGGAAAGAAGTACTATAAATAAGATTTTATAGTTGAGAGAAAGAGTTTTAGAACTCGAAGTGTGATCCTTAAATTGGTAAAGAAAATAGTAACCGGTGGTGTGAAACCAAAGAGAGGATTGATGTTAGACGAGTTAACACTTAAGGAGGATGTAATACCCGAGAATTTCCACGTGTTATTAAATGAATATATTAATAGAAATAATATTTATGTGAAAATAAGTGTTAATATTTTGTAAGTTGATTAATTCAATTGAGTTGCACTAGATTAATACGTATTGAGAAGTGTGGAATTGACAATGAGAATTATGAAATGCCTTGTGTTAGGGGTGCTCATCGATAAAAAACTGAACCGATACCAGAAAAAATCAAACCGGTACCGATTCGAAATTACCAAAAAAATAAGAACCGAAATCGATACCGAATTACCGATTTTGGTACAAAATCGATACCAGTTTTTTCGGTTCGATTTTCGGTTTTACCACGAAAATACAATTCATAGTTGATGAGCTTCTTAAGACTGACACCTTTCTGGCTGGGATGCGAGCCAACTGGTAATTAATTCATTTGATATATATATATATATATATATATATATATATATATATATATATATATATATATATATTGTTAGAGTTTATACCCTAGAGACCAATTATTTGATATAATTGCTTAACATTTTGTTATTATATTTGATTGAATAAATAAATAATTTTATTATGGTTTTATTTACTGCGTAATATAATTGTTAACATAATAAAATTCCTTAGAATAGTAATACAAATTATATAGTTTCAAGTATGTGACTTGAACATGAGATTATATAATTATAATTAGTATCATTGTTCTTAAATGTCCCTAGTCGAGTATCATTATTGATGGGACAACAATGATGCATTGAGACTAGTATGTGGATTGACTGATGACCAAATATCATTGGTCATAAATATATGAGATATTAAGTCAATGCATAGGTACATGTTAGAGACCGATGTACTGGACAGACCCACCATGAGAATTCTATATGGAGCATTATGTGAAGTGTCATTAGCAATTCTCATAGTGACAATGATGTAATGGTCCTCTGACCTGAAACCGCTATATTACTACACGAGAATTTATGTACTTTGATATCATCAAATGTCACCTTTAATAAGGTGGACTATAAAGGTGATTATTGGGTACATCATGAAGCGTGTGAGGAATATGAGTGATCTAGATGGAATTTAACCCTCCTATGTATTAGGGGTGATATCCATAGGCCTCTTGATTGAGTAGGACTATGAAATGCATGGTCATGCTCAAATAGTGATTTGTTTCATATAGTCTACTCATTAATCAAGAAAACTCAGATTAAATTATGAAGAGTATGACACATTCCATGACTCGAGTTTAATCTAGGATATTAAGGTTAAAAGGATTAAATTACATTGAAACATTGGTCACGAAAAAGTTGCATCGAATCATCGATCTTATTATTACTTGGGTAGCAATGATGCATTACTAAATGTTGCTCACTGTTTATAATTTTATAATATGATTTTAAAATTATTGTCAATGTAATAATAACCTATAGGGTCACACACATAGAACGTAATAAAAAGAAAATTAATTTAAATTGTAAGGATTTAAATATATCAATATGATTGATAGTATTTTAAATCACGAATTTAAATTAAAAATGATAATTTGTATATATGTATATTAATTAAGTAAGACTTAATTAAGATATATATAAATTCGGATTTTAATAATATTAGGTTTTGATTAATTCCTCTTAACTGCTATATATATGATATATATCAGTCACTTTAGATTTTAGGTCAAAACATAAAAACCCTAGCCGCTCTTAGAGAGAGACTAGAAAATACAGCTTCGAAAATCCTCATCCTTGGTGGCTAGTATCGCGATTCCTTCTTCTGCAGATCGTAGGACGATTCGCGGAGCGTTTGTGCGGATACCGTAGAGACGCAGCTCGTTTGGGTTACGTTGGAGATTCGATCGTATCAATTCCAGTTTCATAATCGTGGATTGCGTTGGAGATTCGATTGCTTCAATTTCAGTTTCTTAATCGGTATACTTTCTTACCACTGAATTAATTATTTTTTTCGCATGGATCCTGTTTTAGGGTTTCAAATTTGGTTTAAGTTATTCTATTTATGTTGTGCGTTTCTGTGTCGAAACCCTATATATATATATATATATATATATATATATATATATATATATATATATAGTTGCATGTATTTGATTCATTCATTCATACCCGAAAGTTGATGGTTAAAGGGAGAAAATTTTCCTCATCTAATCACAATTCATAAATATGTACTTATACAACTCATTTTGCATGCACATAATATATTTGTGTAATAATTGTATCATCGAATTAGTATAATTTATGCTACAAATGTCATTTTGCTTCATTAATTAAAAATTACAAATCAAATTATTGAATTGTTCGCACTTTCATTTATATATAGTACATACGTGGTTTAATTTTGAAGTAATAGCTGAACGTATTTATGTAAATATATATATATATATATATATATATATATATATATATATATATATATATATATATATATATATATATTGTGGGCATGCAGGTATGGACTTAATTTTGGGGAAAAAGTTCAAGGATAAGTATGGGCACTTGGGAGAGTCTTTTGGTCTTGGGTCCATTTTAAGCGGACTAGTGGGTTTACCTCATACTCACGGTGTCCCCTATTCACCTTGAAGAGAGTCTTACTTGTTCGGTTTTTTTTTTTCGGTTTTCGGTTTTACCGAATTTGAGATTTTTATTACCGCTACCGGTACCGAAAAGTATAAAAAAACCAAAAAATCGGTACCGCCGGAACCGGTTTCAATCGGTTCTGTAAAAATCGAAAAATCGAATTTTTTGAGCACCCCTACCTTGTGTAGCATAATGTGAAATGAGGAAATTCACTTAGCGAGTTAAAAAGGGAATTAGGAAGATTAATCGTGTTTGATCATGTGATTTCATGAGTATACTCTTAGATTGGCAATATCACTCTTGTGGACATTAATTCATGTCGTGTAAAATGAGTTTAGCGATGGAGGTTGACACTGGCTTGAAGCTAAACCAGTCTTGGCACTGTCAGGGTACGGCGCAACTGCGCCGTCCCAACAGTATAAACTGGCGCAGTTGCGCCAGTGATCAGTTGGAGTTGGTTAGTTTCTACTGTAGCACTGAATGGAACATTAATGTTATATATGTGACATAAATAAAACCATATAATAGGAGTATATTAAAATGAAATGAGGTACCTAGTAGCACTATGGTATCATATGAAGTTGTAATGCATAAATGATTTATTTT
This sequence comes from Panax notoginseng, assembly GCA_016801055.1. Taxonomy (NCBI): domain Eukaryota; kingdom Viridiplantae; phylum Streptophyta; class Magnoliopsida; order Apiales; family Araliaceae; genus Panax; species Panax notoginseng. The sequence continues at coordinate 12,992,978 of CM029015.1, forward strand.
CTGGGTACTCTAGAATCTGAGAAAGAAATTCAATGTTTTAAATAAACATTGATATTAAATAAGTTATAATGTGGTTATGTGAGTGATAAAGATAATTATGGAACTACCCGGACAATAATGCCTAACTGCGTTGCTTTATTGCATGTATTTAATGTATATGAATTATATGATGCGAGTATAAAACTTATCTTTAAATTCCTAATATGGTAACAATTGTACCTTAATATTACATTATGGGGATTAAAAGAACCAAACCAAGCCTTACATGCCCAAATGCTAAGATATTTGCTCTTGTCCCAAATTAAGTGTCACAAAGTACATGAATAGTGACTTGAAGCTAAAACACGTATTTTCCAAAAAGGCTATTGAATAGGTGATCATTTGCTAAGAAGATGGTTGGTAAGGGTGATTGATCAACTCTTGATTAACCAATGTATTTTTCTATTACACCATGAATCCAACCTTAGTGTAATACCAATGTCTAGTCCAAGCTTCTTCTATATACAAGCTTGATTTTTAATTTTTGTGTTGCTTAAAACTTGTCTGGTAATTCTAAGTGTAGAGTATAAGTTGCTGAGCTACTATAGAAGTATACTCAGAGTGTAGGAGGTCCAATTCAAGCTCAAGAAGGTATAATTTCTAATTATGTTCTTGAAATGGGTCTTGTTTAGTTCTTGAAATTTCTTGAATTCATATATCAATTGATATGAATTATCATGTTATTATGTGTTTAAGAAGTTCACTTACATGTATGAACTCTTTTATGATAGTTGGAACAAGTTTAAATCGTTGGAATTCAAGTTGGTTAAGACTTTGTAAAACAGAGTCTGCTTCTGCTCCTGAACCAGACATGGCGCAGCTGCGCCCTAATTGAACTAGGGTGCAGCGCAGCTGCGTCGTCCTCTGAGTTTAGTTGAGCATTCTGTTTTAAAAATCTGCTAAGTGTGATCAGTTATTATGGCTTAAGCCAACATGCAAGAATGTGTAACATGTATGTATAAGTATAATAACCTAATGTGAGCATGTTTTACTAAGATTAGCATGATTTGGTAGAAGATCTTTAACAAGGACTTTAAGTTTTGAAAACAAACTTTGTTAAAGTTTATGTTTTGCAAATTTTGAGCCTAGTGGTCTATACACCTGACTGATTTTACACATAAATGAGCATGCTTAGTGTATATAGTTCCTTGTTCATAATCAAACTCGTTAGACCTTGTGCGAAAGAAGTTTTTAAGAAAACTTGGTATAACAGAACTAAGGTGTATAAATGTTACTTGCTATACATTCTGATCTTGCAAGCATGTTAACATGACTTGACTGCATATGAATAGAGCCTTAAAGTTGTCTCGTATATGTTAAATGGCATTGTTCTATTTTAAAGTGCTATACATTCCTAGATATGACTTATATGTGCTTTATCACATCATTCATGAAAAATGATTTCAAAGGCAACCATGTTTCGAACTTAAGTTGCATTACATATGAGTATTTAGAGTTTAAAGGCTTGAGATGCCATGTTATGTTTCATTATGTCTCTAAACCTAAGTCTTACATGTTAAACATAATGGAAGTAAACCAAATATGAGGTTAAAGCATGTTTTAAAGTGTTAAACAATGCTAGCTATGAGTAAAAGATATGAATATGAATGAGCATGTGTAGTACAGATTATGTGACCTCTTTATGAGAACATAAGGCTAATTAGTACACCTAGTGATTACATAACCCTATTTGGTTTTGATTTCGTCAAAATCCTAAACTAAAGTCCCTAACATATAAGGTTGATCTTGAGGTGATCGTACAAGTATGTAAAGACCCCTAACATGAATGTAAGAGAAGTGTAAGAGTCTAAGTGTGTTAAAGTATGAACTGAAACTAGGAGTGCAAAGCTCAACCTTGGTCTGGCCAAGGGACAAGGCAGATGCGCCGTCCCTAAGCCTGGACAGGGCGCAGTTGCGCCATTCTGCAGTCTGGAATAGGTTCTGTTTTTGATCTAATGTTGGAGCATTCTTATATGATTTCTTTAACATGTAATATATAATCAGTATGCTATGTAATGTGTTAAGAAGCATGCTATGTGATAAAGATGAATGTTAATCATGGCTTTATAATGTTAAGCCCAAAGGAATGTTTTCAAAATATAAAGCAAGGACACGTTGTTTGAATTTGTGATGTATTACCATCTAATGTGTGTTATGAAAATATAAAATAGGTGATGTGGTTTGAAGTTACAACTAAGTTAGACGTTTATGCGTACGTTTGAACTTTACCTATATGAGTTTTAAGTGTGTCGAACACATAGCGAGTCAAGTGTGTGATAGATGTATATGAATGTTGATGTCATGTACGGGTGACTAAGGTATACCTATACATCCCTAGCTATTTCAAGCGTATGATGAGAAAGTGAAGTGTAGGTTTTACAAACCTAGTTAGGAAACAATGTAACATTATTATTACATTGATAATGCATGAAATATGTTACTAATGGATGTGAATCCATGATTATATAACTGTGTAGGAATACACGAAGTGCAGATAAGCTTTAAGCAGTTAAGTTGTAGTTGATAAACTACGAATCAGGCAAGTCTTTCAGTTCCTATTTGATATATGAATTTGATAACTGTTAGTTGATCTATATTATGCTATGCAAATGTTGATGTATATATATGAAATGCATATGAGATATGTATGAAAGGTGAAGGTTGATCTTTAATGATATGCTTGTGATATAAACCTCTTTGCCTGTTATGTGAGAAGTAACATGCGTAGTAAATATTAATCGATTATGAATGCATGAAGTGAATATGTTATTATATGCTATGTGCTGCATGAAAACTATTAGAATTGCTGGGCTGTCGAGCTCACCCATGCAAATAACAACTTTTGTAGGTTAAGGACTCACAGTAAAGATTACGTGCTACTTTATTGATAAAGATCAATAGAATCAAAGGAGATTAACTCATTTGTTTAAATATATACTCTTGAACCATGTTTAGATTCTAGTAGATGTACGTGATAGTGGTTCATAATGTGTAATACATGTTAAGTTGTAATATGTGATACATAGAGGAATTCGAATAGAGATGTAAAAATTTATGCAGTAATTCAGATAGAAGAATCATAACATAATTTGATTTAGGGAATTGTAATTGATTCAAGTTAAGAAATCAATAAAAGATTATTTTTCAAAGGAGATTGAAAAAGTTTAAATTATTCTGCATATTTTTAAAACATCGAATATGATGTATAACAGGAATGGTAAATGACCAAGATTCGAAACTTATAAAAGTTTGGGGTCATTACATAGATCCTGGAATTGGAAAGAATTTATATTCTAAATTGTAATAAGCAAGGTTATATTCATTAAGTTATGAATAATTGATAATAATAGTTTGACGATAGTAGTATCGTGGCGGACCGAATTCGAGGTTCAAAGGGACCTGGATTTGGGGGCGTCACAGGTTGGTATCAAAGCTGTAGGTTATAAACTTTAGGTAAGTGTACCTTAGGCTATAACCTGAGAGAGAGAGAGAAAGATAAAGATTAAAATATATATGTGAAGATTCAAAGAAGAATCTAAGAGAATGAGAATTCAAGAGTTTCATAACTCCGGTAATAAAAATATTAAGGTGGTGTCTATAAGATGCGAATGAACTCGAGTGAAGTTTTGTTGATAATAGGGAAAGAACCCTAAAAATTGATGATCACGACGTGATCGGATTGAGCTATGAAGTGATAAATAGTCTGTAACGACTAAGTGTGTATAGCTTGATGCTATAAGTGAATGTACTATGAAATGGTACGATATGAACTCATGAGGAGTTGTATATGATGAGATACGAAGAATCCGTATCAAGTAAAGAGCAAGTTAAGTGTGAGATAGAGTTAGGTGAAATTTTAATTGAGGACCCATGTCAGCAGCTGAGTTGTATGATTCCTTGTTATGGGCAGGGAATTGTACTTGATATAAAAATCACTTAGTTTCTGGCACTGATAATCATTGAAATATCTATGTCGCACTATTTGCTATACACCTGTTGAGAAGGTGATTCTTTTCTCATGTGTATAACAGATAGATAAGTTATAGTTAGAGAATATAAGGTTAAGTTGCGAGTTCTTAAACTCATACTTATGGTACGTTCGTGATTCATAATTATATGAAATATTTTTGAACCCCTCAGCGAATGGACGCCTATGGTCTGACTAGGGTAAGTTCCTAAACTCATATAATTGTGGCAAGTTTCTGAATTTTCAAAGTGTGGTAAGTTTGATGAACTATATTAGGTATATATATGTTATGAAATTAGAAATTTTGGTATAGTGAGCATTGATGGTGTTAAAGATTGATAGAATGACGCAATGGAGTAAAGATTGAAGTTGATGGAGGAACATGGATTTTCTAAATCTTCTAGCTCTGCTAGATTTTCAAAATTTATTGAATTCGTGCTGAAGTTTGCACCTCTATTTTCTCGAAAAACATTGGATCATGTGATTGAACCAATGATGTTTAAAAACAATACTGTTATTCATACGTCTATGCTAACTGTTTCGGTTAAGACAAAAATGATTTGAAAATTTTTAAAATGTATTTCTGACCATTTACATCATTTGATATGGTGTAGAAATGGTAAACGATGGAGTCATCAATGCAGTTGAACCTAGTGTTGGTTGTAATGTAGTATGACAAAGTCATATAATGGCGGAATCCTCAACGTACTACTAATCTAGTACGGTATCATGACGTCATAAAAGAATTTTTGGTTTTCTTTTAAATTATGAAGAAAGTCAATTAAGTTGGCTAAATTATTTCGATTGATGTCCGAATTGTTGATAAAAGTCTAAGCTATTTGATTCGGCTAGACGACTGTTGAAAAATATTTATGGAATTCAAGTGTTCTTGAGTATTTATGCCAAACCAGATTGCTCTGGTGCGGATTTAGATGTGGAAAAGCTGAGGTGAACAACCCTAAAAGGGGACATGTTTTCGGGGTTTCGGGGACAATGGTTCCGAGCGTAACGCATGTAGTTGTTACAAAACACTACGTCGCAGCCCAACGTAGTGGTACAATAGGCTGGCCACCTAGTGTACGTGTGACGGGTGTTTTCAGTCCTTGTGATTGATAAACACTCTGGTTTGCAGTGTGAAGGATTGTGTTGAAGCACTAGTTCACAGTCTTGTGACCCCTCAGCATAATTTGGAATCTGAGTTATTCATACTACTTCCCGATTATTGAAAAATCGTGGAAGATTCTTATTCTTCTGTGTGATAAAAATTGTAAGTAGAGTGTTCCTTAGAAAGGAGAATGTGGTAGGATGAAAGTGAGCAAGTGATAATGAAACTTCCGAAAGGAGAATAGATAAAATTATTCAAAAGAATATGTAATATTCGGAATAGCATAGAGTAGAGGAGGTTTCGGTGATTGCGAGGACGAAATCCTTATAAGGGGGAGAGGATGTAAGAACCCGAATTTTCAGAAAAGATTAAAATAAGAATTTAGTAGATAAAATTCTTAAGGCATGTGATCGAAGGGTTCAAATAAAAATATATAGTGTGTTACGAGGTATGTGGTATTATGTTACATAGGGTAATATGAGCTATGTAATAAGTGATGTTGTGTTTAATAAATATATATTATTATTACATATTTGTTATAAATTGTAGAGATGAATTTATATGAAGATGGATAAGATTTATCTATCGACATTAAATAATGTATAGAATTATTTTATTATAGTAAATTGGTGACATTAAAATATCTTTGATAATCATCAATTTCTTGAGTATATGTACGAGTGAGTATCAAGTCTAAGGTAGTGCAATCGTACTCTTTAATGGTGAATGTATAGGAGCTGGGCTAAACAATTCCTTCAGAGAGTGGAGGTATATACGAACTAGTAACCGATGTAACTCACTGTGAAAACAGTGTAGACGAGACGGAAACTAATTTGTTGGTTGTTTATGGGAAACCACTTAGTGTACTATATTGAATACTATTAAAGACTCGATGTGTGTTAGGTTTAGACTTGTATATATGCACGTTGTTGACGAGGGAAGAAAATTGATATACCTTTAAAGTGGTTAGAGATTTATTGAGTAAATTGATACACGGCGAGAAGTGAAGATTAAAGGAATGTATGTATGTGCTATATTCGAGTTTTGTATTATTGGTGGAAAGAAGTACTATAAATAAGATTTTATAGTTGAGAGAAATAGAGTTTTAGAACTCGAAGTGTGATCCTTAAATTGTTAAGGAAAATAGTAACCGGTGGTGTGAAACCAAAGAGGGGATTGATGTTAGACGAGTTAACACTTGAGGAGGATGTAATACCCGAGAATTTCTATGTGTTATAAAATGAATATATTAATGGAAATAATATTTATGTGAATATAAGTGTTAATGTTTTGTAAGTTGATTAATTCAATTGAGTTGCACTAGATTAATACGTATTGAGAAGTGTGGAATTGACAATGAGAATTATGAAATTCCTTGTGTAGCATAATGTGAAATGAGGAAATTCACTAAGCAAGTTAAAAAGGGAATTAGGAAGATTAATCGTGTTTGATCATGTGATTTCATGAGTACACTCTTAGATTGGCAATATCACTCTTGTGGACATTAATTCATATCGTGTAAAACGAGTTTGGCGATAGAGGTTGACACTGGCTTGAAGCTAAACCAGTCTCAGCTGCGCCGTCCCAACAGTACAAGCTGGCGCAACTGCGCCAGTGATCAGTTGGAGTTGGTTACTTTCTACTGTAGCACTGAATTGGAACATTAATGTTATATGTGTGACATAAATAAAACCATATGATAGGAGTATATTGAAATGAAATGAGGTACCTAATGGCACCATGGTATCATATGAAGTTGTAATGCATAAATGATTTATTTTCTGGGTACTCTAGAATCTGAGAAAGGAATTGAATGTTTTAAATAAACATTAATATTAAATAAAGTTATAATGTGGTTATGTGAGTGGTAGAGATAATTATGGAATTATCCAGACAATAATGCATAACTGCGTTGTTTTATTGCATGTATTTAATGTACATGAATTATATGATGCGAGTATAAAACTTATCTTTAAATTCCTAATATGGTAACAATTGTACCTTAATATTATATTATGGGGATTAAAAGAACCAAACCAAGCCTTACATGCCCAAATGCTGAGATATATGCTCTTGTCCCAAATTAAGTGTCACAAAGTACATGAATAGTGACTTGAAGCTAAAACACGTATTTTCCAAAAAGGCTATTGAATAGGTGATCATTTGCTAAGAAGATGGTTGGTAAGGGTGGTTGATCAACTCTTGATTAACCAATGTATTTTTCTATTACACCATGAATCCAACCTTAGTGTAATACCAATGTCTAGTCCAAGCTTCTTCTATATACAAGCTTGATTTTTAATTTTTGTGTTGCTTAAAACTTGTCTGGTAATTCTAAGTGTAGAGTATAAGTTGCTGAGCTACTATAGAAGTATACTCAGAGTTTAAGAGGTCCAATTCAAGCTCAAGAAGGTATAATTTCTAATTATGTTCTTGAAATGGGTCTTGTTTAGTTCTTGAAATTTCTTGAATTCATATGTCAATTGATATGAATTATCATGTTATTATGTGTTTAAGAAGTTCACTTACGTGTATGAACTCTTTTATGATAATTGGAACAAGTTTAAATCGTTGGAATTCAAGTTGGTTAAGACTCTGTAAAACAGAGTCTGCTTCTGCTCTTGAACCAGACATGGCGTAGCTGCGCCCTAATTGAACTAGGGTGCAACGCAGCTGTGCCGTCCTCTGAGTTCAGTTGAGCCTTCTGTTTTAAAAATCTGCCAAGTGTGATCAGTTATTATGGCTTAAGCCAACATGCAAGCATGTGTAACATGTATATATAAGTATAATAACCTAATGTGAGCATGTTTTACTAAGATTAGCATGATTTGGTAGAAGATCTTTAACAAGGACTTTAAGTTTTGAAAACAAACTTTGTTAAAGTTCATGTTCTGCAAATTTTGAGCCTAGTGGTCTACACACATGACTGATTTTACACATAAATGAGCATGCTTAGTGTACATAGTTCCTTGTTCATAATCAAACTCGTTAGACCTTGTGCGAAAGAAGTTTTTAAGAAAACTTGGTATAACAGAACTAAGGTGCATAAATGTTACTTGCTATACATTCTGATCTCGTAAGCATGTTAACATGACTTGACTACATATGAATAAAGCCTTAAAGTTGTCTCGTATATGTTGAATGACATTGTTCAAGTTTAAAGTGGTTTCAAAAGCAAACTTGAACATATTTTCAAAATCTAGTTGCATCACATGGATATCTAGATTCTAAAGGATTAAGATGACATGTTATGTCTATCATATTCCTAAATATGACTTATATGTGCTATATCGCATCATTCATAAAAAATGATTTAAAAGACAACCATGTTTCGAACTTAAGTTGCATTACATATGAGCATTTAGATTTTAAAGGCTTGAGATGCCATGTTATGTTTCATTATGTCTCTAAACATAAGTCTTACATGTTAAACATAATGGAAGTAAACCAATCATGAGGTTAAAACATGTTTTAAAGTGTTAAACAATGCTAGCTATAAGTAAAAGATATGAATATGAATGAGCATGTGTAGTACAGATTATGTGACCTCTTTATGAGAACATAAGGCTAATTAGTACACCTAGTGATTACATAACCCTATTTGGTTTTGATTTCGTGAAAATCCTATACTAAAGTTCCTAACATATAAGGTTGATCTTGAGGTGATCATACAAGTATGTAAAGACCCCTAACATGCATGTAAGAGAAGTGTAAGAGTCTAAGTGTGTTAAAGTATGGACTGAAACCAGGAGTGCAAAGCTCAACCTTGGTCTGGCTAAGGGACAGCGCAGCTGCGCCGTCCCTAAGCCTGGACAGGGCGCAGCTGCGCCATTCTATAGTCTGGAATAGGTTCTGTTTTTGATCTGATGTTGGAGCATGCTTATATGATTTCTTTAACATGTAATATATGATTAGTATGATATGTAATGTGTTAAGAAGCATGCTATGTGATAAAGATGAATGTTAATCATAGCTTTCGAATGTTAAGTCCAAATGAATGTTTTCAAAATATAAAGCAATGACACGTTGTTTGAATTTGTGATGTATTACTATCTGATGTGTGCTATGAAAATATAGAATAGATGATGTGGTATGAAGTTACAACTAAGTTAGACGTTTATGTGTACGTTTGAACTTACCTATATAAGTTTTAAATGTGTCGAACACATAGCGAGTCAAGTGTGTGATAGATGTATTTGAATGTTGATGTCATGTACGGGTGAATAAGGTATACCTATACATACCTAGCTATTTCAAGCGTATGATGAGAAAGTGAAGTGTAGGTTTTACAAACCTAGTTAGGAAACAATGTAACATTATTATTACATTGAGAATGCATGAAATATGTTACTAATGGATGTGAATCCATGATTATATAACTATGTAGGAATACACGAAGTGCAGATAAGCTTTAAGCAGTTAAGTCGTAGTTGATAAACTACGAATCAAGCAAGTCTTTCAGTTCCTATTTGATATATGAATTTGATAACTGTTAGTTGATCTATATTATGCTATGCAAATGTTGATGTATATATATGAAATGCATATGAGATATGTATGAAAGGTGAAGGTTGATCTTTAATGATATGCTTGTGATATAAACCTCTTTGCCTGTTATGTGAGAAGTAACATGCATAGTAAATATTAATCGATTATGAATGCATGAAGTGAATATGTTATTATATGCTATGTGCTGCATGAAAACTATTAGAATTGCTGGGCTGTCGAGCTCACCCTTGCAAATAACGACTTTTGTAGGTTAAGGACTCACAGTAAAGATTACGTGCTACTTTATTGATAAAGATCAATAGAATCAAAGGAGATTAACTCATTTGTTTAAATATATACCCTTGAACCATGTTTAGATTCTAGTAGATGTACGTGATAGTGGTTCATAATGTGTAATACATGTTAAGTTGTACTATGTGATACATTGAGGAATTCGAATCGAGATGTAAAAATTTATACAGTAATTCGGATAGAATGAATCATAACATAATTTGATTCAGGGAATTGTAATTGATTCAAGCTAAGAAATCAATAAAAGATTATTTTTCAAAGGAGATTGGAAAAGTTTAAATTATTCCACATATTTTTATAATATCGAATATGATGTATAACAGGAATGGTAAATGACCAAGATTCGAAACTTATAAAAGTTTGGGGTCATTACATAGATCCTGGAATTGGAAAGAATTTACATTCTAAATTGTAATAAGCAAGGTTATATTCATTAAGTTATGAATAATTGATAATAATAGTTTGACGATAGTAGTATGGTGGCGGACCGAATCCGAGGTTCAAAGGGACCTGGATTTGGGGGCGTCACAGAGGGTTCCAACCTCGAACTTGAAGAGGTTTTGTTTTCTTTGGACAGGTAAACTCGGAAGCTAGATTTGGCAAAAACGAAGAACAAATTTAGTGATTGGAGTGAGGTTGTAACTCGTAACAAGGTAGCCATAAGGGAACCCTTGGCTAGATTGAATCATTTTCCAATAGAGTTAATGTTTGTTGGGTATTTTGATTTGAGACTTTGTGAGAAAGCAAGAAAGCTATAAAGAATTCACACCAACCGAATCTGGATTTAATTAAGTACAAGCAAAGCAATTAAATCGATCAAGAAGGTATGGGACTTCTCGACGCACCTCTACCAATTTTTTCTTTGTCCCATCTCTCTTCTGTTATGGAATTTCTAGTTGCTCGGTAATGCCCCATCCTTTTTGTGACACCCCCAAATCTGGCCACTTCAATCCCACAGATTTGGTGTTCACTGTCCAATTAAAATCATAACTAACTACCCATATCCAAAAGATAAAATTAAACTCAAAAGTTAAAACAATAAATCTCCCATTAAGGGGTTACATAATCTCAAATAAATCCCAGGTCATCTAACCTTTATTACAATCACCAGCGGAAAATTAAAACATGATTATAATTAAATCCATTACATAAGCTTCATAAATTAAATATATATTAGACGTTGTCGTCTAATCAAGCACTTTGTCCTTGCCCTTACTTGTAGAAAGCTTTTCAAACTTCGTAACTTCATCTGCATTGTTTTGTGCAAGAGTGAGCAAATAATTGCTCACAAGAAGGAGAATATATAATAACGTTTCATGAATGACAATTAACTGAGCTTTCAATGGTAAAGTATTCTTACCGGAACACGGAACTTTAATTCAACAACAATGAGTTCAAAGGAATATTAAACGTTTAAGTTAACAATAGATAACAACATCAAAGAATATACTGAGGGTCACAAGACCACAAACTCTATTCTAGGTTTACAAGTATTTCTACTTTAACCTTTAACAGTCTAAAAGACTATAATCATCATCTTCGTCCTAGGTTAACAGGTTTTTCTACTGTAACCTTTAACAGTCTAAACGACTATATGGACCATCATTTCGTACTCCAGGTGATCAGCCCTTTGTACTATGTATTGCGCAAACATTTTAACGCTATTGTGTAGCTCTAAAATAATCCCCTGATATAGGGTTGTTCATCTCAGCTTAGATCATCAGGTTTCGAACCAAATGAAGTTTGGTTGGGAATTAGCTTTCAAGGAATTCTAGATCTTCAGATTGCTCATCAACCAAGTACTGGTTGAATCAGATGGAAACAAATAACTATTCAAGAGTTTGATTATAATATCTTTATGAACAAGGTATATCAATGAATCAATAAGAGCTAGAGTATTAATAATTTCTAAATTGAACAAACGTTATCATCGACAACACGCTTCAAAATTTGTGTGAGTGCATATGCAAACCAAAGGAAGTTTGGTTTGGGTAGACTTCAAGGGTAATTTAGAGTTTAGAACATTCATCAACTAAGGATTAGTTGAATTTGTAAAGAATTGCTAAGCAACTTAGAGTTCGGTACAATAACGTAAGATAGTACAGTGATATTGAAGAACGAAGATCAAACAACAGTTATTAGTAGCTGAATAAACACACTTCTTACAATAATAATACAGACTTTGAATAAAGAGATAAAGATTAACTAACTTGCTCAACAATAAATTGGCCATTAAAATTGGTACTTACATGATTACATATGGAAACATACCAAGAATACATATACTGACAAGTTTTCTTCCTACTATAAACAAAATTTGCATGCGATTATTGTTTAAACACCATATCCAATCACTATAAACATGTATAACCTCCATAACTTAATTACATAACAACAATTCGGAAGAAATAGAATTCACAGAGCATAGAAAAACTTTGCGTAGAAACCCATATATGCATAATAAGAGTATAGAACATACTTTTTTCTTCTTAACAGAAATCCTTGCTACACACTGGAATTGTTCTTCTCTACACAAGCTCTCTCTCAAATTCTCTCAAGTCTCAATTCTCTCTATTGCCTAACACAACAAGAATGAAGTTCTGATAGCTAGTATGCGTAACATAAGAAAACACAAACTGATATGGCCTTAATAGCCATCATCAGTTATCAAAATAACGTCTACAACATATATCAATACGTTATATTTATTATTTATTTTATTTAAATTATTTATAAATTCAAAAATTAAAAATCCAAAAGCCATAAGGCTTTGTTTGGCAAAACTCTTTGAAATTAAAGACTTAATATATATTTAAGCCCTATTTGGCAAAATTAGTTTAAACTCCTTTAATTTATTTTTAATAAAAAATTTAGTTTATAATTTATAATTACATATTATTTATTTGGATTTTTACATCAAATAAAGTAATTATACATACTATATTTTAAATAAATCCTCCACTTAAACAAATTTCCTAGTAGTACAACCATAACGGTGTGTACTTTGTCACATGATTACAGTCGAGCTTGTTCGATCATCTCACCGCAAAATGAAAAACATTACGAATGCGTTCTAACTATAGAGGTAAGGCTACCCCAAAACCATCTAACTTAATCTTAAAAACCTATAACTATCAAATATATACATGAGAAAAGAATCACCTTTCCAATGATTATAAATGTGATATACCAAGTATATGCACAAAATCTCTACCCATACAAAGGTTTGTACGACTTAGTCACCATATGAAAAAAAAAATCTCACCCAACATTGCCTTACTCCTAAATTATTTCTAACTTATCCATAACTAACTCAATGCGCATTCCTAGCATGACATAATCGAAAACTTCTCGTGCGCTTAGCACGCCTTCCGATGTTTGGACTTCCTTTTTGTTTGGCAATCAATTTGTGAACGATATGACATACTTCTTTCTAATTGCATTCCACACGTTCTTGTAAACCCTTTTGAAAATTCGATGTAAATCGTGAATCTCGGCTCGACACATTTGACACAGAAACATCGTGTCTTGAAACGATTTCATAACTTCACACACTGCTCGATATGTAATACGTTAACTTTGACAGACCAAAAATCTACCGCCATATCTTGCCACCAATAGTAATATCGAAGGCAATATATAATTTCGTGCAAAACTTCATTTTCAATTCCTGGTATTAGCGAAACCTAGTTTCTTCCTTCTACTTTTAACTATCCATCAGTATCGATTTTGAGTTGACACCTTCATCTCGATGCTACTCTTCTTTTACTCTATCCAACAAAGTTATATGGTTTTTCCATCTGAAAAGCTTCTCCTTCGATTTTTTTTATATATATCTATCTCACACTATTTCCTAAAAATAACACCTCTAAATCCTCAGAGCAACTATTAATACCTCTAACTCCGAATCGTGAGTCGGACACCCTTTCACTTAAAAATTTTAACTGGCGCGATGCGTATAAAATGTCCCTATACAACACACTGCCTAATACATTGTACGATACGTCATTATACAACACAAAGTTTTCTGTACTATCTGGTAGATACAACATAGGTCCTAACTAAATTCTTCTTCGATTCTTGAAAATTCACTCTATAATTTCCTACCCATATAAATTCCACCAACTACCTCGTCAATTTAGATAACTAAGTAACTATCTTGACCTTTACATAACCTATAGATTATTTTCTTAATAACTTCTTGTTTTAAAAAATCGATAAATAACTCTACCGTACAGACGTCTTATAGCTAAAAGAACAAAATACTACCTTTGACTTCCTCAGAGTCTTAAGATTATGCACTTTCTTTGACAATAACTTATCACCACCTGGTTTAACAACTTCAGAGTTTCATAAATCAAATCAGAAATAAATCCATTACGTGGCCTTTAATACCAACACCACAATTCTACACATCAACTTAAAAGGAATCACTATTCACACTTTCTAATTTTTAGGGAATAGTCTAACTCTTCCCGAAGAGAATCTAGTTTCTAAACGAATTCATCAGGTAAAATTAACAAGTGGCGATTAAGTTAAATAACACGCAGCCGTATAGATAATTGATCGGAACCATATCTTGCATTGCGTTCTGGATCTTCATGTTGGATGATTGTTCAGTTGGTCGACACGGCAGAGTTGACTCTACAATAATTAGTTTTCCACTGCCCCTTTTGCTTCCACTTGCCTTTCCTACCGCTTTCTTTGGGCAACCTCGAGCCAAGTGCTCCTTCGATCCACACATGAAGCAGGCTCTCTTCCTCGGTCTTGAACATTTTGGAGCAATGTGATCCTTCGATCCAAAATTAAAGCACACCCTTTTTCCCCTCAAACAAATACCTACATGTTTTTTTCCGCAGTTGCTACACACCTCCACCTTCTTCTTTTCCTTCCCTTGCTGATTTTCAGCGTTAATATTATTGTCCCACTTTCTTTTACCAGTGTTACCGGTATGACTATCACCCACCTTATCATCTTCACTCTTCTTTCCCCTCTGCTCTTGATTGTATGCCAGCGTATTACCTTCCCCGTCTACATCAATCGTTCTTTCCAACCCTGTTGTAAACGAATTTGGTTTGAACATCGAGATTTGATTATACAGCCAGAAATTCAGTTGATTTATCAGTGCTCCCACTAGCAAATTCACCAATTGTGGCACTGGATTTGCGTTAGCTTCCCTATCGTATACATTTTCCTTGGGGCTCTGTTGACGCTGTTGTCTTCTTCTAGGCGGCATTTTACTGTTTAAAACTTGACCTATTAGATAACATATAATATTTCTTAATAAACAATGATAATACTTTATTCATTTATTACATCACCGCATCACAAAATAACCACACTGCTATTTATATTATTTATCCCGAAATAATAAAATTCTAGGATTACTTCATCACATCCCACTATTTAATTCAAAAGTTAGGATTTACATTTTAAATCTACAAGAACATTCCACGCTGTACAACTTCATTGCGCTCTTGCTCCACGATACGAATCGTCACGAGATTGGAAGATTGAATTCTAAGTTTCATCATTCGCTTGGCACTCTTTGACTTGTCTTCAACACGATCTATGCATTTAGAAGCCTCCATCCATGCGTCCTCAGCTTTCGCCCGCTTTGTTGACTCCTTTCCCTAGCCATTCATGCGCAATCTCGTTAATAACTAATAACTATCCTCTTTAATATTCTGACCGCTCTGACTGAGCTAATATTCGCTCTACATCTGCAAATGGTGCAGTAAGGTCTTGAATCGCGACATCTTCTTGTGCTAACGTGGCTTAGTGCTTTACGGCTAGACCTTCTAATTTCTCGACCTTCTTTTATCCTCTCGTTCAAACTCAAGCCTATACCCAAGGTCTACAACAAAAATCAACGGGTATGGCTTTCCCAATACCAACCATACTCAGACTATACAACTTCTAAGGCTCCTAATCCTTATCATCCTTCGTCAGTCATTCTGACAACAAAGGTTTCATAACCCCAAAACTTGATACATATAATACTTGCTACTCCTAAGTACTCACGAGCACATAAGTCATTAACACATAAACACATAAAGTCTTTTATCATTTTATCTTCAATGAATTTCCTTAATTCATTCCTTAGAACTCGATAAGAGTTATCACCTCTATGTTCTCGATCTCCTAGAAGGTTATAGCCTAAGGTTTCCCCACCTAAGATTTATAACCTAAAGCTTTGATACTAACTTGTGACACCCCCAAATCTGGCCACTTCAATCCCACAGATTTGGTGTTCACTGTCCAATTAAAATCATAACTAACTACCCATATCCAAAGGATAAAATTAAACTCAAAAGTTAAAACAATAAATCTCCCATTAAGGGGTTACATAATCTCAAATAAATCCCAGGTCATCTAACCTTTATTACGATCACCAGCGGAAAATTAAAACATGATTATAATTAAATCCATTACATAAGCTTCATAAATTAAATATATATTAGACGTTGTCGTCTAATCAAGCACTTTGTCCTTGCCCTTACTTGTAGAAAGCTTTTCAAACTTTGTAACTTCATCTGCATTGTTTTGTGCAAGAGTGAGCAAATAATTGCTCACAAGAAGGAGAATATACAATAACGTTTTATGAATGACAATTAACTGAGCTTTCAATGGTAAAGTATTCTTACCGGAACAAGGAACTTTAATTCAACAACAATGAGTTCAAAGGAATATTGAACGTTTAAGTTAACAATAGATAACAACATCAAAGAATATACTGAGGGTCACAAGACCACGAACTCTATTCTAGGTTTACAAGTATTTCTACTTTAACCTTTAACAGTCTAAAAGACTATAATCATCATCTTCGTCCTAGGTTAACAGGTTTTTCTACTGTAACCTTTAACAGTCTAAACGACTATATGGACCATCATTTCGTACTCCAGGTGATCAGCCCTTTGTACTATGTATTGCGCAAACATTTTAACGCTATTGTGTAGCTCTAAAATAATCCCCTGATATAGGGTTGTTCATCTCAGCTTAGATCATCAGGTTCCGAACCAAATGAAGTTTGGTTGGGAATTAGCTTTCAAGGAATTCTAGATCTTCAGATTGCTCATCAACCAAGTACTGGTTGAATCAGATGGAAACAAATAACTATTCAAGAGTTTGATTATAATATCTTTATGAACAAGGTATATCAATGAATCAATAAGAGCTAGAGTATTAATAATTTCTAAATTGAACAAATGTTATCATCGACAACACGCTTCAAAATTTGTGTGAGTGCATATGCAAACCAAAGGAAGTTTGGTTTGGGTAGACTTCAAGGGTAATTTAGAGTTTAGAACATTCATCAACTAAGGATTAGTTGAATTAGTAAAGAATTGCTAAGCAACTTAGAGTTCGGTACAATAACGTAAGATAGTACAGTGATATTGAAGAACGAAGATCAAACAACAGTTATTAGTAGCTGAATAAACACACTTCTTACAATAATAATACAGACTTTGAATAAAGAGATAAAGATTAACTAACTTGCTCAACAATAAATGAGTACAGACTTTGAATAACCAAGGTAATCTCGATTGGAATAAAGAAACAAAGATTAACTAGCTTTCTCAACAATAAATGAGGATTAAAGAACTTGCATGACAATAAATCGTTAAACAAGGGATTAGAAATAGAGAATTTGCATAAGTATAGCATAACAATGAAAAGTAACCTTGCTGAATAATAAAGTAACAAAGGTTAGGGAACTTGCCTCGTGCGTATGTTAAACAATTACTATTCACGTTCACCACAAGTCCTACACATACCATATGTATTGACAATACACATTAGTTACACTAATATTAGTTTCATATAACTTATTAACAATATCACATCTTTTCATGAACATCACTATTTAGCTTTATTACAACTACTTAAGTGATCAAGTCATTGCACCACATACACATTAACAACTTGATACAACATCATATTACATGTCCAACATGTTATCATTAAGTTATACTAATACACAAAGGGTTGCACTTGCATTTGCGCATCCCGACGCCCTCCGATTGGCTCCAAATACACAACGTTCCTAAAGATGGCCATTTTTACTACTGCTACAGACCTCAAATTAAAAAACTTAAAGCATGAAAGTTGTAGGTCTACTCGTCCTTGTTCCGGATCATCTTGAATCAACTCAATCAGAGTTCGTATGAGAAAGTTATGGCCGTTTTACTACAGGAGGTCAAAACTGTCCAACTCAGACAACTTTTTTGGCGTCGGGGCGCGGATCAGTGGCGCCGGGGCGCGAGTACCAGCGCCGGGGCGCGAGTTCCAGTGCTGGGGCGCGAGCTACTGGCCCATTTTTAGCGCTGGGGCGCGAACTTTGGCGTTGGGGCGCGAAATTTGGCGCTGGGGCGCCGAAACTCAGAGAATCCAACGACGAAGAACATAACAACTAAATTTTATACTAAATGATACTACTAACATCTAAATTTATATGAACAACTAACATAATTTACCCCATAATCATAACCAATTATTCAGATACTAATTAACAACGACTAAACCAAGATTTTAGAAAACTTAAATTTTGAAAACACGGTTTAAAAAAACTGAAACTCCATAGTTGATAACACAGTAAACACTGTGAATTCATTAGTAGACCAAAATACTCTATTCAAACTACGTTCTATTCGTATCTCAATGAAATGCCATAAACAAACTTCAATTTATAGTTTCACAACCAAATTGGCCATTAAAATTGGTACTTACATGATTACATATGGAAACATACCAAGAATACATATACTGACAAGTTTTCTTCCTACTATAAACAAAATTTGCATGCGATTATTGTTTAAACACCATATCCAATCACTATAAACATGTATAACCTCCATAACTTAATTACATAACAACAATTCGGAAGAAATAGAATTCACAGAGTATAGAAAAATTTTGCGTAGAAACCCATATATGCATAATAAGAGTATAGAACATACTTTTTTCTTCTTAACAGAAATCCTTGCTACACACTGGAATTGTTCTTCTCTACACAAGCTCTCTCTCAAATTCTCTCAAGTCTCAATTCTCTCTATTGCCTAACACAACAAGAATGAAGTTCTGATAGCTAGTATGCGTAACATAAGAAAACACAAACTGATATGGCCTTAATAGCCATCATCAGTTATCAAAATAACGTCTACAACATATATCAATACGTTATATTTATTATTTATTTTATTTAAATTATTTACAAATTCAAAAATTAAAAATCCAAAAGCCATAAGGCTTTGTTTGGCAAAACTCTTTGAAATTAAAGACTTAATATATATTTAAGCCCTATTTGGCAAAATTAGTTTAAACTCCTTTAATTTATTTTTAATAAAAAATTTAGTTTATAATTTATAATTACATATTATTTATTTGGATTTTTACATCAAATAAAGTAATTATACACACTATATTTTAAATAAATCCTCCACTTAAACAAACATCACCAAATTATAACTTTATTATAATTTTATTTAATATTTTAATATACCATCTTAATTTATTAAATCAATATAACAACTCTGTAAATCAATATAACAACTCTTTAACTATAAATTAATTTAGAATATTATCTAATAAGTTTAATTTATAAATATTTACTAACAAAAATCACATATTCGTTTAATTTAAGAAATATTTTAAATTACAAAACAACAACTTCATCAATAGAATATTTATTTAATTTAATAAATATTTTAAATTTCAAATAAAATCTTGGATTGTTACACTTTTAGAACTAACTTCGAGGAATTTCTCTTGAAAAAAAATAAGCAGTTAACAGTGTCGTCTAGTGCCTTTTAGGTTTAGTCGTCGTTTCCCTAAAGGGATGTAAGCCGACACTGACCCCATCGACCATTGTTCAGTCTATGATTGAGCAACTGCAATCCATGTTTCCTTCGTCCACTATGGCTCAGTCTCATCAATAATTTTTAGATTTCTGCTGACGTTGGCTCACGTTGCCACACAATCTAACGGCAGCTAAACTCTCTCCTCTCCTAAGCTTCAATACCCTCGGGACCATGTTACGTACTCACGAAGTTTGGAGTGGATGCTAGACCTCCTCGAGTTGATGCTCTATTTATCCTTGGTGCTCAACCCTTGGAACTTGAACCAAAATGTCTTCAATTGTTGAAATTGGTTCTGCTTCCTCGATTGGTCCCCTTGGGCTTTCCTCTAAAGGTGGTTGGGGTGCTGCAAGATTCGGTCCAACTTATGTCCCTGATGTATTAGGTGTGTTTGTGTTAAAGTAGAAAGGTTTAAGATAGCAGTAAGAAAAGGAAAATACCTTTTTGTTCTCTGTTGAGGAAGGCAAAGAAAATTTTTATTGGCTTGCTACGAAAACGAAATGAAAAATGTGGTAATATATATTTAAACATATAAAACACACTTTATTGTACAATCAAGCATATTTGCATGACTATGTATAAAAGTAGTCAAGTAAATGTTATTATAGACTGAAAATAAATTTTAAAGTTAAATAATAACCAAAATACTCTAAATTGCTTTATTACATATTATTTTAGTAATCTTTAGAGTAACAAGAAAAAACGATAATTTAGATCCACCTTTAATCTATAAAACAAAAGAGAATAATTCAAATTAGCAAGTGAAGAATTATGTATTTGCTTATGGAAAGTGATGTGAGAAACACAGCGCGACATTATGAAAAAAATATAAAACACTAAAAAGTGATTAAAGGTTTATCAAGTGATATTGAATGTCTTGTGCTAAAAAATCTGTTCAATTGAAATAGTAGAAGACTCAAGAGTTTTGTTTTTACTCTTTTGGATCTACATAAAAACCTTTATAAGTCGATTGCAAACTTTAAAAAGTATCATCTATTGTATTACATCGTAAGAATCGTAACGGAATCGTATGATATGGTGTAATTTTCGATTCAACCTACGATACAGATCGAATTGTCTTCATATCGTATCGTGCGATACGTATTGCGTATCGTACGATTCTGATAACTAAGTATATGTGTGTGTGTGTGTGTGTGTGTGTGTGTGTGTGTGTGTGTGTGTGTGTGTGTATATATATATATATATATATATATATATATATATATATATATATATAAAATTAGAGCATTTTTTGGGTTTCCTATTTTCATAATGGGAGAATTTTGTACGATACTAGTGGTTTCTTTTACATTAGCAAATTGTATTACAAAGATAGAAAAAATCAAGAAAAATAGCATAGTTTTTGTTGATGTTGAAACAATTATAATATTTTGTTTTGTGCTTTTTACAGAGAGCAGAGCGCAAGGCATGTATGGCAATGGGTTTTGATACGTTCAAAAATACTTATCTGAAAAATTATGAAGCAAGAGATTCAACTTTGGATGGTGTTGTTTCTTCTCTATTCTTACAATAATGTTTCCTTTCATTCTGGACTTGATGTTGCTATTTTTTTTAATGTTTGTAGAATTATATTCCTGTGTTGCTGACTGTAGGTTTATCGTGTTTAGTTTAAATCCACAGAAATTAGATAAGGTGCCACTGGGTATATCCAGTTCAAAATCTGCTAATTACAAAATCTGACTATCCACTAAAAATTTAATAGTGTTATTACTTCTATCGTTCTTAAACTTTGCCCTGCTGCATCTCATTTGTTGGGAATTGTGTTAAAAAATCTCCTAAAGATCTCCTTGGAGCAGAAATAGGATCTTGTAAGCAATGGCATTCCTTTTCTATTAGTGAAGTTGAACTAACAAACATTTTGAAAGGTGTAGCTGTTAGTATGAGGTGCTATAACAATGGTAGATGTTATATGTAGAGTTACAAAGTAATGACAGCTCTATGAGATTTTGACTTGCTAATTATAACACCTTTTATTTTGTATTTTATCATATAGTTGAGTATGCAATCTGAGCCTTTTTATGTACGTGTGAATCTTGCATTGATCCTCTTCTCAGGCGACCACCCTCAACAGAATCTTGTCAAGGGCAGGAGAACATGAGGAGGTATGATAGTTGTGTTTCTTCAAAGATGGTGTTTTCTTCATTTGGACTCTTTTCAAGGCCAAGGTTGAGACAAGTTTCGTATGTTTTTAGTTCAGTTATTTTGTATGATGAGTTGTATTTTGACGTCTCTTTACTCTCTGTCGGATTGATTATTTAATGCACTGTGCATGATTTTATACTATTAGTGTTTGTTTACTACGTCAGCAGATTCTCATGAGATGATATTACTTCTTTACTTGGGCCGCTAGAAAGTTGCAAAACTGTTGCAAACTATTTTGGGATATGTGAACTAATTATAATTTTTATGTGGGTACACCTATGTTTAACTATTTGAACTATTTTGGGATATCTTTAAACTATTTGTTTCCCTCCTTTGATAATATCTTCTACTCTTTTTTTAAAATTAGATATTTACTGTTAATTTTTTTTATGTTAATATGTGAAATCCTAAAACTCAATTTCAGTTTGAAAATTTTAAATTTAGTACAAACGATTATAAGTGTTATAAACTAAGTTAAAAGTATTATTAATTGTCTTGTTTGTAATTTTCAAATTCTAAATGGATTGAGTTTAAAGATTTCATGAATTGACTTCCAAAAGATAAAATGTATTTTCTTAGATAAGTATTTCCTTTTACGTTATAGAGGTATTTTAAATAAAATGGAAACAAGAAAAAAAAAATATCTCATTGCATTGCCATGCCTATTATAGTGAAAGGTAGCTGAAATTATCAGCAAAATGGAAAAGTAAACACAGCTAGCAAAAAGGGCGCGTCCTTCCACAACTAGAATTGTTGAATCCCAAAAGCGTCGGTTGATTCTTGCACAGAAGTTTGGTCGAATTTTATTTTACACAGAAGCTCAATTAGTAAATTTTGGAACACTTTTATTAGTTTATACATTTGAAATTGAAGTTTTTACTGGATATTCCATTGGGTGATGGCACTGATGGGATACACTTACAATTTCAATTGGGATACACTTTTATTAGTTTATACACTTACAGAAGATGATCCTATGAGCTATATGGTATGAAAATTAAGTGTTATCTTCCCATTTAAGATATGTTCATATGAGCTATATGGTATGAAATTAAGGAGAGTCATATTTGCTCTCATCTAATTAGGGAATATGCTTATAGATTATGTATGATTGTATTATGCTTGTACTTAATTTCTATATTTGTGTCTTGCTTTTAATTTT
Organism: Panax notoginseng; assembly: GCA_016801055.1. Classification (NCBI taxonomy): domain Eukaryota; kingdom Viridiplantae; phylum Streptophyta; class Magnoliopsida; order Apiales; family Araliaceae; genus Panax; species Panax notoginseng. Next base: position 13,016,071 of record CM029015.1, read on the forward strand.
GCAGGAGTATTTAAATCTTCAGGCTAAGATCTAATGCTGATGAGCCATGCAGCATGTTAAGGGCACCTTTGACCAAGCGGTTCTTTATTTAAAATGACAAGCTCTCAAAACCATGAACATCAAATAATGAGGAATTTTATTTTCATTACCTTACTATTCCAAGTTAGTTTTGTTGCTTAATGAAGCTGATTATGACAGAAGCATATATTCTATTTTGACAAAGTCACTCCTTGTGAAATTTATGATATCAAGCCATCTCTATCTGTATATGTTTTTATACACAATTTAAATTGCTAGGTAAGTAAATTATTCATACTTTGCTACACTTTTTACTGTCCTACATAAGTAAAAAGTTTGATTTCCTTCTATACATGTATTTCTAAATGGAGAGTTTCCTATTTATAAGTAGAGAATTGATATTTTTACATGTATTTTTAATGTTTTTACACGATCCTCTTTCACATGAGCATACAGTAGGTCTCACCTTCGTATGAGAATAAACTATGTAGAAATATCAAAAACACATGTAGAAATAGTGTTTCTCTTATAATTATCTTGTGTGCGATTTCTTAAGTAGCCTCAGAAAACATGATGTAAATTGCAGTATATAGACAAATGACATAAGATCATCTAATTGATTGATTATGTTCTATATATAAAGCAATTTCTTTTGTTTAAATCAATAGGTTCACATGCTTTATTTATTTATCTTGTGCAGGTTTTAGTACATGTAAAAAGGACATTTAAAAATGACTCAACAATAATTGTTTCTTTTTATAATTCATTTTTTTCTTGTATGTTTATTTATAATAGGTACTGGTTGTGTTTTATTTTATATGAGTATATTTTATTATGTTGAATTTTTAATATTGAAAATAATAATTATCCAAGCAATAGTTTTTAAATTCTATCACAAATACAATATGAATCCAATATGCTAACCGAACAATAGAATTATTTTGTTTTGATTTTGTAAATCAATGAACTGCAAATCTATAGAGTTACAAGTCAAATTGAATTCCAAAACAAATTATCCAAACACACCCTTGTGGTAGAATTAATATTCCACCACAGGGAGCGTAAAAAAAAAAAGGGTTACAGCTTATGGTGTTCTAAATGAGTTTTTAAACTTAGGTGGTGTTTGTTTATCACTTAATAAATTTTAATAACTCCACATTTGATTCGGTAGGAGGATAAAGTTGTTTGATAAAATTTTGTTTGTCTCTTATCGTCTGTAAGAGAAAAATATAAATATAAATCATTAAGAGTTATCGTTTGATGAAAAATTTAAATATATGGAGTTTTTATAAATATTGTATTCACTCCATTCCAAATTTTAATATAATTATTAAGTTTTGAAGTCAATTTGAGATATTTTTAAATTTAAAAATCATTTACATGTTTTATACTTTTTAATTATCAAATAACTTTTTAAGTTTAAATATTATTTCACTCGAATGATCTAATTTATTAAGATATACTATCTTAAATGTTGAGTGACTTAGTTCTTTTAAGTACATTTATATATGGGAATCCATCCATGGAAACCGATTGCCATGGACACTGTGGCAACAACCTCTTTTCGGACCATTGATCAATAAATTTGAAGGCAGAGATTGGATTATTTTTTGGACAAGCCGGCACAGGTTGTTGTGCCTAAATATTTACCTATACCGGCTTCTATTTTAATAAGGGGCCCCACATAAATTTCATATTGTCAGTAAAGTTAAACAAAATGAATTTATAATATTAAAATATTATAACCGGTACAAGCTGTACCGGCTTACTATTTTTTTTAACGCTTTTCTCCATTATGTGTCATGACTCAGGAAAATAAAATAGAATTTATAATAATAAAATATTATAACCGATATAAGCTGTACCGGCTTACTATATTTTTTTTAACGCTTTTCTCCATTATGTGTCATGACTTAGCAAATTAAAATAGAATAAAAAATAAAATGAAGACCGACCGGACCAAGCTGTAACGGCTGGGAATAAAAAAAATTTAATAATGTCGGCCGGTACAGCTTGTCACTTCTGGCAATAAAAAATTTAAACATTATATCCAACAATTCATTGCTAAACATATTCGAACTCGCAACCTCTAGCTCCAAACACTCGTCATATGACCACCCAAGCGCTACGGGCCTTGCTATTCATTTCTAGCAAGGATATATCTTTATATTAAAACTTTATCATCCCCCAAAATCTATATATTATTATATTATAATTTATTTTTATATAAATCTATATAATAGATTGGGTTTGTTAAAATAGAAATAAGTTAATTTTTATATTTATTATTATCCCCTTTAATATTTTTTCTTATTTTTGTTATAATATTATTAATATAAAAATAAATATTATTATTGTTATCGTTTCGATAATAGGAAATGAATGCCATATCTATTTATGAAAGTTGTAGTAAATTGGTTGAGTGAAATTTAAATGGAGTTAGATTATAATAATTTATTTTATTATTACACTATATTTATTTTTATATTTATTTTAATTATTATTTGAATATGAGTAAATAATATTAATAAATATTTTTAATATTAATATAAATAATGTGATTATTAATAAATAGACTGAATAATAATATCCATACAGTTCAACCAAATAGATATTTTTTTTTCCGTATTAATAATATGAAGTGGTTTTATGTGATTAAATAATATTAATATTACTAAGTTATGAATTTGGAAATCCCATACAATTCAACCAAATAGATATTCTTATTAATTAATATGTACATTAGATAACGCTGGACAAGTTCTATATCTTAGAGGCCGGAAGTAATCTTGCGGATTTCTTGTAGAGCTCCCATGCGATGCGGTAACGAAAGACTGTGACATCTTTCAAGGACCACTTCTCTAGGCAAATATCACTATTGGCCCTAACGAAACCGTCAACATACTTGATGACAAAAATGTCACAATCTGAGTTGTTGTGTTGTTTCGGTCGAATCTTTGTGGTCTGCACAGTAGGATTACCGCTGGGCCACGCACGCATCGGATTACCATTTCGCAAATAAAATGGTATCAAATGTGCCTGCATGTACAAAGTAGTTGGTTAATAATTTTTTAATATTAAAGGGCATTATAAAAGTAAAATATTTTAAAACTACACATACCGCAACTTTAACGAATTATGCGTACATTTCTTTTAACTTCATATGTTTGGTATCATTGTAGTACGGGTCAATTATCGTAACCATCCAATCTTCAACTCCAAATAGGAACAAGACAAAATGGCTTTGACTTGTACTACACACCGGCATGAATATGTATTTGCATTCGTGTAAAGGTGGGCTAACATCTTGGTTCACATATGGTTTGCAAAAACTCCATGCATGAAGAATGAATTCACGAAACCAAATTGTGCCCACCTTTGTATTCCCCGCGACCTATAGTATTCCTCTCTGTCTCGTAGCAACAACATATAAGCGTCGAGGACATGCTCGAAAATCCAATTCCCAGGTTCTAAGAAATTCAATGCATTGTGGTTTAAAACATATAACTGTCGTGGATGTGACAAAGGATATAAATTCTCTTCCGAGGCCACTACGTTTTCAAACATATGTTTATTGATAAATGCTTCCTTCCAGTCTTTCAGTTTTTTGGTTAAGGACCTTTTTGGTCCATAAGAGATGTGATCTCTCGCATTTTGTACCTGATTGAGACCCAAATGTACATTATTATTATATAGCATGCCATTTTTATTTATAAATATGAATATAAATAATAATTAATATGCTTTAATTAAAACAATCACTATATATACCTTAAGTGAACAATCTCCTATGACATCAGAAAGTCCCGCAAAATCAGAGGTGGTTGGAATGTAGCACTTCTCATAGGCTTGGGAGGTCAGGATGTAACACTCCTCATATGCTTAGGAGGTCGAAATGTAACACTCCTCGTAGGCTTGGGTGGTGGGAATGGAGTTCTCCTCATATGCTTGTGCGGTTGGTATGTAGCTCTCTTGTACATCATGATCAATTTGTTTCCCAAGCCCTTCATTGAATTTGGAGAATTGGGACTGTGGTACACCAATTATGGGACCCCCTTGTCGAGTTACTTGTTTCCCTCTTGCTTCGAAGTCGTATAGACTGTATTGGTAATTTCAATTGTGTTTTTGCAGAACCAACTCGGGAGGCAGCTGAGTAAGTGCTGAAAATTTATCAAGTAAAGATTTTGCACTCTCAACCTGTCATGTAAGATGAACACAAATAAATATTAATAACACTAAATATGAAGAAATGTAATATTAAGTATTTACTCTAATACATGATAAATTAAAGAAGAATATAATTTCCTACCATTTGAATAAGATGTTACTGGTTGTAAATGGCCCGAGGCTCATAACAACTGTCGGGGTCCCTTGCCTGTCGAGGTCGGTGAATTTTCCAGCGTGTAATTTTCCTATACCAGACCATGTAATCATCTACTGACACATAATTAGAAATTTCATATTGTTGTCCTTCGAGATAATCCATGTATGCCTCCCAAATTGAAATGTATTCCCCTCTCAAGGCCATGTAATCCTCGACATTAATAAATTTAAACTTTTTCTCCTTCCTAAGGTCACCATGGTTTTTGGCGGTTGAAGGTATATCTTGCATGAACCCGAACTATCTCATCACACGGTCCGGCATCTGGAATTCCATAATATCAAAGTGGATCAAGGGGACCCCACCAGATCCCAACAACCTGCCTTCAAAATTAAATCCACTAATATCGTCATCCCACATCATGTAAGGCTGCCAAACCACATCCCACATAGACTTAATATCTAACTCCCCTCGGTAAAATGACAAATGGTGATGGGGATTCTCACGTCTACCAGGGTAACTGTAGGCTCCAAAATATGACCATGCTAAAGCCCTAGGTAACCATACGGATGATTGTGGCCAAGGGTTTGGCCTTCCAATATTTACACGCTCATAGGCCCAAATTTGTAACAATGTTACACAACCATTAATGTTTTCCCTCCTTTCCTAGTAGCAGTATATAAAGACCTGTACAAATATGCTAACACTGCCGCGCCCCAAGAGTAAGTTACACAATCTTCAGCGTTGGCAATAAAAGACATATATCTTGGGTGCACACTATTCATATTCCCTATTCGGGAATAAAATTGCCCCACACAACCACAACATATAGGCCTTTGTGTGTCGCCCTACAACATCTTTACTTGCATTTTCGGGACAATTATTAAAATGTTTGTGCAACCAAACTAATGAAATTGTACTGCGCATTTTTGAACTAAAATATTCACCAGCTAAGATATCTCCAAAACTATCCCTAAAATAATTCAAATTAGTGACAGCAAGGGGACCCGTTAAGGGCTTTCCCACCACCGGTAACCCAAAAATAAAGTGAACATCCTCTAACGTGATTGTTATTTCTCCACAGTTTAAATGAAAAGTATTGGTCTCCGGACGCCATCTCTCAACGACGGCAGATATGAGACCAAGGTCAATTTGGTGTACAACACCTCAAAAACTAAAAACTCCAAATCCACATTTATCTAAAAGAATTTTTTGTTATTTTGTCAAATTTCATTGATTATATTTTTGATCAGTAGTGACTGGAGCCTAGATTTCCCCTATCTTTCCCATGATATATGTCATCTGATACATGATCTTGTTGATCATTAAGAACACTTGGATCAATTGGCCCATATTTCCAGCTGTCCATTTTTTTACCTAAAAATACAACATCAATCCATTATTAGTATTAAGATATATTGTGACGCCCCCAAAACAGGTATATATCACCCATTTTAGGTCGCCAAAAATATGGTACAGAAACAACTACAACTTCATTAATACAATTGTCGTGCAAAATACGACAACACATAAACTGTGAGTTTAAATACAAATATTGTCTAGACAATATCCACACTCAAATAAGTCCTCATTACAATTATTAATACACTATTTTACAGAATAGTGAGGACTACTAGAACAACTTCTAGAACCATCATTCCACACCTCGACTAGTACTCGCTACATTCTCGCCTGCTGAGAAGAAAAATGGAACAACAAGGAAAAGGGTGAGCTCAACTAGCCCAGTAAAGAACATTATGACTAAGATAATATAGAACAAATTATCGTTAGTCCTCAGCAGGGAAAACTCTAATAGAATACAATAGACAACCAGTTTTAAATCAATCTTCGCAGCGGAAATAATAATTCATTAGAAGAGTTAAGTAGAGAATGCAAACTACTATCTTCTATATATGAATTTAAAAGTTCATCGTCGATATTTTATCCCTATACATCAATCAATATATATCTGGAATCAAATATTCATCTTTGCACTACAGGCCAAAGATATTCATCAGTTGGTCATGTTCATCTAAACACCTGTTTATCTTTGCACTACGGGCCAAAGATATTAATCAGTCGATCATGTTCATCTCAACACCTGTTCATCTTTGCACTACGGGCCAACGATATTCATCAAGAAATCATTCATCTTTTCACTACAGGCCAAAGATATTCAGTAATATCATCACTTAGGACTAAGGATGATGAAAAATATTTTAAAGAAAATGAATCCAGTGAAACAAAAGAACAAGTATTAAGGATTCGTACTTTAAATAATCCAAGTTCAAAAATACTTCATAAATAACCATATTGGAGTAAAATTCAAGAATGAAGATCAAAACATAGTTCCAATCAAAGATAAGAATCATAACAGACAATCTTGGACACAGAAAAGAAAATTTAATTTTTCTGTGAATAATAACGTATTCGTGAATAGTGTCGTATACGTGAATAGTGCCGTATACGTGAATAGTAACTCCAACACCAAAAGATAGAAATTTCACAAAAAAAATATCATCACGCTTCGTGAATAGTACTCGTGAATAGTAACTCGTGAATAGTAACTCGTGAATAGTAATTCATGAATAATAACTCATGAATAGTAACCCCGACATGAAAAAGTTCTAAATTTGATAAAAATTTCTAACCAATATTTCGGCATAATGATATTGAAGAAATAATATCATTTTTGAATAAAATAACATCCCTTACCTCATAAAGAATAGTACTTCTGACTGGAATACTGGATATAGTGCTGAAAGAACTTGCACCGTATAGCAATACTCAAAGTACTAAAATACTCACAAACTACGCTCGATATTATAGAGAGTGAAAGAGAGAGAAAACTTGTGTTTCTGATGTGATTTTCAATTCTAAACTAAGCACCCTATTTATAGAAAAATGCTTAGAACACCAAAGCAGAAAATTTAATATAATATTAATATATTATATATATTCCTATGCCAACCTTTGAATGCTGGAATCCCACATGTTTAACAACAAAATGAGCCCACCAAAAACGTTTTTGTTGATATAAATAATTAAAACTTCCAAAAATCAATTATTTCGGAACTTCAGAACTTCAATAATTCATAATAAATAGCTCTTTTATCAGAAAATTCGAATCTCGCGACTTTTTATAGGAAATTCAATTCTCTACAACTTTGCAGAAGAAAGGTTTTTCAAATTCCAAACAAAAATTGACCGAAATTCACAAACGGACGATTTTACAGGCTATAATCAGATTTCAGTCAAGAAATGAGGTCCACCGACACACAAAACATGTGTTAATCATTTTTTGTAACAAAAATACTCTTCCTCATATACTCATATATCCCACATTCATTGTAAAACTATCACCATTATTAAAATATAATAATAAATTATTTTATCAGAAAAGATAAAATATTATTTTTCAATAATTGTCACTTTAAAAATTTTCTCTATCTATATCCACATAAAATTAATATTTTTTTCATCATATAAATCAATAATTAATTATTCATAAATAATATTACAGAATCACAGTATTGGCAACCAGGCCGTTCCTAGGAAAGAGGGGGCTTTCCAATAAGGATTTCTCCTTACTGGCGCGCAATTAGGTGACCAAACCTCTCCTTAGACAGAACTTTCTAGACATTGCCAATAATGTTATCTAATAATATTATTCAGATAATATGAATTATTGCTCCGATAATGGAAAATACTGTGTAGTGACAATTATTGAAACAATAGTAATATAAAATATCAACGCAGCAATTATTGAATCAATAAAATAAAATAATGAATAGTAATTACTGTAACAATTATTGAGTAGTGCCTTCTTACGTAAGAATCAATAATTGGTGCAATACCGTGTGCTACTGTGCAACAACGCGTATTACTGTGTTTTAACCACCGGTTATTCCAACAGTATTAACGGTAACAACTACGCCGTTATTTATAAACAACTTATACTTGTCATTTTCTTCATCCAATCGCTTTCCGTTATGGGGCCCACACAAGGTTGCGCTGTCATACGAATATTTCCCGACAGCAAGAATATTCCACGACCAAACGAATATTCTCCGACAACAATGAGTATTTTATAACCACTTGCTTATTTAAAAATATTTGCGCATTTTACCCATAACTAACCACATTAATCAAATCAACCCTTACTATTTCAAAATGATAAATAGAGAAAATTAAATTTCATTTATAAAAAGTTGGGGCCTTACATATATATAATAATTTGACCCTTCATAAATTGACTGATAATAATAACATGCATGATAAAAACAAAATTAACATGCATGACAAAACAATAATAATAACATGCATGACAAACTAATAATAATAACATGCATGACAAAATAATAATATTAACATGCATGTGACGCTCCCAAAATAGGTATACATCACCCATCTTGGGTCGCCAAATACATGGTATAAAATTCAAATACAACTTAAATATACAACATGAGCTGTGAGTTTTAATACAAACATTGTCTTCTAGAGAGTATAAAAACTCAAATAAAGTCCTCATTACATTTATTGTCACACTATTTAATAGAATAGTGAGGACTACTAATACTATCATCTGAATCGTCACTCCGTTCCCCGACTAGTCCCAGCTACGTTCTCATTTTCTGAAGAGAACAATGAAAGAAAGGGTGAGCTCAACTAGCCCAGTAAAAAATATTATGACTAAGATAATGCAGAATAAATTATCTTTAGCCTTCAACAGTGTTAAACTGATACAATATGACAACCATCAAGTTTAACTACAAGCAATCCATTAAAATAGTCAAGTAGAGAATAAAATCTACTATCTTTTATGATTTAAAAAGGTTTTCATCACTTTTATCGTTGAGACTCAGCTTAATAAATAATCCACATCATCGAATCACCCCTGCACTACGGCCAAGGATATTCTTTAGTATCACGACCATAAATTATCCATGTACTACGAGCCAAAGATATTCGTGTATTCATTAATGGTCATGATCATGCCAACAACTGTCCATCAATGCACTACGGGCCAATGAGGACTTTTACCACATCATTTATAACATTACGGTCATGATTATACCGAATAATTTCTGGTCATAATCATACCAAGTCCATCTATGCACTACAGGCCATAGATGACTTTCAACATTTTATAAACATGAGGATGATGATAATGATATAAGAATTCAATAAAACAAGTTCAAGAATTAATTTGTCCAGGAACCAATAGCGTCCAAATTGTCAACATGATATTTCTTTGTGGAGTAAAATTCAAGAATGCTCAGAAGAATATTTACATGAAAAGATACTGGATGAAGCGCAAATATCAAGGATATTCTACTAATTTCATGGATTATAGAAGTCAAAACTTTAACCAACTTAGTATAATAAAGAATGGAATAACAAAAGAAATCACCAGGCATGCGATAGACCGCACAGGCAGGTTATTCCAACAGAATAATAAATAACTGAATCTGGTCCGGCATAAAACGCACAGACAGGATATTCCAACAGAATAATAAAGACGGAATCAGGTCCGACGTAAAATGCACAGACAGGATATTCTAACAGAATAATAAAGACGGAACCAGGTCCGACGTAGAACGCACAGACAGGATGTTCCAACAGAATGATAAATAATGGAACCAGGTCCGGCGTAAACGCACAGACAGGATGTTCCAACAGAATGATAAAGAATAGAATAACAGAAGAATTTCACAAAGTATAGGGTAGCCTGCGTATACAGGTTATTCCAACAGAATAATAAATAATGGAATAATAGAAGTTCTCTTCATGGATAAGAAAGAAATAATACTCCATACCTTATAAAAATTAAAGCTGGATACTGGAGTAGAGAGGTAGCAGACTTCTATTCTCTAAAATTTCTCTCTATAATAATTGCTCTAAAGCTTTTGTGAAATGGTGAGAAATGAAGGAAGAATGAGCTTCTATTTATAAGAAAATATAGTTTCGATAATTGCACGTTTTGGGGCTCGAAAAATTACAGTACAATACCTCCAACTTTTCTTTCATTTTTAATTTAGTCCTGCAAGTATTATCAAACTTGCACCACCTCCCCTAATAGTAAATAATGTGAATAAATAGTACAATCATGTGAATAAATAGTATAATCATGTGAAAAAATTAATTACAGTATAGTACCTTCAATTATACCTCTATTTTTAACTTAGTCATGCAAGTATTATCAATCTTGCACCAACTCCCCTAATAGTAAATGAATGTGATTCAATAGTACCCACATGTGAACAAATAGTTATATAAGCATGTGAATTAGTAGTAATTAAGTGCTCATTTATCCGATAAATTGCCCGATTTATCAATATAACCCACACACATCAATTATCATCGAAATAGATGTCAATTTCCATTAACACTAATAATCCCAACACAATAGAACTATCAATTTCATCTTTAATCAATACAACTTATTCATCATTAATATTATAACTCATAATATTTAACAACCAGGCCATTCCCAAGAAAGAGGGGGCTTTCCGATAAGGATTTCTCCTTATTGGCGCGCAATTAGGTGACCAAACCTCTCCTTGACAGAACTTTCTAGACATTGTCAATATTGCAAATAATAATATGAATAACTTTGTCGTCTCAATTATTGATTTAATAATAATAAATATTATGCAGATGATACTGTAACAATAATTGAATCAATACTATGAGAGATATGATGCAGCAATTACTGTAGCAATAATTGAGTATAACTGAGTGACTTTTCACGTAAGCATCAATAACCAATACCGTGTGCTACTATGCAACCACGCGTATTACTGTACTTTTACTACCGAGTAGTTCAAACGTTTAACGGTAATCCTTTCGCCGTTATTTTCAGAAAGTATTTTTGTCGTTTTCTCAATCTGACAATAATTCCATTGTGGGGTCCACCAATGATTGTGTCGTTGTACGAATATTCCCTGCTAAAACGAATATTTCCCTACCAATCGAATATTATATAACTTGCGTACTTTGTAAAACTTGTAAATAATACCCACAACTATAACATTATATCAAATCTTCACCATAATATTCAAAAATATATTTCGAGAAAAAAATTAATCTTTATTCAAAAAGTTGGGGTCTTACAATGCATGACAAAATAATAATATTAACATGCATGAAAAAAACAACAATAAATATTATTATTTATATTATAAAACCATAATATAACATGCATATATGACAAACTAATAATAATAACATGCATGACCCGAACTGACTGGAGATGCATGACAAAAACAACAATAAATATTAAAAATTGACAAAATAAACAGCATAACAAAATAATGAATGTTAACAGTAGGTATCCAGATTACATACCAATAACAATATCTGCAATAAAAAATTTTATTTCTTCAAAATGGGTGTATACCAATAACTATTTTCGCCAATTTGCTCCTCTCTTCCTCTCTCTATGATTTTTCTCTAGCTGAATGTTACTGAACTTTTCTCTAGCTGAATGTTACTGAACTTTGGAAATATTCATCTCCTTGGAGATGGTTAAATAAGCTCTTCTAAGCCGGTACAAGCTCTTTTTTCGGACAAAATTCAAACTCAAACTCAGCTTTTTAGTTTTCTAATGTCAGTTTTTCACCTTTTTGACCTTTTTAATGATGCATGTGTTCTTTCTCAATGTAATGTGGCAGAAAGATTAGTTAAACAAGCTAAAGCTTGGTTCGGTCGGTATTAAATATATTATAATAATATATAATAATAATATAATCCCAGCCGTGATAGGTTGGTCTGGTCGTTATTAAATATATTATAATAATATATTATAATAATAATATAATCCCAGCTGTGACAGCTTGGTCCGGTCGATATTAAATGAATTATAATAATAATAATAATAATAATAATAATAATAATAATATCCTAGCCGTGACAGCTTGGTCCGGTCGGTATTAAATGAATTATAATAATAATAATAATAATAATACTTATCAATTGTCCCACCCATGATAGCTTGTTCTGGCTAATAATAAAAAATTCAAAAAAATACTTTTAAGCACCGAATCAGATTCGAACTCGCAACCTCACGCTTCAAACCCACGTCATATGACCACCCGAGCACCACGGGCCTAGCTGTTCCTTATTCTCTAGGATTATGTTTTATATTAAAACTGTACAATTCCCCCCAGACATATTATTATTATTATTCTATTATTATAATTATTATTTTATTATATATATACAAAACCGCTACATATTGCAGCGGCTCTTCAACTTTGTGTATACCAACGTGGTCAACATAATAATGACCACGTCATATCATGTACACTAGGGGAATGGGAAAAGCTGACATTGGGAATGGGTAAAGTAAATAAGTTTAATGTAGCATTAGCCGCTAAAAGCTGTACCGGCTGGTCTTTTTGCCCTTTTAATATGCCCTTGCAAGCTGCTATTTTCTCAAGTTATCTTCCTATCCTTCCTTTCTCACATCTCCTGCAGTTTGGTTTCAGCTGGTTGCCCACTTTCACTTCCTAAGTTTAAGTTGAAGTTCTGATTGAGCAAAATTTATCACTATTATTCAAAAGTAAGTTTTTCAAAATGGCATATAATATCCATAAGAAAATATTTCAATTTACTTCTTTAGATTTTGTTGTAAGTTTAAATTGTGAAAATACATCTGAGTTTGTCAGTGAAGTTGAAAGTAGTAAATCTGAAATTGTCCCGTACGTTGGTCAATTATTTTGTAAGTTTGAAGAGGTTGAAAATTTTTATAGATCATATGCTTGTAAAAATGGATTTGAGATTAGAATTGCAACTAGTCATAAATATGCTAATACGAATGATATCAGATCTAGGATGTATGTATGTAAAAAGCCAGTACACCAATTATTGGCAATAGTTTACCTCATGATGAAGATGGTAGTAATAAAATAACGAGACAGAGAGACTTTATAGGACGAACATTGTGTAAAGATAGAATATATGTTGTCCACAATAAGAAAGAAGACAATTGGCGTATTTCTACTGTTGACTTAGAGCACAATCATCACTTAGTGACCCCCACCAAAGTAGATTTGATAGAGACACACAGAAATATTACTCCTGTTGCAAGAAAATTAATTGACACTTTAAATAAGTCCGGTATTTGTCCTAATAAGATGATGAATGTTTTGAGCACAATGGGAGGTGAGTTGCAAAATGTTCCTTTCTCTAATGTCAATGTTGAGAATGTGGTGCGAGATTTAAGGCGTGATTCTGCAGATGAAAATGATGCACAAGCTGCTGTCAATCATTTGAAAAACCTTGCATCCGGAAGTGCAAGTAAATTTTTTTCCCGTGTGAAACCCGGTGAAAACAACCGCATAGCTTGTATTTTGTGGGTTGACGCCTGATCAAGGTTTATGTATCAACGATTCGGAGATGTTGTGACATTTGATAGTACATACCGGATAAATAAGTATGGCATGCCGTTTGTTCCATTTGTCGGGGTCAACCACCATTATCAATCTATACTATTTGGATTTACATTGTTACGAGACGAGACAGATGACACTTTTGTTTGGGTATTACAGACATGGCTTGAAGCCATGGACTACAAGGCACCTACAACCATCATCACTGATCAAGACAGAGCCATGAGTAATGTTATTGCTATGGTACTTCCTTCTAGTTATCATTTATTGTGTTCTTGGCATATTAGCAATAAATTTCCTGAAAAATTGCATCATGTTTATTCTGAGCACCCATCGTTCAAAAATAATTTTAACAACTGTGTGTATAATTCATTGTCCATCGGGGAATTTGAATAGCGTTGGCATATTCTGATAAGTTCCTATGAATTGTATACCAATGAATGGTTTAGAAGTTTGTATGATGTATGCCAGAAATGGATTCCAAAATATACAAAGAGATATTTTGTCGCGGGAATGACTACCACCGGAAGAAGCGAAAGCACGAATGCCTTTTTTGATGAGTACGTTAATGCATCAACCGGTATGCTATGTTTTGTACTGCAGAGTCAGAAGGCTATAGAAAAACAATTTATCAGGGAGAGGAAGGCCGAATACATAACAAAACATCGTAAAATGATTATGGTACTTGGTTCATCTTTAGAAGTTCATGTTGCACAAGTGTACACAAAAGAGATGTTTAGACGTTTCCAATGTTAATTCGTCGATTCCATGAAATACAATGTTCATAAACTTAGTGAGTTGTGTGTCACTGATACTAAGGTTTATGCAGTGTATAATACAGATGCAACTGAAAGTGGTGGAGGATATAAAGAAGTTGTCAACAATCGTCAACTGGGATCGGTAACATGTAACTGCCAAATGTTTTCTCACTCTGGTGAATTATGCAGGCACATCTTGAGATATTTCATTGCAAAGAGTATTTCACAAATACTGAGCGACATGATTCTTTATCGGTGGACAAGAGACGTGAACAAAAGCAATGGTGAAGACTTACTCTTTAACTCCATATCTGCTGACTTCGAACAAGATCAAGTAATGCGCTATACTCATTTAATGAGTGATTACCAGGAGTAAGCGAGCAAAGTGGCTTGCTCAGTTCGAGGTTACAAAACTGTTCTTAAACTGAATGCATGAGGAAAAACTTTGGTTGACCAGTATAATCCGGATGAGAATTTACTGAACTGGCAGATGACGACATTGATTGCACAGTTGGAGATCCAAATCATGATATGGGATACGATAATGACGATGAAGATGCAGAAGTGGAAGCAGAAGAAGAGTTTTTGCCGCCTATTATTTCTCAGACAAAGGGCCGCAAAAAATAATCTAGATTCAAGAGTGCACTCGAGAAAATCATTCCTTCTAAGTCTCATTGAAAATGTGCAATTTGTGGCTTTGAAACCGACCACGATAAGCGAAATCACTATCGAGTGCTAGGGATTCCTGAGCCAAAAAAATAGGCGTTGGTTGTATTATTTATGCTATGTTTTTATTTTATTTTATGAAAATGAACATGTAATCTGTACTATTCATGTTAATGTTATGCAGTACTAGTATTGGTATAATCTATAGTTCTAATATTGATAATCACATTATTATTATTATTATTATTATTATTATTATTATTATTATTATTATTATTATTATTATTATTATTATTATTAATATTATTATTATTATTATTATTATTATAATACTTAACTACTTTTATAAATTGGATAAATTAATTAATTTCCTAAAATGTCTTGAAAAATTGTCATCATTACTTATTAAACTAATTGAACTTGATATATTTTCAAAGTTAGAACTTGGGATAAAATTAAATTTCACTACCAATTTACTACCACTTTCATAAATAGATAAGGCATTTTAATATTATAAATTCATTTTGTTTAATTTTACTAACAATGTGAAATTTATGTGGGGCCCCTTATTAAAATAGAAGTCGGTACAGGTAAATATTTAGGCACAACAACTTGTGCCGGCTTGTCCAAAAAAGAATCCAATCCCAGCCTTCAAATCTATTGATCAACGGTCCGAAAAGGGGTTGTAGCCACAGTGTCCATGACAACTGATTGCTATGGATGGATTCCCTTTATATATAGTGAGTTCTGTATTATAAATATAAACATAAATATTGAGCAGATAGTCATGTTAGATAATTAATTGAGGATCCTATATTTGAAAATTCGTTACACATATTTATGTTTTCCTATACAACTTAAGATAAAAACAAAGATAAATTATTAATTAAGTTTTAAAAAGAGAGAGAAACATACACATATATTTATGTTTATTACTCCCTCCATTTATTATTATCTGTCATAAAAAAGAATATGTACCATTATTAAGAATGACAATTACTCTCTCCATTCTATAATAATAGTCTTTTTTAACCGAATGCATATAGCTTAAGAAACTCATCTAATACTATATTTTAACGATTAAAATTTATATACAATTTCATTACCATCTTTTTATAGAAATTTAAAAATTATTAATATAAGAGAAAATTTCTTGGGAAAATGAGAGAAGTTAGGGGTGATATAGGAAAATAAATAATTTATTATCCTAAAAGTTGTAACCGAAAAATAAATTGGAATAATTTTTTTTCCTCTAAAAAGTTTATTACTCCCTCCGTCCCTTTTTAAATTTTGTTTTAAAAAAAGTGTTTTTGTCCTTCAATATTTGTTATTTGGGAATTTTAATTAAGCATTAATTGTTTATGTAAGACCCCAATTTTTATGAATAAAATGAAATTTTCTCTATTTATTATTTTGAAATAGTAAGGGCTTGATTTGATTAATGTGGTTAGTTATGGATAAAATACGCAAATATTTTAAATAAGCAAGTGGTTATAAAATATTCATTGTTGTCGGGAATATTCGTTTGGTCGTGAAATATTTTTGCTGCCGGAGGATATTCGTACAACGGCGCAACCTTTTATGGGCCCCATACGGAAAGCGATTGGATGAAGAAAATGACAAGTATGAATTTTTATAAATAACGATGTAGTTGTTACCGTTAACACTGTTGAAATACCCGGTGGTTAAAACACAATAATACGCGGTGTTGCACAATAGCATACAGTATTGCACCAATTATTGATTCTTACGTAAGAAGTCACTATTCAATAATTGTTACAGTAATTAATGTTCAATATTTTATTTTATTGATTCAATAATTGCTATGTTGATATTTTTTATTATTTCAATAATTGTCACTACACAGTATTTCCCATTATCAAATCAATAATTCATATTATTTTAATAATATTATTATATAATATTATTGGCAATGTCTAGAAAGTTCTGTCTATGAGAGGTTATTTAATTGCGCGCCAGTAAGGAGAAATCCTTATCGGAAGGTCCCCTCTTTCCTGGGAACAGTCTGGTTGTCAGTATTGTGATTCTATAATATTATTTGTGAATAATTAATTATTGATTTATATGATAAGGAAAATATTCATTTTATGTGGATAAAAATGGAGGAATTTTTTTAAAACTGACAATTGTTGAAAATTGATATTTTATATTTTCTGATAAAATAATTCATTTAAATATATTATTATATTACAATAATATGATAATGGTGATATTTTTACAATGAATGTGTGATATATGAATAAATGAGGAGGAAGAATATTTTTGTTACAATAAATGCTAAAAACAAGTTAAACATGTTGGTGGACCCCATTTTGTCTGAAATTTGATTATAGCCTGCAAAATCTTCCGTATTTGAATTTTGGTCAATTTCTGTTTGGAATTTGGAAAAACTTAAAGCTACAAAGTTGTAGAGAATTGAATTTCCTATGGAATGGACATAAGATTCGAATTTTTCTGATAAAAGGGCTATTTATTATGAATTATTTAAGTACCGGAATAATTTATTTTTGGAGTTTTAAATATTTTTTTTAAGAAAAACGTTTTTGTTATGATTGGTGGGCCCCACTTGTTTTTGCAAAATGCTAAATTCAGATTTCTAAGGTGGGCGTAGGAATGTTAAAAAAAATATATTATTATTTTATTAAATTTTTTACTTTGGTGTTCTAAGTATTTTCTTATAAATAGGGTGCTTAGGTTAGAATTGAAAATCACACCAGAAACTAAAGTTTTCTCTCTCTATATTATCAAGCGTATTTTTGTGAGTATTTTGATACTTTGAGTGTTGCTATACGGTGCAAGTTCCCTTCAGCGTTATATCTGATATTCCAACCAGAAGTACTATTCGTTTGAGGTAAGGGATGTTATTTTTTTTTAAATGATATTATTTCTTTCAATATCATTATGCTGGAATATTAGAAAGATTTTTCTTGTAAAATTCCTGTCTTTTTGTGTCGGAGTTACTATTCACGTATACAACACTATTCACAGAAAAAATTAAAATTTTTTATTTTCTTGCCCAAGTTGTTTATTATGATTACTAGCTTTGATTGTATCCATGTTTTGATCTTCATTCTTGAATTTTGCTCCACAATAGTTTATTATGGAGTATTTTTGAACATTAACGAACTAAAATACGAATCCTTAATCCTTGTTCTTTTATCTCACTATATTCGTTTTCTTTAGAATATTTTCATCACTCTCAGTCCTAAATGTTGATATAACTGAATATCTTTGGCCTGTAGTGCAAAGATGAACGATTACGTGATGAATATCTTTGGCCTGTAGTGCAAAGATGAACATGTGTTGAGATGAACATGACCAACAAGGGATACGATTGAATATTTTGGTCGTATTGCAAATATGAGTATTTGATTCAAGATATATATTAATTGATGTCACAGGGATAAAATATTGGTGATGAACTTTAAAATTATAGAAGATGGTAGATTTCATTCTCTACTTAACTCTTCTAATGAATTATTATGTGACACCCCCAAATCCTGGTACTTTATTTCCTCAAGATTTGGTGTTCACGTAATCAAAACATTCATTTCTAACTACCCAATTATAAAAGAATTGAATAAATAAAACCTGCCCATACAAGATTAAACTTAAATAAATCTCCCAGGTTATCTAACAAACATTCATTCATGCGGAAAATTAAAATAAACATCATTACAATCTTTGAAATAAAGTCTGAGATTATTCTAATCAACTATTACAAGTCTTCAGCATTGTTTCATCTTTCCTTTTCCCTTACTGGTACTAGGTACGTCACCAGCTTCAACCTTAGCTGTAAGAAAGTTTACAGGCAAAAGTGAGCAAACAAAGCCCACTTGAAATGACAATAATTAAATCATTAAACTTTACATCATTTACCGACATTAGGCTCAATAGAACTGAACAATGAATTCTATTACTTTCTGGAAACTTAAACATTTACTGAGGGTCTAATGACCACGAATCATGTCCACAGTTATAAGTAATCTTTCAACTTAAACTTTAACAGTCATAAGACTATAAGGACTTCACGTACTTAGGGGGATCAACCCTTCGTACAATGTATTGTGCACAATCATTTCAACGCTAAGCGTAACCTCTTATAAAAGAGTTGTTCTTCTCAGTATTTAGAATACAAGTCCGTACCAAAGTGAGTTTGGTTTGGATACATCATAGGGTAATTTAGAATTCAACAGTAATCAACTAAGGGTTAGTTGATTACGAATGAAATAACTGTATACTATGGAATAATCATAGTTAAATTGATATTTATAAATTAACGTCATGCTTTAGGAATAATCTAATAGCATAAGCATGGAATAATCATAACATTCAGTATCATTAAGGATTTAATACTAAACATGCATCATGAGTAGTAAATTGAATGACAAAGTTACTCATCACTAGAACACGGTGATTCGAATACTAACTAACGAGTTACATATTAAAAACTTGTTCAACAACAAAAGATAATATGTAGAATACTTGCATCTTTATAAACCAATAAATACAAGAGCTTTATCAATGATAAACAATCTAACTCTACGGAAGTGTAAAGTTAGCAACTTGTACAATTGAAATGGAATTAAAACAATAATGTGCTTAACGACATTAAACGTGTACAATGAGGTTCTAGAGTAAGATAAAACTTGTTTAATGTAAAAGATAGGTTTAGAAAACTTGCCTTTAGCACAAGCTACACTCTTACCACTTGAATTAATACCCTATACATATGTCATATTGACATAATTAGTCATAACAACATTGTACATTTATATAAACAATTACATTCCTCATATGGGTTAAATTACCCATTCACATAATCAATTATATTTCAAGTAGATAACACTTAATAACATGATTATTCATAGTCTAATACTACTGAAATCATCATTTAACATTATTATAATCAACACATAACATTTACTTTCAAGTTTTGTACACTTAAACAAAACTGTCAGACCATTCTGCTAAGTCGCGCCGCGGCGCCACAGTTAACACCGTGGCTCGCGCTGCGGCGTGGTCATGGCGCTGCGGCGCCGAGCTCAAGGCTACAGGCTCGCGCTGCGGCGTGGTCATGGCGCTGCGTCGCCACAAAGGTACTGCACGCTCGCGCCGCGGCGCCGCGCTGCAGTCCTCGGCAGACAGCCTCGGCAGCTACATATAAAAAGCCAAATTGGCCAAAAAACTCGAATCTAATAGACTGGTTATAATCTATTTTACATATAAACTTCATATAAACACATTGTGACAATTCCTAACATGTTTCTATTCATAATTGAGCACAAACATCAAATATACAACACCCAATTTCATTATTTTTTGGCAAAACTCCATTTTTGATATCTTTCATGAAAATCAACACTGTGGCTTTGTTATTCAATCAAAAATAGAAATTTCCAAACATCATGATTATGATTCTACATACTCTAGAAATTCTAAAAATCAAATTATCAATACAACAACTAATTAAACCTTAATTTCTATTTTAACTAAAGCCATATTCATACATAAAAACTCTCTGTAAAATATTTTCTTCATAAATTACATACATATATGAATTAAATTCTCTATGATCATACATAACTCATGAAACACATATATAATCGATAATCATACAAAGTTATAATCATAACAACAAAATTTCTTTTATAAAATTTTCACAGAGACTTTTTGGGAAGAAGAAAAAAAAAGAGTTTACAAAAGAAGAAGATGGCTCCTACCTTGGATTATGAAAGATGATGATACTATCCCTTTTTCTCCAAATTTTTTCTCCAAAACCTGTAAAATTCTCTCAATTCTCTCAATTTTTCTTAGTTTTCTTCTTTTCTTCTTCTTCTTCCTCTGAGTTTTTCTCTTTTTCTCTCCTTTCTCTCTCCTCTAATCTTACGTAAAATATTATAACGCATATAAGATATAATTATAATAATTATATAATATAAGTACTGACATAAGTTATGTCAGTTACATAAGTTTTAAAAATCAAAAGTCTTAAGGCTTGTTTGGCTAGCATAATAAAAATAACCCATTAATCCTTACTCCTTGTTTGGTAATTTGAATTAAAACAAATAGATTAATCCTTATACCTTGTTTGCTAAAATACTAATAGATTAAAGACTTATTATACAATAAGGCATGTTTGGCAAAACTAAATTAAGCTCTTTTAATTTATTTTAATAACTCCTTTATAGCAAGGTTATTAGTCCCACTTTATTTAATTAAATAAATAAAATAAAATATTAATCTATTAAATTACTTTAACACATAAATAATTATAATTTCTTTTACAATTATAATTTCATTTAACCAACTAATATTTTAAACTACAATTTCCCATTTAAAATATTATTATTTATTTAAAACCACTATAAGCTCTCTAGCTTATTAATTATTATAAAATCTCATAACAACTAATTTATTTAGCTCCTTAATTATTTACACAACAAATAATTAATTAAATCACATCAATTCAAATTGAACAATTAATTATTCCATCAATAAACATATCCATTAAATATTTATATAAATTAATAAATATTTATTATAACCCTTTAAAATTATGGAATGTTACATCATTCCCTCCTTACAAGGATTATGTCCTCAGAATCACAATTCAAACAAATCATTCGTTACATTCTTCCATACTTACAAAGATTCTGTCCCCAGAATCGAAGACACAGATTAAACAAATAACTCAGGGTATTCTTTCATCATTTTCTCTTCGAGTTCCCACGTAGCTTCTTCAGCGTTGTGGTTCCTCCATATCACCTTCACAGAAGGTATCACTTTATTCCTGAGCACTTGTTCTTTCCTGTCGACTATCTGGATAGGAACCTCTTCATAAGACAAATCTTTCTCGAACTGCAACTGTTCATACTAGATCACATGTTTGTAGTCGGGTTTATATGGTCGTAACACCAAAATGTGAAAAACATTATGAATGTTTTCCAAATCTGGAGGTAGAGCTACCTCATAAGCCACTTCTCCCACTCTTCGCAGCACTTCAAAGGGTCCAATAAACCTCGGGCTTAGTTTTCCCTTCTTACCGAAACGAATTTTCCCCTTCCAAGGAGAAAATTTTAGGCATACAAAAGTTCCTACGTCGAATGCACGATCTTGTCTGTGTTGATCAGCATACTTTTTCTGTCTGTCTTGTGCTGCCACTAATCTTGTTCTGATGAGTTTGATAACGTCAGCAGTTTGTTGTACCAGTTCTGGTCCTAGCAGTTGGCGTTCACCGACTTCATCCCAGCACAGTGGAGTTCTGCACTTTCTGCCGTACAATACTTCGTAAGGCGGCATGCCGATGCTCGCGTGATAACTGTTGTTGTAAGCAAATTCTACCAATGGTAGTTGATCTTCCCAGCTTCCTTTAAAGTCCATGACACATGTTCTCAGTATATCTTCCAATGTCTGAATTGTTCTTTCGCTTTGACCATCTGTTTATGGATGATAAGCCGTACTCATTCGCAACTGTGTCCCCATGCATTCTTGTAATCTCTTCCAGAAATTCAATATAAACCGCGGATCTCTATCGGACACAATTGACACTGGCACTCCGTGCCTCGAAACGATCTCCTTAATGTACAATCTTGCCAACTGATCAAGATTGAACCTAATCTTTATTTGTAAAAAGTGCGCCGACTTCGTTAGTCTGTCCACTATCACCCAAATCGCATCACATCCTCTCTGAGTAGTTGGAAGACCCACCACAAAATCCATCGTGATGTGTTCCCATTTCCATTCCGGTATTTCCAACGGTTGAAGTAATCCGCTGGATCTTTGATGTTCGGCTTTTACTCTCTGACATGTCAAGCACTTCGCTACGCATTCTGCAACGTCCCTTTTCATATTTGGCCACCAAAAATGCCGGCGCAAATCCTGATACATTTTCGTGCTTCCTGGATGAATTGAATACTTTGAGCTATGAGCTTCGGTTAAAATTTCTTCTTTCAGTTCTGGTGTTGCTGGAACCCAGATTCTTCCCTCAAACTGTAGTGATCCTTCGGTGTCGATCTTGTATTTTACATCACCGCCTTTAATCAAATTCTCTTTGATTTTCCCACACTCTTCGTCTTATAGTTGGGCACTCTTCACTTTGTCCACTAAAGTTGGACCAGCTTCTATCTGAAATTGTTGTTCATCAGATTCTTTTGGAAATTTGATTTCCAACTCTAGTTTTGTCATTGCCGAAATGAGCTCCTCCTGAGTTGTTATCAGCATCAACTTCTCCCGACCTTTCCTGCTTAAGGCATCTGCCACCACATTCGCTTTGCCCGGATGATAAAGATCTCACAATCGTAATCTTTTATCAGCTCCATCCACCTTCTCTGACGCATGTTCAAATCTTTCTGAGTGAAAATATACTTCAGACTTTTGTGGTCTGTGTAGATCTCACATTTCTCCCCATAAAGATAATGTCTCCATATCTTCAAAGCAAATACAACTGCAGCTAATTCTAAATCATGAGTTGGATACCCTTTCTCATAATCCTTCAGTTGTCTTGATACATACACAATAACTTTGTCGTTCTGTATAAGAACACAACCCAACCCCTTGTGTGAAGCATCACTATACACCACAAAATTTTTTGTATTGTCCGGTAATGTCAACACAGGTGCTACACTTAGCTTCTTTTTCAAATCTTGAAAACTTTCTTCACATTTCTCCGTCCACACAAATTTTATAGCTTTCCTTGTCAAATTTGTTAACAGAGTGGCTATCTTAGAAAAATCTTGAATAAATCTTCTATAATAACCAGCCAATCCCAAGAAACTCCTCACTTCTGACGGTGTTCTTGGTTGTTCCCAATTGATTACAGCTTCCACTTTTGATGGATCCACTGAAATCCCATCCTTGTCAATAACATGACCCAAAAATTATACACGGTAGAGCCAAAATTTGCATTTAGAGAATTTCGCGTACAGCTTTTCCTTTCTTAGTGTCTCTAACGTCAAACGTAAGTGTTCCACGTGTTCTTCTTGAGTCTTGGAAAACACTAGAATTTCGTCGATGAATACCACTACAAATTTGTCTAGGAATGGTTTAAACACCCTGTTCATCAAATCCATGAACGCAGCAGGTGCATTGGTTAAACCAAAAGACATCACCAGAAACTCGTAATATCCATACCGAGTTTTGAATGTCGTTCGTGGTATATCCTCCCTCCTCACTTTCAACTGGTGATACCCACTTCTCAAATCTATTTTTGAAAAGTATTTAGCACCCTTCAATTGGTCAAACAAGTCATCTATTCTTGGCAATGGGTACTTATTTTTAATAGTGACTTTGTTTAACTCCTTGCAATCAATGCAAAGACGCATTGACCCGTCCTTCTTCTTCACGAACAAAACTGGCGCTCCCCACGACGATACACTTGGTTGAATATATTTCTTGTCTAGCAGCTCTTACAACTGTACCATCAGTTCCTTCATTTCTACCGGAGCCATTCTGTACGGAGCCTTAGATATCGGTGTTGTTCCCGGCACTAAGTCGATCAGGAATTCAATTTCTCTGTCCGGCAGAAGTCCTGGCAAATCATCTGGAAACACGTCTTCGAATTCTCTCACTACCGGTATTTCTTCTAATTTCACATCTTTCTTCTGAGTATCGACTATGTAAGCTAAATAGCCCACACAACCTTGACCCAACAACTTCTTAGCCTGCATAGTCGTCAGACATTTCATTTGTCTAGGCGACTTGCTACCATAAAATACTACCTTTGACGGAGTCATAAGGTTTACATACTTCTTTTGGCAGTCAATTACTGCTCCATATTTGAACAACCAATCCATTCCCAAAATTACATCAAATTCCCCGAGTCTAATCGGAATCAAATCTACCAACAAGATATTCCCCTTAATGTTCACCCTACAGTTCTTGTATACGAATCTAACAGGGATTACTTCTTTATTCCCAATTTCTATGTTCAAAGGAAAGTTCAGTTCTTCTCTAGGTAATTCTAACCTCGTAGCAAATTCATCAGACATAAACGAGCAAGTAGCACCCGAATCAAATAATACATATGCATCAATATCATTGATTGGGATAATACCTGACACTACATCCTTTGATTGCACATCATCTTGCACAGTCATGTTGAAGGTTCTGGCTGTGGGTTTGTTTGATGCTGCAGGTCCTGTAATAGCCCACGTACCTCCATTGTTACCTCCTCCATTGTTTCTGGTTGTCACTCCCTCCTTCTTCTTAGGACATTCACGAGCAAAGTGATCCTTAGATCCGCTCGTGAAGCACGCATTCTTCTTTGATTGAGTGCAATTTGGGGCGATGTGACCCTCCTGGCCACAATTGTAGCAAACTCGTTTCCCCATCAAGCACGCACCCTTGTGAAACTTCCCACATGTCGCACATGCTTCAAACTTTTTGTTCTGCTGGTTACCCTGCTGGTTTCCAGTACCCATACTCCCATTCCACTTTCTCTTGTTGTTGTTGTTGTTGTTGTTGTTGTTGTTGTTGTTGTTGTTGTTGTTTCCACTGCTACCACCACCATTCTTCATCTCACTCTCATTCTTCTTCTTCTTTTGTTCCTAGTTGAATTTTTTCACCGCCTCGCCTCCACCTTCAGCGAGTACTGCTTTCTCCATCACTGCTGTAAATGTCTTCAACTGGAACAGGGAAACCCTACTGTACAGCCAGGGCTTCAGTCCCTGTTCAAACCTCTTCGCCTTGCGTTCGTCTGTGCTAACCTGATATGGCGCAAACCTCGCCAATTCGTTGAATTTTGCGGCATACTCGGATACCGTCATCGTCCCTTGCTTCAGCTCCAGAAACTGTACTTCCAGCTGACTCTTTGAACTCTCCGGGAAATAGGTCTCGAAGAACAACTCCTTAAACCTATCCCAGGTCATCACTTCTGGCCCTTCACGGGCTTTATTGACCTGCCACCAATAACTAGCTTCTGCTTTCAACATGAAAGTTGCGAAAGCAGTCTTCTGCCCATCCCCTACCCTAGCGACATCGAACACCTTCTCTATCTCCATAATCTAGGTTTGTGCTTCAACTGGATTCATGGATCCCCGGAATTCAGGTAGTCCAACCGCCTTAAAGTCCTTAAACGTTGCACCATTATTTTTTGGTTGGTTTTGCAATGCTCCCGTCAGTAGTGTCACTAGTTGTTGAACGAGATTCGCATCAACATTGTCGTTAGCTTCTTCATTGGTTCTCTGTCGTGTTGGTTGACGTCTGGGAGGCATTTTCTGTTTAAAATAAAATATCTATTAGACTATTACTCAACTTCTTTAAGTATTTCTAATTAACTTGCCTCTATAAAAGAAATAACCACATAGCACATAGCACTTTGATTAAAATAATAACATTTATTTATTCATCATTACTTTAAAAACATAAACAAAACAATAGCATCACTGCTATTTAAATTCCTTTCCTGAACTACAAAAGTTACAGGACATCATCATTATTATCATATCCCATGGTTACTTAACACTAGGGATTTACACATTATTTAATACTTATCACGTGCATTACAGGCACATTTTCTACGATGATCTATTAAGATACTTCTTAGCCCTATCACGTTCTTCCTCCATGACTCGAAACATTGTTCTGCGATCTAACACGAATGATGGCAGCGTCTCGAACTGAATTGGATATCCCATGACTCGATCTTGAGCTCGATTAATTGCGGTGTTGAATACTTTATCTATTTCTTCCATCTTCATCCTCTTTGCCTGTGAGCTCCTTACTGCTCTTCCAGTTCGTTGATAAGCTTCCTCGTAAGCATCTTCAGCTCTTGCCCTCTTAGCCACCTCTTCTCTCAGCCTTCTCTTCAGTTCAGCAACCATCTCGATCAATTGTTCCTTCTCTCCTTCAGTCTGTGCTAGTTTCTCCTCGGCGTTTGTCAGTCGTTCCTCACGATCCTGGATCACACCGTCTTTTTGTGTCATTGTAGTCTGTTGTTCATCTACTATATCCCGCAACTCCTCCACTGTATCTTGAAGTTCCATGTTAAGGTCATGCACTTCATCGTACATACGGCCAGCTATCGAGTTAAGTGGAATCCTTTCCTCCTCATCCTCGTCATCCTCATCCTCCTGTGGCAACTCAATGGGATCCTCCTCATCTGTCTCCACATCATCATCCTCATCCTTCTGTGGTAACTTAACAGGATCCTCCTCGTCTGTCTCTACATCATCATCCTCCTCAACTACTGTGACCAACGGGGCTGACTCCCGTGGCAATAGTTGTTCCCAAACTACCTGAATATCGCGAGGCTCCTCCTCTATAGGCATTTGAGGTCCCTCCTCCCAAGCCTGACTGGACTCTCCAACATTAGTCATCCTGACAACAAAGTTTTAAAGTTTTAATTAATAATCATTACTACTCTACACTCACGAGTACATAAATATAAACACATAAGCACATAATTGTTTTATTATTTCTTTCTTAAAACTTAATAAGAGTTATCTCCACTATCTTTTCAAAAGGTTACCTCCTAAGGCTTTTCCCCCCACCTAAGGTTCATAACCTAAAGCTTTGATACCAACCTGTGACACCCCCAAATCCTGGTACTTCATTTTCTCAAGATTTGGTGTTCACGTAATCAAAACATTCATTTCTAACTACCCAATTATAAAAGAATTGAATAAATAAAACTTGCCCATACAGGATTAAACTTAAATAAATCTCCCAGGGTATCTAACCTTTACAAACATTCATTCATACGGAAAATTAAAATAAACATCATTACAATCTTTGAAATAAAGTCTGAGATTATTCTAATCAACTATTACAAGTCTTCAGCATTGTTTCATCTTTCCTTTTCCCTTACTGGTACTAGGTACGTCACCAGCTTCAACCTTAGCTGTAAGAAAGTTTACAGGCAAAAGTGAGCAAACAAAGCCCACTTGAAATGACAATAATTAAATCATTAAACTTTACATCATTTACCGACATTAGGCTCAATAGAACTGAACAATGAATTCTATTACTTTCTGGAAACTTAAACATTTACTGAGGGTCTAATGACCACGAATCATGTCCACAGTTATAAGTAATCTTTCAACTTAAACTTTAACAGTCATAAGACTATAAGGACTTCACGTACTTAGGGGGATCAACCCTTCGTACAATGTATTGTGCACAATCATTTCAACGCTAAGCGTAACCTCTTATAAAAGAGTTGTTCTTCTCAGTATTTAGAATACAAGTCCGTACCAAAGTGAGTTTGGTTTGGATACATCATAGGGTAATTTAGAATTCAACGGTAATCAACTAAGGGTTAGTTGATTACGAACGAAATAACTGTATACTATGGAATAATCATAGTTAAATTGATATTTATAAATTAACGTCATGCTTTAGGAATAATCTAATAGCATAAGCATGGAATAATCATAACATTCAGTATCATTAAGGATTGAATACTAAACATGCATCATGAGTAGTAAATTGAATGACAAAGTTACTCATCACTAGAACACGGTGATTCGAATACTAACTAACGAGTTGCATATTAAAACCTTGTTCAACAACAAAAGTTAATATGTAGAATACTTGCATCCTTATAAACCAATAGATACAAGAGCTTTATCAATGATAAACAATCTAACTCTACGAAAGTGTAAAGTTAGCAACTTGTACAATTGAAATGGAATTAAAACAATAATGTGTTTAACGACATTAAACGTGTACAACGAGGTTCTAGAGTTAGATAAAACGTGCTTAATGTAAAAGATAGGTTTAGAAAACTTGCCTTTAGCACAAGCTACACTCTTACCACTTGAATTAATACCCTATACATATGTCATATTGACATAATTAGTCATAACCAACATTGTACATTTATATAAACAATTACATTCCTCATATGGGTTGAATTACCCATTCACATAATCAATTATATTTCAAGTAGATAACACTTAATAACATGATTATTCATAGTCTAATACTACTGAAATCATCATTTAACATTATTATAATCAACACATAACATTTACTTTCAAGTTTTGTACACTTAAACAAAACTGTCAGACCATCCTGCTAAGTCGCGCTGCGGCGTGGTCATGGCACTGCGGCGCCGAGCTCAAGGCTACAGGCTCGTGCTGCGGCGTGGTCATGGCGTTGCGGCGCCACAAAGGTACTGCACGGTCGCGCCGCGACACCGCGGCACCGCGCTGCAGTCCTCGGCAGACAGCCTCGGCAGCTACATAGAAAAAGCCAAATTGGCCAAAAAACTCGAATTTAATAGACTGGTTATAATCTATTTTACATATAAACTTCATATAAACACATTGTGACAATTCCTAACATGTTTCTATTCATAATTGAGCACAAACATCAAATAT
Source organism: Panax notoginseng (assembly GCA_016801055.1). Taxonomy (NCBI): domain Eukaryota; kingdom Viridiplantae; phylum Streptophyta; class Magnoliopsida; order Apiales; family Araliaceae; genus Panax; species Panax notoginseng. The sequence continues at coordinate 13,045,574 of CM029015.1, forward strand.
ACAACACCCAATTTCATTATTTTTTGGCAAAACTCCATTTTTGATATCTTTCATGAAAATCAACACTGTGGCTTTGTTATTCAATCAAAAATAGAAATTTCCAAACATCATGATTATGATTCTACATACTCTAGAAATTCTAAAAATCAAATTATCAATACAACAACTAATTAAACCTTAATTTCTATTTTAACTAAAGCCATATTCATACATAAAAACTCTCTGTAAAATATTTTCTTCATAAATTACATACATATATGAATTAAATTCTCTATGATCATACATAACTCATGAAACACATATATAATCGATAATCATACAAAGTTATAATCATAACAACAAAATTTCTTTTATAAAATTTTCACAGAGACTTTTTGGGAAGAAGAAAAAAAAAGAGTTTACAAAAGAAGAAGATGGCTCCTACCTTGGATTATGAAAGATGATGATACTATCCCTTTTTCTCCAAATTTTTTCTCCAAAACCTGTAAAATTCTCTCAATTCTCTCAATTTTTCTTAGTTTTCTTCTTTTCTTCTTCTTCTTCCTCTGAGTTTTTCTCTTTTTCTCTCCTTTCTCTCTCCTCTAATCTTACGTAAAATATTATAACGCATATAAGATATAATTATAATAATTATATAATATAAGTACTGACATAAGTTATGTCAGTTACATAAGTTTTAAAAATCAAAAGTCTTAAGGCTTGTTTGGCTAGCATAATAAAAATAACCCATTAATCCTTACTCCTTGTTTGGTAATTTGAATTAAAACAAATAGATTAATCCTTATACCTTGTTTGCTAAAATACTAATAGATTAAAGACTTATTATACAATAAGGCATGTTTGGCAAAACTAAATTAAGCTCTTTTAATTTATTTTAATAACTCCTTTATAGCAATGTTATTAGTCCCACTTTATTTAATTAAATAAATAAAATAAAACATTAATCTATTAAATTATTTTAACACATAAATAATTATAATTTCTTTTACAATTATAATTTCATTTAACCAACTAATATTTTAAACTACAATTTCCCATTTAAAATATTATTATTTATTTAAAACCACTATAAGCTCTCTAGCTTATTAATTATTATAAAATCTCATAACAACTAATTTATTTAGCTCCTTAATTATTTACACAACAAATAATTAATTAAATCACATCAATTCAAATTGAACAATTAATTATTCCATCAATAAACATATCCATTAAATATTTATATAAATCAATAAATATTTATTATAACCCTTTAAAATTATGGAATGTTACATATTATCTCCGCTGCGAATATTGATCTAAAACTTATTGTCTATTATATTCTATCAGATTTTTCCCTGTTGAGGACTAACGATAATTTGTTGTGACGCCCCCAAAATAGGTATACATCACCTATTCTGAGTCGCCATATACATGGTACAGAATACAAATACAATCTTAAATATACAACATGAGCTGTGAGTTTTAATATAAATATTGTCTTCTAGACAGTATTTAAACTCAAAATAAATCCTCAATACATTTATTATCACACTATTTCATAGAATAGTGAGGACTACTAATGCTATCATCTGGATCGTCACTCCGTTCCCCGACTAGTCCCTGTTACGTTCTCATTTCCTGAAAAGAACAATGAAAGCAAAAGGGTGAGCTCAATTAGCCCAGTAAGAAATATTATGACTAAGATAATGCAGAATAAATTATCGTTAGCCTTCAACAGTGTTAAATTGATACAATATAACAAACATCAAGTTTAACTGCAGCGGAACAAGCAATCCATTAAAAGAGTCAACTAGCTAATAAAATCTACTATCTTCTATGATTTAAAAGGTTTTTCATCACTTTTATTGTTGAGACTCAGCTTAATAAATAATCCACATCCTCCCTGCACTACGGCCAAGGATATTCATTAGTATCAGAACCACAAATTATCCATGCACTATGGGCCAAGGATATTTGTGTATTCGTCAATGGTCATGATCATGCCAACAACTATCCATCAATGCACTACGGGCCAATGAGGACTTTTACCACATCATTTGTAACATTACGGTCATGATTATACCGAAAAATCTGTGGTCATAATCATACCAAGTCCATCTATGCACTACAGACCACAGATGACTTTCAACATAATATAAACATGAGGATGACGACAATGACATAATAATTTAATAAAATAAGTTCAAGAATTAATTTATCCAGGAACTAATAACGTCCAAATTGTAAACATGATACTGCTTTGTGGGGTAAAATTCAAGAATGCTCAGAAGAATATTTCCATGAAAAGATACTGGATGAAGTGCAAATATCAAGGATATTACACTAATTTCATGGAGTATAGAAGTCAAAGCTTTAACCAACTGAGTATAAGAGAATATATGAAACTGTAAATGGATTTTTGCCCGTCATGCGGTAATCCACTTAGACAGATCATTTCAACAATTTAATAAGGAATGAATACAAAGGATCATTCACCATGCATGTGATAATCCACATAGACAGGTTATTCCAACAGAATAATAAAAAATAGAATAACAGAAGAATTCACCATGCATGCGATAGAACGCACAGACAGGTTATTTCAACAGAATAATAAAGAATGGAACCAGGTCATGCGTAATTCGCACAGACAGGATATTCCAACAGAATAATAAAGAACGGAACTAGGTCATGTGTAATCCGCACAGACAAGATGTTCCAACAGAATAATAAAGAATGGAACCAAGTCATGCGTAAATGCACAGACAGGATATTCCAACAGAATAATAAATAATTGAATAATAAAAGAATTTCACCATGTATGCAGTACTTCGCATAGACTGGTTATTCCAACATAATAATAAAGAATAGAATAACAGAAGAATTTCACCAAGTATAGGGTAGTCCGCGTATACAGATTATTCCAACAGAATAATAAAGAATGAAATAACAGAAGTTCTTTTCATGAATACGAAAGAAATAATACCCCTTACGAGTACAACGAATAATATCCCTTACCTGAAAAAGAAGAGTATTCCGACGGGAAGGGATGGGATATACTAGAAGAAAACTTGCAACTATTTTCTACGTTCAAAGCTTTCTTAAACTCTAAAGAAATACGCTCAAGATTATAGAAGAAGGATTCTCTGAATTTCTGGTGTGGTTTTTCAATTCTAACTAAGCATCCTATTTATAGGAGAATGGAAATGATACTATGCAATAAAATATAATATATTCTATTTATAATATATATATATATATATATATATATATATATTATTTAAAATCTAATAAAACAAATAACTTTATAAAAGTATTCTATTTTATATAAAAAGATTTTACTATACAAACATTATGCATAATAAAATATAATATATTTTATTTAAAATCTAATAAAACAAATAACTTTATAAAAATATTCTGTTTTATATAAAAAGATTTTACTATGCAAATACTATGCAGGCACTATGCAAATACTATGCATAATAAAATATAATATATTCTATTTATAATCAAATAAAACAAAATTTTATAAAAAGTTTTCTGTTTTATATAAAAAGTTTTCTGTTTTATTACATTTATAATAATAATAAAACAAAACTTATCACCTTTATTATAATTCACAATATTAATCGATCAGGTCGTTCTCAGGAAAGAGGGGGCTTTCCAATAAGAATTTCTCCCTATTGGCGCGCAATTAGATTATTTAACCTCTCCTTGACAGAACTTCTAGACATCGTTAATATTGCAAATAATAATATTAATAACTTTGCCGTCTCAATTATTGATTTAATAATATATAAATATTGACAATAATTGAATTAAATAACGTGAGATACTATGCAACAATAGCAATAATTGAACAAAACTGAGTGACTTCTCATGTAAGCATCAATAATAAAAAATGTGTGCTACTATGCAACCATGCATATTACTGTACTTTTAACACTGGTGTTTCAACAGTTAACGGTAAAACTTTCGCCGTTATTTTTATAAATTATTTTTATCGTTTTCTCAATCTGACAATAATTCCATTGCGAGGTCCACCAATGATTGTGTCGTTATACGAATATTCCCTATTAAAACGAATATTCCCCGACTAATCGAATATTATATAACAACTTGCGTACTTTGCAAAATTTATAAATATTACCCACAATGTGACGCCCCCAAAATTAGGTATACATCACCCATCTTGGGTCGCCAGATACATGGTACAAAATACAAATACAAACTTAATTATACATCATGAGCTGTGAGTTTAAATACAAACATTGTTTGCCAGACATCATTCAAACTCAAAATAAGTCCTCAATACATTTATTATCACACTATTTAACAGAATAGTGAGGACTACTAATGCTATCCACTGGACCGTCACTCCGTTCCCCGACTAGTCCCTGGTACGTTCTCATTTCCTGAAGAGAACAGAGAAAGAAAGGGTGAGCTCAACTAGCCCAGTAAGAAATATTATGACTAAGATAATGCAGAATAAATTATCATTAGTCTCCAACAATGTTAAACTGATAAAATATAATAGGCATCAAGTTTAACTGCAGCGGAACAACCAATCCATTAAAAGAGTCAAGTAGAAAATAAAATCTACTATCTTTTATGATTTAAAAGGTTTTTCATCACTGTTATCGCTGAGACTCAGCTTAATAGATATTTCACATCATCGAATCACCCCTGCACTACGGCCAAGGATATTCTTTAGTGTCACGACCATAATTATCCATGCACTACGGGCCAAGAATATTTGTGTATTCATTAATGGTCATGATCATGCCAACAACTGTCCATCAATGTACTACGGCCAATGAGGACTTTTACCACATCATTTGTAACCTTACGGTCATGATTACACCGAATAATCCCTGGTCATAATCATACCAAGTCCATCTATGCACTACAGGCCACAGATGACTTTTACCACATCATTTGTAACATTACGGTCATGATTACACCGAATAATACCTGGTCATAATCATACCAAGTCCATCCATGCACTACAGGCCACAGATGACTTTAAAAAAAATAAACATGAGGATGATGACAATGATATAAGAATTCAATAAAACAAGTTCAAGAATTAATTTGTCCAAGAACCAATAACGTCCAAATTGTCAATATGATACTTCTGTGTAGAGTAAATTCAAGAATGATCAGAAAAATATTTCCATTAAAAGATACTGGATGAAGCGCAAATATCAATGATATTCTACTAATTTCATAGAGTTTAGAAGTTAAAACTTTAACCAACTGAGTATAATAAAGAATGAAATAACAAAAGAAATCACCATGCATGCGGTACTTCGCATAGACAGGTTATTCCAACAGAATAATAATAACGAAACTAGGTCAGGCAAAATTTGCACCGACAGGATGTTCCAACGGAATAATAAAGACGGAACCAGGTCCGGTGAAAAACACACAGACAGGATGTTTCAACAGAATAATAATAAAGACAGAACCAGGTCCGGTATAAAACACACAGACAGGATGTTCCAACAGAATAATAATAAAGACAGAACCAGGTCCGGCGTAAACGCACAGACAGGATATTCCAACAGAATAATAATAAAGATGGAATATTAGAATAATGTCACCAAGTATAGGGTAGCCCGCGTATACAGGTTATTCCAACCGAATAATAAATAATGGAATAACAGAAGTTCTCTTCATGAATACAAAAGAAATAATACCCCTTACCGTAAAATAAACTGAATATAAGAGTATGGAAGAAGTAGGATACTTTTCTATAACTTCTCTTATAATTTCTCTCTCTAGAGGTTCAGTGAATTCGTAAAAAATAATGAAGGAATGAGCTTCTATTTATAGGAGAATGGAAGGGGTACTGTTAAGAAACGGACGCAACAATTATTTACGGATGAACAACAACACTTCACGTTTCTTACGCATCAGTACACATTTTCAAAGAGTTGGCCAATGAATGTCTAGGTTGGAAAAATCATGCTAGCAATTGTCAATTCCCCAACCAATCAGAATAAAGGAAGATTATAAAAACCTATCTATATATATAATCCACACATGTTGAAAACCTAAATATATATATAATAATAATAAATGTACTCCTCCCTGTCAATTTTCAAGCATTGCATATATATAAATAATACCTATACTACACCATCCTGACTACTCCCTCCACCAAAAACCACTATCAAATATATATATCGTATATATAATCACATGAACCCACCTTTTATATATTATATATAAACATCCCATAACAATAATACTCCCACATTCCTCGTTCCTTTTTTTTTCTTCATTCCATGTAACAAACATAAGTTCTCATCTCCACCAAAAGTCATAAACATATGGGCCCCTCCACTTACATTGAATAAATTTCTACCAATTATTTTGAAAAATGAGAAAGTAGGGGGTCCAAATAATACGCCAAACTCTACAACAAATACTGTGGCAATAATTAAACAAAACTGAGTGACTTCTCATGTAACGACCCCAAAATTCATACAATTTAATTCTCGACTCCGGTCATTAATAATACATTCAACCTCTAATTTTACATCATTAAACGATAATACAACCATTGAAATTTGCGGAATAATTAAAATTTTCTATTACAAACTATCCTCGTTCCCAAAACCTTCAACCTTTACATCTAAATATCTTAGAATCATTTTAATACTACAATAGTTTACATTCGCAAAACAATATTAAAATTCAACATTAATACATTATTCGAAACATTAGACATGGTTTACAAGAATAACAACTTAGCTAGGATATTAAATCTTCATATATCACCTTTGATCCATAACAATCAAGTAGCACATAGCGTTACCTTCAATTCTTGAATCTGCAAAAATGGTTATTTGCAAGAATGAGCTCGACAGCTCAGCAAAATCTAACAATTTTCATGCATCACGTAGCACATAATAACATGCTCAACATACAGGAATAATCATAAACAAACATAGCATACATGTTTAGTTCACATAACAACTATAAAGATTGAGTTCATTACTCAATCAACATTCATATTTCAATCATCATAGTCATAGATTGACTTTCATATTTCATACTTTTGACATATACAATACATCATACACTAAAATTTTAAAGTAGTTCATCATCAAGTTCACATAGCAAAAAGGAACTGAAAGACTTGCCTTAACCGGCGTTTTAACAACACGCTAATACTTCGCGTCCTTGCACAACCTACACTGTATGCGAGATTGATAATAAATAAAATCAATACTCAATCTCATGGTCAAATTTATTCTAAGACCTTACTTTATCTTATTATAATTGTATTTTATATGCAACTCGATTTTATTTTTATTTTCATCACCACACATGCTAGACTATCTCACTTGTAGTTTAACGTGCATATACCACACTATTTTATTTTACCAATATGGTTTCAAAAATGCATACTCAACACATTGTTTACATGTTTAATTTTCCTTCATAAATCAAAAATTTCTCTTTTTCGATTTCTTTCCATTATTATTCTTGTATTATCATCTTTTCATACTTAGATATCCAATATTAGCCATTAGTTAGGCACTTTGTATACCAAAGTTTAGAAACACTATTACTTTTAGGCATTTTATCAAGCACGTTATGTGCACACATTAACTTATCTCAACTCTTGATCTTAAATGGTTAATTATGCATAGAATATGATAACACATATCTATATTCATTACATATGTCAAAACATATTTTTAATCATCAAAATATACCATCACCCAAAATCTTAATTCAAACATAATTATAAAACTCATCTTCACAATTTCTTTAACAAAACGTTGTTTTCGTTTTTAACGTATCTCCTTCGTTACATGTCCGTTTCTGTTCCTTTTTATATAAAATTAACCCTTACTCAGTGTACTACAACCTCATCTAGGCCTTAAAGTCAGACCCTTATCCATCTAAACCAGATTCTGCAATTCATCAACTAGTGTAGAAAATTTTCATTTTCTGGACATCCTTGCTAAACAATTTATTTCGGACATGATCCGGTCCATAAAATGGCTCAATCTTGCGAGTCTAGCTAGTAAACATCCATATCTACAACTTTGCAGTTTTAAGTTTCTTCAGATTCAAAACACACGAATTTATATGAATTTTTCAAAGTCAGAAACCGTAACAGTTTTGATTTTCTAGACAGATTATTTTCCCTTCGGACCAGCTTTACTAAAACAGAGATTACGAGAAATCTGCAAGGAGTTTTCATGTGATTCCACTTTCAGAATATAGCTTACTTCCATATCTTCGATTTGATATAAGCCTCATTTTCTAACTCATTATACCCAAAGAGATATGAATTTCACAAGATATATCCACAATTACTCAAAACCTACGAATTTTGTTCTTCAAATTTTCTTTCCATTTCATTTTCTTTCTTGAATCCTCTTGTTTGATTCTTGATAGTCCAAGATTAAACCAATACAAACAGATTAAGCATGATCTACTATCCTAGAACATAAATCTACCCAAAAAAATCAAGGATTAAATAAGAGTTTAGAAGTTACCTTCTTCTAACTTTTTCTTCTTCTTCTTCTAGCTCATCTCAATTCCTCTATCTCTCTAGATTTCTCAATACAACTTCTATATAACCATTATCCTACATTTTGAAGAACATTAAATATAATTAAAACAAGGAATTTAGATTATAGTCTTATTAGTATGAATTTAAGAGAGAGATGAAGATGATGATGATGGGGCTTGTTTTGTCTTCTCAAAACTTTCCCTTCTTCTTCTTCTCCTACAACTCTCTCTAACTCTCTTCTTCTTTCTTTAGTTTGTTTTCTAAAACTAACATACTAATTTGTAGTATATACATATAATATACAATACTAGTAATATATAATATATGTAATTCCTAGTAATTATTAGATATACTAATTACTAGTTAATACATAGGTTACACCAATTTGAACTTGAAAAGCCTAAGACTATGTTTGGCAAATACTCATTATTTTAATTAATCAATAGCTTAACATCAATCAATCTCATCAAATTGTCACATAATTATATTTACTTGTTAATTATAATTTTGTGTAACAATCATCAATAATTCATCTAATTTAATTATCTCAATTAAATTAAAACTATAACATGAAATTATTATATTAATTAAATTAAATACTAAATATTCATTTAATTAATCTGCTACACTTAATTACATTACTCTATAATCAAAACAAAATTTATTTATTTAACTCAATAAATAATTCAATTAAATATTTATATATATTAAAATTAATATATAACATTCTCTTCACATCAATTCACATATTCTACGATATATGACATACATATACTCACACCCAACATATCTCATAAATAATACTTTTGTTTATAAAATTCTCATTTATAATTTCTAAAAATCTGGGATGTCACATCTCACGTAAGCATCAATAATCAATACTGTGTGCTACTATGCAACCACGCGTATTACTGTACTTTTAACACCGGGTGTTTCAACAGTTAACGGTAAAACTTCCGCCGTTATTTTCATAAAGTATTTTTGTCGTTTTCTCAATCCGACAATAATTCCGTTGTGGGGTCCACCAATGATTGTACCGTCGTACGGATATTCCCTGACAAAAAGAATATTCCCCGACCAATCGAATATTATACAACAACTTGCGTACTTTGCAAAATTTATAAATACTACCTACAACTATAACATTATCTCAACTCCCCACCATAATATTCAAAAAAATTATTTCAAGAAAATTAAATATTTATTCATAAAATCTGGGTTCTCACAATCTCCGCTCCTTATGGAATTTTGCCCTCGAAATTTACGTACGTACCTAGTATGCTGAAGAGGTGAAGGTACCTTGACTTCACTTCAAATTCTAACTCTTGAGGTATAACCTTTGAGCGTTGAATACGATTCTTCTTATTCAAGATTTTAACACGTATCTCCTCATACGTTAAATCTTCTGCTATCTCGTCTAGTTCTAATTTAATAATGTGGTTCGGGTCGTCCACATATTTACGTAACATCGATACGTAAAAAAAACATTCTGAACACGCAACATACTTGGCGATAAAATGAGTCTATAAACCACAGTTCCTACTCGATCGAGGATTTAAAATGGGTCAATTAAATCGAGGGTTGAGATTTCCTCTCTTCGTCGATTCTTGCTTCTAGAATAACGCCCTCTTGAACCTTCTTCTTCACATTCATTAGCTCTGAGTATGTAGCTTGAACGGATTTAACTTTATCGATTAAAGTTGATTCTAATCGTATATTCGTTATCTTCACGTGGGTTCGTATATTCGCACTTGTAACCGCATACGATCTTCTACTTAACGCGTCAGCTACCACGTTCGCTTTTCCACGATGGTATGGTACGATCATAATCTTTAACAGCTCGAGCCAACGTATTTGGCGCATAATACTTTCGTTCGGTTGAAGAAATATTTAAGGGTTTTAGAAATAGGTTTTGTACTGGGGTCAATACCAAATTCGATTTCACGCTCTGAGGTAGGCTAAGAAGTCTTCAAGAATACGTCAGGAAATTTATTAACAATAGAAATATCATTCAAAACTGTGACTCTCATCCAAGACTTGGATAACACGTCACATTGATACCTATCAACTTGTCATCGTCATTCACAATGTCTCCTACGGAAAGTCTGGCTTCGATGCATTCCACACAAGAAAGTCAACAACGAAAAGACCGAGGCTCTTTACTTATGGCTTGATATAACAGTGATTGACTTTAGTGGTTTGGTTGTTTGAATTCGCATGATAGGTTGGTTAAGAATATGAAAGCTAACAACCTTACGAAAAGCATGATGAGTAGTTAACCAATCGATTCCTAAAATCGCATCAAAGGAAAGTATTTTCAAAGAGATAAGATCGACAGGTAACGTGAAAGTGTTGGTTTGAACAAGATTTATAAATAGTAGAGGTAACGAAGGTTTCTCCCAACTGAGTTTAAACAGATATATCAAAGTCTAACTTCTCCGGAGTTAACTTCAAACATTGAACACAACTAGGTGAAATAAAAGAGTGAGTAAAACCGATATCTAACACGGTATAGACTTTGCAAGAGTTTACGACTAACATACCCGTGATAATTTTATTCAGGTTCCTCGTCACGAAAAAAAACGCTCTCTCTTAAACTACCGGCTTTGGTTTGTCTGGGACATCCTTTGGCATCACTATCCCAACTGGAGTTGACTTCACCATACGACAAAATCGAGCTAGGTGACCTTCTCTTCCGCAATTAAAACACGCTTTGGATTGCTGCGTACAGTTTGGATGGATGTGTCCCTCCTGTCTGCATTTAAAACATACGACCGGTGGTCGTTCTTCTTCCTTTAAATCGGGTGCTGGTGCTGCTGGTGCTGCTGTTGCTGTCTTTCCATCATTGTTGAATCTCCTCTTCTTGAAATGTCCATTCTTATTGTTTTGACCATAATTACCACTGAAGTGGTTACCATTTCTGTCATGTTGATTCCCTCCATGTTTATTGTCACCGCTTTGATGACTGTTATCACCGGTATTATCATTTTCCCGGCTGCTCTCTTTTAGTTGCGTTGACTCGTTATCGCGTTCTACTAACTGAGCCCTATTTACAACATCTGAATACAAACACAGTTTATGAGAAATAAGATGTTGACGTATCTCCGGCTTCAAACCTCTTAAAAACATCCGCGTCATTCTTTCTTTATTATCAACCAAGTGGGATGCAAATCGGGACAACTCGGCAAACTTGGCTTCGTACTACGACACGGTCATGTTGTTTTGCTCCAACTTGATAAATTCCACCTCCTTCATGTGACGAATGCTTTCGAGAAAGTACTTGTCATTGAACAGCTCTTGGAACTTCTCCCAAGACATCTTGAGTGCGTCAGGCTGGGTATGTCTTACAGATTCCCACCAGAAATATGCCTTTGCTCGCAACATGAAGGTTGCAAAGGGAACCTTTTGCTCATCGAAGCATCCCAAGACATCAAATATCTTTCAGATCTGCTTTATCCACGTCTCTGCCTTAAGTGGTTTTGGCTCTCCAAAAAACTCCGGTGGTCCCAGTTCCTTGAACTGCTTAGCGGTGACCGTCCGAGAGTTGCCAGTGTTTCCACCTGCATTATGGATAGGAGCCGCTCTCGCCCGTTGTTGCATGAATTGCTCCTTGAACTGCTTAGCGGTGATCGTCCGAGAGTTATTTTGTTGTTGCATGAATTGTATAAAGCCTCTGACCATCCAATCATTCACTATTTCATCGGTGTTATTGTTTTCATGAGGATTATTGTCCTCTGGTTGCACATTACCCTGAGCATTGATCGTTGGTGACTCAATGGTCTCATGTGCTTCATTGATTATCTCAACATTTTCGGATGCCATTTGCAAATACTGCAACAAAACAAGGGTTAATTAATATATCATAAATTATCCCTATAATCTGACCGACCAATTAAATAACAAATAAACTTAGGTAGGTCATACTAGCGAAGGAATTCCCCGTCTCTGCCCTCCTAGTTCTTATCTCACATCTTAGCCAGGGATCATATCCCTAAGCTTTGATACCAACTGTGACGCCACCAAAATTAGGTATACATCACCCATCTTGGGTCGCCTGATATATGGTACAAAATACAAATACAAACTTAATTATACATCATGAGCTGTAAGTTTAAATACAAATATTGTCTTCCAGACAGTATTCAAACTCAAAATAAGTCCTCAATACATTTATTATCACACTATTTAACAGAATAGTGAGGACTACTAATGTTATCCACTGGACCGTCACTCCGTTCCCCGACTAGTCCCTGGTACGTTCTCATTTCCTGAAGAGAACAGAGAAAGAAAGGGTGAGCTCAACTAGCCCAGTAAGAAATATTATGACTAAGATAATGCAGAATAAATTATCATTAGTCTCCAACAATGTTAAACTGATAAAATATAATAGACATCAAGTTTAACTGCAGCGGAACAAGCAATCCATTAAAAGAGTCAAGTAGAAAATAAAATCTACTATCTTTTATGATTTAAAAGGTTTTTCATCACTGTTATCGCTGAGACTCAGCTTAATAGATATTTCACATCATCGAATCACCCCTGCACTACGGCCAAGGATATTCTTTAGTGTCACGACCATAATTATCCATGCACTACGGGCCAAGAATATTTGTGTATTCATTAATGGTCATGATCATGCCAACAACTGTCCATCAATGCACTACGGCCAATGAGGACTTTTACCACATCATTTGTAACCTTACGGTCATGATTACACCGAATAATCCCTGGTCATAATCATACCAAGTCCATCTATGCACTACAGGCCACAGATGACTTTTACCACATCATTTGTAACATTACGGTCATGATTACACCGAATAATCCCTGGTCATAATCATACCAAGTTCATCTATGCACTACAGGCCACAGATGACTTTAAAAAAAATAAACATGAGGTTGATGACAATGATATAAGAATTCAATAAAACAAGTTCAAGAATTAATTTGTCCAAGAACCAATAACGTCCAAATTGTCAACATGATACTTCTGTGTAGAGTAAAATTCAAGAATGATCAGAAAAATATTTCCATTAAAAGATACTGGATGAAGTGCAAATATCAATGATATTCTACTAATTTCATGGAGTTTAGAAGTCAAAACTTTAACCAACTGAGTATAATAAAGAATGGAATAACAAAAGAAATCACCATGCATGCGGTACTTCGCATAGACAGGTTATTCCAACAGAATAATAATAACGGAACCAGGTCAGGCAAAATTTGCACCGACAGGATGTTCCAACAGAATAATAAAGACGGAACCAGGTCCGGTAAAAAACACACAGACAGGATGTTCCAACAGAATAATAATAAAGACGGAACCAGGTCCGGTGTAAAACACACAGACAGGATGTTCCAACAGAATAATAATAAAGACGGAACCAGGTCCGGCGTAAACGCACAGACAGGATATTCCAACAGAATAATAATAAAGATGGAATATTAGAAGAATGTCACCAAGTATAGGGTAGCCCGCGTATACAGGTTATTCCAACCGAATAATAAATAATGGAATAACAGAAGTTCTCTTCATGAATACAAAAGAAATAATACCATTTACCGTAAAATAAACTGAATATAAGAGTAGGAAAGAAGCAGGATACTTTTCTATAACTTCTCTTATAATTTCTCTCTCTAGAGGTTCAGTGAATTCGTAAGAAATAATGAAGGAATGAGCTTCTATTTATAGGAGAATGGAAGGGGTACTGTTAAGAAACGGACGCAACAATTATTTACAGATGAACAACAACACTTCACGTTTCCTACGCATCAGTACACATTTTCAAAGAGTTGGCCAATGAATGTCTAGGTTGGAAAAATCATGCTAGCAATTGTCAATTCCCCAACCAATCAGAATAAAGGAAGATTATAAAAACCTATCTATATATATAATCCACACATGTTGAAAACCTAAATATATATATAATAATAATAAATGTACTCCTCCCTGTCAATTTTCAAGCATTGCATATATATAAATAATACCTATACTACACCATCCTGACTACTCCCTCCACCAAAAACCACTATCAAATATATATATCGTATATATAATCACATGCACCCACCTTTTATATATTATATATAAACATCCCATAACAATAATACTCTCACATTCATCGTTCCTTTTTTTTTCTTCATTGCATGTAACAAACATAAGTTCCCATCTCCACCAAAAGTCATAAACATATGGGCCCCTCCACTTACATTGAATAAGTTTCTACCAATTATTTTGAAAATGAGAAAGTAGGGGGTCCAAATAATACGTCAAACTCTACAACAAATACTGTGGCAATAATTAAACAAAATTGAGTGACTTCTCACGTAAGCATCAATAATCAATACTGTGTGCTACTATGCAACCACGCGTATTACTGTACTTTTAATAGCGGGTGTTTTAACAGTTAACGGTAAAACTTCCGTCGTTATTTTCATAAAGTATTTTTGTTGTTTTCTCAATCTGACAATAATTCCGTTGTGGGGTCCACCAATGATTGTACCGTCGTACGGATATTCCGCGACCAATCGAATATTATACAACAACTTGTGTACTTTGCAAAATTTATAAATACTACCCACAACTATAACATTATCTCAACTCCCCACCATAATATTCAAAAAAATTATTTCGAGAAAATTAAATATTTATTCATAAAATCTGGGTTCTCACACACAGCTATAACATTATATCAAATTCATTTCATAATATTCAAAAATGATATTCATAGATAAATCATCTTTATTCATAAAAGTTGGGGTCTTACAACCTCCCCTTCTTATAAAATTTCGCCCTCGAAATTAGGGTGCGTACCTGGTATGTCGAAGAGGTAAGGATACCTTGATTTCATTTCAGATTCTAACTCCCAGATTAATTCCTCAACATCGTGGTTCCTCCACAAAACTTTGACTTGAGGTATAGCCTTGGAGCGTAGAACATGCTTCTTCTTATCCAAGATTTTAACAGGAACCTCTTCATACGTTAAATCTTCCGCTATTTCGTCCGGTTCTAACTCAATAATGTGGCTCGGGTCTTTCACATATTTACGTAACATAAATATGTGAAAAACGTTATGAACATGAGACATACTTGGCGGTAAAGCGAGTCTATAGGCCACAGTTCCTACTCGATCGAGGATTAAAAATGGGCCAATGAATCGAGGATTGAGCTTTCCTCTCTTTCCAAATCTTGTAACTCTTTACCATGGAGCAGCACGTAACAACACATGATCTCCAATATCGAATTCCACAGCCTTTCGATGAAGATCAGCATAACTCTTTTGTCGATCTTGTGAGGTTTTTATGCTTTATCGGATCATTTGAATCTTTTCCGTAGTCATGCGTACCAACACCGGTCCCAACAATAATGTTTCACCCACCTCATCCCAGCATACTGGAGAACGACACTTTCTTCCATACAACGCCTTAAATAAAGCAATGTCAATACTTGCTTAATAGCTGTTGTTGTAGGAAAACTCCACCAATGGTAAGAACTTATCCCAACTTCCCTTTAAGTCAAGGACACAGAGTCTAAATAAATCTTCCAGAGTTTGAATAGTCCTCTCTGATTGTCCGTCCGTCTGAGGATGATATGCCGAACTAAATCGTAAATCCGTGCCCATAGCTTTTTGTAAACTAACCAAAATCGTGAAGTGAATCTTGGGTCTCAATCAAAACTATGGATACTGGCATAACATGCAGTCTTACAATCTCATTTATGTACGTACGAGCAAGACGTTCAAGTGTATAAGTTTCTCGTATTGGTAAGAAATGAGCAGACTTGGTCAATCTATCAACAATGACCCAAATGAGCAAACTCGTAAGGGTTGTTATTCCATTCTTTATTATTCTGTTGGAATAACCTATCTGTGTGGACTACCGCATGCCTGGTGAATTCTTCTGTTGTTCCATTCTTTATTATTCTGTTAGAATAACCTGTCTGTGTGGACTACCGCATGCCTGGTGAATTATTCTGTTATTCCATTCTTTATTATTCTATTGGAATAACCTGTTTGTGTGGACTACTGCATGCCTGGTAAATTCTTTTATTATTCCATTCTTTATTATTTTGTTGGAATAACCTGTCTACGCGGACTACCGCATTCATGGTGAATTATTCTGTTATTCCATTCTTTATTATTCTGTTAGAATAACCTGTCTGTGTGGACTACCGCATGCATGGTGAATGATCATTCGTATTCATTCCTTATTAAATTGTAAAAATGATCTGTCTACGTGGATTACCGCATGGCGGGCGAAAATCCATTTATAGTTTCATATATTCTATTATACTCAGTTGGTTAAAGTTTTGGCTTCTATACTCCATGAAATTAGTGGAATATCCTTGATATTTGCGCTTCATCCAGTATCTTTTCATGGAAATATTCTTCTGAGCATTCTTAAATTTTACTCCACAAAGCAGTATCATGTTGACAATTTGGACGTTATTGATTTCTGGATAAATTAAATTATAAATCTTTAAAATTTATCCTTGAAGTTGTTTTATTGAATTATTACATCATTGTCATCATCCTCATGCTTATATTGTGATGAAAGTTATCTTTGGCTTACGTGCATAGATGGACTTGGTATGATTATGACCAGGGATTATTCGTTATAATCATGAACGTAATGTGACGAATGATGTGGTAAAAGTCCTCATTAGCCTATAGTTCATTGATGGACAGTTGTTGGTATGATTATGACCAAGGATTATTCGGTATAATCATGACCATTGATGATTATATGAATATCCTTGGCCGTGATGCAGGGATGATTCGATTTTATTTATTAAGCTGAGTCTCAGAGATAAAGTTGATAAAAACTTTTTAAATAATAGAAGATAGTAGATTTTATGCTCTACTTGACTCTTCTAATGGATTGCTTGTTCCGCTGCAGTTAAACTTGTTGTCTATTATATTCTATCAGTTTAACATTGTTGAAGGCTAACGATAACTTATTCTGTATTATCTTAGTCATAATATTTCTTACTGGGCTAGTTGAGCTCACCCTTTGCTTTCATTGTTCTCTTCAGGAAATGAGAATATAGCTAGGACTAGTCGGGAAACGGACTGACGGTTCAGATGATAGCATTAGTAGTCCTCACTATTCTGTTAAATAGTGTAAAAATAAAATGTAATGAGGACTCCATTTGAGTTTGAATACTGTCTAGAAGACTATATTCGTATTAAAACTCTCAGTTTATGTTTTGTCGTATTTTACACGATAGTTGTATTATTAAGTTGTATTTGAATTTTGTACCAAGTATTTGGCGACTCAAGATTGTGATATATACCTATTTTGAGGGTGTCACAGTCCAGATGTTGGTGTTAGTAGTCCTCACTATTCTGTGAAATAGTGTGATAATAAATGAGGACTTATTTTGAGTTTGAATACTGTCTAGAAGACAATATTTGTATTAAAACTCACAACTTATGTTGTATAATTAAATTTGTAATTGTATTCAGTATCATGTATTTTGTGACGCCCCCAAAATTAGGTATACGTCACCCATCTTGGGTCGCCACTTACATGGTACAGAATTCAAATACAACTTACTAATACAACTGTCGTGTACAATACCACAAAACATAAACTGTGAGTTTGAATACAAATATTGTCTACTAGAGATTATACAAACTCAAAAGGAGTCCTCATTACAATTATTATCACACTATTTCACAGAATAATGAGGACTACTAATGCTATCATCTGGACCATCACTCCTTTTCCCGACTCGTCCCAGCTATATTCTCATTTCCTGAAGAAAACAGTGAAAGAAGGGGTGAACTCAACTAGCCCAGTAAGAAATATTATGACTAAGATAATGCAGAACAAATTATCATTAGTCTCCAACAATGTTAAACTGATAAAACATAATAGACATCAAGTTTAACTGCAGCGGAACAAACAATCCATTAAAAGAGTCAAGTAGAAAATAAAATCTACTATCTTTTATGATTTAAAAGGTTTTTCAATACTGTTATCGCTGAGACTCAGCTTAATAAATATTCCACATCATCGAATCACCCCTGCTCTACGGCCAAGGATTTTCTTTAGTATCACGACCACAATTATCCATGCACTACGGGCCAAGAATATTTGTGTATTCATTAATGGTCATGATCATGCCAACAACTTTCCATCAATGCACTACGGGCCAATGAGGACTTTTACCACATCATTTGTAACATTACGGTCATGATTACACCGAATAATCCCTAGTCATAATCACACCAAGTCCATCTATGCACTACAGGCCACATATGACTTTCAACAAAATATAAACATGAGGATGATGACAATGATATAAGAATTCAATAAAATAAGTTCAAGAATTAATTTGTCCAATAATCAATAACGTCCAAATTGTCAACATGATACTGCTTTGTGGAGTCAAATTCAAGAATGCTCAGAAGAATATTTCAATGAAAAGATACTGGATGAAGCACAAATATCAAGGATATTCCACTAATTTCATGGAGTATAGAAGTCAAAGTTTTAACCAACTGAGTATAACCAAGAATGGAATAACAAAAGAAATCACCATGCATGCGGTACTTCGCATAGACAGGTTATTCTAACAGAATAATATTAACGGAACCAGGTCAGGCAAAATTTGCACCGACAGGATGTTCCAACAAAATAATAAAGACGGAACCAGTTCTGATGTAAAACACACAGACAGGATGTTCCAACAGAATAACAGTAAAGACGGAACCAGGTCCGGTGTAAAATACACAGACAGGATGTTCCAACAGAATAATAATAAAGATGGAACCAGGTCCGGTGTAAAACACACAGACAGGATGTTCCAACAGAATAATAGAAGAATGTCACCAAGTATAGGGTAGTCCGCGTATACTGGTTATTCCAGCAGAATAATAAAGAAGGGAATAACAACAGTTCTCTTCATGAATAAGAAAGAATAACACCCCGTACCGTTTTAAAGAAGAACTGAAATAAAGAAGTAGTTAAGTAGTAGAATATTTTTCTTCTTTCTCTCTATAGTTTCTCTCTCTAGAGTTCAGTGAATTCGTAAGAAAATAATGAAGGAATGAGCTTCTATTTATAGGAAAATGGAATGCATAGTAACTAACTCCTGAACGGCCCAGATTGATTTACTTTAATCTGACGGTCCATATTTAAAGAAAAATCTTTTAAATAAAATATAATATATTCTATTTATATAAAAAGATTTTTACTATGCAAACACTACGCAAAACACTATGCAACACTATGCATAATAAAAATATAATATATTCTATTTATAGAATAACTTTAATAAAGTATTCTGTTTTATATAAAAAGATGTTTCTGTTTTATTACGTTAATAATACGAATAAAACAAAACTTCATTATCGCTAAATAATTCATATTATTAATTGACAATAATTGAATCAAACTGAGTGACTTCTCACATAAGCATTAATAATCAATACCGTGTGCTACTATGCAACCACACGTATTACTGTACTTTTACTACCGAGTAGTTCAACAGTATCAACGGTAAAATTTTCGCCGTTAATTTCATAAAAATATTTTTGTCGTTTTCTCAATCCGACAATAATTTCGTTGTGGGGTCCACCAATGATTGTACCGTCGTAAAGACATTTCCTGACAAAAAGAATATTCCCCGACCAATAGAATATAATATGACAACTTGCATACTTTGCAAAATTTAAAAATACTACCCACAACTATAACATTATATCAAATCCACACCATAATATTAAAAAAATATTTCGAGAAATTTAAATCTTTATCCATAAAATCTGGGATTTTACAATCTCCCCTCCTTATGGAATTTCGCCCTCGAAATTTACGTACATACATGGTATGTCGAAGAGGTGAGGATACCTTGACTTCATTTCAGATTCTAACTCTTGAGGTATAACCCTTGAGTGTTGGATACGATTCTTCTTATCCAAGATTTTAACACGTATCTCCTCATACGTTAAATCATCCGCTATCTCGTCCGGTTCTAAATTAATAATGTGGTTTGGGTCGTCCACATATTTACGTAACATCGATACGTAAAAAAAATGTTATGAACACGCGACAGACTTGGCGGTAAAAAGAGTCTATAAGCCACAGTTCCTACTCGATCGAGGATTTCAAATGGGCCAATTAAATTGAGGGTTGAGATTTCCTCTCTTCGTCGATTCTTGTTTCTAGAATAACGCCCTCTTGAACCATCTTCTTCTTCACTTTCATCAACTCTGGGTGTGTAGCTTGAGCGGCTTTAACTTTTTCGATTAAAGTTGATTCTACTCGTATATTCGTTATCTTCACGTGGGTCCCTAGAGTCTTTAACTCTATCTTCATCATTTGTAAGTTATACGAAATGAGTCTTTGTGTTAACAACATCGCACTTGTAAACGCATACGATCTTCTACTCAACACGTCAGCTACCACGTTCGATCTTCCACGATGATATTGAATAATATGATCGTAATCTTCAACCGCTCAAGTCAACGTATTTGGCGCATGATACGTTCATTTTAGTTGAAGAAATATTTGAGGGTTTAAGAAATGGGTTTTGTACTGGGGTCAATACAAAATTCGATTTCACGCTCTGGGGTAGGCTAAGAAGTCTTCAAGAATACGTCAGGAAATTTATTAACAATAGAAATATCATTCAAAACTGTGACTCTCATCCAAAACTTGGATAACACGTCACATTAATACATATAAACTTGTCATCGTTATTCACAACGTCCCCTACGGAAAGTCTGGCTTCGGTGCATTCCACACAAGAAAGTCAACAACGAAAGGATTGGGGCTCTTTATTTATGGCTTGATATGACAATGATTGACTTTAGTGGATTGGTTACTTTGAATTCGCATAACAGGTTGGTTGGGAGTATGAAAGCTAACAACCTTACGAGAGGCATGATGAATAGTTAACCAATCGTTTCCAAAAAAATCACCTCAAAGGCAAGTATTTTCAAAGAGATAAGATTGACAGGTAACGTGAAAGTGTTGATTTGAACAAGATTTATAAATAGTGGAGGTAATGAAGGTTTCTCCCAACTGAGTTTAAACAGATATATCAAAGTCTATCTTCTCCGGAGTTAACTTCAAACATTGAACACAACTAGGTGAAATAAAAGAGTGAGTAGAACCGGTATCTAACACGGTATAGACTTCGCAAGAATTTATAATTAACTAACCCGTGCTAACTTTTTTCGGTTTACTCACTTTTTGAGAAGTCATGAAAAATGCTCTTCCTAAAACCAACGACTTTGTTTTGTCCGTATCCGCCTTTGGTGCCACCATCCCAGCTGGACTTGACTTTGGTGCACGATAAAATCCACACCATAATATTCCCCGACCAATCGAATATAATATGACAACTTGCATACTTTGTAAAATTTAAAAATACTACCCACAACTATAACATTATATCAAATCCACACCATAATATTAAAAAAATATTTCGAGAAATTTAAATCTTTATCCATAAAATCTGGGATTTTACATATTTGGCGACCCAAGATGGATGATGTATACTTATTTTGGGGGCGTCACAATAGGGATAATATGTGACATGTCAATTAACCCTTGTTTTGTGGCACTGTTTGAAAATGACATCTGAAAATGTTGAGATCAGCAATGAAACACATGAGACCGTTGAGTCACCAACGATCAATACCCTGGATAATGTGCAATAGGAGGACAATAATCCTCAGGTAAACAACAACACCGGTCAAATGATGAACGATGGGATGTTCAGAAGCTTTATGCAATTCATGCAACATCAGGTGAGAGCGACTCCTGTTCAAAATACGGGTGGAAACACTGGCAACTCTCGGACGGTCACCGCTAAACAGTTCAAGGAGCTAGGACCACCAGTGGTTTTGGGAGAGCCAAAACCACTTAAGGCGGAGACATGGATAAAGCAGATCACCAAGATATTTGATGTCTTGGGATGCTTCGAGGAGCAAAAGGTTCCCTTTGTCACCTTCATATTGTGAGGAGAGGTGGATTACTAGTGGAAATCTGTAAAGCGTACTCAGCCTGCCGCACTAAAGATGTCTTGGGAGAATTTCCAAGAACTGTTCAACGACAAGTACTTTCCCAAAAGTATTCGTCACATGAAAGAGGTAGAGTTCATCAAACTAGAGCAAAACAATATGACCGTGTCACAGTACGAAGCTAAGTTTGCCGAGTTGTCCCGGTTTGCGTCCCACTTAGTTGGTAATGTGGAGAGAATGACGAGGATGTTTCTAAGAGGTTTAAAACTTGAGATACGTCAATACCTAATTTCTCACAAACTGTGTTTGTATTCAGATGTTGTAAATAGGGCTCAGCTATTAGAGCGCGATAATGAGTCAACCTAACCAAGAGAGAATAGCCGGCAAATCGATAATACTAGTGGTAGCAGTCATCGAAGCGGTGACAACAAACGTGGAGGGAATCAACATGCCAGAAATGGTAACCACTTCGGTGGTAATTATGGCCAAGATAATAGAAGTGGAAATTTCAAGAAGAGGAGATTCAATAATGATGGAAAGACGTCAGCACTAGCACCTGTTGTTAAGGAAGGAGAACGACCGTCGGTTGTATGTTACATCTCGGACCATCACTCCGTTCCCCGACTAGTCTCGGCTACGTTCTCATTTCCTGAAGAGAACAATAAAAGTAAAAGGGTGAGCTCAACTAGCCCAGTAAGAAATATTATGACTAAGATAATGCAGAATAAGTTATCGTTAGCCTTCAACAATGTTAAACTGATAGAATATAATAGACAACAAGTTTTACTGCAGCGGAACAAGCAATCCATTAGAAGAGTCAAGTAGAGCATGATATCTACTATCTTCTACGATTTAAAAGGTTTTTCATCAACTTTATCGCTGAGACTCAGCTTAATAAATAAACTACATCATCGAATCATCCCTGTACTACGGACAAGGATATACATTTAACCATCAATGGTCATGATTACACCGAATAATTCCTGGTCATAATCATACCAACAACTATCCATCAATGCACTACAGGCCAATGAGGATTTTTTCTACATCATTTGTAACATTAGGGGTCATGATTATACTGAATGATCCCTGGTCATAATCATACCAATCAACAGTCCATCTATGCATGTAAGCCAAAGATGACTTTCATCACAATATAAACATGAGGATGATGACAATGATATAATAATTCAATTAAAAGAAACAAAGGATAAATTTTAAAAGATTTATAATTTAATTTATCCAGAATTCAATAATTTTCAAATTTCCAACATGATACTGCTTTGTGGAGTAAAATTCAAGAATAATATTGTATCAAAAATAATTTAGACTGAAAAGAAATCAATTTTTGTCATGAATAGTACTTTGGGTGAATAGTACCCTGTGAATAGTAATTTGAGAATAGTATCCCGTGAATAATACTTTATGAATATTACTCATGAATAGTACTTCGTGAATAGTACTTTATAAATAGTACTTTGTAAATAGTACCCGTGAATAATACTTTTGTGAATAGTACCGTATAAATGAATAGTACTCATGGACAGTACTCCGGCATGAAAAGCTTAAAATTTAACAAGAATGTGCATAAAATATCCTTGTGAAATGATTGTAATAACTCGATATTTTCTATATAAATAAATCAGAAATTTTGCGTATAAATTTTTTTTTAAGGATGAGAATTTGTACAAGATAATGTGTATATGTATTTATGTGGTAAATAAAAATATATTTATTACATAAATATTTACAAATAATTTTATTTTAGAATTATTCATTTTTATAAAGTATATTCTTATAATAATTACTTTTATGGTAGAAATGTTTTTATTAATTATTTTACATGAAAATATAATCATATATTATTTAAATAATATATGGAGTGATTTTTAGAATAATTATAATAATTATTGTATTATATGAATTTTAGTACAGATTATTAAATTAATTATTTTACCTTAATAATTAAGGTTAAATATGAGGAATAAATCAGATATAGAATCTAAACCCTAATTTTGGATTTTTATCAAGGAATGAGAATAATAATATAATATTAATTATATTTTTGAATTTTCAGTGCTATAAATATGTACTGTATACGTGGACCGATAATGGTTGGTCAATTATAGTGTTTAATTTCAAAACCTTAATATTATTTGGTTAAACCCTAATTTTACTGGGGGAAACTCTAATTTGAAAATCAATTGTGAGTTTAAGACTGTTATATAACTGTGTTATATGTTTTATGTTGTGTATTATATAATGCTTTGATTAATTAGGTAAGCCCTAATTAATTTTTAGAAAACCCTAATTAATAATTCTTAAACCCTAATTTGAAACTCAAATTAGAGTTCGAGATTGTATGTAATTGTGATAATGTGATTAATTAACAAGTATTAGATTTACAAATTGTTAATTATATAAACCCTAATTTGTTAAACCCTAATTACTAACCTAGAACCCTAATTTAGTAATTAGAAACCCTAATTTTAAGTTGATAACCCTAATTACCAAAAGAATA
This sequence comes from Panax notoginseng, assembly GCA_016801055.1. Lineage (NCBI taxonomy): Eukaryota > Viridiplantae > Streptophyta > Magnoliopsida > Apiales > Araliaceae > Panax > Panax notoginseng. The sequence goes on from CM029015.1 coordinate 13,070,601, forward strand.
AACCCTAATTGATTATGTAGCAAGATTAATTATAATTATGGATATTAAACCCTAATGTTCCTGTATAAATTAATTAAAACCCTAATCTATTTAACAAACCTTAATTTTCTAACTTTAAAAACTAAAATTTTTATTTTATTTTGTGTAAACCCTAAAAGGTAATTCTAGAAAAGTAAATTTTGGAAAACCTTAGGGTTAAACCCTAAGGGTCAAACCCTAAGGGTTTGCATGATTACAATTATGCCCTTAAAATTACAAGCATAATGACCAAAATACCCCTCTTTAGATTTTTAGCATGTAACTTGTAAATTTAGGCAAATAAGGAGTGGGTGACCTAACCTTACTAACTTCATTGACTTAAAACTCCAGCAAATCAGTCTCAATTATCAGCATACATGAATCTAACAATTATATATATATATATATATATATATATATATATATATATATATATTGCAGAGAGAAAAAGCTCATTTGTTAGCTCAATTATTCACAACTCTTATCCTAGAGCCTCTCTCTCTAAAACCCATGAATTCTCTTAGCATATCAGTCACAAAACCGAGCCCCACTACCATCCCTAACAAATCAGAAGCTTTGAATCAAAATTTTTCAAAGAAAGGTATAAAACCCTATTCAATAATCTGTAAAAAAATCGGCTGTTAGATGTTAGATTTAGGTGTTAAAATATGTTGTTTATAGGTTATTATGATGATCTGGGTTGGTATTATATAGATCCATATCATCTATATAAGTCTTCAAATTTGAGTTTTTGAAAAATCTGGAAATTTTTTATTGTTGTCTGACAAGCGAATGTCAGGCCTTTTTAATCGTTCTCTGTTATATGTTTTAGTTGTTTAAAGCTTTGATCTTGTAGCCTGTTGTGTTCTCAGTAATCTGGAACTTTTATCTAGCTCAGAGCGTGCTCAGAATGAAAGTTATGGGCGGTCAAACCTCATTGACCGACCATGACTTTCAATTTCTAGAAAAACCCAGATCATGCCCAGAAGGCTCTGACAAGATCTTCGTGGGCTTAGATCTGACTATGTTATGATGTTATGAAATGATCTTTGTATCTAGGTTATAGTCTGTTGTTTGGACTACAATATTATAGCACTATATCACTAATATATTGAACAGGTAGATCTCAGTGGGCGGTCAAACTAGGCCGGACGTTCATGAAATGCATTTTCTGGGTAACCTAGAAAACGCATGATCATGACGTCTGACAAGGTTTGACCGGTCCGGATCTGTCGATTGTGTTGTGATTTTATTGATGTTTTGGGATACATATACTCTCTTACATGCTGGCTACACACTGCATCCATTACATCACTTAAATGTTACACGTATTGCAAGTTGTGGAATCCCAAAACTAGCCAGTCGAAATGTTCTTCATTTCTGGGTAACCCAGAAAATGAAGAACATCTTTGACAGCTTGTTCTAGGCCCAGATCTCGTTTGTTTCTTGCTTGTTAGCCATGTTTATTGTTGGGTCTTGTAGTGTAGAAGTTGTACTACATAACCAGACCAAAAGAATGCACAGAAACACATTACACAGCTCGGTATTAATGGTCAAAGTAGCTATCTCGAAACTGGCTATGAATGTTCTTGAAGGCTGAAGAACACCTTAGACTACATTGTCTGTCGCTAAAGGCCTATAGCGACAGTTTTATTAATTTTAATTAATTAAATTTTCAAAAATTATTTATAAATAGAAATAAATTATTAAAAATGTTGAAAATTATTTTAAAAATTATTTTAAGTTATAAAAAATAACTTTTAATAATTTGACATATTTTTCATAAATATTAATATTTATCTGGATATTATTGATAGTTTATTTATTTAATAAATGCATTAAATAAATTAATTAAAAATGATTTTAATATATTAAAAATCATTTTAAATGATAAAAAGGTATTTAATAATATTTTAAGTTATAAAATATAACTTTTAATATTTTAAGACAAATTTCATTAATTAATTAATATTAATGATAATTAAGTTATTTACTAAATTTAATAAATAAATTAATTAAAAATGATTTTATTATATTAAAAATTATTTTAAATAATAATAAGGTATTTAAAAATATTTTAAGTTATAAAATATAACTTTTAATATTTAAAGGTAGATTTCATTAATTAATTATTATTAATGATATTAAGGTTATTTAATAATTATATTAAATAATTTAGTTTAAAAATGATTTTAATATTATAATAATCATTTTAAATAAAAATAAAGTGTTTAAAGATATTTTAAGTTATAAAACATAACTTTTAATATTTAAAGGATAATTTCATTAATAATTTAATATTAATGATTATTAAGTTATTATTAATGATATTAAATTTATTTAATAATTATATTAAATAAATAGTTTATAAATAGTTTTATTAATTTTAAAATCATTTTAAAAGGATATAAATGAATTAAAAATATTTTAAGTGATAATCAATGACTTTTAATATTTAGATAAATAAAACATTAATACTTTAATATTAATGATAATTATTTAAAAATGATTTTAAATGTTTTAAAAATCATTTAAGGGTAAAATAAATACTTTAAAAATATTTTAAGTTATTATAAATAACTTTAATATTTTGGCAATGGTTTCATTAATAGTTTAATATTAATTAAATATTAATGATAATGAAATTATTTAAGATTTAAATCATTTAATAATGATTCCGATATTTGGAAATTCGCGATAAATTATAATAAAGGTTTAAAAATTATTATAAGTCATTTAAAAATAATATGACTGATACTAAGTTACAGGATAGAGTCTTAGACTCGATAAATACCCGATAAAGCTGTCGGTACATCGACACATTTGAGAAATTGATCTGGACTTAGATAATGTTATTAGATAAGTGATTATTTGTGATTCAATGGTTGTTAAACTTACATGATAATGTGATTAGGTTATGTGCTGACTGCAAATAGCAGTACAATATGATATGATATGTTATTGTAATCGAACGAATCATCTATTTAATGATAGGGCTTGATATAAAAGATAAATCTAAGTTGTGTAAGCAGCAGACAAGGCAAGTATCTAACCCTTTGCATTTACTTTATCCAATGGCCATGCGTAAGATAATATCTAAATTATTCTTTTCAATTGTTCAAATATTTCAACCTTTGTATATACTTATGCAATGATTCTGTATAAGTAAGTTATTAAATTATAATCTGTTGTACAAGTTCCTTAATTCTGTTATTGTATATCATGAAATATATTCTGTTCGTTAATTTCTAAACTTGATTATACAAGTGTCCTCACTTGGATAATCATTATATTTTATCACATGTTGATACATACTTATAGTTGCCTAGTATGTATACGTTGAATTGAAAGCTGTCCAAGCCATTTGATCCGGCTAGATACCAATTTAAAAATTGTTGTTGAACAAGATAAAACTTTATTATTATCCAACCGAATTGTTTTGGTTTGGAATCATGACTGGTATGAACATCCCAATTATGGGAAACTTTTATGCGCCTAAGGCGGGAATGCTGGACGAAAATATCGTCCTTTAATGTAGTATTGATCAATACAGGGCATAACGGGCTGATCACCCCCCGTGCCCGTAAGTAATGACGGTTTACAGATGAAGTTCTGTTTAACCTTTTCAAAAATAGAAAATAATGTTCATAGTTTGTCAACTGATCCTCATTTATAGTCAGTACGTAGTTTCAAATTTTTGAAATCGAAATGATGTGTTGTTTATTATCGGTTCAGTTTACTTCACAACTGTTGATTCGTTGTAGAAGTATCGTTCAAAGAAAATATTTAATGCGTTCAGCTAACTGTTATTATTACTATTACTTGCTGGGCATTCAAATGCTCATCCTTGCTTAATTTAAATGTTTTCCGCTAAAGGTGAACAACCTAAAGGCTCTTCCAAGAACAAAGGGAAAGGGAAGGTCGCTGAATGAATGATAATGTTATCTTTTGTAATAACTAGACTTTATTAGGGTAATGATGATATATATTATATATTATGTATCATGTAATGTAACGAAGGTTTGAAGGTTTCGTACTTGGAATTGAAAACTCTGATAATATGTAAATTAAATTTGATAATCTATATTATTGTTATTATTATTAGTATTATTCCGCTCATAGAAATGGTATGGTGAAGCACTGAGTTCGGGTTTCAAGTACCTGAATTTGGGGGCGTCACATTATGGTATCAGAGCCTAGGGTTAAAAACCATAGGTGGGATAGACCTTAGGCTATAACCTTAGAACAGATGGAAACGTTTAAAATATAAATAACTCGTATAGAGTTTAAAAATAGATGAATTGGATAAATTCATCGTCAAACAAACTAAAATATAACTTATATAAAATCATTATATGTTATATGTATATATTATATACTAATCAGGATAATTTATGTGTGTAGGTGTCAGGTGAAAAAGGATTAGGATACCCTCGGATCGTAAAGAAGGAGCCTTTATCAAAGCCAATAGCTGAAACAGAGGCTCAAAGTGAAAGCAATCTCGATGAGGTGGTTATTGTGGAAAATGTAGTACCAGATCCGAAAATGGTAGAACTAACCGATAGTGATTCAGACACAGAAGTTGGAGCTGATCAAGCATCAACCGAAGTGCAGAATCTACGGGACCAGGTTTCCTCTTTGGAACAGTTGTGGGAAATAGAAAAACTACTAAATAACCAACTGCAAAAAGCATTAATAGAAACAATGGAAGAACAAGATAAGCTTAAAATCCAAATTGACCAAATTGGAGCTAAAAGCAACAAAGCATACGCAGCTTCGAGCAAGAAGGGGAAAAGAAAGATGAAAGACCGTGATATAAGAAATTCTGATAACAACAAAGGAAAAATTAATCGAATAGAAAGGTGTGCAAATTGTGATAAGAAACATGAAGGTGTATGCAGGAAAGGGGAATATGTTTGCTACAATTGCGGACAGAAGGGACATTTCTCTCCTCAGTGTCCCAATCCAACGCAATGTGTCTGTTTTAATTGTGGAATAGGAGGTCATCTGGCAAAAAGTTGTCCAAGGAAAAGGTGTAATAAATAGGTAGTATAGGTTCTGTTGTGTAGGTGTGTTTAATGTAATATGTGCTTGTTATGTCTGTGTAAGGTTATGTTCTCAACTTTTGTAATAATCAAGTTTGTAAATCCCGACTTTTGTAGTCACAAAGGGATAGCAGTATATGCTATGTTATGTAAATTACTATGACTTAATGAAAATGAACTTATGTTTGAGTAAGGAAACAAGTTTAATATATTAAACTTATGTGATAAGGTTTAAAAAGTAAGTTAAATTATGTTTTATTTAATCAGATAATGCCGCCAAGACGTCAAACTAGAAATTAAAGGGAAGAAGAATCTGTCAATAATGTTGGGGGACAACAACCAGACCCAATGCAGCAATTTGCAAACATGATAGCTCAGGCTATGCAACAAGGAATTCCAGTCGCAGGGAACCAGCCAGACAATCACTTGGCAAACTTCAAGGCTGTAGGACCGCCCGAATTTAGAGGTACAATTGACCTTATAGAAGCCCAAACTTGGGTTAAGGAAATCAAAAAGGCATTCGTTATAGCTAGGGTAGCTGAGGGGCAAAAGACCGCTTTTCCCACCTACATGATGAAGGGTGAGGCAAATTTTTGGTGGGAAGCGAATCAGGCGAGGGCAGGAGAAGGTGTAGTTGCTTGGGAAGGGTTTAAAACTCTATTTTTTGAAAACTATTTTTCATCTAGTAAGCAGGCTAGGATGGAGGTAAAATTTTTGGAATTAAAACAGGAAAATATGACGGTGTCAGAATACGCCGCTAAGTTTAATGAGTTGGCTAGGTTTGCTCTACATCAAGTTGATACGGAGGCTAGGAAAGCCAGAAGGTTTGAGCTGGGATTAAAACCCTGGCTCTACAACAAAGTGGCAGTGTTACAAATCCCTACATTTACAGTACTCATGGAGAAAGCTATTATTACTGAGGAGGGGAGTGAGGCCATGAGCCTATACAACAAAGAAAGAAGGAATAAGGGTAAGGTTGAGAGCTAGGAAGGTGGAAACAAATAGTGGAAATAGGAGTGAAAAGAGGAAGGAAAACAACTTTGGAGGTATGCAGGTGAAGCAGGAAAGTACAAAGAAGAAGCCGCTAGTACAATGTGGGAACTGTGGAAAGAACCATTTGGGGGAATGCTTGAAAGGTAAATTTGTATGTTTTAAGTGTGGGCAGGAGGGCCATATCTCTCCCAACTGCCCCAATCCTAGAACTATTAATGGGTGTTTTCTGTGCGGATCAAAGGAGCATAAGGTGAAGGACTGTCCGAAAAGGAGGACGGAGGCAGAAAGCGGGAACATGGAGAAAAGCGACGTAACTTTGGCGATCACAGGACCAACATCATCTAGCAAGCCGACAAAATCTACTGCAAGGGTCTTCAACATGATAGTCCAAGATACGGTGGCAGCTGGCAATAGAACTCCAGGTATTATTCGTATAACTTTTATTCTCTTATACATGATTTTCCTATAAATAATAAATTATTTTATAAAGAAATTTTGAAGGAGGAATTTGAGTTCTTTTAAGAAATCAAATTTCCGTTTAATCAGAAAGACAAGCTTTATGTGTAACGCCCTCAAAATAGGTCCATTCCATCCAACCCATTCTGAGTCGCCAAATACATGGTACAGAAGACAACTACAACTTTATTACAACAATTGTCGTGCAAAATACAACAACACATATGCTGTGAGTTTGGATACAAATATATATCAATTGTGACTCATGTCCCAACCGTGGACAACACCTCATAATGACACCTTACATAAAGGTATAGTCGAAAACTGTTTTAGAAATTAGAATTTTTGGGAAGTGCTCAAGGAAACCTTCGTACATGGGAGGCCATGCGTCTAGGTTATTATAGATATCATATGGCCACAGAATTATCCTTGGTTGACCTAATAGATCCCAAAGAAAAACGAGAAGATTACTATCATATTCTTCCCAATGGCGAGTCTTCTCTTACCATATTATTATCTCCACTGTCTCCAATTGGGTATTATACTCCAAACAAACATCAAGATTATATAGGTAGTGCTCGTAAATATAATCAGCAAGTGGATGAGCACAATCCTGTCTTATGATGACACGAGGTAGTATGTCATTAGACATCTTGTATGATAGTGGAAAATACCCTTCCAACGTTGGTTTCGCCTCACCCTAGTTAATTCACCAAATATAACTACTAAATGATGACCACCGTTCTATTCCCCTGTTATCCCCCGCTCGACCCAGCTACACTTTTATTACCTGAAAGGAATTGTGAAGCAAAAGGGTGAGCACAACTAGCTCAGTAAAGAATATCATGACTAAAAATAATTAAATTATCAATAGCCTTCATCAATAATAAATCAGAGATTTAGAACATATGGTAGATGATAAAATTTCAACCATAGTTGTAGCGGAATGAGCAATCCATTAAAAGAGTCAAATAGACCATAAAGTCTATTATCTTCTCCATGTTAAAAGTCCACCAACAATGTTTTATCCCTGTAACATCAATCAACAATTCCTGTTTACAATCACATGTATAACTCATAATCGTAATTATAGTTCTACATTCCTTTTCGCATTCAGGACGAATATAATTTTCATCATCTGTCTTAACCTGAAACATCAAATATCATGGTTATACCAAATCACAGTTCATGTTCATAATCATACTAATAAATTCATCTTTGCACTACGGGCCAAAGATATTCATCAACAGTTCATCTTTGCACTACAGGCCAAAGATATTCAACAACAGGTCATCTTTGCACTACAGGCCAAAGATATTCATATCTCAAAGAAATACATAATCATTTCAGAATTTATATAAACAATAATTATAACCATGTTGATCAATTCACCTTGCACTTAAGCTAAAATTATTCCATTGTAAATTCAATGGTCATGATCATACTAATCAACAATTCAACTTTGCACTACTGGCCAAAGAGAACTCATAGTCACGATCATACCAATACTTTACCCATCTTTACACTCAAGTCAAAAAAAATTTCAACATTAGGGTTATAAAAATGTTATATATGATAATAAAATCAATATATAGTTTTAATCTCCAGAGTAATATTCATAAATCAACTATAATTTGGTTAGAAAAAGAAACCAATTTTGTAGTGAATAGTACCCGTGAATAGTAACTCGTGAATAGTAACTCGTGAATAGTAACTCATGAATAGTAAATTATGAATAGTAATTCATGAATAGTAACTCATAAATAGTAACTCATGAATAGTAACTCATGAATAGTAACTCGTGAATAGTAACTCGTGAATAGTAACTCATGAATAGTAACCCCGACGTGAAAAAGTTTCAAATTTGATAAAAATTCCCACCAATATTTCGGCATAATGATATTGAAGAAATAATATCATTTTAGAAGAAAATAACCTCCCTTACAATCCCTTACTATCCCTTACAATCCCTTACAATCCCTTACCTCAAAAGAGCAGTACTTCTGACTGGAATAACGCTGAACGAACTTGCACCGTATAGCAACACTCAAGATATCAAAATACTCACAAGAATACACTCGATAATATAGAGAGAGAAATAGAGAGAAAACTTCAGTTTCTGGTGTGATTTTCAATTCTAACCTAAGCACCTATTTATAGGAAATTGCTTAGAACACCAAAGTAGAAAATTTATTAAAATAATAATATATTTATAAAATTTTCAAGCCCACCTCTTGACCATCTGAAATCAGCATATTTTAACAACCAGTGGGCCCCACCATCTCACAAAAAACGTTTTTCTTTAAAAATAATAATTAAAACTTCCAAAAATCAATTATTTCGGAACTTCAGAACTTCAATAATTCATAATAAATATCCCTTTTATCAAAAAATTCGAATCTCACGAGTTTTTATAGGAAATTCAATTCTCTACAACTTTGCAGAAGAAAGTTTTTCTAAATTCCAAACAGAAATTGACCGAAATCCATAAACGGGTAATTTTACAGGCTATAATCAAATTTCAGTCAAGAAATGGGGTCCACCGACACACAAAATATGTGTTAAACAACTTTTGCAACAAAAATACTCTTCCTCCTCATATACTCATATATCTCACATTCATTGTAAAAATATCATCATTATTATATTATTAAAATATAATAATAAATTATTTTATCAGAAAAGATAAAATATCAATTTTTAACAATTGTCACTTTAAAAATTTTTCCCATCTATATCCACATAAAATTAATATTTTTCTCATTATATAAATCAATAATCACAATTAATATTACAGAATCACAATAATGACAACCAGGCAGTTCCTAGGAAAGAGGGGGCTTTCCAATAAGAATTTCTCCTTACTGACGCGCAAGGTGACCAAACCTCTCCTTAGACAGAACTTTCTAGACATTGTCAATAATGTTATCTAATAATATTATTCAGATAATATGAATTATTGCTCTGATAATGGAAAATACTGTGTAGTGACAATTATTAAAACAACAGTAATATAAAATATCAACGCAGCAATTATTGAATCAATAAAATACTGAACAGTAATTACTGTAACAATTATTGAGTAGTGCCTTCTTACGTAAGAATCAATAATTCAACAATATTGTGTAATACCATGTGCTACTGTGCAACAACGCGTATTACTTTACTTTACCCACCGGGTATTCCAACAGTTTTAACGGTAACCACTACGCCGTTATTTATAAAACTTTAATTTGTCTTTTTCTTCATCCGACAGTTATTCTGTTATGGGGCCCACAAATGGTTGCGCCGTTGTACGAATATTCCCCGACAGAAAGAATATTCCACGACCAAACGAATATTCCCCGACAACAATGAATATTTTATAACCACTTGCATATTTTAAAAAAAAATACATATATCACCCTTAACTTTAAACTTTTATCAATTTAACCATTTACTAAATAGAAAAATTGAATACTTTTATTTCATAAAATTCGGGGTCTTACAATCTCCCCTCCTTATGAAATTTCGTCCTCAAAATTTACGTACCTGGTATTTCAAAGAGTTGAGAATACCTTGCTTTCATTTCAGATTCCATCTTCCCTGTCATCATAATTTCTCCATTGCTCATCTCCTGTATTTCAGATATCATTCTAGAATACAGCTTCAAAACAAAGGTTAATTGAACAAATTAACATATCACATAATATCCCGATATTATGACTGACCAACAAATAAGCTTAGGTAGGACACACTAGCGAAAGATTTACTCGTCTCTCCCCTCCTAGTTCTATTCCCCGATCTCCGCCAGAGATTATATCCCTAAGCTCTTATACCAAATGTAACGCCCCCAAAATAGGTCCATTCCATCTAACCCATTCTGAGTTGCCAAATACATGGTACAGAAGACAACTACAATTTTATTACAACAATTGTCGTGCAAAATACAACAACACATATGCTGTGAGTTTGGATACAAATATATATCAACTGTGACTTATGTCCCAACCGTGGACAACACCTCATAATGACACCTTACATAAAGGTATAGTCGAAAACTGTTTTAGAAATTAGAATTTTTGGGAAGTGCTCAAGGAAACCTTCATACATGGGAGGCCATGCGTCTAGGTTATTATAGATATCATATGGCCACAGAATTATCCTTGGTTGACCTAATAGATCCCAAAGAAAAACAAGAAGATTACTATCATATTCTTCCCAATGGCGAGTCTTCTCTTGCCATATTATTATCTCCACTGTCTCCAATTGGGTATTATACTCCAAACAAACACCAAGATTATATAGGTAGTGCTCGTAAATATACTCAGCAAGTGGATGAGCACAATCCTGTCTTATGATGACACGAGGTAGTATGTCATTAGACATCTTGTATGATAGTGGAAAAATACCCTTCCAACGTTGGTTTCGCCTCACCCTAGTTGATTCACCAAATATAACTACTAAATGATGACCACCGTTCTATTCCCCTGTTATCCCCCGCTCGACCCAGCTACACTTTTATTACCTGAAAGGAATTGTGAAGCAAAAGGGTGAGCACAACTAGCTCAGTAAAGAATATCATGACTAAAAATAATTAAATTATCAATAGCCTTCATCAATAATAAATCAGAGATTTAGACCATATGGTAGATGATAAAATTTCAACCATAGTTGCAGCGGAATGAGCAATCCATTAGAAGAGTCAAATAGACCATAAAGTCTATTATCTTCTCCATGTTAAAAGTCCACCAATAATGTTTTATCCCTGTAACATCAGTCAACAATTCCTGTTTACAATTACATGTATAACTCATAATCGTAATTATAGTTCTACATTCCTTTTCGCATTCAGGACGAAAATAATTTTCATCATCTGTCTTAACCTGAAACATCAAATATCATGGTTATACCAAATCACAGTTCCTGTTCATAATCATACTAATAAATTCATCTTTGCACTACGGGCCAAAGATATTCATCAACAGTTAATCTTAGCACTACAGGCCAAAGATATTCAACAATAGGTCATCTTTGCACTACAGGCCAAAGATATTCATATCTCAAAGAAATACATAATCATTTCAGAATTTATATAAACAATAATTATAACCATGTTGATCAATTCACCTTGCACTTAAGCTAAAAATATTCCATTGTAAATTCAATGGTCATGATCATACTAATCAACAATTCAACTTTGCACTACTGGCCAAAGAGAACTCATAGTCACGATCATACCAATACTTTACCCATCTTTACACTCAACTCAAAGAGAATTTCAACATTAGGGTTATAAAAATATTATATATGATAATAAAATCAATATATAGTTTTAATCTCCAGAGTAATATTCATAAATCAACTATAATTTGGTTAGAAAAAGAAACCAATTTTGTAGTGAATAGTACCCGTGAATAGTAACTCGTGAATAGTAACTCGTGAATAGTAACTCATGAATAGTAACTCATAAATAGTAACTCGTGAATAGTAACTCGTGAATAGTAACTCATGAATAGTAACCCCGACATGAAAAAGTTTCAAATTTGATAAAAATTCCCACCAATATTTCGGCATAATGATATTGAAGAAATAATATCATTTTAGAAGAAAATAACCTCCCTTACAATCGCTTATTATCCCTTACAATCCCCTACCTCAAAAGACCAGTACTTCTGACTGGAATAACGCTGAACGAACTTGCACCGTATAGCAACACTCAAGATATCAAAATACTCACAAGAATACACTCGATAATATAGAGAGAGAAATAGAGAGAAAACTTCAGTTTCTGGTGTGATTTTCAATTCTAACCTAAGCACCTATTTATAGGAAATTACTTAGAACACCAAAGCAGAAAATTTATTAAAATAATAATATATTTATAAAATTTTCAAGCCCACCTCTTGACCATCTGAAATCAGCACATTTTAACAACCAGTGGGCCCCACCATCTCACAAAAAATATTTTTCTTTAAAAATAATAATTAAAACTTTCAAAAATCAATTATTTCAGAACTTCAGAACTTCAATAATTCATAATAAATAGCCATTTTATTAGAAAATTTGAATCTCGCAATTTTTTATAGGAAATTCAATTCTCTACAACTTTGCAGAAGAAAGTTTTTCCAAATTCCAAACAGAAATTGACCGAAATCTATAAACGGACGATTTTACAGGCTATAATCAAATTTCAGTCAAGAAATGGGGTCCACCGACACACAAAATATGTGTTAAACAACTTTTACAATAAAAATACTCTTCCTCCTCATATACTCATATATCCCACATTCATTGTAAAAATATCATCATTATTATATTATTAAAATATAATAATAAATTATTTTATTAGAAAAGATAAAATATCAATTTTTAACAATTGTCACTTTAAAAAAATTTTCCATCTATATCCACATAAAATCAATAGTTTTCTCATTATATAAATCAATAATCACAATTAATATTACAGAATCACAATAATGACAACCAGGCAATTCCCAGGAAAGAGGGGGCTTTCCAATAAGAATTTCTCCTTACTGGCGCGCAATTAGGTGACCAAACATCTCCTTAGACAGAACTTTCTAGACATTGCCAATAATGTTATCTAATAATATTATTCAGATAATATGAATTATTGCTCTGATAATAGAAAATACTGTGTAGTGACAATTATTAAAACAACAGTAATATAAAATATCAACGCAGCAATTATTGAATCAATAAAATACTGAACAGTAATTACTGTAACAATTATTGAGTAGTGCATTCTTACGTAAGAATCAATAATTCAACAATATTGTGTAATACCATGTGCTATTGTGCAACAATGCGTATTACTTTACTTTACCCACCGAGTATTCCAACAGTTTTAACGGTAACCACTACGCCGTTATTTATAAAACTTTAATTTGTCTTTTTTTCATCCGACAGTTATTCTGTTATGGGGCCCACAAATGGTTGCGCCGTCGTACGAATATTCTCCGACAGAAAGAATATTCCACGACCAAACGAATATTCCCCGACAACAATGAATATTTTATAACCACTTGCATATTTTAAAAAAAAATTCATATATCACCCTTAACTTTAAACTTTTATCAATTTAACCATTTACTAAATAGAAAAATTGAATACTTTTATTTCATAAAATTCGGGGTCTTACATTATGTAAAAAGTTAAAGATTAGTTCGATCAATTATGATCGAGATCTACTTGAAATGACTGTGTATGCTATGTACCCTTATATGTGTAAGTTTTAAAACGGTGATTCCGAGGACGAAATCTTTATAAGGGAGGGTGAATGTAATAACCCGATATTTTCTATATAAATAAATCAGAAATTTTGCATATAAATTTTTTTTTAAGGATGAGGATTTGTACAAGATAATGTGTATATGTATTTATGTGGTACATAAAAATATATTTATTACATAAATATTTACAAATAATTTTATTTTAGAATTATTCATTTTTATAAAGTATATTCTTATAATAATTACTTTTATGGTAGAAATGTTTTTATTAATTATTTTACATGAAAATATAATCATATATTATTTAAATAATATATGGAGTGATTTTTAGAATAATTATAATAATTATTGTATTATATGAATTTTAGTACGGATTATTAAATTAATATTTTACCTTAATAATTAAGGTTAAATATCAGGAATAAATCACATATGGAATCCAAACCCTAATTTTGGATTTTTATCAGGGAATGAGAATAATAATATAATATTAATTATATTTTTGAATTTTCAGTACTATAAATATGTACTGTATACGTGGACCGATAATGGTTGGTCAATTATGGTGTTTAATTTCAAAACCTTAATATTATTTGGTTAAACCCTAATTTTACTAGGTGAAACCCTAATTTGAAAATCAATTGTGAGTTTAAGACTGTTATATAACTGTGTTATATGTTTTATGTTGTGTATTATATAATGCTTTGATTAATTAGGTAAGCCCTAATTAATTTTTAGGAAACCCTAATTAATAATTCTAAAACCCTAATTTGAAACTCAAATTAGAGTTCGAGATTGTATGTAATTGTGATAATGTGATTAATTAACAAGTATTAGAATTACAAATTGTTAATTATATAAACCATAATTTGTTAAACCCTAATTACTAACCTAGAACCCTAATTTAGTAATTAGAAACCCTAATTTTAAGTTGGTAACCCTATTTACCAAAAGAATAAACCCTAATTGATTATGTAGCAAGCTTAATTATAATTAGGGATATTAAACCCTAATGTTCCTGTATAAATTAATTAAAAACCTAATCTAATTAACAAACCTTAATTTTCTAACTTTAAAAACTAAAATTTTTATTTTATTTTGTGTAAACCCTAAAAGGTAATTCTAGAAAAGCAAATTTTGGAAAACCTTAGGGTCAAACCCTAAGGGTTTGCATGATTACAATTATGCCCTTAAAATTATAAGCATAATGACCAAAATACCCCTCTCTAGATTTTTAGCATGTAACTTGTAAATTTAGGCAAATAAGGAGTGGGTGACCTAACCTTACTAACTTCATTGACTTAAAACTCCAGCAAATCAGTCTCAATTATCAGCATACATGAATCTAACAATTATATATATATATATATATATATATATATATATATATATATATATATATTGGAGAGAGAAAAAGCTCATTTGTTAGCTCAATTATTCACAACTCTTATCCTAGAGCCTCTCTCTCTAAAACCCATGAATTCTCTTAGCATATCAGTCACAAAACCGAGCCCCACTACCATCCCTAACAAATCAGAAGCTTTGAATCAAAAATTTTCAAAGAAAGGTATAAAACCCTATTCAATAATCTGTAAAAAAATCGGCTGTTAGATGTTAGATTTAGGTGTTAAAATATGTTGTTTATAGATTATTATGATGATCTGGGTTGGTATTATATAGATCCATATCATCTATATAAGTCTTCAAATTTGAGTTTTTGAAAAATCTGGAAATTTTTTATTGTTGTCTGACAAGCGAATGTCAGGCCTTTTTAATCTTTCTCTGTTATATGTTTTAGTTGTTTAAAGCTTTGATCTTGTAGCCTGTTGTGTTCTCAGTAATCTGGAACTTTTATCTAGCTCAGAGCGTGCTCAGAATGAAAGTTATGGGCGGTCAAACCTCATTGACCGACCATGACTTTCAATTTCTAGAAAAACCCAGATCATGCCCAGAAGGCTCTGACAAGATCTTCGTGGGCTTAGATCTGACTATGTTATGATGTTATGAAATGATCTTTGTATCTAGGTTATAGTCTGTTGTTTGGACTACAATATTATAGCACTATATCACTAATATATTGAACAGGTAGATCTCAGTGGGCGGTCAAACTAGGCCGGACGTTCATGAAATGCATTTTCTGGTAACCCAGAAAACGCATGATCATGACGTCTGACAAGGTTTGACCGGTCCGGATCTGTCGATTGTGTTGTGATTTTGTTGATGTTTTGGGATACATATACTCTCTTACATGCTGGCTACACACTGCATCCATTACATCACTTAAATGTTACACGTATTGCAAGTTGTGGAAGCCCAAAACTAGCCAGTCGAACTGTTCTTCATTTCTGGGTAACCCAGAAAATGAAGAACATCTCTGACAGCTTGTTCTAGGCCCAGATCTCGTTTGTTTCTTGCTTGTTAGCCATGTTTATTGTTGGGTCTTGTAGTGTAGAAGTTGTACTACATAACCAGACCAAAAGAATGCACAGAAACACATTACACAGCTCGGTATTAATGGTCAAAGTAGCTATCTCGAAACTGGCTATGAATGTTCTTGAAGGCTGAAGAACACCTTAGACTACATTGTCTGTCGCTAAAGGCCTATAGCGACAGTTTTATTAATTTTAATTAATTAAATTTTCAAAAATTATTTAAAAATAGAAATAAATTATTAAAAATGTTGAAAATTATTTTAAAAATTATTTTAAGTTATAAAAAATAACTTTTAATAATTTGACATATTTTTCATAAATATTAATATTTATCTGGATATTATTGATAGTTTATTTATTTAATAAATGCATTAAATAAATTAATTAAAAATGATTTTAATATATTAAAAATTATTTTAAATGATAAAAAGGTATTTAATAATATTTTAAGTTATAAAATATAACTTTTAATATTTTAAGACAAATTTCATTAATTAAGTAATTAATATTAATGATAATTAAGTTATTTACTAAATTTAATAAATAAATTAATTAAAAATGATTTTATTATATTAAAAATTATTTTAAATAATAATAAGGTATTTAAAAATATTTTAAGTTATAAAATATAACTTTTAATATTTAAAGGTAGATTTCATTAATTAATTATTATTAATGATATTAAGGTTATTTAATAATTATATTAAATAATTTAGTTTAAAAATGATTTTAATATTATAATAATTATTTTAAATAAAAATAAAGTGTTTAAAGATATTTTAAGTTATAAAACATAACTTTTAATATTTAAAGGATAATTTCATTAATAATTTAATATTAATGATTATTAAGTTATTATTAATGATATTAAATTTATTTAATAATTATATTAAATAAATAGTTTATAAATAGTTTTATTAATTTTAAAATCATTTTAAAAGGATATAAATAAATTAAAAATATTTTAAGTGATAATCAATGACTTTTAATATTTGGATAAATAAAACATTAATACTTTAATATTAATGATAATTATTTAAAAATGATTTTAAATGTTTTAAAAATCATTTAAGGGTAAAATAAATACTTTAAAAATATTTTAAGTTATTATAAATAACTTTAATATTTTGGCAATGGTTTCATTAATAGTTTAATATTAATTAAATATTAATGATAATGAAATTATTTAAGATTTAAATCATTTAATAATGATTCCGATGTTTGGAAATTCGCGATAAATTATAATAAAGGTTTAAAAATTATTATAAGTCATTTAAAAATAATATGACTGATACTAAGTTACAGGATAGAGTCTTAGACTCGATAAATACCCGATAAAGCTGTCGGTACATCGACACATTTGAGAAATTGATCTGGACTTAGATAATGTTATTAGATAAGTGATTATTT